>CM039676.1:8016167-8678667 GCA_022496015.1 Hordeum marinum
GAGTCGTTTGGTTTCGTTTCTGTGGTGTCTGAACTCAAAACGAAGAAGGAAGCGTGTTGTCAAAAGTGTCGGAGGTTACCAGATCTCTGAAACCGGGGAGCTCTCTCTGCTCCATAGCACCATGGTATTCTGCAATGAGTCATGTCGTAAGAGTTATTGATTGACTCTTGGCAGAAGCCTGGACGTATTTCTCAAGGACCGAAAAACCATATTCAGAGAGTATGGTCGGTATGAAGAATTTGGACATCAAATATACAAACAGAGTTGAAATATTGCTGCCACGTTGGCCGCCATGCTGGCTGGGCGCCGCTCGTTAGCTTGCCAGCCCACGACGAGCTGCTGCAACGGATGAAAATGGATGCTACGATCGTCAGCAACACAAACACAAGAGTAGCAAAAAAAACAGCTTGTAAGATTGCGGCGTATCTCGACGGCCAGTCGTGAGCTATAACAACTTGTAAGAACAGTCGGTGCGCCAAATCCCTGAAAAACCTATCTACAGATAGAGGGTCACAAGTGAGACCTATATGTAAATTGGTGGCAGCAACAAGCAACCACCCACTACGAGCTGATGCTGCTGCAACGGATGAAAACGGGCACCAGGATCGTCAGCGACACAAACACAAGAGCAGGAAAGAAAAACAACTTGTAAAATTGCGGCGCATCTCTGGCGGCTGCGGCGGCGGCAGGGCGCACGGGGTACGCCTAGGGCGAGACGGTCCTCTCGCCGCAGCCCGCGCGTACACCGAGCGAGGCCGACGGGGACGGGCGAGGCGCAAGGAGACGCCCGACGGGCCGCGAGGAAGGAGGCCGGGGAATCGGGCGGATCCGTAATCGGGAGGCGGGCCGAGCCGGCCCGCGATCTGGCAGGCTGGCCAGGGCGTGGGGAGTGCGTGGTCGGGGGGAGAGTCCGGGGGTTGCTTACGGCGGCCGGATAGGGAGGGAGCGAGGGGACGGCGCGGCGGGTCTCGCCGGTCCCGGTGTGGGTGGGTGGGGGGGAGAAGCTTCGAGGAAGGAGACTAGTTGCTCTGCTCTGCTCTGCGATGGAGAGTATTAATTGTTTCTGACCTTGGTCAAGCCGAGTTAATTAGCGGTAACGGCGACCCGCAGGACGGCCTGTGGGCCTTTTCTGGTGACCGATGGACGTCGTAGACGACGCGGCGGCTCCCGTCGGTCCGGTGGTGCGGGGGGAGAAGTGGTGGAAGGAAGGGGGAAGAGGACAAGGCTGCGACTTAGTTGACTCCTCATATGCGATGCGAGTTATAATTGTTTCTGACTCTGGTCAAGCCAAGTTAATTAGCGGGTAACGGCGACCCACGTGACGGCCCGTTCTGCAGCTGGGCTCCGTCAGTTATCCATCTGATCTGCTCGTCGCATACACACTTTGGTTTACTTGATGATCAGTTGTCCCGTCACAACTAGTAACAAATCCCCTAACCACTTGCCATTGTCATCAATCCCAACGCGACACACTGAGATGCATTTGGGGCAGAGGGGTCCGAGTCGTTTTCCGAAAAAGAAAAAGAAAAGAAAAGAAGAGAAGAAAGGCCGACGAGCACGGCGTACAACACTTAACAGATGCAAGCATTATGAGCTCAGCAGACGGTACCAAGAAAAAAAGATGGATGCATTCTTTCGCGGGGGATAAAACTAATCTTTATTCGACGTCGAACCCCTTCTCCTGGAGCTCCTGCACCACCTCGTTGCGCATCCGGAACCACAGCTTGCGCGCCTCCTGGTCGAACTTCTTTGACTGCAGCTGCTTCTGCATGTTGTCCGAGTCCATGTTGGCGTCCGCGAACCCCTTGGGCCCGATCGTCGTGCCCAGGGCGCCCCCGCTCTTTATGAACTCCTCCACCGCCTCCTCGTCGCCCGGGTATGGGAACTCCCTGCGCTCGTACAGATGCGCCATCTCCTTCTCTTCCTGGGGAAATGGTTTGGAAATAGAATTTTGGAAACAAGAAACATAAACTCAACATTCAGGTGAAAGGAAGATAAGCATTGGCGAAAATGAGCGCTCAGGGTTGTTTTCAGCAACCTTGTAGAAGAGAGATTCACCTCCTCTGGGTGATCACTATGGATAATCATATGTGATATGTCCACCAAGCATGCCACATTTGGTGTTGCATAATATAACCTCACAGAACTTAAGTTCCTTTCCATATTAGTCTCATGTTTTCAGTGTTCAACGTGACATGTAAGGAGTGCTTATTAGCTGATATTGGACAACTGGAAATCTGAACTATTTCAGTAAAGCCTAATGAGGCATATGAAATATTTGCAGCAAAATACAATCCCCACATAAAGGTTTTCTAAATTGCATCTCATAAACATAATACAAGCATCTATATGCTGCTGCCTATGCTTTAATCAGCAACACGTTATGGCAGTTCACGGACGCAAATCAGTTTTGGTCTATGTATACTGCTGCAGTTATGCAAGGGTCTCATACAACGAAATTGTAGAATGGACACTGCTCATGTCGCAAGTCATGGGCATGCACTGTATGGACATTATCTATTGGCAGATCTGAACCATAGTTCCAGAAACAGAACATACAGCAGGACGGACTTATTTGTACTGAACACATATCTTGCAGCAAAACAAAAGGCCTCAGCAATTCATGTCTGCCCCATCCAAGAAATAAACTAAAGGTCACCACGGCCATACCTTGGGGCGTGGCTTGAGCGTCCACCAGCCAAACGGCGATGTCTCGTTCCAGAACCACGCGGCGCCAAAAAGCGCGTATGTGCATAGCATGCCCTTGCCCATCTGCTTAAAGAAGTAGGCGTCCCCCTTCTCAAAACCCAGCCTCCTGAACCCCACAAATCAACAAGAACAGGGACATCATCAAGAAGTAATATGTTCACAAGGAAAAGAAAACGGTAGAGAGGGCAAGGCAAGCTATGGGAAGCTCGTGTGCTCACTTACTTGAGAAGCCGACGGGCCTGGGGGAAGCTGCGCAGCATCGCGTTCACCTGCAGGAAAGGAGAAAAGTGAAGGGGGGTTCAATGCAGCATTTTTTACCACAGCTTGCGCGCCTCCTGGTCGAACTTCTTTGACTGCAGCTGCTTCTGCATGTTGTCCGAGTCCATGTTGGCGTCCGCAAACCCTTTGGGCCCGATCGTCGTGCCCAGGGCGCCCCCGCTCTTATGAACTCCTCCACCGCCTCCTCGTCGCCCGGGTACGGGAACTCCCTACGCTCGTACAGATGCGCCATCTCCTTCTCTTCCTGGGGAAACGATAAGAAAAATGGCTTAGCGAAAAGACCACGGGAGGCTACTTCGAACTGTCTTGGACACGAAAAGATTCGCATGCACGATGTTATGTCCATGCATGACCAACCACGGAAAGGTTGTCTTCAGTAAACCAATTTTCTGTAAGTGCTGCCAAGTTAATTAGCTTCTTCCCAAACAAACACTTCATTAAACCAATTTTCTGTACTAGAGCTCCAGGTTAGGGAGATGCACACCATGGGAGCCCTGGCTCGCCAGGTGCTGGCTCCGCCACTGCACTGTGTGAACATTATCTATTGGAAGTTCTGAACCATATCACAAGAAACTGCACAGCAGGATGAAATTATTGTACGAAGCTATAAGAAACGTTATAAACTGAACAGTCAGGTGAAAGGATAAGCATTGACGAAAAGACTGATAGGGGCTATTTTCAACAATCTTGTACAAGAGAGACTAACACCTCCTGGAGTGATCACCATGGATAATCATATCTCCCGAAGAGATGAATTCACTGTCACATAATAATCCGATAGAAGCTAAGTTCATTTTCATATTACTCTAATGGTTGAGAAAATGGATTTGCACGGCTCGTTGGAAGTTAAAGAGAACACAGAGAAATAAGAAGAGAACATTGGTGCATGTTCGGATACGGTAGGAATGGATTTGCACGGCTCATTGGAAGTTAAAGAAAACACATAAAAATAAGAAGAGAACGTGAAGGAGGAGAGGCATGCGAATAAAGTCCTAGGAGTAATTACAGTGCAGGTTCCCAACCAGTAAAATGCATTAATCAGTCATTACAAGCAGTGAAAATCCAGTCAAATGCATTGCTACATAGTACTAGTAGTAACAAATCGGGGGCCCTGCCCCTTTGGGGGCCCTGTGCAGTCGAACATGCTGCATGGGTGTCCCGTACGGGCCTGGAAGGTGACATATAAGAAGTGTGTACTAACTGATACTGGATGACAGAAATATATATTATTTCAGTAAAGCCTAAAGAGTAATATGATATATTTGCAGACACAATATAATCCTCGCATAAAGGTTGTCTTGGTTGTATCTCATAAACGTAATACCACGGTCTAATCTATTGCGTGAAAAAAATCAGTTTAGTGTACGTATATTGATGCAGTTACAAGAGGGCCACATGACAAAATTGTGAAAAGAACACTGCTGGATTAATTCATTTTTAAAATATGCACTGCCTCAGTGTCTAACAAATTGTGAGGCTAAAATCAATAATCAGTTTTAGTCTATCTATACTGATGCAATTATGTGAGGGCCTCATACAAGAAATTGTAGAATGGAAACTTTGTGAATTGCTTTATGTCGTCGTCATAGTATGCACTGTATGGACATTATCTATTGGCCGTTCTGAACCACAACACAAAAAACTAAGCATACAGCAGGATCAACTTATTATACTGAACACATATCTTGCAGCAAAACAAAAGGCCTCAGCAATTCATGTCTGGCCCCGTCCAAGAAATAAACTAAAGGTCACCAGCGACCATACCTTGGGCCGTGGCTTGAGCGTCCACCAGCCAAGCGGCGAAGTCTCATTCTAGAACCATGCGGCCAAAAAGCGCTAATGTGCATAGCATGCCCTTGCCCATCTTCTTAAAGAAGTAGGCGTCCCCCTTCTCAAAACCCAGCCTCCTGAACCTGACAAATCAATAAGAACAGAGACATCATTAGGAAGCAATATGTTCACAAGCAAAAGAGAACGATCGAGAGGGCGAGGCATCTATGGGAAGCTTGCCGTGCTCACTTACTTGAGAAGCCGACGGGCCTGGGGAAGCTGCGCAGCATCGCGTTCACGTGCAGGAAAGGAGAAAAGTAAAAGGTGGGTTCGATGCAGCATTTTTTATGAACGGGTAGGTGCCTACCAGTGAAATTATCCGAAACATAAGAGATAATAATATGCCGTAGGAACGTGTATGATACCCGAAGACTCCAAAGATCGATGCCTGAACTGAGCATAGTAAAAAAAAGGAAAAGATCGATAGAAATCACAAAGTATCAATTCGCCTATGAATCGCAGAACTGGTTATGGTGTTGGACATATATATGATTAAGCCTGAACATTTGAATTCTGTTAAGTATCAAATCACGAAGTATGTACCAAACTAACCAGAGTTGGTAGGAATTCAAAAACTGAGGCAACAATATTTGAACTCTGTTTGTATATTTGATGTCCAAATTCTTCATACCGACCATACTCTCTAAATATAGTTTTTCGGTCCTTGAGAAATACAACCGGGCTTCTGCCAAGAGTCAATCAATAACTCTTACGACACGACTTATTGCAGAATACCATGATGCTATGGAGCAGAGAGAGCTCCCCGGTTTCAGAGACCTGGTAACCTCCGACACTTTTGACAACACGCTTCCTGCTTCCGTTTCGAGTTCAGACACCACAGAAACGAAACCAAGCGACTCGCGATGGCATGCTCGGTACAGAAGCACAGGGCTGCGTCTCAGAGCAAAGCACGCATCCTGGCGCACGTCGCAGGGCACGACTTCGCCGAGAAGGCACCGGAGGGCACTCGCCTCGGCACGACCGCGTGCCTATTACGCGTATAACTAACAGCACAATCGGTTTTCGGTTTCGCTTCTCTCGGTGGCCTCTGCGGCATAACTACAAGCAGGACGCGTGCATGGCACACACACACGTAGGGCTAGACAAAAATGTTTGTTTCTCCGTGGCTGCTGAAGACTGGCCGCGATCCACCTAGAACACATAACAGCAACAATATTTCGTGGTTTTCTTTCAGATTCACACAAAACTTTGTGGTTGGTCCAAGATTAGCCGCGGGTCTGAGAAATGCGCCCACAAAACTCCATGCCATCCGCAGAAGGCAGGCCAAATTAGCAGGCGCATCGACATCGATCGGGATGTGCTGGAGCCATAGCGGTGGTCGATTTATTACCTGGACCTTTGCTGGGCGGGGCAGGGGGTGGGGAGCGCCGGCGGCCGTTGGGCGTCGGGGAGCCCGGGGACGGGCTTCGGAGGAGGGGGAGGAGGCCGGGCGCCTGATGACGGTGCGAAGCTGGAGGCGAGGCAGCGATGGACCGACGGCAGGCCAGTTAGCGCGCCGCCGCCGGTGAGGTCGTTGGCTCGTGAGGAGGGGGAGGAGAGAGAGCTGGGCTGCTGGGCCGCTCGCAGAGCAGAAAAACAATGGTGGGAAGGCTGGGCTGGGCTGGTTTGTTTTCTGCCAAGTACCTTGTTATGTATCCAAGTGCTATCCTAAATGTATCAGTGATTATCATTTTCTCACTGTTTTATAGGTGTCAAATAAGACGCATATCTTACCAGAAAATAAACCAGCCCAGCCCAGCCTTCCCATCATTGTTTTTCTGCTCTGCGAGCGGCCCAACAGCCCAGCTCTCTCTCCTCCCCCTCCTCACGAGCTGACGACCTCGCCAGCGGCGACGCGTTCACTGGCCTGCCATCGGCCCATCGCTGCCTCGCCTCCAGCTTCGCATTGCCATCAGGCGCCCGGCCTCCTCCCCCTCCTCCGAAGCCCGTCCCCGGGCTCCCCGACGCCCAACGGCCGCCGGCGCTCCCGACCCCCTGCCCCGCCCAGCAAAGGTCCAGGTAATAAATCGACCACCGCTATGGCTCCAGCACATCCCGATCGATGTTGATGCGCCTGCTAATTTGGCCTGCCTAATACGGATGGCATAGAGTTTTGGGAGCCCATTTCTCAGACCCAAGACTAATCTTGGACCAACCACGAATTTTTGTGTGAATCTGAAAGAAAACCACGAAATCTTGTTGCTGTTATGCGTTCTAGGTGGATCACAGCCAGTCTTCAGCAGCCACGGAGAAACAAAAAAATTTGTCTAGCCCTGCGTGTGTGTGTGTGCCATGCACGCGTCCTGCTTGCAGTTATGCCGCAGAAGCCACCGAGAGAAGCGAAATCGAAAACCGATTGTGCTGTTAGTTATACGCGTAATAGGCGTGGCAGTCGTGCCGAGGCGAGTGCCCTCCGGTAACTTCTCGGTGAAGTCATGCCCTGCGACGTGCGTCGGGCTGCGTGCTTTGCTCTGAGACGTAGCCCTGTGCTTCTGTACCGAGCATGCCGTCGCGAGTCGTTTGGTTTCGTTTCTGTGGTGTCTGAACTCAAAACGAAGTAGGAAGCGTGTTGTCAAAAGTGTCGGAGGTTACCAGATCTCTGAAACCGGGGAGCTCTCTCTGCTCCATAGCACCATGGTATTCTGCAATGAGTCATGTCGTAAGAGTTATTGATTGACTCTTCGCAGAAGCCTGGACGTATTTCTCAAGGACCGAAAAACCATATTCAGAGAGTATGGTCGGTATGAAGAATTTGGACATCAAATATACAAACAGAGTTGAAATATTGCTGCCACGTTGGCCGCCATGCTGGCTGGGCGCCGCTCGTTAGCTTGCCAGCCCACGACGAGCTGCTGCAACGGATGAAAATGGATGCTACGATCGTCAGCAACACAAACACAAGAGTAGCAAAAAAAACAGCTTGTAAGATTGCGGCGTATCTCGACGGCCAGTCGTGAGCTATAACAACTTGTAAGAACAGTCGGTGCGCCGAATCCCTGAAAAACCTATCTACAGATAGAGGGTCACAAGTGAGACCTATATGTAAATTGGTGGCAGCAACAAGCAACCACCCACTACGAGCTGATGCTGCTGCAACGGATGAAAACGGGCACCAGGATCGTCAGCGACACAAACACAAGAGCAGGAAAGAAAAACAACTTGTAAAATTGCGGCGCATCTCTGGCGGCTGCGGCGGCGGCAGGGCGCACGGGGTACGCCTAGGGCGAGACGGTCCTCTCGCCGCAGCCCGCGCGTACACCGAGCGAGGCCGACGGGGACGGGCGAGGCGCAAGGAGACGCCCGACGGGCCGCGAGGAAGGAGGCCGGGGAATCGGGCGGATCCGAATCGGGAGGCGGGCCGAGCCGGCCGCGATCTGGCCGGCTGGCCAGGCGTGGGGAGGCGGGTCGGGGGGAGAGTCCGGGGGTGCTTACCGGCGGCCGGATGGAGGGAGCGAGGGGACGGCGCGGCGGGTCTCGCCGGTCCGGTGTGGGTGGGTGGGGGGGAGAAGCTTCGAGGAAGGAGACTAGTTGCTCTGCTCTGCTCTGCGATGCGAGTTATTAATTGTTTCTGACCTTGGTCAAGCCGAGTTAATTAGCGGTAACGGCGACCCGCAGGACGGCCTGTGGGCCTTTTCTGGTGACCGATGGACGTCGTAGACGACGCGGCGGCTCCCGTCGGTCCGGTGGTGCGGGGGGAGAAGTGGTGGAAGGAAGGGGGAAGAGGACAAGGCTGCGACTAGTTGCTCCTCATATGCGATGCGAGTTATTAATTGTTTCTGACTCTGGTCAAGCCAAGTTAATTAGCGGTAACGGCGACCCACGTGACGGCCCGTTCTGCAGCTGGGCTCCGTCAGTTATCATCTGATCTGCTCGTCGCATACACACTTTGGTTACTTGATGATCAGTGTCCCGTCACAACTAGTAACAAATCCCCTAACCACTTGCCATTGTCATCAATCCCAACGCGACACACTGAGATGCATTTGGGGCAGAGGGGTCCGAGTCGTTTTCCGAAAAAGAAAAGAAAAGAAAAGAAGAGAAGAAAAGGCCGACGAGCACGGCGTACAACACTTAACAGATGCAAGCATTATGAGCTCAGCAGACGGTACCAAGAAAAAAAGATGGATGCATTCTTTCGCGGGGATAAAACTAATCTTTATTCGACGTCGAACCCCTTCTCCTGGAGCTCCTGCACCACCTCGTTGCGCATCCGGAACCACAGCTTGCGCGCCTCCTGGTCGAACTTCTTTGACTGCAGCTGCTTCTGCATGTTGTCCGAGTCCATGTTGGCGTCCGCGAACCCCTTGGGCCCGATCGTCGTGCCCAGGGCGCCCCCGCTCTTTATGAACTCCTCCACCGCCTCCTCGTCGCCCGGGTATGGGAACTCCCTGCGCTCGTACAGATGCGCCATCTCCTTCTCTTCCTGGGGAAATGGTTTGGAAATAGAATTTTGGAAACAAGAAACATAAAACTCAACATTCAGGTGAAAGGAAGATAAGCATTGGCGAAAATGAGCGCTCAGGGTTGTTTTCAGCAACCTTGTAGAAGAGAGATTCACCTCCTCTGGGTGATCACTATGGATAATCATATGTGATATGTCCACCAAGCATGCCACATTTGGTGTTGCATAATATAACCTCACAGAACTTAAGTTCCTTTCCATATTAGTCTCATGTTTTCAGTGTTCAACGTGACATGTAAGGAGTGCTTATTAGCTGATATTGGACAACTGGAAATCTGAACTATTTCAGTAAAGCCTAATGAGGCATATGAAATATTTGCAGCAAAATACAATCCCCACATAAAGGTTTTCTAAATTGCATCTCATAAACATAATACAAGCATCTATATGCTGCTGCCTATGCTTTAATCAGCAACACGTTATGGCAGTTCACGGACGCAAATCAGTTTTGGTCTATGTATACTGCTGCAGTTATGCAAGGGTCTCATACAACGAAATTGTAGAATGGACACTGCTCATGTCGCAAGTCATGGGCATGCACTGTATGGACATTATCTATTGGCAGATCTGAACCATAGTTCCAGAAACAGAACATACAGCAGGACGGACTTATTTGTACTGAACACATATCTTGCAGCAAACAAAAGGCCTCAGCAATTCATGTCTGCCCCATCCAAGAAATAAACTAAAGGTCACCACCGGCCATACCTTGGGGCGTGGCTTGAGCGTCCACCAGCCAAACGGCGATGTCTCGTTCCAGAACCACGCGGCGCCAAAAAGCGCGTATGTGCATAGCATGCCCTTGCCCATCTGCTTAAAGAAGTAGGCGTCCCCCTTCTCAAAACCCAGCCTCCTGAACCCCACAAATCAACAAGAACAGGGACATCATCAAGAAGTAATATGTTCACAAGGAAAAGAAAACGGTAGAGAGGGCAAGGCAGCTATGGGAAGCTCGTGTGCTCACTTACTTGAGAAGCCGACGGGCCTGGGGGAAGCTGCGCAGCATCGCGTTCACCTGCAGGAAAGGAGAAAAGTGAAGGGGGGTTCAATGCAGCATTTTTTACCACAGCTTGCGCGCCTCCTGGTCGAACTTCTTTGACTGCAGCTGCTTCTGCATGTTGTCCGAGTCCATGTTGGCGTCCGCAAACCCTTTGGGCCCGATCGTCGTGCCCAGGGCGCCCCCCGCTCTTTATGAACTCCTCCACCGCCTCCTCGTCGCCCGGGTACGGGAACTCCCTACGCTCGTACAGATGCGCCATCTCCTTCTCTTCCTGGGGAAACGATAAGAAAAATGGCTTAGCGAAAAGACCACGGGAGGCTACTTCGAACTGTCTTGGACACGAAAAGATTCGCATGCACGATGTTATGTCCATGCATGACCAACCACGGAAAGGTTGTCTTCAGTAAACCAATTTTCTGTAAGTGCTGCCAAGTTAATTAGCTTCTTCCCAAACAAACACTTCATTAAACCAATTTTCTGTACTAGAGCTCCAGGTTAGGGAGATGCACACCATGGGAGCCCTGGCTCGCCAGGTGCTGGCTCCGCCACTGCACTGTGTGAACATTATCTATTGGAAGTTCTGAACCATATCACAAGAAACTGCACAGCAGGATGAAATTATTGTACGAAGCTATAAGAAACGTTATAAACTGAACAGTCAGGTGAAAGGATAAGCATTGACGAAAAGACTGATAGGGGCTATTTTCAACAATCTTGTACAAGAGAGACTAACACCTCCTGGAGTGATCACCATGGATAATCATATCTCCCGAAGAGATGAATTCACTGTCACATAATAATCCGATAGAAGCTAAGTTCATTTTCATATTACTCTAATGGTTGAGAAAATGGATTTGCACGGCTCGTTGGAAGTTAAAGAGAACACAGAGAAATAAGAAGAGAACATTGGTGCATGTTCGGATACGGTAGGAATGGATTTGCACGGCTCATTGGAAGTTAAAGAAAACACATAAAATAAGAAGAGAACGTGAAGGAGGAGAGGCATGCGAATAAAGTCCTAGGAGTAATTACAGTGCAGGTTCCCAACCAGTAAAATGCATTAATCAGTCATTACAAGCAGTGAAAATCCAGTCAAATGCATTGCTACATAGTACTAGTAGTAACAAATCGGCGGCCTGCCCCTTTGGGGGCCCTGTGCAGTCGAACATGCTGCACGGGTGTCCCGTACGGGCCTGGAAGGTGACATATAAGAAGTGTGTACTAACTGATACTGGATGACAGAAATATATATTATTTCAGCAAAGCCTAAAGAGGAATATGAAATATTTGCAGACACAATATAATCCTCGTATAAAGGTTGTCCTGGTTGTATCTCATAAACGTAATACCACGGTCTAATCTATTGCTTGAAAAAATCAGTTTAGTGTACGTATATTGATGCAGTTACACGAGGGCGACAAAATTGTGAAAAGAACACTGATGGATTAATTCATTTTTAAAATATGCACTGGCCTCAGTGTCTAACAAATTGTGAGGCTAAAATCAATAATCAGTTTTAGTCTATCTATACTGATGCAATTATGTGAGGGCCTCATACAAGGAAATTGTAGAATGGAAACTTTGTGAATTGCTCTATGTCGTCGTCATAGTATGCACTGTATGGACATTATCTATTGGCCGTTCTGAACCACAACACAAAAAACTAAGCATACAGCAGGATCAACTTATTATACTGAACACATATCTTGCAGCAAAACAAAAGGCCTCAGCAATTCATGTCTGGCCCCGTCTAAGAAATAAACTAAAGGTCACCAGCGACCATACCTTGGGCCGTGGCTTGAGCGTCCACCAGCCAAGCGGCGAAGTCTCATTCTAGAACCATGCGGCCAAAAAGCGCTAATGTGCATAGCATGCCCTTGCCCATCTGCTTAAAGAAGTAGGCGTCCCCCTTCTCAAAACCCAGCCTCCTGAACCTGACAAATCAACAAGAACAGAGACATCATCAGGAAGCAATATGTTCACAAGCAAAAGAGAACGATCGAGAGGGCGAGGCATCTATGGGAAGCTCGCCGTGCTCACTTACTTGAGAAGCCGACGGGCCTGGGAAGCTGCGCAGCATCGCGTTCACGTGCAGGAAAAGAGAAAAGTAAAAGGTGGGTTCGATGCAGCATTTTTTATGAACGGGTAGGTGCCTACCAGTGAAATTATCCGAAACATAAGAGATAATAATATGCCGTAGGAACGTGTATGATAGCCGAAGACTCCAAAGATCGATGCCTGAACTGAGCATAGTAAAAAAAAGGAAAAGATCGACAGAAATCACAAAGTATCAATTCGCCTATGAATCGCAGAACTGGTTATGGTGTTGGACATATATACGATTAAGCCTGAACATTTGAATTCTGTAAAGTATCAAATCACAAAGTATGTACCAAACTAACCAGAGTTGGCAGGAATTCAAAAACTGAGGCAGCAATATTTGAACTCTGTTTGTATATTTGATGTCCAAATTCTTCATACCGACCATACTCTCTAAATATAGTTTTTCGGTCCTTGAGAAATATGACCGGGCTTCTGCCAAGAGTCAATCAATAACTCTTACGACACGACTTATTGCAGAATACCATGATGCTATGGAGCAGAGAGAGCTCCCCGGTTTCAGAGATCTGGTAACCTCCGACACTTTTGACAACACGCTTCCTGCTTCCGTTTCGAGTTCAGACACCACAGAAACGAAACCAAGCAACTCGCGACGGCATGCTCGGTACAGAAGCACAGGGCTGCGTCTCAGAGCAAAGCACGCATCCCGGCGCACGTCGCAGGGCACGACTTCGCCGAGAAGGCACCGGAGGGCACTCGCCTCGGCACGATCGCATGCCTATTACGCGTATAACTAACAGCACAATCGGTTTTCGGTTTCGCTTCTCTCGGTGGCCTCTGCGGCATAACTACAAGCAGGACGCGTGCATGGCACACACACACGTAGGGCTAGACAAATTTTTTTGTTTCTCCGTGGCTGCTGAAGACTGGCCGTGATCCACCTAGAACACATAACAGCAACAAGATTTCGTGGTTTTCTTTCAGATTCACACAAAACTTTGTGGCTGGTCCAAGATTAGCCGCCGGTCCGAGAAATGCGCCCACAAAACTCCATGCCATCCGCAGAAGGCAGGCCAAATAAGCAGGCGCATCGACATCGATCGGGATGTGCTGCAGCCATAGCGATGGTCGATTTATTACCTGGACCTTTGCTGGGCGGGGCAGGGGGTGGGGAGCGCCGGCGGCCGTTGGGCGTCGGGGAGCCCGGGGACGGGCTTCGGAGGAGGGGGAGGAGGCCGGGCGCCTGATGGCGGTGCGAAGCTGGAGGCGAGGCAGCGATGGACCGACGGCAGGCCAGTTAGCGCGCCGCCGCCGGCGAGGTCGTTGGCTCGTGAGGAGGGGGAGGAGAGAGAGCTGGGCTGCTGGGCCGCTCGCAGAGCAGAAAAACAATTGTGGGAAGGCTGGGCTGGGCTGGTTTATTTTCTGGTAAGATATGTGTCTTATTTGACACCTATAAAACAGTGAGAAAATGATAATCACTGATACATTTAGGATAGCACTTGGATACATAACAAGGTACTTGCCGAGTTAATTAAATTAATTATTTTTTTTGAGACAAATTAAATTAATTATTAGTGCGACTAACGGCGACCCGGGACGGCCCAGTCGACATGCATCGGCCCGGTCTACAAACTAGCTCACAACCACGTCAGCCCAGCCCAGCCCAGCTCGTATGACGAGGCGAACAAAAGCCAAAAGAAAAGGTTGAATGGAAAATAAAAAAATCAGAGAAGGTGAGGCCGGGAGGAGGGAGGGGATATATTTATTTTATCTTTATTTTTTATATAATAAAGCATAGATAACTTCTGGTCATCCATCATTAATATTATTTTCAAAGTTAATACAAATTATCCACTATGCCATCCATAAGTAAAGGAAATGTTTTTTTTGAAAGTTCCCGCCGTGCTCAGTTGTTTTCTAGCGATGATACTCCATTGATAACACACAGAGTGTAACGGCGCAGTGGTTACAGCCTTTGTGTTCTACCGCGAACACGAGGGTTCGATTTTTTTTTTGTGTCATGAACCTCCCATCCCCCGTCCAATGCGCCTTCATGGGTCGGCCCGTTGGGCGTGATGCCCTTGTTTTTTTTCTTTTGCATGTCGTCTTTTGTCTTTTATTTTTTGTTTCCTATTTTCTCATTTCCTTTTCTGTTTTCCTTATTTAAATTAATTTTAGATTTAAAAATTTCAAACATTGCGAATTTTCAAAAACATGTTCAAGAAATCATAAAACGTTTGTGATTTTATAAATATGTGGGAAATCATAGAAATTTTACAGTTTAAAAAATAACAGTAATTTTAAAAAAATCACATTTTGGAAAAAACCGTTGGGAAATAAAACCATGTTCAAGATTCTGAAAAATAAATCGTGTATACAAAACAAATTAGTGAATCTGACCAAAATCTTCATGAAATTTTAGAAAATATTGAAAAAACTCAAAAACTTATGAATTTATGGTCGATGAGATTTGTTTTTAAAGTTTTGAAGGTTTGTCGTGCAGTGACAAGCTCATTTCCTTGGGAATTATCATGTCGAATACATTTGCGGTCACGTGGACATAGCATCCATTATAAGCGAGGGTGGGGGAAGAAATATAAGTGGCAACATGGCGAGTCACTGTGTTAAAATAGAAGACGCTCATATGTCAGGTTATTGAGTCATACTTATTTGGCTAGAGTATGTTTTTTTCATCCCCAGGTTCTGCAAATTTCCCCTCTTTTTTTGTCACGCACCTCCCCTCCCCCAGTGCGTGTTCATGGGCCGGCCCGCAGGGCATGAGTCCCATGTTTTTTTTTCGTTTCGTCTTTTGTCTTTTCTTTTCTTTTCTCATTTTTTTCTTCTTCAAATTAATTCGAGGTTTCCAAATTTCAAAACATTGCAAATTTTGAAAAACATGTTTGAGAAATCATAAAATGATTGTGAATTCAAAAATATGTGGGAAATCATAAAAAATTTGCAGTTTCAAAAAAATTTAGTGATTTTACAAAACTGTTCGCAAATTATAAAACATGTTTGCAATATGGCGAATCACTGTGGTTAAATAGAGTACGATCATATGTCAGGGTATTGAGTCATGCTTATTTGGCTAGCGTGTAATGTTTTTTTCTCTCCCGTTAAAACGCACAGACATATTTGCTAATATATCAAAATAAGAGCATCTACATCCATCTAATTTGAATTTGTCCTTTGCGGACACGCGGGCGTGTGCGCTTTCACTCTTATTCTCTTTCTCTAAAACAAACACATCCCTCATTTTCGGTCTTTTATTTTCTCTCTTAACAGGTGACATTTTATCGAACAGGTTGTGTGCATGCACCCGACGGGTCGACGGCGCCGTGTAGGTTCAGGCCACGAGCAGGTGAACCGGTGGCCAGCTTGCGCGCCCGCGGCGGCATGTACGCGCATCGGTGGTCTTCTTCCCCCGAGTCGCTGCAGGTGGGGTCGTTGGTTAGCTCGGTCTGAAGTCGAGCCGTGCCCGGGCACACCGACGTCCCCTCATACTTCCCCCAGATTTGAGACGGGTTTGAGGGGTGCCGGTCAGTCCGAGCGTTTAAGGGTAAATTGAGGGGTACGATTGGTCAGCTTTTTTTTTGATCGGAAGGGCGTTTTGAACGTTTGAGGAAAAGGTAGGGGGGCCGACTGTAGATGCTCTGAGGCAGTGGTAGCAGGCAATAACCAATGACGATAGGCCTGGAATTCGAGCCAACCCGACTCGACTCGCTGGAGCTCGTTGTGATAAGGAGCTGGCTCAGCTCGGGTTACTTGTTTAGTTCGCGAGCTTCGAGTTACAAGAGCATCCACGGTCGGACATAGCAAATATGATCCCCTAAACGCCTGTAGACGTGCCCGGTCAATGACCGGGGTGTGTTCCTTATTTGTTCGTCCGCGCCGCCATACTCTTCATTTTCTTCCTCATATGTCGTCACTTGCACGTTACTGATGGAGAGGAAAACAGAGAGAAAAAGAATGAACAAAGAAAAAAGAAAAGGTGGTTTGGGGTGAGGTCGCGTCCTACCTGGCGGACTAACCGGATGCATCCAGTTGCGTCCACGAGCCTTCATATCCTCTCTATATTTGAGATGGATATGAGGGTTCACAGACAACTTGGGCGTGTAAAGATGATATGAGGGGTCCGTTTGGGTCACTTTTTTTTCTTCTCTCCTGTTCGGTAATTGACCGGACACGTCCACGAATCGTATGAGGGGTCATTTAAGCCGTCTGATTGTAGATGCTCTAACTCCAGCTATAAGCGACGAACATGAAATAAAACAGAATAAACAAGCAACCAGATGGAAAGCATCGCTTAATGTGTTTTGTCGAAACAAAGATGCAGAACCCTGGTCATCTGGTCTGCTATGCTCCTCTTGATCTAAGGCTGATTGTAGTAAAGGTATCATAGTCGCAATTTTGATGAGGTGGCAAAGAAATAAATGAAGAAAAAGGAGGTTGAGTGTCATATCATGATACCGTATCATAATAAATGTTATGCTACTATGTGTCATGCATGTCAATAAATAAATGACTATATGATATTAACATATAATATTATGCATTAGGGAGATAGTATCATACACTAGTATCATATGCATGATACTAACAACATATGATACTTTCCGTTACGACCAGCCTAACCACGCATTCAAACTTGGTTACTTAATAATGATCAAGCGTCCCTGTCACTATGCAAATAAATCTGCCAACTCAACTGTCCTCTGCCATCTCACCGGGAAAAATCTGCCAGCTAAGCTATCTTTGATCCCCTAACCACCTCCCATCGTCGATCCCAACGCAACCCAAGTAAATGAAAAGGATTGACGTGACTGATGCGGAAGAGAGAATAAAATGCTTGGTTCTGATAGACTGAATAGTCTTTATGTATATTGATCTGATGGAGATTACAACATATATGCAGAGAGAGTCCTAACCGCATACCCTATACAACAGAACGCGTGGGTGGAGATCCGAGAGAAAAGGAGGGAGTACAACACAACGTGACAACGTACACATGAAATACAAATACATGTTAACAGGTTCATCCAAATCGGGTTCGTCAATCGATATTCTAGTTAGGGTAAAATTTGGTGTATTTGTTTTTTGAATTTTCAAGGGGGGAGTTTTTTCCACCTGAACTATATTCATTTTTGCCTATAGACTTTGCAGCCTAATACAAGATAGTGTTAAAGTAAACCAGAAGAACATGGGGCACAAGAAGAAAGATAAAGCGAAAAACACATGGGAAGAGGGGGGCACAACTCCTTGTCAAAAAAGAGGGAGGGGGGGGGCACCCCCGAGCACTCGATTGTAACAGTCAAACGAGACAAAGCCATGGCATTGTATCGTCGACGCAATCGAAAGGCGCCGGCCAACCAAGACTGCATAACGCCGCAACACCATCGATGTCATCGGGTACAGACTGCACAATGCCACGACACCACCTACGTCATGGGATATAGACTGCACAACACCGCGAAAACACCAATGTCATGGGGCACAAACTGCACAGTGCTACGACACCACCAATGCCACGGGGTACAGTCAAAGGTCACGCCAGGCCGAGACGGCGCCATGACACCTATGTGTCACCGGCGTAGTCAAAGGGCATCACCAAGTAGAGAACGCCCCAGAGTACACCCAAGCCATCGCAACGGGCGGGGGTGAAGACAACGCCACCAAGATGGAAACGACGTGAAGCGTCACCGCTGTCTCGGCCGACAGCAGCAGCTGGCCGACCATGGATTTCTCCAATCCCCTGTCACATCCTTCACGCGAAGAGCATCGCAGAGTAGCCGCCAATTAGCGCTAGGCAGCGCAAGAACGGGAGGCCCCAGATCCAGATGAATCCAACCGACAACGACGCCGGCAATCATCTTGACGCGCGAGGGCACTAGTGAGGACCACCGGAGAGGCATTCCCGGCAGGAAACATGAGATGAAGGGCTCCATGGCAGGAGCCACGACGCCAACTTTGTTGGCGAGCACACGCAGAAGCATGACGACGATAGAACAAGGGGGGTGGCGGAGGAGGAAGATGAAGCACAACAGTAGACGGCGGCAAGTGGTTGATGGCGGAAGAGAACACAGAGAAATAAGAAGAGAACATTGGTGCATGTTCGGATACGGTAGGAATGGATTTGCACGGCTCATTGGAAGTTAAAGAAAACACATAGAAATAAGAAGAGAACGTGAAGGAGGAGAGGCATGCGAATAAAGTCCTAGGAGTAATTACAGTGCAGGTTCCCAACCAGTAAAATGCATTAATCAGTCATTACAAGCAGTGAAAATCCAGTCAAATGCATTGCTACATAGTACTAGTAGTAACAAATCGGGGGCCCTGCCCCTTTGGGGGCCCTGTGCAGTCGAACATGCTGCATGGGTGTCCCGTACGGGCCTGGAAGGTGACATATAAGAAGTGTGTACTAACTGATACTGGATGACAGAAATATATATTATTTCAGTAAAGCCTAAAGAGTAATATGATATATTTGCAGACACAATATAATCCTCGCATAAAGGTTGTCTTGGTTGTATCTCATAAACGTAATACCACGGTCTAATCTATTGCGTGAAAAAAATCAGTTTAGTGTACGTATATTGATGCAGTTACAAGAGGGCCACATGACAAAATTGTGAAAAGAACACTGCTGGATTAATTCATTTTTAAAATATGCACTGCCTCAGTGTCTAACAAATTGTGAGGCTAAAATCAATAATCAGTTTTAGTCTATCTATACTGATGCAATTATGTGAGGGCCTCATACAAGAAATTGTAGAATGGAAACTTTGTGAATTGCTTTATGTCGTCGTCATAGTATGCACTGTATGGACATTATCTATTGGCCGTTCTGAACCACAACACAAAAAACTAAGCATACAGCAGGATCAACTTATTATACTGAACACATATCTTGCAGCAAAACAAAAGGCCTCAGCAATTCATGTCTGGCCCCGTCCAAGAAATAAACTAAAGGTCACCAGCGACCATACCTTGGGCCGTGGCTTGAGCGTCCACCAGCCAAGCGGCGAAGTCTCATTCTAGAACCATGCGGCCAAAAAGCGCTAATGTGCATAGCATGCCCTTGCCCATCTTCTTAAAGAAGTAGGCGTCCCCCTTCTCAAAACCCAGCCTCCTGAACCTGACAAATCAATAAGAACAGAGACATCATTAGGAAGCAATATGTTCACAAGCAAAAGAGAACGATCGAGAGGGCGAGGCATCTATGGGAAGCTCGCCGTGCTCACTTACTTGAGAAGCCGACGGGCCTGGGGAAGCTGCGCAGCATCGCGTTCACGTGCAGGAAAGGAGAAAAGTAAAAGGTGGGTTCGATGCAGCATTTTTTATGAACGGGTAGGTGCCTACCAGTGAAATTATCCGAAACATAAGAGATAATAATATGCCGTAGGAACGTGTATGATACCCGAAGACTCCAAAGATCGATGCCTGAACTGAGCATAGTAAAAAAAAGGAAAAGATCGATAGAAATCACAAAGTATCAATTCGCCTATGAATCGCAGAACTGGTTATGGTGTTGGACATATATATGATTAAGCCTGAACATTTGAATTCTGTTAAGTATCAAATCACGAAGTATGTACCAAACTAACCAGAGTTGGTAGGAATTCAAAAACTGAGGCAACAATATTTGAACTCTGTTTGTATATTTGATGTCCAAATTCTTCATACCGACCATACTCTCTAAATATAGTTTTTCGGTCCTTGAGAAATACAACCGGGCTTCTGCCAAGAGTCAATCAATAACTCTTACGACACGACTTATTGCAGAATACCATGATGCTATGGAGCAGAGAGAGCTCCCCGGTTTCAGAGACCTGGTAACCTCCGACACTTTTGACAACACGCTTCCTGCTTCCGTTTCGAGTTCAGACACCACAGAAACGAAACCAAGCGACTCGCGATGGCATGCTCGGTACAGAAGCACAGGGCTGCGTCTCAGAGCAAAGCACGCATCCTGGCGCACGTCGCAGGGCACGACTTCGCCGAGAAGGCACCGGAGGGCACTCGCCTCGGCACGACCGCGTGCCTATTACGCGTATAACTAACAGCACAATCGGTTTTCGGTTTCGCTTCTCTCGGTGGCCTCTGCGGCATAACTACAAGCAGGACGCGTGCATGGCACACACACACGTAGGGCTAGACAAAAATGTTTGTTTCTCCGTGGCTGCTGAAGACTGGCCGTGATCCACCTAGAACACATAACAGCAACAATATTTCGTGGTTTTCTTTCAGATTCACACAAAACTTTGTGGTTGGTCCAAGATTAGCCGCGGGTCCGAGAAATGCGCCCACAAAACTCCATGCCATCCGCAGAAGGCAGGCCAAATTAGCAGGCGCATCGACATCGATCGGGATGTGCTGGAGCCATAGCGATGGTCGATTTATTACCTGGACCTTTGCTGGGCGGGGCAGGGGGTGGGGAGCGCCGGCGGCCGTTGGGCGTCGGGGAGGCCGGGGACGGGCTTCGGAGGAGGGGGAGGAGGTCGGGCGCCTGATGGCGGTGCGAAGCTGGAGGCGAGGCAGCGATGGACCGACGACAGGCCAGTTAGCGCGCCGCCGCCGGCGAGGTCATTGGCTCGTGAGGAGGGGGAGGAGAGAGAGCTGGGCTGCTGGGCCGCTCACAGAGCAGAAAAACAATGGTGGGAAGGCTGGGCTGGGCTGGTTTATTTTCTGGTAAGATATGCGTCTTATTTGACACCTATAAAACAGTGAGAAAATGATAATCACTGATACATTTAGGATAGCACTTGGATACATAACAAGGTACTTGCCAGAAAATAAACCAGCCCAGCCCAGCCTTCCCATCATTGTTTTTCTGCTCTACGAGCGGCCCAGCAGTCCAGCTCTCTCTCCTCCCCCTCCTCACGAGCCAACGACCTCGCCGGCGGCGGCGCGCTAACTGGCCTGCCGTCGGTCCATCGCTGCCTCGCCTCCAGCTTCGCATTGCCATCAGGCGCCCGGCCTCCTCCCCCTCCTCCGAAGCCCGTCCCCGGGCTCCCTGACGCCCAACGGCCGCCGACGCTCCCCACCCCCTGCCCCGCCCAGCAATGGTCCAGGTAATGAATCGACCACCGCTATGGCTCCAGCACATCCCGATCGATGTTGATGCGCCTGCTAATTTGGCCTGCCTACTGCGGATGGCATGGAGTTTTGGGAGCGCATTTCTCAGACCCACGGCTAACCTTGGACCAACCACGAATTTTTGTGTGAATCTGAAAGAAAACCACGAAATCTTGTTGCTGTTATGCGTTCTAGGTGGATCACAGCCAGTCTTCAGCAGCCACGGAGAAACAAAACTTTTTGTCTAGCCCTGCGTGCGTGTGTGTGTGCGCCATGCACGCGTCTTGCTTGCAGTTCTGCCGCAGAAGCCACCGAGAGAAGCGAAATCCAAAACCGATTGTGCTGTTAGTTATACGCGTAATAGGCGTGGCGGTCGTGCCGAGGCGAGTGCCCTCCGGTAACTTCTCGGCGAAGTCATGCCCTGCGACGTGCGTCGGGCTGCGTGCTTTGCTCTGAGACGCAGCCCTGTGCTTCTGTACCGAGCATGCCGTCGCGAGTCGCTTGGTTTCGTTTCTGTGGTGTCTGAACTCGAAATGAAGCAGGAAGCGTGTTGTCAAAAGTGTCGGAGGTTACCAGATCTCTGAAACCGGGGAGCTCTCCCTGCTCCATAGCACCATGGTATTCTGCAATGAGTCATGTCGTAAGATTTATTGATTGACTCTTGGCAGAAGCCTGGACGTATTTCTCAAGGACTGAAAAACCATATTCAGAGAGTATGGTCGGTATGAATAATTTGGACATCAAATATACAAACAGAGTTCAAATATTGCTGCCACGTTGGCCGCCATGCTGGCTGGGCGCCGCTCGTTAGCTTGCCAGCCCACGACGAGCTGCTGCAACGGATGAAAATGGATGCTACGATCGTCAGCAACACAAATACAAGAGTAGCAAAAAAAAACAGCTTGCAAGATTGCGACGTATCTCGACGGCCAGTCGTGAGCTATAACAACTTGTAAGAACAGTCGGTGCGTCGAATCCCTGAAATACCTATCTACGGGTAGAGGGTCACAAGTGAGACCTATATGTAAATTGGTGGCGGCAACAAGCAACCGCCCACGACGAGCTGCTGCTGCTGCTGCAACGGATGAAAATGGGCACCAGGATCGTTAGCGACACAAACACAAGAGCAGCAAAGAAAAACAGCTTGTAAAATTGCGGCGCATCTCTGGCGGCGGCGGCGGGTCGTGAGCCGACTTCAGGAACAGCCAGCGTGCCGCTGACTTCTCAAGCAAGGATCATCAAATCCCTGAGGAACGTGTCTCCAGGTGGAGTGTTACAAGCGGGGAAGTGTCTGGAAATTCGTAGCGGGAGTTAGCAACTGCGTACGGAACGAGAGCGACTAGCGGCGCAGGAGCAGCAATGCGAATCTAGCCGACGCATTGGAGGACATGAAAGTGAAAAAACATCCCCAACCCCTCCCCTTTTCGGCGGGGACACGGCAGTTACGAGATCTGAAGCCCGGACACCCACCAGGAACGCACAAGGGCGGCGCCGACAGCAGCGGCAGCAGCAGCAGCGCTAGGCTAACTCGTCAGCAGCGTCGGCGGCGGCGACCCCGACGAAGTAGGCCGGGGAATCGGGCGGATCCGAATCGGGAGGCGGGACGAGCCGGCCGTGATCTGGCCGGCGGCCCAGGCGCGGGGAGGCGGGTCGGGGGGAGGCGGGTCGGGGTGCTTACCGGCGGCCGGACGGACGGCGCGAGGGGACGGCGCGGCGCCTCCCGCCGGTCCGGTGGTGCGGGATAAGGGGAGAAGCTTCGAGGAAGAAGTGGTTCGGGAAGGCTGGTTTCTTCCACCACTTGTTCCTCTCGCTGGCTCGCTGCCTGCGATGCGATGCGACTTATTAATTCTTTCTGACTTTGGTCAAGCCGAGTTAATTAAATTAATTATTTTTTTGAGACAAATTAAATTAATTATTAGTGCGACTAACGGCGACCCGGGACGGCCCAGTCGACATGCATCGGCCCGGTCTACAAACTAGCTCACAACCACGTCAGCCCAGCCCAGCCCAGCTCGTATGACGAGGCGAACAAAAGCCAAAAGAAAAGGTTGAATGGAAAATAAAAAATCAGAGAAGGTGAGGCCGGGAGGAGGGAGGGGATATATTTATTTTATCTTTATTTTTTATATAATAAAGCATAGATAACTTCTGGTCATCCATCATTAATATTATTTTCAAAGTTAATACAAATTATCCACTATGCCATCCATAAGTAAAGGAAATGTTTTTTTTGAAAGTTCCCGCCGTGCTCAGTTGTTTTCTAGCGATGATACTCCATTGATAACACACAGAGTGTAACGGCGCAGTGGTTACAGCCTTTGTGTTCTACCGCGAACACGAGGGTTCGATTTTTTTTTGTGTCATGAACCTCCCATCCCCCGTCCAATGCGCCTTCATGGGTCGGCCCGTTGGGCGTGACGCCCTTGTTTTTTTTCTTTTGCATTTCGTCTTTTGTCTTTTATTTTTTGTTTCCTATTTTCTCATTTCCTTTTCTGTTTTCCTTATTTAAATTAATTTTAGATTTAAAAATTTCAAACATTGCGAATTTTCAAAAACATGTTCAAGAAATCATAAAACGTTTGTGATTTTATAAATATGTGGGAAATCATAGAAATTTTACAGTTTAAAAAATAACAGTAATTTTAAAAAAATCACATTTTGGAAAAAACCGTTGGGAAATAAAACCATGTTCAAGATTCTGAAAAATAAATCGTGTATACAAAACAAATTAGTGAATCTGACCAAAATCTTCATGAAATTTTAGAAAATATTGAAAAAACTCAAAAACTTATGAATTTATGGTCGATGAGATTTGTTTTTAAAGTTTTGAAGGTTTGTCGTGCAGTGACAAGCTCATTTCCTTGGGAATTATCATGTCGAATACATTTGCGGTCACGTGGACATAGCATCCATTATAAGCGAGGGTGGGGGAAGAAATATAAGTGGCAAGATGGCGAGTCACTGTGTTAAAATAGAAGACGCTCATATGTCAGGTTATTGAGTCATACTTATTTGGCTAGAGTATGTTTTTTTCATCCCCAGGTTCTGCAAATTTCCCCTCTTTTTTTGTCACGCACCTCCCCTCCCCCAGTGCGTGTTCATGGGCCGGCCCGCAGGGCATGAGTCCCATGTTTTTTTTCGTTTCGTCTTTTGTCTTTTCTTTTCTTTTCTCATTTTTTTCTTCTTCAAATTAATTCGAGGTTTCCAAATTTCAAAACATTGCAAATTTTGAAAAACATGTTTGAGAAATCATAAAATGATTGTGAATTCAAAAATATGTGGGAAATCATAAAAAATTTGCAGTTTCAAAAAAATTTAGTGATTTTACAAAACTGTTCGCAAATTATAAAACATGTTTGCAATATGGCGAATCACTGTGGTTAAATAGAGTACGATCATATGTCAGGGTATTGAGTCATGCTTATTTGGCTAGCGTGTAATGTTTTTTTCTCTCCCGTTAAAACGCACAGACATATTTGCTAATATATCAAAATAAGAGCATCTACATCCATCTAATTTGAATTTGTCCTTTGCGGACACGCGGGCGTGTGCGCTTTCACTCTTATTCTCTTTCTCTAAAACAAACACATCCCTCATTTTCGGTCTTTTATTTTCTCTCTTAACAGGTGACATTTTATCGAACAGGTTGTGTGCATGCACCCGACGGGTCGACGGCGCCGTGTAGGTTCAGGCCACGAGCAGGTGAACCGGTGGCCAGCTTGCGCGCCCGCGGCGGCATGTACGCGCATCGGTGGTCTTCTTCCCCCGAGTCGCTGCAGGTGGGGTCGTTGGTTAGCTCGGTCTGAAGTCGAGCCGTGCCCGGGCACACCGACGTCCCCTCATACTTCCCCCAGATTTGAGACGGGTTTGAGGGGTGCCGGTCAGTCCGAGCGTTTAAGGGTAAATTGAGGGGTACGATTGGTCAGCTTTTTTTTTGATCGGAAGGGCGTTTTGAACGTTTGAGGAAAAGGTAGGGGGGCCGACTGTAGATGCTCTGAGGCAGTGGTAGCAGGCAATAACCAATGACGATAGGCCTGGAATTCGAGCCAACCCGACTCGACTCGCTGGAGCTCGTTGTGATAAGGAGCTGGCTCAGCTCGGGTTACTTGTTTAGTTCGCGAGCTTCGAGTTACAAGAGCATCCACGGTCGGACATAGCAAATATGATCCCCTAAACGCCTGTAGACGTGCCCGGTCAATGACCGGGGTGTGTTCCTTATTTGTTCGTCCGCGCCGCCATACTCTTCATTTTCTTCCTCATATGTCGTCACTTGCACGTTACTGATGGAGAGGAAAACAGAGAGAAAAAGAATGAACAAAGAAAAAAGAAAAGGTGGTTTGGGGTGAGGTCGCGTCCTACCTGGCGGACTAACCGGATGCATCCAGTTGCGTCCACGAGCCTTCATATCCTCTCTATATTTGAGATGGATATGAGGGTTCACAGACAGCTTGGGCGTGTAAAGATGATATGAGGGGTCCGTTTGGGTCACTTTTTTTTCTTCTCTCCTGTTCGGTAATTGACCGGACACGTCCACGAATCGTATGAGGGGTCATTTAAGCCGTCTGATTGTAGATGCTCTAACTCCAGCTATAAGCGACGAACATGAAATAAAACAGAATAAACAAGCAACCAGATGGAAAGCATCGCTTAATGTGTTTTGTCGAAACAAAGATGCAGAACCCTGGTCATCTGGTCTGCTATGCTCCTCTTGATCTAAGGCTGATTGTAGTAAAGGTATCATAGTCGCAATTTTGATGAGGTGGCAAAGAAATAAATGAAGAAAAAGGAGGTTGAGTGTCATATCATGATACCGTATCATAATAAATGTTATGCTACTATGTGTCATGCATGTCAATAAATAAATGACTATATGATATTAACATATAATATTATGCATTAGGGAGATAGTATCATACACTAGTATCATATGCATGATACTAACAACATATGATACTTTCCGTTACGACCAGCCTAACCACGCATTCAAACTTGGTTACTTAATAATGATCAAGCGTCCCTGTCACTATGCAAATAAATCTGCCAACTCAACTGTCCTCTGCCATCTCACCGGGAAAAATCTGCCAGCTAAGCTATCTTTGATCCCCTAACCACCTCCCATCGTCGATCCCAACGCAACCCAAGTAAATGAAAAGGATTGACGTGACTGATGCGGAAGAGAGAATAAAATGCTTGGTTCTGATAGACTGAATAGTCTTTATGTATATTGATCTGATGGAGATTACAACATATATGCAGAGAGAGTCCTAACCGCATACCCTATACAACAGAACGCGTGGGTGGAGATCCGAGAGAAAAGGAGGGAGTACAACACAACGTGACAACGTACACATGAAATACAAATACATGTTAACAGGTTCATCCAAATCGGGTTCGTCAATCGATATTCTAGTTAGGGTAAAATTTGGTGTATTTGTTTTTTGAATTTTCAAGGGGGGAGTTTTTTCCACCTGAACTATATTCATTTTTGCCTATAGACTTTGCAGCCTAATACAAGATAGTGTTAAAGTAAACCAGAAGAACATGGGGCACAAGAAGAAAGATAAAGCGAAAAACACATGGGAAGAGGGGGGCACAACTCCTTGTCAAAAAAGAGGGAGGGGGGGGGGGGGCACCCCCGAGCACTCGATTGTAACAGTCAAACGAGACAAAGCCATGGCATTGTATCGTCGACGCAATCGAAAGGCGCCGGCCAACCAAGACTGCATAACGCCGCAACACCATCGATGTCATCGGGTACAGACTGCACAATGCCACGACACCACCTACGTCATGGGATATAGACTGCACAACACCGCGAAAACACCAATGTCATGGGGCACAAACTGCACAGTGCTACGACACCACCAATGCCACGGGGTACAGTCAAAGGTCACGCCAGGCCGAGACGGCGCCATGACACCTATGTGTCACCGGCGTAGTCAAAGGGCATCACCAAGTAGAGAACGCCCCAGAGTACACCCAAGCCATCGCAACGGGCGGGGGTGAAGACAACGCCACCAAGATGGAAACGACGTGAAGCGTCACCGCTGTCTCGGCCGACAGCAGCAGCTGGCCGACCATGGATTTCTCCAATCCCCTGTCACATCCTTCACGCGAAGAGCATCGCAGAGTAGCCGCCAATTAGCGCTAGGCAGCGCAAGAACGGGAGGCCCCAGATCCAGATGAATCCAACCGACAACGACGCCGGCAATCATCTTGACGCGCGAGGGCACTAGTGAGGACCACCGGAGAGGCATTCCCGGCAGGAAACATGAGATGAAGGGCTCCATGGCAGGAGCCACGACGCCAACTTTGTTGGCGAGCACACGCAGAAGCATGACGACGATAGAACAAGGGGGGTGGCGGAGGAGGAAGATGAAGCACAACAGTAGACGGTGGCAAGTGGTTGATGGCGGAAGAGAACACAGAGAAATAAGAAGAGAACATTGGTGCATGTTCGGATATGGTAGGAATGGATTTGCACGGCTCATTGGAAGTTAAAGAAAACACATAGAAATAAGAAGAGAACGTGAAGGAGGAGAGGCATGCGAATAAAGTCCTAGGAGTAATTACAGTGCAGGTTCCCAACCAGTAAAATGCATTAATCAGTCATTACAAGCAGTGAAAATCCAGTCAAATGCATTGCTACATAGTACTAGTAGTAACAAATCGGGGGCCCTGCCCCTTTGGGGGCCCTGTGCAGTCGAACATGCTGCATGGGTGTCCCGTACGGGCCTGGAAGGTGACATATAAGAAGTGTGTACTAACTGATACTGGATGACAGAAATATATATTATTTCAGTAAAGCCTAAAGAGTAATATGATATATTTGCAGACACAATATAATCCTCGCATAAAGGTTGTCTTGGTTGTATCTCATAAACGTAATACCACGGTCTAATCTATTGCGTGAAAAAAATCAGTTTAGTGTACGTATATTGATGCAGTTACAAGAGGGCCACATGACAAAATTGTGAAAAGAACACTGCTGGATTAATTCATTTTTAAAATATGCACTGCCTCAGTGTCTAACAAATTGTGAGGCTAAAATCAATAATCAGTTTTAGTCTATCTATACTGATGCAATTATGTGAGGGCCTCATACAAGAAATTATAGAATGGAAACTTTGTGAATTGCTTTATGTCGTCGTCATAGTATGCACTGTATGGACATTATCTATTGGCCGTTCTGAACCACAACACAAAAAACTAAGCATACAGCAGGATCAACTTATTATACTGAACACATATCTTGCAGCAAAACAAAAGGCCTCAGCAATTCATGTCTGGCCCCGTCCAAGAAATAAACTAAAGGTCACCAGCAACCATACCTTGGGCCGTGGCTTGAGCGTCCACCAGCCAAGCGGCGAAGTCTCATTCTAGAACCATGCGGCCAAAAAGCGCTAATGTGCATAGCATGCCCTTGCCCATCTTCTTAAAGAAGTAGGCGTCCCCCTTCTCAAAACCCAGCCTCCTGAACCTGACAAATCAATAAGAACAGAGACATCATTAGGAAGCAATATGTTCACAAGCAAAAGAGAACGATCGAGAGGGCGAGGCATCTATGGGAAGCTCGCCGTGCTCACTTACTTGAGAAGCCGACGGGCCTGGGGAAGCTGCGCAGCATCGCGTTCACGTGCAGGAAAGGAGAAAAGTAAAAGGTGGGTTCGATGCAGCATTTTTTATGAACGGGTAGGTGCCTACCAGTGAAATTATCCGAAACATAAGAGATAATAATATGCCGTAGGAACGTGTATGATACCCGAAGACTCCAAAGATCGATGCCTGAACTGAGCATAGTAAAAAAAGGAAAAGATCGATAGAAATCACAAAGTATCAATTCGCCTATGAATCGCAGAACTGGTTATGGTGTTGGACATATATATGATTAAGCCTGAACATTTGAATTCTGTTAAGTATCAAATCACGAAGTATGTACCAAACTAACCAGAGTTGGTAGGAATTCAAAAACTGAGGCAACAATATTTGAACTCTGTTTGTATATTTGATGTCCAAATTCTTCATACCGACCATACTCTCTAAATATAGTTTTTCGGTCCTTGAGAAATACAACCGGGCTTCTGCCAAGAGTCAATCAATAACTCTTACGACACGACTTATTGCAGAATACCATGATGCTATGGAGCAGAGAGAGCTCCCCGGTTTCAGAGACCTGGTAACCTCCGACACTTTTGACAACACGCTTCCTGCTTCCGTTTCGAGTTCAGACACCACAGAAACGAAACCAAGCGACTCGCGATGGCATGCTCGGTACAGAAGCACAGGGCTGCGTCTCAGAGCAAAGCACGCATCCTGGCGCACGTCGCAGGGCACGACTTCGCCGAGAAGGCACCGGAGGGCACTCGCCTCGGCACGACCGCGTGCCTATTACGCGTATAACTAACAACACAATTGGTTTTCGGTTTCGCTTCTCTCGGTGGCCTCTGCGGCATAACTACAAGCAGGACGCGTGCATGGCACACACACACACGTAGGGCTAGACAAAATTTTTTGTTTCTCCGTGGCTGCTGAAGACTGGCCGTGATCCACCTAGAACACATAACAGCAACAAGATTTCGTGGTTTTCTTTCAGATTCACACAAAACTTTGTGGTTGGTCCAAGATTAGCCGCGGGTCCGAGAAATGCGCCCACAAAACTCCATGCCATCCGCAGAAGGAAGGCCAAATTAGCAGGCGCATCGACATCGATCGGGATGTGCTGGAGCCATAGCGATGGTCGATTTATTACCTGGACCTTTGCTGGGCGGGGCAGGGGGTGGGGAGCGCCGGCGGCCGTTGGGCGTCGGGGAGGCCGGGGACGGGCTTCGGAGCAGGGGGAGGAGGTCGGGCGCCTGATGGCGGTGCGAAGCTGGAGGCGAGGCAGCGATGGACCGACGACAGGCCAGTTAGCGCGCCGCCGCCGGCGAGGTCATTGGCTCGTGAGGAGGGGGAGGAGAGAGAGCTGGGCTGCTGGGCCGCTCACAGAGCAGAAAAACAATGGTGGGAAGGCTGGGCTGGGCTGGTTTATTTTCTGGTAAGATATGCGTCTTATTTGACACCTATAAAACAGTGAGAAAATGATAATCACTGATACATTTAGGATAGCACTTGGATACATAACAAGGTACTTGCCAGAAAATAAACCAGCCCAGCCCAGCCTTCCCATCATTGTTTTTCTGCTCTACGAGCGGCCCAACAGTCCAGCTCTCTCTCCTCCCCCTCCTCACGAGCCAACGACCTCGCCGGCGGCGGCGCGCTAACTGGCCTGCCGTCGGTCCATCGCTGCCTCGCCTCCAGCTTCGCATTGCCATCAGGCGCCCGGCCTCCTCCCCCTCCTCCGAAGCCTGTCCCCGGGCTCCCTGACGCCCAACGGCCGCCGGCGCTCCCCACCCCCTGCCCCGCCCAGCAATGGTCCAGGTAATGAATCGACCACCGCTATGGCTCCAGCACATCCCGATCGATGTTGATGCGCCTGCTAATTTGGCCTGCCTACTGCGGATGGCATGGAGTTTTGGGAGCGCATTTCTCGGACCCACGGCTAACCTTGGACCAACCACGAATTTTTGTGTGAATATGAAAGAAAACCACGAAATCTTGTTGCTGTTATGCGTTCTAGGTGGATCACAGCCAGTCTTCAGCAGCCACGGAGAAACAAAACTTTTTGTCTAGCCCTGCGTGCGTGTGTGTGTGCGCCATGCACGCGTCTTGCTTGCAGTTATGCCGCAGAAGCCACCGAGAGAAGCGAAATCCAAAACCGATTGTGCTGTTAGTTATACGCGTAATAGGCGTGGCGGTCGTGCCGAGGCGAGTGCCCTCCGGTAACTTCTCGGCGAAGTCATGCCCTGCGACGTGCGTCGGGCTGCGTGCTTTGCTCTGAGACGCAGCCCTGTGCTTCTGTACCGAGCATGCCGTCGCGAGTCGCTTGGTTTCGTTTCTGTGGTGTCTGAACTCGAAACGAAGCAGGAAGCGTGTTGTGAAAAGTGTCGGAGGTTACCAGATCTCTGAAACCGGGGAGCTCTCCCTGCTCCATAGCACCATGGTATTCTGCAATGAGTCATGTCGTAAGATTTATTGATTGACTCTTGGCAGAAGACTGGACGTATTTCTCAAGGACTGAAAAACCATATTCAGAGAGTATGGTCGGTATGAATAATTTGGACATCAAATATACAAACAGAGTTCAAATATTGCTGCCACGTTGGCCGCCATGCTGGCTGGGCGCCGCTCGTTAGCTTGCCAGCCCACGACGAGCTGCTGCAACGGATGAAAATGGATGCTACGATCGTCAGCAACACAAACACAAGAGTAGCAAAAAAAAAACAGCTTGCAAGATTGCGACGTATCTCGACGGCCAGTCGTGAGCTATAACAACTTGTAAGAACAGTCGGTGCGTCGAATCCCTGAAATACCTATCTACAGGTAGAGGGTCACAAGTGAGACCTATATGTAAATTGGTGGCGGCAACAAGCAACCGCCCACGACGAGCTGCTGCTGCTGCAACGGATGAAAATGGGCACCAGGATCGTCAGCGACACAAACACAAGAGCAGCAAAGAAAAACAGCTTGTAAAATTGCGGCGCATCTCTGGCGGCGGCGGCGGGTCGTGAGCCGACTTCAGGAACAGCCAGCGTGCCGCTGACTTCTCAAGCAAGGATCATCAAATCCCTGAGGAACGTGTCTCCAGGTGGAGTGTTACAAGCGGGGAAGTGTCTGTAAATTCGTAGCGGGAGTTAGCAACTGCGTACGGAACGAGAGCGACTAGCGGCGCAGGAGCAGCAATGCGAATCTAGCCGACGCATTGGAGGACATGAAAGTGAAAAAACATCCCCAACCCCTCCCCTTTTCGGCGGGGACACGACAGTTACGAGATCTGAAGCCCGGACACCCACCAGGAACGCACAAGGGCGGCGCCGACAGCAGCGGCAGCAGCAGCAGCGCTAGGCTAACTCGTCAGCAGCGTCGGCGGCGGCGACCCCGACGAAGTAGGCCGGGGAATCGGGCGGATCCGAATCGGGAGGCGGGACGAGCCGGCCGTGATCTGGCCGGCGGCCCAGGCGCGGGGAGGCGGGTCGGGGGGAGGCGGGTCGGGGTGCTTACCGGCGGCCGGACGGACGGCGCGAGGGGACGGCGCGGCGCCTCCCGCCGGTCCGGTGGTGCGGGATAAGGGGAGAAGCTTCGAGGAAGAAGTGGTTCGGGAAGGCTGGTTTCTTCCACCACTTGTTCCTCTCGCTGGCTCGCTGCCTGCGATGCGATGCGACTTATTAATTCTTTCTGACTTTGGTCAAGCCGAGTTAATTAAATTAATTATTTTTTTGAGACAAATTAAATTAATTATTAGTGCGACTAACGGCGACCCGGGACGGCCCAGTCGACATGCATCGGCCCGGTCTACAAACTAGCTCACAACCACGTCAGCCCAGCCCAGCCCAGCTCGTATGACGAGGCGAACAAAAGCCAAAAGAAAAGGTTGAATGGAAAATAAAAAAATCAGAGAAGGTGAGGCCGGGAGGAGGGAGGGGATATATTTATTTTATCTTTATTTTTTATATAATAAAGCATAGATAACTTCTGGTCATCCATCATTAATATTATTTTCAAAGTTAATACAAATTATCCACTATGCCATCCATAAGTAAAGGAAATGTTTTTTTTGAAAGTTCCCGCCGTGCTCAGTTGTTTTCTAGCGATGATACTCCATTGATAACACACAGAGTGTAACGGCGCAGTGGTTACAGCCTTTGTGTTCTACCGCGAACACGAGGGTTCGATTTTTTTTTGTGTCATGAACCTCCCATCCCCCGTCCAATGCGCCTTCATGGGTCGGCCCGTTGGGCGTGACGCCCTTGTTTTTTTTCTTTTGCATTTCGTCTTTTGTCTTTTATTTTTTGTTTCCTATTTTCTCATTTCCTTTTCTGTTTTCCTTATTTAAATTAATTTTAGATTTAAAAATTTCAAACATTGCGAATTTTCAAAAACATGTTCAAGAAATCATAAAACGTTTGTGATTTTATAAATATGCTGGAAATCATAGAAATTTTACAGTTTAAAAAATAACAGTAATTTTAAAAAATCACATTTTGGAAAAAACCGTTGGGAAATAAAACCATGTTCAAGATTCTGAAAAATAAATCGTGTATACAAAACAAATTAGTGAATCTGACCAAAATCTTCATGAAATTTTAGAAAATATTGAAAAAACTCAAAAACTTATGAATTTATGGTCGATGAGATTTGTTTTTAAAGTTTTGAAGGTTTGTCGTGCAGTGACAAGCTCATTTCCTTGGAAATTATCATGTCGAATACATTTGCGGTCACGTGGACATAGCATCCATTATAAGCGAGGGTGGGGGAAGAAATATAAGTGGCAACATGGCGAGTCACTGTGTTAAAATAGAAGACGCTCATATGTCAGGTTATTGAGTCATACTTATTTGGCTAGAGTATGTTTTTTTCATCCCCAGGTTCTGCAAATTTCCCCTCTTTTTTTGTCACGCACCTCCCCTCCCCCAGTGCGTGTTCATGGGCCGGCCCGCAGGGCATGAGTCCCATGTTTTTTTTCGTTTCGTCTTTTGTCTTTTCTTTTCTTTTCTCATTTTTTTCTTCTTCAAATTAATTCGAGGTTTCCAAATTTCAAAACATTGCAAATTTTGAAAAACATGTTTGAGAAATCATAAAATGATTGTGAATTCAAAAATATGTGGGAAATCATAAAAAATTTGCAGTTTCAAAAAAATTTAGTGATTTTACAAAACTGTTCGCAAATTATAAAACATGTTTGCAATATGGCGAATCACTGTGGTTAAATAGAGTACGATCATATGTCAGGGTATTGAGTCATGCTTATTTGGCTAGCGTGTAATGTTTTTTTCTCTCCCGTTAAAACGCACAGACATATTTGCTAATATATCAAAATAAGAGCATCTACATTCATCTAATTTGAATTTGTCCTTTGCGGACACGCGGGCGTGTGCGCTTTCACTCTTATTCTCTTTCTCTAAAACAAACACATCCCTCATTTTCGGTCTTTTATTTTCTCTCTTAACAGGTGACATTTTATCGAACAGGTTGTGTGCATGCACCCGACGGGTCGACGGCGCCGTGTAGGTTCAGGCCACGAGCAGGTGAACCGGTGGCCAGCTTGCGCGCCCGCGGCGGCATGTACGCGCATCGGTGGTCTTCTTCCCCCGAGTCGCTGCAGGTGGGGTCGTTGGTTAGCTCGGTCTGAAGTCGAGCCGTGCCCGGGCACACCGACGTCCCCTCATACTTCCCCCAGATTTGAGACGGGTTTGAGGGGTGCCGGTCAGTCCGAGCGTTTAAGGGTAAATTGAGGGGTACGATTGGTCAGCTTTTTTTTTGATCGGAAGGGCGTTTTGAACGTTTGAGGAAAAGGTAGGGGGGCCGACTGTAGATGCTCTGAGGCAGTGGTAGCAGGCAATAACCAATGACGATAGGCCTGGAATTCGAGCCAACCCGACTCGACTCGCTGGAGCTCGTTGTGATAAGGAGCTGGCTCAGCTCGGGTTACTTGTTTAGTTCGCGAGCTTCGAGTTACAAGAGCATCCACGGTCGGACATAGCAAATATGATCCCCTAAACGCCTGTAGAAGTGCCCGGTCAATGACCGGGGTGTGTTCCTTATTTGTTCGTCCGCGCCGCCATACTCTTCATTTTCTTCCTCATATGTCGTCACTTGCACGTTACTGATGGAGAGGAAAACAGAGAGAAAAAGAATGAACAAAGAAAAAAGAAAAGGTGGTTTGGGGTGAGGTCGCGTCCTACCTGGCGGACTAACCGGATGCATCCAGTTGCGTCCACGAGCCTTCATATCCTCTCTATATTTGAGATGGATATGAGGGTTCACAGACAGCTTGGGCGTGTAAAGATGATATGAGGGGTCCGTTTGGGTCACTTTTTTTTCTTCTCTCCTGTTCGGTAATTGACCGGACACGTCCACGAATCGTATGAGGGGTCATTTAAGCCGTCTGATTGTAGATGCTCTAACTCCAGCTATAAGCGACGAACATGAAATAAAACAGAATAAACAAGCAACCAGATGGAAAGCATCGCTTAATGTGTTTTGTCGAAACAAAGATGCAGAACCCTGGTCATCTGGTCTGCTATGCTCCTCTTGATCTAAGGCTGATTGTAGTAAAGGTATCATAGTCGCAATTTTGATGAGGTGGCAAAGAAATAAATGAAGAAAAAGGAGGTTGAGTGTCATATCATGATACCGTATCATAATAAATGTTATGCTACTATGTGTCATGCATGTCAATAAATAAATGACTATATGATATTAACATATAATATTATGCATTAGGGAGATAGTATCATACACTAGTATCATATGCATGATACTAACAACATATGATACTTTCCGTTACGACCAGCCTAACCACGCATTCAAACTTGGTTACTTAATAATGATCAAGCGTCCCTGTCACTATGCAAATAAATCTGCCAACTCAACTGTCCTCTGCCATCTCACCGGGAAAAATCTGCCAGCTAAGCTATCTTTGATCCCCTAACCACCTCCCATCGTCGATCCCAACGCAACCCAAGTAAATGAAAAGGATTGACGTGACTAATGCGGAAGAGAGAATAAAATGCTTGGTTCTGATAGACTGAATAGTCTTTATGTATATTGATCTGATGGAGATTACAACATATATGCAGAGAGAGTCCTAACCGCATACCCTATACAACAGAACGCGTGGGTGGAGATCCGAGAGAAAAGGAGGGAGTACAACACAACGTGACAACGTACACATGAAATACAAATACATGTTAACAGGTTCATCCAAATCGGGTTCGTCAATCGATATTCTAGTTAGGGTAAAATTTGGTGTATTTGTTTTTTGAATTTTCAAGGGGGGAGTTTTTTCCACCTGAACTATATTCATTTTGCCTATAGACTTTGCAGCCTAATACAAGATAGTGTTAAAGTAAACCAGAAGAACATGGGGCACAAGAAGAAAGATAAAGCGAAAAACACATGGGAAGAGGGGGGCACAACTCCTTGTCAAAAAAGAGGGAGGGGGGGGGGCACCCCCGAGCACTCGATTGTAACAGTCAAACGAGACAAAGCCATGGCATTGTATCGTCGACGCAATCGAAAGGCGCCGGCCAACCAAGACTGCATAACGCCGCAACACCATCGATGTCATCGGGTACAGACTGCACAATGCCACGACACCACCTACGTCATGGGATATAGACTGCACAACACCGCGAAAACACCAATGTCATGGGGCACAAACTGCACAGTGCTACGACACCACCAATGCCACGGGGTACAGTCAAAGGTCACGCCAGGCCGAGACGGCGCCATGACACCTATGTGTCACCGGCGTAGTCAAAGGGCATCACCAAGTAGAGAACGCCCCAGAGTACACCCAAGCCATCGCAACGGGCGGGGGTGAAGACAACGCCACCAAGATGGAAACGACGTGAAGCGTCACCGCTGTCTCGGCCGACAGTAGCAGCTGGCCGACCATGGATTTCTCCAATCCCCTGTCACATCCTTCACGCGAAGAGCATCGCAGAGTAGCCGCCAATTAGCGCTAGGCAGCGCAAGAACGGGAGGCCCCAGATCCAGATGAATCCAACCGACAACGACGCCGGCAATCATCTTGACGCGCGAGGGCACTAGTGAGGACCACCGGAGAGGCATTCCCGGCAGGAAACATGAGATGAAGGGCTCCATGGCAGGAGCCACGACGCCAACTTTGTTGGCGAGCACACGCAGAAGCATGACGACGATAGAACAAGGGGGGTGGCGGAGGAGGAAGATGAAGCACAACAGTAGACGGCGGCAAGTGGTTGATGGCGGAAGAGAACACAGAGAAATAAGAAGAGAACATTGGTGCATGTTCGGATACGGTAGGAATGGATTTGCACGGCTCATTGGAAGTTAAAGAAAACACATAGAAATAAGAAGAGAACGTGAAGGAGGAGAGGCATGCGAATAAAGTCCTAGGAGTAATTACAGTGCAGGTTCCCAACCAGTAAAATGCATTAATCAGTCATTACAAGCAGTGAAAATCCAGTCAAATGCATTGCTACATAGTACTAGTAGTAACAAATCGGGGGCCCTGCCCCTTTGGGGGCCCTGTGCAGTCGAACATGCTGCATGGGTGTCCCGTACGGGCCTAGAAGGTGACATATAAGAAGTGTGTACTAACTGATACTGGATGACAGAAATATATATTATTTCAGTAAAGCCTAAAGAGTAATATGATATATTTGCAGACACAATATAATCCTCGCATAAAGGTTGTCTTGGTTGTATCTCATAAACGTAATACCACGGTCTAATCTATTGCGTGAAAAAAATCAGTTTAGTGTACGTATATTGATGCAGTTACAAGAGGGCCACATGACAAAATTGTGAAAAGAACACTGCTGGATTAATTCATTTTTAAAATATGCACTGCCTCAGTGTCTAACAAATTGTGAGGCTAAAATCAATAATCAGTTTTAGTCTATCTATACTGATGCAATTATGTGAGGGCCTCATACAAGAAATTGTAGAATGGAAACTTTGTGAATTGCTTTATGTCGTCGTCATAGTATGCACTGTATGGACATTATCTATTGGCCGTTCTGAACCACAACACAAAAAACTAAGCATACAGCAGGATCAACTTATTATACTGAACACATATCTTGCAGCAAAACAAAAGGCCTCAGCAATTCATGTCTGGCCCCGTCCAAGAAATAAACTAAAGGTCACCAGCGACCATACCTTGGGCCGTGGCTTGAGCGTCCACCAGCCAAGCGGCGAAGTCTCATTCTAGAACCATGCGGCCAAAAAGCGCTAATGTGCATAGCATGCCCTTGCCCATCTTCTTAAAGAAGTAGGCGTCCCCCTTCTCAAAACCCAACCTCCTGAACCTGACAAATCAATAAGAACAGAGACATCATTAGGAAGCAATATGTTCACAAGCAAAAGAGAACGATCGAGAGGGCGAGGCATCTATGGGAAGCTCGCCGTGCTCACTTACTTGAGAAGCCGACGGGCCTGGGGAAGCTGCGCAGCATCGCGTTCACGTGCAGGAAAGGAGAAAAGTAAAAGGTGGGTTCGATGCAGCATTTTTTATGAACGGGTAGGTGCCTACCAGTGAAATTATCCGAAACATAAGAGATAATAATATGCCGTAGGAACGTGTATGATACCCGAAGACTCCAAAGATCGATGCCTGAACTGAGCATAGTAAAAAAAAAGGAAAAGATCGATAGAAATCACAAAGTATCAATTCGCCTATGAATCGCAGAACTGGTTATGGTGTTGGACATATATATGATTAAGCCTGAACATTTGAATTCTGTTAAGTATCAAATCACGAAGTATGTACCAAACTAACCAGAGTTGGTAGGAATTCAAAAACTGAGGCAACAATATTTGAACTCTGTTTGTATATTTGATGTCCAAATTCTTCATACCGACCATACTCTCTAAATATAGTTTTTCGGTCCTTGAGAAATACAACCGGGCTTCTGCCAAGAGTCAATCAATAACTCTTACGACACGACTTATTGCAGAATACCATGATGCTATGGAGCAGAGAGAGCTCCCCGGTTTCAGAGACCTGGTAACCTCCGACACTTTTGACAACACGCTTCCTGCTTCCGTTTCGAGTTCAGACACCACAGAAACGAAACCAAGCGACTCGCGATGGCATGCTCGGTACAGAAGCACAGGGCTGCGTCTCAGAGCAAAGCACGCATCCTGGCGCACGTCGCAGGGCACGACTTCGCCGAGAAGGCACCGGAGGGCACTCGCCTCGGCACGACCGCATGCCTATTACGCGTATAACTAACAACACAATTGGTTTTCGGTTTCGCTTCTCTCGGTGGCCTCTGCGGCATAACTACAAGCAGGACGCGTGCATGGCACACACACACACACGTAGGGCTAGACAAAATTTTTTGTTTCTCCGTGGCTGCTGAAGACTGGCCGTGATCCACCTAGAACACATAACAGCAACAAGATTTCGTGGTTTTCTTTCAGATTCACACAAAACTTTGTGGTTGGTCCAAGATTAGCCGCGGGTCCGAGAAATGCGCCCACAAAACTCCATGCCATCCGCAGAAGGAAGGCCAAATTAGCAGGCGCATCGACATCGATCGGGATGTGCTGGAGCCATAGCGATGGTCGATTTATTACCTGGACCTTTGCTGGGCGGGGCAGGGGGTGGGGAGCGCCGGCGGCCGTTGGGCGTCGGGGAGGCCGGGGACGGGCTTCGGAGGAGGGGGAGGAGGTCGGGCGCCTGATGGCGGTGCGAAGCTGGAGGCGAGGCAGCGATGGACCGACGACAGGCCAGTTAGCGCGCCGCCGCCGGCGAGGTCATTGGCTCGTGAGGAGGGGGAGGAGAGAGAGCTGGGCTGCTGGGCCGCTCACAGAGCAGAAAAACAATGGTGGGAAGGCTGGGCTGGGCTGGTTTATTTTCTGGTAAGATATGCGTCTTATTTGACACCTATAAAACAGTGAGAAAATGATAATCACTGATACATTTAGGATAGCACTTGGATACATAACAAGGTACTTGCCAGAAAATAAACCAGCCCAGCCCAGCCTTCCCATCATTGTTTTTCTGCTCTACGAGCGGCCCAGCAGTCCAGCTCTCTCTCCTCCCCCTCCTCACGAGCCAACGACCTCGCCGGCGGCGGCGCGCTAACTGGCCTGCCGTCGGTCCATCGCTGCCTCGCCTCCAGCTTCGCATTGCCATCAGGCGCCCGGCCTCCTCCCCCTCCTCCGAAGCCCGTCCCCGGGCTCCCTGACGCCCAACGGCCGCCGGCGCTCCCCACCCCCTGCCCCGCCCAGCAATGGTCCAGGTAATGAATCGACCACCGCTATGGCTCCAGCACATCCCGATCGATGTTGATGCGCCTGCTAATTTGGCCTGCCTACTGCGGATGGCATGGAGTTTTGGGAGCGCATTTCTTAGACCCACGGCTAACCTTGGACCAACCACGAATTTTTGTGTGAATCTGAAAGAAAACCACGAAATCTTGTTGCTGTTATGCGTTCTAGGTGGATCACAGCCAGTCTTCAGCAGCCACGGAGAAACAAAACTTTTTGTCTAGCCCTGCGTGCGTGTGTGTGTGCGCCATGCACGCGTCTTGCTTGCAGTTATGCCGCAGAAGCCACCGAGAGAAGCAAAATCCAAAACCGATTGTGCTGTTAGTTATATGCGTAATAGGCGTGGCGGTCGTGCCGAGGCGAGTGCCCTCCGGTAACTTCTCGGCGAAGTCATGCCCTGCGACGTGCGTCGGGCTGCGTGCTTTGCTCTGAGACGCAGCCCTGTGCTTCTGTACCGAGCATGCCGTCGCGAGTCGCTTGGTTTCGTTTCTGTGGTGTCTGAACTCGAAACGAAGCAGGAAGCGTGTTGTGAAAAGTGTCGGAGGTTACCAGATCTCTGAAACCGGGGAGCTCTCCCTGCTCCATAGCACCATGGTATTCTGCAATGAGTCATGTCGTAAGATTTATTGATTGACTCTTGGCAGAAGACTGGACGTATTTCTCAAGGACTGAAAAACCATATTCAGAGAGTATGGTCGGTATGAATAATTTGGACATCAAATATACAAACAGAGTTCAAATATTGCTGCCACGTTGGCCGCCATGCTGGCTGGGCGCCGCTCGTTAGCTTGCCAGCCCACGACGAGCTGCTGCAACGGATGAAAATGGATGCTACGATCGTCAGCAACACAAACACAAGAGTAGCAAAAAAAAAAACAGCTTGCAAGATTGCGACGTATCTCGACGGCCAGTCGTGAGCTATAACAACTTGTAAGAACAGTCGGTGCGTCGAATCCCTGAAATACCTATCTACAGGTAGAGGGTCACAAGTGAGACCTATATGTAAATTGGTGGCGGCAACAAGCAACCGCCCACGACGAGCTGCTGCTGCTGCAACGGATGAAAATGGGCACCAGGATCGTCAGCGACACAAACACAAGAGCAGCAAAGAAAAACAGCTTGTAAAATTGCGGCGCATCTCTGGCGGCGGCGGCGGGTCGTGAGCCGACTTCAGGAACAGCCAGCGTGCCGCTGACTTCTCAAGCAAGGATCATCAAATCCCTGAGGAACGTGTCTCCAGGTGGAGTGTTACAAGCGGGGAAGTGTCTATAAATTCGTAGCGGGAGTTAGCAACTGCGTACGGAACGAGAGCGACTAGCGGCGCAGGAGCAGCAATGCGAATCTAGCCGACGCATTGGAGGACATGAAAGTGAAAAAACATCCCCAACCCCTCCCCCTTTTCGGCGGGGACACGGCAGTTACGAGATCTGAAGCCCGGACACCCACCAGGAACGCACAAGGGCGGCGCCGACAGCAGCGGCAGCAGCAGCAGCGCTAGGCTAACTCGTCAGCAACGTCGGCGGCGGCGACCCCGACGAAGTAGGCCGGGGAATCGGGCGGATCCGAATCGGGAGGCGGGCCGAGCTGGCCGTGATCTGGTCGGCGGCCCAGGCGCGGGGAGGCGGGTCGGGGGGAGGCGGGTCGGGGTGCTTACCGGCGGCCGGACGGACGGCGCGAGGGGACGGCGTGGCGCCTCCCGCCGGTCCGGTGGTGCGGGAGAAGGGGAGAAGCTTCGAGGAAGAAGTGGTTCGGGAAGGCTGGTTTCTTCCACCACTTGTTCCTCTCGCTGGCTCGCTGCCTGCGATGCGATGCGACTTATTAATTCTTTCTGACTTTGGTTAAGCCGAGTTAATTAAATTAATTATTTTTTTGAGACAAATTAAATTAATTATTAGTGCGACTAACGGCGACCCGGGACGGCCCAGTCGACATGCATCGGCCCGGTCTACAAACTAGCTCACAACCACGTCAGCCCAGCCCAGCCCAGCTCGTATGACGAGGCGAACAAAAGCCAAAAGAAAAGGTTGAATGGAAAATAAAAAAATCAGAGAAGGTGAGGCCGGGAGGAGGGAGGGGATATATTTATTTTATCTTTATTTTTTATATAATAAAGCATAGATAACTTCTGGTCATCCATCATTAATATTATTTTCAAAGTTAATACAAATTATCCACTATGCCATCCATAAGTAAAGGAAATGTTTTTTTTGAAAGTTCCCGCCGTGCTCAGTTGTTTTCTAGCGATGATACTCCATTGATAACACACAGAGTGTAACGGCGCAGTGGTTACAGCCTTTGTGTTCTACCGCGAACACGAGGGTTCGATTTTTTTTTTGTGTCATGAACCTCCCATCCCCCGTCCAATGCGCCTTCATGGGTCGGCCCGTTGGGCGTGACGCCCTTGTTTTTTTTCTTTTGCATTTCGTCTTTCGTCTTTTATTTTTTGTTTCCTATTTTCTCATTTCCTTTTCTGTTTTCCTTATTTAAATTAATTTTAGATTTAAAAATTTCAAACATTGCGAATTTTCAGAAACATGTTCAAGAAATCATAAAACGTTTGTGATTTTATAAATATGTGGGAAATCATAGAAATTTTACAGTTTCAAAAATAACAGTAATTTTAAAAAATCACATTTTGGAAAAAACCGTTGGGAAATAAAACCATGTTCAAGATTCTGAAAAATAAATCGTGTATAGAAAACAAATTAGTGAATCTGACCAAAATCTTCATGAAATTTTAGAAAATATTGAAAAAACTCAAAAACTGATGAATTTATGGTCGATGAGATTTGTTTTTAAAGTTTTGAAGGTTTGTCGTGCAGTGACAAGCTCATTTCCTTGGGAATTATCATGTCGAATACATTTGCGGTCACGGACATAGCATCCATTATAAGCGAGGGGGGGTGGAAGAAATATAAGTGGCAACATGGCGAGTCATTGTGTTAAAATAGAAGACGCTCATATGTCAGGTTATTGAGTCATACTTATTTGGCTAGAGTATGTTTTTTTTATCCCCAGGTTCTGCAAATTTCCCCTCTTTTTTTGTCACGCACCTCCCCTCCCCCAGTACGTGTTCATGGGCCGGCCCGCAGGGCATGAGTCCCATGTTTTTTTCGTTTCGTCTTTTGTCTTTTCTTTTCTTTTCTCATTTTTTTCTTCTTCAAATTAATTCGAGGTTTCCAAATTTCAAAACATTGCAAATTTTGAAAAACATGTTTGAGAAATCATAAAATGATTGTGAATTCAAAAATATGTGGGAAATCATAAAAATTTTGCAGTTTCAAAAAAATTTAGTGATTTTGCAAAACTGTTCGCAAATTATAAAACATGTTTGCAATATGGCGAATCACCGTGGTTAAATAGAGTACGATCATATGTCAGGGTATTGAGTCATGCTTATTTGGCTAGCGTGTAATGTTTTTCTCTCCCGTTACAACGCACAGACATATTTGCTAATATATCAAAATAAGAGCATCTACATCCATCTAATTTGAATTTGTCCTTTGCGGACACGCGGGCGTGTGCGCTTTCACTCTTATTCTCTTTCTCTAAAACAAACACATCCCTCATTTCCGGTCTTTTATTTTCTCTATTAACAGGTGACATTTTATCGAACAGGTTGTGTGCATGCACCCGACGAGTCGACGGCGCCGTGTAGGTTCAGGCCACGAGCAGGTGAACCGGTGGCCAGCTTGCGCGCCCGCGGCGGCATGTACGCGCATCGGTGGTCTTCTTCCCCTGAGTCGCTGCAGGTGGGGTCGTTGGTAAGCTCGGTCTGAAGTCGAGCCGTGCCCGGGCACACCGACGTCCCCTCATACTTCCCCCAGATTTGAGACGGGTTTGAGGGGTGCCGGTCAGTCCGAGCGTTTAAGGGTAAATTGAGGGGTACGATTGGTCAGCTTTTTTTTTGATCGGAAGGGCGTTTTGAACGTTTGAGGAAAAGGTAGGGGGGCCGACTGTAGATGCTCTGAGGCAGTGGTAGCAGGCAATAACCAATGACGATAGGCCTGGAATTCGAGCCAACCCGACTCGACTCGCTGGAGCTCGTTGTGATAAGGAGCTGGCTCAGCTCGGGTTACTTGTTTAGTTCGCGAGCTTCGAGTTATAAGAGCATCCACGGTCGGACATAGCAAATATGATCCCCTAAACGCCTGTAGACGCGCCCCGTCAATGACCGGGGCGTGTTCCTTATTTGTTCGTCCGCGCCGCCATACTCTTCATTTTCTTCCTCATATGTCGTCACTTGCACGTTACTGATGTAGAGGAAAACAGAGAGAAAAAGAATGAACAAAGAAAAAAGAAAAGGTGGTTTGGGGTGAGGTCGCGTCCTACCTGGCGGACTAACCGGATGCATCCAGTTGCGTCCACGAGCCTTCATATCCTCTCTATATTTGAGATGGATATGAGGGTTCACAGACAGCTTGGGCGTGTAAAGATGATATGAGGGGTCCGTTTGGGTCACTTTTTTTTCTTCTCTCCTGTTCGGTAATTGACCGGACACGTCCACGAATCGTATGAGGGGTCATTTAAGCCGTCTGATTGTAGATGCTCTAACTCCAGCTATAAGCGACGAACATGAAATAAAACAGAATAAACAAGCAACCAGATGGAAAGCATCGCTTAATGTGTTTTGTCGAAACAAAGATGCAGAACCCTAGTCATCTGGTCTGCTATGCTCCTCTTGATCTAAGGCTGATTGTAGTAAAGGTATCATAGTCGCAATTTTGATGAGGTGGCAAAGAAATAAATGAAGAAAAAGGAGGTTGAGTGTCATATCATGATACCGTATCATAATAAATGTTATGCTACTATGTGTCATGCATGTCAATAAATAAATGACTATATGATATTAACATATAATATTATGCATTAGGGAGATAGTATCATACACTTGTATCATATGCATGATACTAACAACATATGATACTTTCCGTTACGACCAGCCTAACCACGCATTCAAACTTGGTTACTTAATAATGATCAAGCGTCCCTGTCACTATGCAAATAAATCTGCCAACTCAACTGTCCTCTGCCATCTCACCGGGAAAAATCTGCCAGCTAAGCTATCTTTGATCCCCTAACCACCTCCCATCGTCGATCCCAACGCAACCCAAGTAAATGAAAAGGATTGACGTGACTGATGCGGAAGAGAGAATAAAATGCTTGGTTCTGATAGACTGAATAGTCTTCATGTATATTGATCTGATGGAGATTACAACATATATGCAGAGAGAGTCCTAACCGCATACCCTATACAACAGAACGCGTGGGTGGAGATCCGAGAGAAAAGGAGGGAGTACAACACAACGTGACAACGTACACATGAAATACAAATACATGTTAACAGGTTCATCCAAATCGGGTTCGTCAATCGATATTCTAGTTAGGGTAAAATTTGGTGTATTTGTTTTTTGAATTTTCAAGGGGGGAGTTTTTTCCACCTGAACTGTATTCATTTTTGCCTATAGACTTTGCAGCCTAATACAAGATAGTGTTAAAGTAAACCAGAAGAACATGGGGCACAAGAAGAAAGATAAAGCGAAAAACACATGGGAAGAGGGGGGCACAACTCCTTGTCAAAAAAGAGGGAGGGGGGGGGGCACCCCCGAGCACTTGATTGTAACAGTCAAACGAGACAAAGCCATGGCATTGTATCGTCGACGCAATCGAAAGGCGCCGGCCAACCAAGACTGCATAACGCCGCAACACCATCGATGTCATCGGGTACAGACTGCACAATGCCACGACACCACCTACGTCATGGGATATAGACTGCACAACACCGCGAAAACACCAATGTCATGGGGCACAAACTGCACAGTGCTACGACACCACCAATGCCACGGGGTACAGTCAAAGGTCACGCCAGGCCGAGACGGCGCCATGACACCTATGTGTCACCGGCGTAGTCAAAGGGCATCACCAAGTAGAGAACGCCCCAGAGTACACCCAAGCCATCGCAACGGGCGGGGGTGAAGACAACGCCACCAAGATGGAAACGACGTGAAGCGTCACCGCTGTCTCGGCCGACAGCAGCAGCTGGCCGACCATGGATTTCTCCAATCCCCTGTCACATCCTTCACGCGAAGAGCATCGCAGAGTAGCCGCCAATTAGCGCTAGGCAGCGCAAGAACGGGAGGCCCCAGATCCAGATGAATCCAACCGACAACGACGCCGGCAATCATCTTGACGCGCGAGGGCACTAGTGAGGACCACCGGAGAGGCATTCCCGGCAGGAAACATGAGATGAAGGGCTCCATGGCAGGAGCCACGACGCCAACTTTGTTGGCGAGCACACGCAGAAGCATGACGACGATAGAACAAGGGGGGTGGCGGAGGAGGAAGATGAAGCACAACAGTAGACGGCGGCAAGTGGTTGATGGCGGAAGAGAACACAGAGAAATAAGAAGAGAACATTGGTGCATGTTCGGATACGATAGGAATGGATTTGCACGGCTCATTGGAAGTTAAAGGAAACACATAGAAATAAGAAGAGAACGTGAAGGAGGAGAGGCATGCGAATAAAGTCCTAGGAGTAATTACAGTGCAGGTTTCCAACCAGTAAAATGCATTAATAAGTCATTACAAGCAGTGAAAATCCAGTCAAATGCATGGCTACATAGTACTAGTAGTAACAAATCGGGGGCCCTGCCCCTTTGGGGGCCCTGTGCAGTCAAACATGCTGCACGGGTGTCCCGTACGGGCCTGGAAGGTGACATATAAGAAGTGTGTACTAACTGATACTGGATGACAGAAATATATATTATTTCAGTAAAGCCTAAAGAGGAATATGATATATTTGCAGACACAATATAATCCTCGCATAAAGGTTGTCTTGGTTGTATCTCATAAACGTAATACCACGGTCTAATCTATTGCGTGAAAAAAATCAGTTTAGTGTACGTATATTGATGCAGTTACACGAGGGCCACATGACAAAATTGTGAAAAGAACACTGCTGGATTAATTCATTTTTAAAATATGCACTGCCTCAGTGTCTAACAAATTGTGAGGCTAAAATCAATAATCAGTTTTAGTCTATCTATACTGATGCAATTATGTGAGGGCCTCATACAAGAAATTGTAGAATGGAAACTTTGTGAATTGCTTTATGTCGTCATAGTATGCACTGTATGGACATTATCTATTGGCCGTTCTGAACCACAACACCAAAAACTAAGCATACAGCAGGATCAACTTATTATACTGAACACATATCTTGCAGCATAACAAAAGGCCTCATCAATTCATGTCTGGCCCCGTCCAAGAAATAAACTAAAGGTCACCAGCGACCATACCTTGGGCCGTGGCTTGAGCGTCCACCAGCCAAGCGGCGAAGTCTCATTCCAGAACCATGCGGCCAAAAAGCGCTAATGTGCATAGCATGCCCTTGCCCATCTTCTTAAAGAAGTAGGCGTCCCCCTTCTCAAAACCCAGCCTCCTGAACCTGACAAATCAACAAGAACAGAGACATCATCAGGAAGCAATATGTTCACAAGCAAAAGAGAACGATCAAGAGGGCGAGGCATCTACGGGAAGCTCGCCCTGCTCACTTACTTGAGAAGCCGACGGGCCTGGGGAAGCTGCGCAGCATCGCGTTCACGTGCAGGAAAGGAGAAAAGTAAAAGGTGGGTTCGATGCAGCATTTTTTATGAACGGGTAGGTGCCTACCAGTGAAATTATCCGAAACATAAGAGATAATAATATGCCGTAGGAACGTGTATGATACCCGAAGACTCCAAAGATCGATGCCTGAACTGAGCATAGTAAAAAAAAGGAAAAGATCGATAGAAATCACAAAGTATCAATTCGCCTATGAATCGCACAACTGGTTATGGTGTTGGACATATATATGATTAAGCCTGAACATTTGAATTCTGTTAAGTATCAAATCACGAAGTATGTACCAAACTAACCAGAGTTGGTAGGAATTCAAAAAGTGAGGCAACAATATTTGAACTCTGTTTATATATTTGATGTCCAAATTCTTCATACCGACCATACTCTCTAAATATAGTTTTTCGGTCCTTGAGAAATACAACCGGGCTTCTGCCAAGAGTCAATCAATAACTCTTACGACACGACTTATTGCAGAATACCATGATGCTATGGAGCAGAGAGCTCCCCGGTTTCAGAGATCTGGTAACCTCCGACACTTTTGACAACACGCTTCCTGCTTCCGTTTCGAGTTCAGACACCACAGAAACGAAACCAAGCGACTCGCGATGGCATGCTCGGTACAGAAGCATAGGGCTGCGTCTCAGAGCAAAGCACGCATCCTGGCGCACGTCGCAGGGCACGACTTCGCCGAGAAGGCACCGGAGGGCACTCGCCTCGGCACGACCGCACGCCTATTACGCGTATAACTAACTGCACAATCGGTTTTCGGTTTCGCTTCTCTCGGTGGCCTCTGCGGCATAACTACAAGCAGGACGCGTGCATGGCACACACACACACGTAGGGCTAGACAAATTTTTTTGTTTCTCCGTGGCTGCTGAAGACTGGCCGTGATCCACCTAGAACACATAACAGCAACAAGATTTCGTGGTTTTCTTTTAGTTTCACACAAAACTTTGTGGTTGGTCCAAGATTAGCCGTGGGTCCGAGAAATGCGCCCACAAAACTCCATGCCATCCGCAGAAGGCAGGCCAAATTAGCAGGCGCATCGACATCGATCGGGATGTGCTGGAGCCATAGCGATGGTCGATTTATTACCTGGACCTTTGCTGGGCGGGGCAGGGGGTGGGGAGCGCCGGCGGCCGTTGGGCGTCGGGGAGCCCGGGGACGGGCTTCGGAGGAGGGGGAGGAGGCCGGGCGCCTGATGGCGGTGCGAAGCTGGAGGCGAGGCAGCGATGGACCGACGGCAGGCCAGTTAGCGCGCCGCAGCCGGCGAGGTCGTTGGCTCGTGAGGAGGGGGAGGAGAGAGAGCTAGGCTGCTGGGCCGTTTGCAGAGCAGAAAAACAATGGTGGGAAGGCTGGGCTGGGCTGGTTTATTTTCTGGTAAGATATGCATCTTATTTGACACCTATAAAACAGTGAGAAAATGATAATCACTGATACATTTAGGATAGCACTTGGATACATAACAAGGTACTTGCCAGAAAATAAACCAGCCCAACCCAGCCTTCCCATCATTGTTTTTCTGCTCTGCGAGCGGCCCAGCAGCCCAGCTCTCTCTCCTCCCCCTCCTCACGAGCCAACGACCTCGTCGGCGGCGGCGCGCTAACTGTCCTGCCGTCGGTCCATCGCTGCCTCGCCTCCAGCTTCGCATTGCCATCAGGCGCCCGGCCTCCTCCCCCTCCTCCGAAGCCCGTCCCCGGGCTCCCCGACGCCCAACGGCCGCCGGCGCTCCCCACCCCCTGCCCCGCCCAGCAATGGTCCAGGTAATGAATCGACCACCGCTATGGCTCCAGCACATCCCGATCGATGTTGATGCGCCTGCTAATTTGGCCTGCCTACTGCGGATGGCATGGAGTTTTCGGAGCGCATTTCTCGGACCCACGGCTAACCTTGGACCAACCACGAATTTTTGTGTGAATCTGAAAGAAAACCACGAAATCTTGTTGCTGTTATGCGTTCTAGGTGGATCACAGCCAGTCTTCAGCAGCCACGGAGAAACAAAACTTCTTGTCTAGCCCTGCGTGCGTGTGTGTGTGTGCCATGCACGCGTCCTGCTTGCAGTTATGCCGCAGAAGCCACCGAGAGAAGCGAAATCGAAAACCGATTGTGCTGTTAGTTATACGCGTAATAGGCGGGGCGGTCGTGCCGAGGCGAGTGCCCTCCGGTAACTTCTCGGCGAAGTCATGCCCTGCGACGTGCGTCGGGCTGCCTGCTTTGCTCTGAGACGCAGCCCTGTGCTTCTGTACCGAGCATGCCGTCGCGAGTCGCTTGGTTTCGTTTTTGTGGTGTCTGAACTCGAAACGAAGCAGGAAGCATGTTGTCAAAAGTGTCGGAGGTTACCAGATCTCTGAAACCGGGGAGCTCTCTCTGCTCCATAGCACCATGGTATTCTGCAATGAGTCATGTCGTAAGAGTTATTGATTGACTCTTGGCAGAAGCCTGGACGTATTTCTCAAGGATTGAAAAACCATATTCAGAGAGTATGGTCGGTATGAAGAATTTGGACATCAAATATACAAACAGAGTTCAAATATTGCTGCCATGTTGGCCGCCGTGCTGGCTGGGCGCCGCTCGTTAGCTTGCCAGCCCACGACGAGCTGCTGCAACGGATGAAAATGGATGCTACGATCGTCAGCAACACAAACACAAGAGTAGCAAAAAAAAAACAGCTTGCAAGATTGCGACGTATCTCGACGGCCAGTCGTGAGCTATAACAACTTGTAAGAACAGTCGGTGCGTCGAATCCCTGAAATACCTATCTACAGGTAGAGGGTCACAAGTGAGACCTATATGTAAATTGGTGGCGGCAACAAGCAACCGCCCACGACGAGCTGCTTCTGCAACGGATGAAAATGGGCACCAGGATCGTCAGCGACACAAACACAAGAGCAGCAAAGAAAAACAGCTTGTAAAATTGCGGCGCATCTCTGGCGGCGGCGGCGGGTCGTGAGCCGACTTCAGGAACAGCCAGCGTGCCGCTGCCTTCTCAAGCAAGGATCATCAAATCCCTGAGGAACGTGTCTCTAGGTGGAGTGTTACAAGCGGGGAAGTGTTTGTAAATTCCTAGCGGCAGTTAGCAACTGCGTACGGAACGAGAGCGACTAGCGGCGCAGGAGCAGCAACGCGAATCTAGCCGACGCATTGGAGTACATGAAAGTGAAAAAACATCCCCAACCCCTCCCCCTTTTCGGCGGGGACACGACAGCTACGAGATCTGAAGCCCGGACACCCACCAGGAACGCACAAGAGCGGCGCCGACAGTAGCGGCAGCAGCAGCAGCGCTAGGCTAACTCGTCAGCAGTGTCGGCGGCGGCGACCCCGACGAAGTAGGCCGGGGAATCGGGTGGATCCGAATCGGGAGGCGGGCCGAGCCGGCCGTGATCTGGCCGGCGGCCCAAGCGCGGGGAGGCGGGTCGGGGGGAGGCGGGTCGGGGTGCTTACCGGCGGCCGGCCGGACGGCGCGAGGGGATGGCGCGGCGCCTCCCGCCGGTCCGGTGGTGCGGGAGAAGGGGAGAAGCTTCGAGGAAGAAGTGGTTCGGGAAGGCTGGTTTCTTCCACCACTTGTTCCTCTCGCTGGCTCGCTGCCTGCGATGTGATGCGACTTATTAATTGTTTCTGACTTTGGTCAAGCCGAGTTAATGAAATTAATTTTTTTTAGACAAATTAAATTAATTATTAGTGCGACTAACGGCGACCCGGGACGGCCCAGTCGACATGCATCGGCCCGGTCTACAAACTAGCTCACAACCACGTCAGCCCAGCCCAGCCCAGCTCGCGTGACGATGCGAACAAAAGCCAAAAGAAAAAGTTGAATGGAAAATAAAAAAATCAGAGAAGGTGAGGCCGGGAGGAAGGAGGGGATATATTTATTTTATCTTTATTTTTTATATAATAAAGCATAGATAACTTCTGGTCATCCGTCATTAATATTATTTTCAAAGTTAATACAAATTATCCACTATGCCATCCATAAGTAAAGGAAATGTTTTTTTTGAAAGTTCCCGCCGTGCTCAGTTGTTTTCTAACGATGATACTCCATTGATAACACACACAGTGTAACGGCGCAGTGGTTACAGCCTTTGTGTTCTACCGCGAACACGAGGGTTCGATTTTTTTTTTGTGTCATGAACCTCCCGTCCCCCGTCCAATGCGCCTTCATGGGTCGGCCCGTTGGGCGTGACGCCCTTGTTTTTTTTTGTTTTGCATTTCGTCTTTTGTCTTTTGTTTTTTGTTTCCTATTTTCTCATTTCCTTTTCTGTTTTCCTTTTTTAAATTAATTTTAGATTTACAAATTTCAAACAATTCGAATTTCTAGAAACATGTTCAAGAAATCATAAAACGTTTGTGATTTTATAAATATGTGGGAAATCATAGAAATTTTACAGTTTCAAAAATAACAGTAATTTTAAAAAATCACATTTTGGAAAAAACCGTTGGGAAATAAAACCATGTTCAAGATTCTGAAAAATAAATCGTGTATACAAAACAAATTAGTGAATCTGACCAAAATCTTCATGAAATTTTAGAAAATATTGAAAAAACTCAAAAACTTATGAATTTATGGTCGATGAGATTTGTTTTTAAAGTTTTGAAGGTTTGTCGTGCAGTGACAAGCTCATTTCCTTGGGAATTATCATGTCGAATATATTTGCGGTCACGTGAACATAGCATCCATCATAAGCGAGGGTGGGAAGAAATATAAGTGGCAACATGGCGAGTCACTGTGTTAAAATAGAAGACGCTCATATGTCAGGTTCTTGAGTCATACTTATTTGGCTAGAGTATGTTTTTTTTATCCCCAGGTTCTGCAAATTTCCCCTCTTTTTTTGTCACGCACCTCCCCTCCCCCAGTGCGTGTTCATGGGCCGGCCCGCAGGGCATGAGTCCCATGTTTTTTTTCGTTTCGTCTTTTGTCTTTTCTTTTCTTTTCTCATTTTTTTCTTCTTCAAATTAATTCGAGGTTTCCAAATTTCAAAACATTGCAAATTTTGAAAAACATGTTTGAGAAATCATAAAATGATTGTGAATTCAAAAATATGTGGGAAATCATAAAAATTTTGCAGTTTCAAAAAAATTTAGTGATTTTACAAAACTGTTCGCAAATTATAAACATGTTTGCAATATGGCGAATCACTTTGGTTAAATAGAATACGATCATATGTCAGGGTATTGAGTCATGCTTATTTGGCTAGCGTGTAATGTTTTTTTCTCTTCCGTTACAACCCACAGACATATTTGCTAATATATCAAAATAAGAGCATCTACATCCATCTAATTTGAATTTGTCCTTTGCGGACACGCGGGCGTGTGCGCTTTCACTCTTATTCTCTTTCTCTAAAACAAACACATCCCTCATTTTCGGTCTTTTATTTTCTCTCTTAACAGGTGACATTTTATCGAACAGGTTGTGTGCATGCACCCGACGAGTCGACGGCGCCGTGTAGGTTCAGGCCACGAGCAGGTGAACCGGTGGCCAGCTTGCGCGCCCGCGGCGACATGTACGTGCATCAGTGGTCTTCTTCCCCCGAGTCGCTGCAGGTGGGGTCGTTGGTTAGCTCGGTCTGAAGTCGAGCCGTGCCCGGGCACACCGACGTCCCCTCATACTTCCCCCAGATTTGAGACGGGTTTGAGGGGTGCTGGTCAGTCCGAGCGTTTAAGGGTAAATTGAGGGATACGATTGGTCAGCTTTTTTTTGATCGGAAGGGCGTTTTGAACGTTTAAGGAAAAGGTAGGGGGGCCGACTGTAGATGCTCTGAGGCAGTGGTAGCAGGCAATAACCAATGACGATAGGCCTGGAATTCGAGCCAACCCGACTCGACTCGCTGGAGCTCGTTGTGATAAGGAGCTGGCTCAGCTCGGGTTACTTGTTTAGTTCGCGAGCTTCGAGTTATAAGAGCATCCACGGTCGGACATAGCAAATATGATCCCCTAAACGCCTGTAGACGCGCCCGGTCAATGACCGGGGCGTGTTCCTTATTTGTTCGTCCGCGCCGCCATACTCTTCATTTTCTTCCTCATATGTCGTCACTTGCACGTTACTGATGGAGAGGAAAACAGAGAGAAAAAGAATGAACAAAGAAAAAAGAAAAGGTGGTTTGGGGTGAGGTCGCGTCCTACCTGGCGGACTAACCGGATGCATCCAGTTGCGTCCACGAGCCTTCGTATCCTCTCTATATTTGAGATGGATATGAGGGTTCGCAGACAGCTTGGACGTGTAAAGATGATATGAGGGGTCCGTTTGGGTCACTTTTTTTTCTTCTCTCCTGTTCGGTAATTGACCGGACACGTCCGCGAATCGTATGACGGGTCATTTAAGCCGTCTGATTGTAGATGCTCTAACTCCAGCTATAAGCGCCGAACATGAAATAAAACAGAATAAACAAGCAACCAGATGGAAAGCATCGCTTAATGTGTTTTGTCGAAACAAAGATGCAGAACCCTGGTCAGCTGGTCTGCTATGCTCCTCTTGATCTAAGGCTGATTGTAGTAAAGGTATCATAGTCGCAATTTTGATGAGGTGGCAAAGAAATAAATGAAGAAAAAGCAGGTTGAGTGTCATATCATGATAGCGTATCATAATAAATGTTATGCTACTATGTGTCATGCATGTCAATAAATAAATGACTATATGATATTAACATATAATATTATGCATTAGGGAGATAGTATCATACACTAATATCATATGCATGATACTAGGAGCATATGATACTTTCCGTTACGACCAGCCTAACCACGCATTCAAACTTGGTTACTTAATAATGATCAAGCGTCCCTGTCACTATGCAAATAAATCTGCCAACTCAACTGTCCTATGCCATCTCACCGGGAAAAATCTGCCAGCTAAGCTATATTTGATCCCCTAACCACCTCCCATCGTCGATCCCAACGCAACCCAAGTAAATGAAAAGGATTGACGTGACTGATGCGGAAGAGAGAATAAAATGCTTGGTTCTGATAGACTGATTAGTCTTCGTGTATATTGATCTGATGGAGATTACAACATATATGCAGAGAGAGTCCTAACTGCATACCCTATACAACAGAACGCGTGGGTGGAGATCCGAGAGAAAAGGAGGGAGTACAACACAACGTGACAACGTACACATGAAATACAAATACATGTTAACAGGTTCATCCAAATCGGGTTCGTCAATCGATATTCTAGTTAGGGTAAAATTTGGTGTATTTGTTTTTTGAATTTTCAAGGGGGGAGTTTTTTCCACCTGAACTGTATTCATTTTTGCCTATAGACTTTGCAGCCTAATACAAGATAGTGTTAAAGTAAACCAGAAGAAACATGGGGCACAAGAAGAAAGATAAAGCGAAAAACACATGGGAAGAGGGGGGCACAACTCCTTGTCAAAAAAAGAGGGAGGGGGGGGGGCACCCCCGAGCACTCGATTGTAACAGTCAAACGAGACAAAGCCATGGCATTGTATCGTCGACGCAATCGAAAGGCGCTGGCCAACCAAGACTGCACAACGCCGCAACACCATCGATGTCATCGGGTACAGACTGCACAATGCCACGACACCACCTGCGTCATGGGATATAGACTGCACAACGCCGCGAAAACACCAATGTTATGGGGCACAAACTGCACAATGCTACGACACCACCAATGCCACGGGGTACAGTCAAAGGTCACGCCAGGCCGAGACGGCGCCATGACACCTATGTGTCACCGGCGTAGTCAAAGGGCATCACCAAGTAGAGAACGTCCCAGAGTACACCCAAGCCATAGCAACGGGCGGGGGTGAAGACAACGCCACCAAGATGGAAACGACGTGAAGCGTCACCGCTGTGTCGGCCGACAGCAGCAGCTGGCAGACCATGGATTTCTCCAATCCCCTGTCACATCCTTCACGCGAAGAGCATCGCAGAGCAGCCACCAATTAGCGCCGGGAAGCGCAAGAACGGGAGGCCCCAGATCCAGATGAATCCAACCAACAACGACGCCGGCAATCATCTTGACGCGCGAGGGCACTAGTGAGGACCACCGGAGAGGCATTCCCGGGAGGAAACAGGAGGTGAAGGGCTCCATGGCAGGAGCCACGACGCCAACTTTGTTGGCGAGCACACGCAGAGGCACGACGACGATAGAACAAGGGGGGTGGCGGAGGAGGAAGATGAAGCACAACAGTAGACGGCGGCAAGTGGTTGATGGCGGAAGACGTCAGAGACCGACGAGAGGACGCCGAGTAAGGGGGTCAGGGAAGCAACATCGGATGGAGCCCCAACGAACGCAGCCACCAGGGCCGGTCGCGAGAGCCACCCGAGGCCCCGGATGCCCGCATCAGCGGTAGACGGGGCGGATCTGAGGGGGAGCGGGAAGTGTCGTGGGAACGAGTCTAACAATAGAAGATAGGGGTACAAAAGGAGAGGGCAGAGTCCTAGCTACGGCGAGGATGTACACACAGATGTATGAGTTCAGGCCCCTCTCGTGGAGGTAACAGCCCTACGTCTCAGTGATCGGGAGCTTTTGTCGTGTGGAGAGTGTGAGTTACAGAGGTTGCGAACCCTTGTGCCAGAGGGGAGGGGTGGCTTATAAAGAGTGCGCTGCCCCTCATAAGTGTCATGCATCCAAGGGTCCGATCATGAGTATAAAGACGAGCGTTACTGGTAACGTACATCATAATTGCTACTAATGATGACTGGCCTAACGCCTTCCCGTTGGCCTCCCAGGAGTGGCTTCTGGTCTTCTAGCGTCGACTGAAAGCGGGATATTCCGAGTGACAGGTGACTATCGAGTGGAGGGAGAAGACGCCGGGTGGACTAATTGTCGAGTGACTTGAACATCATGAAGAATCCAGTCGGAATCTCTCTTGTAATCTTTAAGTCCTCCAATATAGTGCCCTTAGATAGGGTATGTAGGTCAGGTCCAGGACCCTACCCTAGGTACATATCCTCATCACGACGGATTCGAGGGAGGCAGGGCGGACCTCGCGAGATCCGATCCGGGACGGCTAGGCAACGCACACGGGGAGGCACCGCGGCGCTGCCATCACGGATCTGACAGGGAAGGGTTGCGTGCCGTTGGGAGACGAGGGAGACGGAGTGGGAGGTGGGTGGCAGCAGTGGATGAACCCCGTCCAGATCGAGGGGTTGGGGAGGGGCGAAGCTGCATGGAGAGAAACGGAACCACCCCACCGCCACCATCCCGGCTCAGTGAGGCGTTGCCGGCCAGCCCTCCAACGACGCAACAGCAGGGATCGGTGGGTGGAGAAGGGGGGAGGGGGGGGGGGGGCGATGGCATGGGATTCCCTCAAGTCGCGAGACGCGGTGGCTGTTTTTGTTCTGTAATGTAATTTTTATTATGTTTTGTGGTGGGGTTTGCGTCTGTCTAGCGTTCTACTCGTTGCTCGGACAAGGTCGAAGAGCACGGAGTACAACGCTAGAGAGATGCGAGCATTATGGAGCCCAGCAGTCAGTTTAAAGAAAGAAAAAGATGCATACATTCATCTTCTTCATCATGCTTCCACTGCGTGCGTCTCATGATAACGAGATTCCACATATGGATGCTTGGAGAATCTCTAACCTGTTTTACCCTCATGACACGCTGATGCCTATGCTTTAATCACCAGGAGCCTAATGATACTCCAGCTGTCTCGATATATCGGCAAAGTACAAATTAAATTATTAAACAGGTGTCTCAATATACATGATTAATTTGTTTAATCATGAAAAACAACTTATTTATAAAAAAATCCAAAGAGAGATAGAGGAAAGGAATGCAAGCCTGGATGCAACCGAATTCGCTTACTCTCCGCCGAGAAAAAAGGGCTTGCACTCAACTTGGAGGCATCTAACTTTATCCCAGGACATGTTTCTTCTACTTTTATCAGTGCAAAATACTTGATCGAGCCGATGCCTTCCCCCCGCCGCCTTTCTTTCGCGGGAATAAAACTAATCTTCATTCGACGTCGAACCCCTTCTCCTGAAGCTCCTGCACCACCTCGTTGCACATCCGGAACCACAGCTTGCGCGCCTCCTGGTCAAACTTGTTCGACTGCAGCTGCTTCTGCATGTTGTCCGAGTCCATGTTCGCGTCCGCAAACCCCTTGGGCCCGATCGTCGTGCCCAGGGAGCCCCCGCTCTTTATGAACTCCTCCACCGCCTCCTCGTCGCCCGGGTACGGGAACTCCCTGTGCTCGTACAAATGCGCCATCTCCTTCTCTTCCTGGGGAAACGATAAGAAAATGGCTTAGCGAAAAGACCACTGGAGGCTACTTTGAACTGTCTTGGACACGAAAAGATTCGTAGACACGATGTTATATCAATGCATGACCAACCACTAGAAAGGTTGTCTGAACTGTATTAGATAAATGTTCGGAATGCATCCAGTCAGTTGTGTGGTCAGAATAGCTAGTTAATCGGAGTCTTGGTATGGTGATGCAACTGTGTGAGGATTTCATACATCAAAATTATAGACCGGACGCTGCTGGATTAATTCATGTCTTAAATCTGCACCGCAGTGGCGGAGCCAGCTCAAGTTTAGAGCCTGGGCAAGATCTAAGTGCTGCCAAGTTAATTAGTTTCTTCCCAAACAAACTCTTGAGTAAACCGATTTTCTTTACTAGAGCTCCAGGCCAGGGACATGCACCATGGGAGCCCTGGCAGGTGAAAGGATAAGCATTGACGAAAAGACTACTAGGGGCTATTTTTTCAACAATCTTTTACAAGAGAGACTAACACCTCCTGGAGTGATCACCATGGATAATCATATCTCTCGAAGAGATGAATTCAGTGTCACATAGTAATCTGATAGAAGCTAAGTTCATTTTCATATTACTCTAATGTTGAGAAAATGGATTTGCACGGCTAGTTGAAAGTTAAAGAAAACACATAGAAATAAGAAGAAAAAATTGGTGCATGTTCGGATACGGTAGAAATGTGAGAATGGGCCTTAGGCCCATAAGACAATTTCAGAAAAAATCTCTAAGGGCCCATGTAGGTGGCATGACAAGTGGAGTGGGAAGTTCAGTCCCACCTTGCTAGTGGAGAAGGAGTTGCACCTCTTTATAAGGGTCTTTCTTCCACATGCTATTGGAGCATGAGAAGAGAAGAGGCCCTCGCGCACTCCTTCTCCGCCGCCCGCCTCGCCACGCCTCGTCACGACGCGGGTTGCGGGAATGAGCCGAGCCGAGCTCACACCTACGCGCTTATTTTTTCCGGTCGGAAACGGAGAATACGTAACGCCACGATCTGAGACGCTGGATCGTTGGCTACCGACTCGGACATGGTTCCAGCCCACGTCTCTCCACCCGGACGCCGCCTATATAAGCAGGGCCTCGGCCAACCCTAGCCGCCATGGAAACAGATCGCATCTGCCTCAACACGCTCCGCCCACGTTGTTCCTTTTGCTGCTGCTGCCTGTTGGGAGACGTAGTAGTAAATCAAAATTTTCCTACGTTCACCAAGATCTATCTATGGAGAAACCAGCAACGAGAGGGGAGAGATTGCATCTTCATACCTTTGAAGATCGCTAAGCGGAAGCGTTACAAGAACGCGGTTGATGGAGTCGTACTCGCAGCGATTCAGATCGCGGTAGATCCGATCAAGTGCCGAACGGACGGCACCTCCGCGTTCAACACACGTGCAGCCCGGTGACGTCTCCAACACCTTGATCCAGCAAGGAGGAAGGAGAGGTTGGGGAAGGGCTCCAACAGCAGCACGACGGCGTGGTGGTGGTGGAGTAGCAAGGTATTCCGACAGGGCTTCGCCTAAGCGCTGCGGAGGAGGAAGAAGAGAGGTAGGGCTTCGCCGTGAGAGAGAGAGATCAAATCTTGTCTCAAAACATCCAAAACCTCAAGTATATATAGGAGGAGGGACGTGGAGGGCTGGCTTGGCCTCTACTCCAAAGAGGAGATGGCCGGCCGAATTAAAGGGAGAGTCCACCTCCCACAAGGGAGGTGGATCTCCTCCTTTTAAATCCTTTTTGCCTTATCTCCTTATCTCCAGCCGCATGGGCCTTTAGCAAAAGTCTTGCCCAGCCCAATAAGGGTTGGCACACTTTATCTAACAGCCCATGTGGTCCTTTGGTCGTCACACCCCTCCCGGGGGTTATCCGGCACCCTCCCGGCACTCCCGGTACACTACCGATGAGCCCGAAAACTTTCCGGTGACCAAAACTGGACTTCCTATATATCAATCTTTACCTCCGGACCATTCCGGAGCTCCTCGTGACGTCCGGGATCTCATCCGGGACTCCGAACAACCTTCGGTAATCACGTATACCTTTTCCCTATAACCCTAGCGTCATCGAACCTTAAGTGTGTAGACCCTACGGGTTCGGGAGACACGTAGACATGACCGAGACACCTCTCCGGTCAATAACCAACAGCGGGATCTGGATACCCATGTTGGCTCCCACGTACTCCACGATGATCTCATCGGATGAACCACGATGTCAAGGATTCAATCAATCCCGTATACAATTCCCTTTGTCTATCGGTATGATACTTGCCCGAGATTCGATCGTCGGTATCCCCATACCTTGTTCAATCTCGTTACCGGCAAGTCTCTTTACTCGTTCCGTAATACATCATCCCGTGACTAACTCCTTAGTCACATTGAGCTCATAATGATGATGTCTTACCGAGTGGGCCCAGAGATACCTCTCCGTCACACGGAGTGACAAATCCCAGTCTCGATTCATGCCAACCCAACAGATACTTTCGGAGATACCCGTAGTGCACCTTTATAGCCACCCAGTTACGTTGTGACGTTTGGCACACCCAAAGCATTCCTACGGTATCCGGGAGTTGCACAATCTCATGGTCTAAGGAAGCGATACTTGACATTGAAAAGCTTTAGCAAACGAACTACACGATCTTGTGCTATGCTTAGAATTGGGTCTTGTCCATCACATCATTCTCCTAATGATGTGATCCCGTTATCAATGACATCCAATGTCCATGGCCATGAAACCGTGACCATCTATTGATCAACGAGCTAGTCAACTAGAGGCTCACTAGGGACATGTTGTGGTCTATGTATTCACACATGTATTATGGTTTCCGGTTAACACAATTATAGCATGAACAATAGACAATTATCATGAACAAGGAAATACAATAATAACCATTTTATTATTGCCTCTAGGGCATATTTCCAACAGTCTCCCACTTGCACTAGAGTCAATAATCTAGTTCACATCACCATGTGATTAACACTTACATCACCATGTGATCATATCATCATGTGATTAACACCCAATAAGTTCTGGGGTTTGTTCATGTCCTGCTCGTGAAAGAGGTTTTAGTCAACGGGTCTGCGACATTCAGATCCGTGTGTACCTTACAAACTTTCCATGTCATATTTGTAGATACTACTCCCATGCTCCACTTGGAGCTATTCCAAATGGCTGCTCCACTATATGTAGCTGGATTTCTACTAAGAGTCATCCGGATTGGTTTTAAAGCTTGCATCATCGTAACACTTTACGATGAACTCTTTATCACCTCCATAATCGAGAAATATTTCCTTAGTTCTCAAGTTACTAAGGCTAACTTTGACCGCTGTCTAGTGATCCACTCTTGGATTACTCTTGTACCCCTTGACAGACTCATGGCAAGGCACACACAGGTGCGGTACACAGCATGGCATACTATATAGAGCCTATGGCTAAAGCATAGGAGATGACACTCATCTCTTCTTTATCTTCTGCCGTGGTCGGGTATTGAGTCTTACTCAATTTCACACCTTACAATACAGTCAAGAACTCCTTTGACCCATCTATTTTGAACTCCTTCAAAAACTTGTCAAGGTATGTCTTCGTCGAAAAAACTTATCAAGCGAATAGATCTATCCCTATAGATCTTGATGCTCAATAAAATAGTAGCTTTATCTGGGTCTTCCTTTGAAAAACAAAACTTTTCAAACAACCCTTCATGCTCTTCCAGAAATTCTACATCATTTCCGATCAATAATATGTCAACTACATATTCTTATAAGAAATTCCATAGTGCTCCCACTCACTTTCTTGCAAATACAAGTTTCTCATAAACTTTGTATAAACTTAAACACTTTGATCACCTCATCAAAGCATATATTCCAACTCCGAGATGCTTGCTCCAGTCCATAGAAGGATCGCTGGAGTTTGCATATTATTAGCATCCTTAGGATTGACAAAACCTTCTGGTTGTATCACATACAACTCTTCCTCACAGAAACCATTACGGAAACCTTGTTTTGTCATCCATCTGCCAGATTTCATAATCGAAAAATGCAGCAACTGCTAACAAAATTTTAATAGACTTTTAGCATCGCTACAGATGAGACAATCTCATTGCAGTCAACTCCTTGAACTTGGCGGAAACTTCTTTGCGACAAGTCGAGCTTTATAAACGGTGACATTTCACCATTAGCGTCTATGTTTATCTCAAAGGTCCATTTGTACTCAATGACCCGCCATTCAACAGGCAAGTCTACCAAAGTCCATACTTGGTTTTCATACATGGATCCTTTCTCGGATTTCATAGCTCCTAGCCATTTGTTGGAATCCGGGCCCACCATCGCTTCTCCATAGTTCGTAGGTTCATCATTGTCCAACAACATGATTTCCAAGACAGGGTTGTCGTACTACTCAGGAGCAGTACGCGTCCTTGTCGACCTACGAGGTTCGATAGTGACTTGATCCGAAGCTTCATGATCATCATCATTAACTTCCTTTTCAACTAAGTAGGCTCTACAGAAACATCTTTCTGTGTTGCGCTATTCTCTGGTTGAAACAAAGGTTCAACAACCTTATCAAGTTCTATCTTCCTCCCACTCAATTCTTTCGAGAGAAACTCTTTCTCAAAAAGGACCCGTTCTTAGCAACAAACACCTTTTGCGCTTGGATCTGAGATAGAAGGTATACCCAATGTCTCATTAGGGTATTCTATGAAGATGCATTTGTCTGCTTTGAGTTCGAGCTCGCTAGGTGAAAAACCCATTTTCACATAAGCGTCGCAGCCCCAAACATTAAGAAATGACAGCTTAGGCTTCTGTCAAACCATAATTCTCACGGTGTCATCTCAACAGACTTAGATGGTGCCCTGTTAAAGTGAATGGATTTGTCTTTAATGCATAACCCCATAACGATAGTGGTAAAACGATAAGAGACATCATAGTACTCACTATATCCAATAGAGCACGACTACGACGTTCGAACACACCATCACACTATGGTGTTCCAGGAGGCGTGAGCTGTGAAACAATTTCCACATTGTCTAAAATTGCATACCAAACTCGTAACTTAGATATTCACCTCCATGATCATATCATAGACATTTATCTTCTTGCCACGATGATCTTTAACTTCACTCTGAAACTCCTTGAACCTTTCAAACATTTCAGATTCGTGTTTCATTAAGTAAATATCCCCATATTTACTCAAATCATCAGTGAAGGTAAAGAAAAACAACGATATCCACTGTGTGTTTCAACACTCATTGGACCACATACATCAACATGTATTAATTCCAATAAGCCACTTGCCCGCTCCATCATATTGGATGACGGGGTCTCAGTCATCTTGCCCAAGAGGCATGGCTCGCATGTCTCAACCGATTCGAAATCGAGTGAGTCAAAAAACATCCATCATCATGGAGTTTCTTCATGCGATTTATACCAATATGACATTACGTGGCAGTGCCACAAGCATGTGGTACTATCATTATTAACTTTGTATCTTTTGGTACCAATGTTATGAATATGTGTACTACTACGATCATGATTCGATAAACCATTTCGAGTGGGTGCATGACCATTGAAGGCATTATCCATGTAAACAGAATAACCATTATTCTCTAACTTATATGAATAACCGTATCGCACTAATCATGATCTAATCACGTTTATGCTCAACGCAAACACCAAATAACATTTATTTAGGTTTATCACAAATCCTGAAGGTAGAGAGAGCGTGCGATGGTGATCACATCAATCTTGGAAATACTTCCAACACACATCGTCACCTTTCACCTAGCTAGTCTCCATTTACTCCGTAGCTTTTATTTTGAGTTGCTAACACTTAGCAACCGAACCGGTATCTAATACCCAGGTGCTACTAGGAGTACCAGCAAGGTACACATCACTAACACGTATATCAAATATACTTCCATTGACATTACCAGCCTTCTTATCTACCAATCATCTAGGGTTTTTCCGCTTCAGCGAACATTCTCCTCATAACAGAAGCACTTAGTCTCGGGTTCGGGCTCAACCTTGGGTTTCTTCACTAGAGCAACAACTGGCTTGCCATTCCTGAAGTTTTTCCCTTCTTGCCCTTGCCCCTTTTGAAACTAGTGGTTTTCACTTAACCATCAACACTTGATGCTCCTTATTGATTTCTACCTTCGTGGTGTCAAACATCACGAACAACTCAGGGATCATCTTATCCATCCCTGGCATGTTATAGTTCATCACGAAGCTCTAGTAGCTTGGTGGCAGTGACTTGGAGAACTGCATTAATCACTATCTCATCTGGAAGATTAACTCCCACTTGATTCAAGTGATTGTAGCACCCAGACAATCTGAGAACACGCTCACCGATTAAGCTATTCTCCTTTATCTTGCAGGCAAAGAATCTTGTTGGAGGTCTCATACCTCTCAACATAGGCACGAGCTTGAGATCACAATCTCAGCTCCTAGAACATCTCATATGTTCTGTGACGTTCAAAACATTTTGAAGCCTCAATTCTAAGCCGTAATGCATGACGCACTGAACTATCACGTAGTCATCAAAAAGTGCCTGTCATATGTTCACAACATCTACAGACAACGCTTGAGGGAGTGATGCAGTTAGCGGTACATCAAAAACATAAGCTTTCTGTGCAGCAATGAGGACAATCCTCAGATCACGGACCCAGTCCGCATTATTGCTACCATCAACTTTCAACTTACTTTTCTCTAGGATTGTATCAATAAAACTGGGGAGCTACAGCGCGAGCTATCTACGACATAATTTGCAAGGACATTTTTAGACTAAGTTCATGATAATTAAGTTCATTTAATCAAATTATTAATGAACTCCCACTTAGATAGACATCTCTCTAGTCTTCCAAGTGATACATGATCCATGTCAACTAGCCCGTGTCCGATCATCACGTGAGACGGACTAGTCATCCATGGTGAACATCTCTATGTTGATCGTATCTTCTATACGACTCATGTTCGACCTTTCGGTCTTCCGTGTTCCGAGGCCATGTCTGTACATGCTAGGCTCGTCAAGTCAACCTAAGTGTTTCGCATGTGTAAATCTGGCTTACACCCGTTGTATGCGAACGTTAGAACCTATCACACCCGATCATCACGTGGTGCTTCGGAACGACGATCCTTAGCAACGGTGCACAGTTAGGGTGAACACCATTCTTGAAATTTTATTGAGAGATCATCTTATTTACTACCGTCGTTCTATGCAAATAAGATGTAAACATGATAAACATCACATGCAATCAATATAGTGACATGATATGGCCAATATCATTTTGCTCCTATGATCTCCATCTTCGGGGCACCATGATCATCACTGTCACCGGCACGACACCATGATCTCCATCATCATGATCTCCATCATTGTGTCTTCATGAAGTTGTCTCGCCAACTATTACTTCTACTACTATGGCTAACGCTTAGCAATAAAGTAAAGTAATTACATGGCGTTTATGATTGACACGCAGGTCATACAATAAATAAGACAACTCCTATGGCTCCTGCCGGTTGTCATAATCATCGACATGCAAGTCGTGAATCCTATTACAAGAACATGATCAATTCATACATCACAATGCATCACATCACATCCTTTGGCCATATCACATCACAAGGCACATGCTGCAAAAACAAGTTAGACGTCCTCTAATTTGTAGTTGCAAGTTTTTACGTGGCTGCTATAGGTTACTAGCAAGAACGTTTCTTACCTACGTCAACACTACAACGTGATTTGCCAATTGCTATTTACCCTTCATAAGGACCCTTTTCAACGTGGGTTGCGGGAATGAGCCGAGACGAGCTCACACCTACGCGCTTATTTTTGCCGGTCGGGAATGGAGAATACGTAACGCCACGATCTGAGACGCTGGATCGTGGGCTACCGACTCGGAGATGGGTCCAGCCCACGTCTCTCCACCCGGCCGCCGCCTATATAAGCAGGGCCTCGGCCAACCCTAGCCGCCACGGAAACAGATCGCATCTTCCTCCACGCGCTCCGCCCACATTGTTCCTTTTGCTGCTGCTGCCACCGGTGACTCCGTCCCATTCACCGCGTACACGGTTGACGGGAGAGCAGGCCTCCGAAACCACGCCTCTCCAGGTCCTGTACGGGAAGAGGGGCAATTAGGTTTTTGGGGAGCGACAACGCGACTGCTCGCTTCCGTTCGTCTACCTCGTCTACGTCCGCGTCTACACCATGTCGTCCACAACCGCCGTCGATCGCGCTGCTGCCGAGAAGGCCGAAGCTGACAGGAAGGCGGCCGAGGACGCTGCCGCCGCCAACTCTGCTGCTACGGCCAACTGGCCTATTGGAGGGTATAACACGTTTAACCCGCTCCTGTTTATGTTAATTGTAGCACTGCTAGCGTTATACGTAGATACATCTACTGTTAGCATAGTACGTGCTTGCATGATTGAGTATCAGTATGTTTACGCTTATGCCAATGCCATGATAGTTATTATTTCGTGGATTAATCTGATCGGAAAATTGCCTATATTCTCAACAGCTCGTTGGAAGTTAAAGAAAACACAGAGAAATAAGAAGAGAATGTGAAGGAGGAGAGGCATGCGTGAAATGAAGTCCTAGGAGTAATTACAGTGCAGGTTCCCAACCAGTAAAATGCATTAATCAGTCATTACAAGCAGTGGAAATCCAGTCAAATGCATTGCTACATAGTACTAGTAGTAACAAATCGGGGCCAGTGCAGTCGAACATGCTGCACAGGTGTCCCGTACGGGCCTGGAAGTGTGTACTAACTGATACTGGATGACCGGAATATATATTATTTCAGTAAAGCCTAAAGAGGAATATGAAATATTTGCAGACACAATATAATCCTCGCATAAAGGTTGTCTTGGTTGTATCTCATAAACGTAATACCACGGTATCTATTGCATGAAAAATCAGTTTAGTGTATGATGCAGTTACACGAGGGCCACACAACGAAATTGTGGAATGAACACTGCTGGATTAATTCATTTTTAAAATATGCACTGCCTCAGTGTCTAACAAATTATGAGGCAAAAATCAATAATCAGTTTTAGTCTATCTATACTGATGCAATTATGTGAGGGCCTCATACAAAGAAATTGCAGTATGGAAACTTTGTGGATTGCTTTATGTCGTAGTCACAGTATGCACTGTATGGACATTATCTATTGGCCGTTCTGAACCACATCACCAAAAACTAAGCATACAGCAGGATGAACTTATTGTACTGAACACATATCTTGCAGCAAAACAAAAGGCCTCAGACATTCATGTCTGCCCCCGCCCAACAAATAAACTAAAGGTCACCAGCGACCATACCTTGGGCCGTGGCTTGAGCGTCCACCAGCCAAGCGGCGATGTCTCATTCCAGAACCATGCGGCGCCAAAAAGCGCGTATGTGCATAGCATGCCCTTGCCCATCTGCTTAAAGAAGTAGGCGTCCCCTTCTCAAAACCCAGCCTCCTGAACCCGACAAATCAACAAGAACAGAGACATCATCAGGAAGCAATATGTTCACAAGCAAAAGAGAACGATCGAGAGGGCGAGGCATCTATGGGAAGCTCGCCGTGCTCACTTACTTGAGAAGCCGACGGGCCTGGGGAAGCTGCGCAGCATCGCGTTCACCTGCAGGAAAGGAGAAAAGTGAAAGGTGGGTTCGATGCAGCATTTTTTATGAACGGGTAGGTGCCTACCAGTGAAATTATCCGAAACATAAGAGATAATAATATGCCGTAGGAACGTGTATGATATCCGAAGACTCCAAAAATCGATGCCTGAAGTGAGCATAGTGAAAAAAAGGAAAAGATCGACAGAAATCATGAAGTATCAATTCGCCTATGAATTGCAGGACTGGTTACGGTGTTGGACATATATATGATTAAGCCTGAACATTCGGTCATTTGTCAGTTCGTTGAGGTAAATAAGCCGAGTTTAGGTATATACATAAACTGATTCAGTATGTACCAAACTAACCAGAGTTGGCAGGAATTCAAAAACTGAGGCAGCAATATTTGAACTCTGTTTGTATATTTGATGTCCAAATTCTTCATACCGACCATACTCTCTAAATATGGTTTTTCGGTCCTTGAGAAATACGTCCAGGCTTCTGCCAAGAGTCAATCAATAACTCTTACGACACGACTCATTGTAGAATACCATGGTGCTATGGAGCAGAGAGAGCTCCCCGGTTTCAGAGATCTGGTAACCTCCGACATTTTTGACAACACGCTTCCTGCTTCCATTTTGAGTTCAAACACCACAGAAATGAAACCAAGCGACTCGCGACGGCATGCTCAGTACAGAAGCACAGGGCTGCGTTTCGGAGCAAAGCATGCAGCCCGACGCAGGTCACAGGGCACGACTTCGCGGAGAAGGCATCGGAGGGCACTCACCTCGGCATGACGGCCACGCCTATTACGCGTATAACTAACAGCACAATCGGTTTTCAGTTTCGCTTCTCGGTGGCCTCTGCGGCATAACTACAAGCAGGACGCGTGCATGGCACACACACGCAGGGCTAGACAAAAAAATTTGTTTCTCGGTGGCTGCTGAAGACTAGCCGTGATCCACCTAGAACGCATAACAGCAACAAAATTTCGTGCTTCTTTTAGATTCATACAAAAATTCGTGGTTGGTCCAAGATTAGCCGCGGGTCTGAGAAATGCGCCCCCAAAACTCCATGCCATCCGCAGAAGGCAGGCCAAATTAGCAGGTGCGTCGACATCGATCGGGATGTGCTGGAGCCATAGTGGTCAGAGATACAGCGGTCAGGGGTGGTGGTGATCGATCTATTACCTGGACCTTTGCTGGGCGGGGAGCGCCGGCGGCCGTTGGGCGCCGGGGAGCTGGGGGACGGGCGAGGGGGGGGGCTTCGGAGGAGGGGGAGGAGGCCGGGCGCCTGATGGCGGGGCGAAGCTACAGGCGAGGAAGCGATGGAACGACGGCAGGCCAGTGAGCGCGCCGCCGCCGGCGAGGTCGTTGGCTCGTTTTTTTTTGAGGGTTGTTGGCTCGTTGGCTCGTGAGGAGGGGGAGGAGATAGCTGGGTAGCTGGGCCGCTCGCAGAGCAGAAAAACAACGGTGGGAAGGCTTGGCTAAAAAGGTTCTGGACCGAATAAACCGGGTCATGTGATGATATAAAGGCGCATACACTCATCCTATGAACGCACACACGCAAGCCCTATCCTTATGAACATATTCAAGAGGCTGGGCCCACATATCTATTGGAAATATGCCCTAGAGGCAATAATAAAATGGTTATTATTGTATTTCCTTGTTCATGATAATTGTGTATTGTTCATGCTATAATTGTGTTAACCAGAAACCGTAATGCATGTGTGAATACATAGGCCACAACATGTCCCTAGTAAGCCTCTAGTTGACTAGCTCGTTGATCAATGGATGGTCACGGTTTCATGACCATGGACATTGGATGTCGTTGATAACGAGATCACATCATTAGGAGAATGATGTGATGGACAAGACCCAATCCTAAGCCTAGCACAAGATCGTGTAGTTCGTTTGCTAAAGCTTTTCAATGTCAAGTATCGTTTCCTTAGACCATGAGATTGTGCAACTCCCGGATACCGTAGGAATGCTTTGGGTGTGCCAAATGTCACAACGTAACTGGGTGGCTATAAAGGTGCACTATGGGTATCTTTGAAAGTGTCTGTTGGGTTGGCACGAATCGAGACTGGGATTTGTCACTCCGTGTGACGGAGAGGTATCTCTGGGTCCACTCGGTAAGACATCATCATAATGAGCTCAATGTGACTAAGGAGTTAGACACGGGATGATGTATTACGAAACGAGTAAAGCGACTTGCCAGCAACGAGATTGAACAAGGTATAGGGATACCGACGATCGAATCTCGGGCAAGTATCATACCGATAGACAAAGGGAATTGTATACGGGATTGATCGAATCCCCGACATCGTGGTTCATCCGATGAGATCATCGTGGAGCACATGAAAGCCAACATGGGTATCCAGATCCCACTATTGGTTATTGACCGGAGAGGTGTCTCGGTCATGTCTACGTGTCTCCCGAACCCCTAGGGTCTACACACTTAAGGTTCGATGACGCTAGGGTTATAGGGAAAAAGTGTACGTGGTTACCGAAGGTTGTTCGGAGTCCCGGATGAGATCCCGGACATCACGAGGAGTCTCGGAATGGTCCGGAGACGAAGATTGATATATAGGAAATGAGGTTTTGGTTACCGGAAATGTTTCGGGGGTCACCGGTAACGTACCGGGACCACCGAAAGGGTTTCGGGGGTCCACCAAGTGGGCCCATCGGCTCCAGAGGGCTGCATGGGCCGAGGGTGGAGGGAACCAGCCCCTAGGTGGGCTGGTGCGCCCCTCCACCAGGCCCAAGGCGCAGCTGAAGTGGGAGGAGGGGCAAACCCTAGGGCAGATGGGCCCTAAGGCCCACCCTAGGGCAGGCGCACCACTCGCTCCCTCTGGCCGCCGGCCAGATTGATCTGGTGGCTGCCGCACTAACCTAGGGTGCATACCTCCCTCCTCCTTCCCCCTATATATATGTGAGGTTTCAGGGCTGCCCAACACACGGTTCTCTCTTCCTCTCGGCGCAGCCCTACCTCTCCACCTCCTCGTTCTCTGTAGTACTTAGCGAAGCTCTGTCGGAGTACCACGCAGCTCCACCGTCACCACGCCGTCGTGCTTCCGGAGCTCTTCCCCAATCTCTCCTTCCTCCTTGCTGGATCAAGGTGTAGGAGACATCACCGGGCTGCACGTGTGTTCAACGCGGAGGTGTCGTTGTTCGGCACTGAGATCGGAGTCCACGCGATCTGAATCGCTACGAGTACGACTCCACCAACCGCGTTCTTATAACGCTTCCGCTTAGAGATCTTCAAAGGTATGAAGATCTAATCTCTTCCCGCTCGTTGCTGGTTTCTCCATAGATAGATCTTGGTGATACATAGGAAAATTTTGATTTACTACTACGTCTACCAACAGTGGCATCATGAGCTAGGTCTATGCGTAGAATCTATACACGAGTAGAACACAAACTTGTTGTGGGCGTCGATCTTGTTAATTTGCTTACCACTACTAGTATTATCTTGATTCGGCGGTATTGTGGGATGAAGCGGCCCGGACCAACTTTACACGTACGCTTACGTGAGACCGGTTCTACTGCCTGACATGCACTAGTTGCATAAGGTGGCTAGCGGGTGTCTGTCTCTCCCACCTTAGTCGGATTGGATTCGATGAAAAGGGTCCTTATGAAGGGTAAATAGCAATTGGCATATCACGTTGTGGTTTTGACGTAGGTAAGAAACGTTCTTGCTAGAAACCTATAGCAGCCACGTAAAAACTTGCAACTACAAATTAGAGGACGTCTAACTTTTTTTTGGAGCATATGCCTTGTGATGTGATATGGCCAAAGGATGTGATGTGATGCATTGTGATGTATGAGATTAATCATGTTCTTGTAATAGGATTCACGACTTGCATGTTGATGAGTATGACAACCGACAGGAGCCATAGGAGTTGTCTTATTTTTATTGTATGACCTGCGTGTCAATCATAAACGTCATGTAATTACTTTACTTTATTGCTAAACGTTAGCCATAGTAGTAGAAGTAATAGTTGGCGAGACAACTTTATGAAGACACAATGATGGAGATCATGATGATGGAGATCATGGTGTCATGGCGGTGACAGTGATGATCATGGTGCCCCGAAGATGGAGATCAAAGGAGCAAGATGATATTGGCCATATCATGTCACTATATTGATTGCATGTGATGTTTATCATGTTTACATCTTATTTGCTTAGAACGACGGTAATAAATAAGATGACCTCTCAATAAAATTTCAAGAGAAGTGTTCACCCTAACTGTGCACCGTTGCTAAGGATCATTGTTCCGAAGCACCACGTGATGGGTGTGATATGTTCTAAGGTTCGCATACAACGGGTGTAAGCCAGATTTACACACGCGAAACACTTAGGTTGACTTGACGAGCCTAGCATGTACAGACATGGCCTCGGAACACGGAAGACTGAAAGGTCGAACATGAATCGTATAGAAGATACGATCAACATGGAGATGTTCACCATGGATGACTACTCTGTCTCACGTAATGATCGGGCACGGGCTAGTTGACATGGATCATGTGTCACTTAGATGATTAGAGAGATGTCTATCTAAGTGGGAGTTCATTAAATAATTTGATTATGTGAACTTAGTCTAAAATTGTCTTTACAATCAATATTGTAGATCCAATGGCCAACGCTAATGCCAACCTCAACTTCAACGCGTTCCTAGAGAAAACCAAGTTGAAAGATGATGGAAGCAACTATGCGGACTGGGTCCATAGCTTGAGGATCATCCTCATAGCTTCCAAGAGATTGTATGTCCTTGATGCACCGCTAGGTGACCCACCCATTCTCCCAGCAGAGCAAGACGTTGTGAACGCTTAGCATTCTTGCTGCGATGATTACTCCCTTCTTTAGTGCGGCATGCTTTACAATTTAGAAACAAGGCTCCAAAAGTGGTTTGAGCAGCACGAAGCATATGAGATGTTCCAAGAGCTGAAACTGGTTTTTCAAGCTCATTCCCGGGTCGAGAGATATGACATCTCTGACAAGTTCTTCAGCTGTAAGATGGAGGAAAATAGTTCTGTCAGTGAGCACATACTCAAGATGTCTGGGTTGCACAACCGCCTGACTCAGCAGGGAGTTAATCTCCCGGATGACTCGGTCATTGACAGAATCCTCCAGTCGCTCCCATCTAGCTACAAGAGCTTTGTGATGAACTACAACATGCAGGGTATGGAGAAGTCCATTCCTGAGTTGTACTCGATGCTGAAATCAGCAGAGGTCGAGATCAAAAAGGAGCATCAAGTGTTGATGGTGAATAAGAATTGACAGAATCCTCTAGTCGCTCCCATCTAGCTACAAGAGCTTTGTGATGAACTACAACATGCAGGGTATGGAGAAGTCCATTCCTGAGTTGTACTCGATGCTGAAATCAGCAGAGGTCGAGATCAAAAAGGAGCATCAAGTGTTGATGGTGAATAAGACCACTAGTTTCAAGAAAGGCAAGGGTAAGAAGAACTTCAAGAAGGACGACAAAGCTATTGCCGCGCCTGGTAAGCAAGTTGCCGGGAAGAAGAAGAATAAGAATGGACCCAAGCCTGAGACTGAGTGTTTTTATTGCAAGGGTACCGGTCACTGGAAGCGGAACTGCCCCAAGTACTTAGCGAATAAGAAGGATGACAACGTTAAAGGTATATGTGATATACTTGTTATTGATGTGTACCTAACCAGCGCTCGTAATAGCTCCTGAGTATTCGATACCGGTGCAGTTGCTCACATTTGTAACTCCAAGCAGGAGCTGCGGAATAAGCGGAGGCTTGCAAAGGACGAGGTGACGATGCGCGTCGGGAATGGTTCCAAGGTCGATGTGATCGCCGTCGGCACGCTACCTCTACATCTACCTTCGGGATTAGTGTTAAACCTTAATAATTGTTATTTAGTACCATCTTTGAGCATGAACATTGTATCTGGATCTCGCTTGATGCGAGATGGCTACTCATTTAAATCTGAGAATAATGGTTGTTCTATTTATATGAGAGAAATGTTTTATGGTCATGTCCCACTGATCAATGGTTTATTTTTGATGAATCTCGAACGTGATGTTACACATGTCCATAGTGTGAGTACCAAAAAGTGTAAGGTTGATAACGATAGTCCCACTTACATGTGGCACTGCCGCCTTCGTCATATTGGTGTCAAACGCATGAAGAAGCTCCATACTGATGGACTTTTGGAGTCTCTTGATTTCGAATCATTTGACACGTGAAAACCATGCCTCATGGGCAAGATGACCAAGACTCCGTTCTCCGAAACGGTGGAGCGAGCAACTGACTTGTTGGAAATAATACATATCAATGTATGCGGTCCAATGAGTGTCGAGGCTCGTGGTGGCTACCGTTATGTTCTCACCCTCACTGATGACTTGAGTAGATATGGGTATGTCTACTTAATGAAACATAAGTCTGAAACTTTTGAAAGGTTCAAGTAATTTCAGAGTGAGGTAGAGAATCAACGTGATAGGAAAATAAAGTGCCTACGATCTGATCGTGGCGGAGAATATTTAAGTCACGAGTTTGGCACGCACCTAAGGAAATGTGGAATTGTTTCAAAACTCACGCCGCCTGGCACACCTCAGCGAAATGGTGTGTCTGAACGTCGTAATCGCACTCTATTAGATATGGTGCGATCTATGATGTCTCTTACCGACTTACAACTATCATTTTGGGGATATGCATTAGAGACTGCCGCATTCACTTTAAATAGGGCACCGTCAAAATTCGTTGAGACGACACCGTAGGAATTATGGTTTGGAAAGAAATCTAAGCTGTCGTTTCTAAAAGTTTGGGATGCGATGCTTATGTGAAGAAACTTCAACCTGAGAAGCTCAAACCCAAAGCGGAAAAGTGCGTCTTCATAGGATATCTCAAAGAGACTATTGGGTATACCTTCTACCTCAGATCCGAAGGCAAAGTCTTTGTTGCCAAGAATGGATCCTTTCTCGAGAAAGAGTTTCTCTTGAAAGAAGTAAGTGGGAGGAAAATAGAACTTGATGAGGTAATTGTACCTCCACTCGAACCGGAGAGTAGCGCAGCACAAGAAGTTGTTTCTATGGAGCCTACACTGGCTGGAGAGGAAGTTAATGATGATGATCATGTAACTTCAGATCAAGTTACTGTTGAATGTCGAAGGTCCACTAGGACACGTTCCGCACCAGAGTGGTACGTAACCCTGTCTTGGAGATCATGTTGTTGGACAACAGTGAACCTTCGAACTATGAAGAAGCGATGGCAGGCCCGGATTCCAACAAATGGCTTGAGGCCATGAAATCCGATATAGGATCCATGTATGAGAACAAAGTATGGACTTTGATGGACTTGCTTGATGATAAGCGAGCCATTGAAAATAAATGGATCTTTAAGAAGAAGACTGACGCGGATGGTAATGTGACTGTCTATAAGGCTCGGCTTGTCGCTAAGGGTTATTGACAAGTTCAAGGAGTTGACTACGATCCCGTAGCGATGCTGAAGTCTGTTCGAATCATGTTAGCAATTGCCGCATTTTATGATTATGAGATCTGGCAAATGGACGTCAAAACGGCATTCCTTAATGGCTTCCTCAAGGAAGAACTGTATATGATGCAGCCGGAAGGTTTTGTCGATCCTAAAGATGCTAACAAAGTATGCAAGCTCCAACGCTCCATCTATGGGCTGGTGCAAGCATCTCGGAGTTGGAACATTCGCTTTAATGAGGTGATTAAAGCGTTTGGGTTTGTACAGGTTTATGGAGAACCCTGTATTTACAAAAAGTGAGTGGGAGCTCTGTAGCATTTCTCGTATTATATGTGGATGACATACTGATAATGGGAAATGATATAGAACTCTTGGAAAGTGTAAAGGCCTACTTGAATAAGTGTTTTTTCAATGAAGGACCTTGGAGAAGCTGCTTACATATTAGGTATTAAGATCTATAGAGATAGATCGAGACGCCTCATAGGTCTTTCACAAAGCACATACCTTGAAAAGATATTGAAGAAGTTCAATATGGATCAATCCAAGAAGGGGTTCTTGCCTGTGTTACAGGGTGTGAGATTGAGTACGACTCAATGCCCGACCATGGCGAAAGATAGAGAAGAGATGAGTGTCATCCCCTATGCTTCAGCCATAGGCTCTATTATGTATGCCATGCTGTGTACCAGACCTGATGTGAACCTTGCCATAAGTTTGGTAGGGAGGTACCAAAGTGATCCCAGAGCAGAACAATGGACAACGGTCAAGAATATCCTGAAGTACCTGAAAAGGACAAAGGACATGTTTCTCGTATATGGAGGTGCCGAAGAGCTCGTCGTAAAGGGTTACGTCGATGCTAGCTTCGACACAGATCCGGACGACTCCAAGTCGCAAACCGGATACGTGTATGTTTTGAACGGAGGGGCAGTCAGCTGGTGCAGCAACAAGCAAAGCGTCGTTGCGGCATCTACATGTGAAGCGGATTACATAGCTACTTCGGGAGCAGCAAAGGAAGGAGTCTGGATGAAGGAGTTCATCACCGACCTAGGAGTGATTCCCAATGCGTCGGGCCCAATGACTCTATTCTGTGACAACACTGGAGCTATTGCCCTTGCGAAGGAGCCCAGGTTTCACAAGAAGACAAGACACATCAAGCGCCGCTTCAACCCCATCTGTGATTACATTCAGGAGGGAGATATAGATATTTGTAAAGTGCACACGGATCTGAATGTCACAGACCCGTTGACTAAACCTCTCTCACGAGCGAAACATGATCAACACCAGAATGCTATGGGTGTTCGATTCATCACAATGTAACTAGATTATTGACTCTAGTGCAAGTGGGAGACTGTTGGAAATATGCCCTAGAGGCAATAATAAAATGGTTATTATTGTATTTTCTTGTTCATGATAATTATGTATTGTTCATGCTATAATTGTGTTAACCAGAAACCGTAATGCATGTGTGAATACATAGACCACAACATGTCCCTAGTAAGCCTCTAGTTGACTAGCTCGTTGATCAATGGATGGTCACAGTTTCATGACCATGGACATTGGATGTCGTTGATAACGGGATCACATCATTAGGAGAATGATGTGATGGACAAGACCCAATCCTAAGCCTAGCACAAGATCGTGTAGTTCGTTTGCTAAAGCTTTTCAATGTCAAGTATCGTTTCCTTAGACCATGAGATTGTGCAACTCCCGGATACCATAGGAATGCTTTGGGTGTGCCAAACGTCACAACGTAACTGGGTGGCTATAAAGGTGCACTACGGGTATCTCCGAAAGTGTCTGTTGGGTTGGTACGAATCGAGACTAGGATTTGTCACTCCGTGTGACGGAGAGGTATCTGTGGGCCCACTCGGTAAGACATCATCATAATGAGCTCAATGTGACTAAGGAGTTAGCCACGGGATGATGTATTACGGAACGAGTAAAGAGACTTGCCGGCAACGAGATTGAACAAGGTATAGGGATACTGACGATCGAATCTTGGGCAAGTATCATACCGATAGACAAAGGAAATTGTATACGGGATTGATCGAATCCCCGACATCGTGGTTTATCCGATGAGATCATCTTGGAGCAAGTGGGAGCCAACATGGGTACCCAGATCCCGCTGTTGGTTATTGACTGGAGAGGTGTCTCGGTCATGTCTACGTGTCTCCCGAACCCGTAGGGTCTACACACTTAAGGTTCGATGACGCTAGGGTTATAGAGAAAAAGTGTAAGTTGTTACCGAAGGTTGTTCGGAGTCCCGGATGAGATCCCGGATGTCACGAGGAGTCCCGGAATGTTCCGGAGACGAAGATTGATATATAGGAAGTGAGGTTTTGGTGACCGGAAATGTTTTGGGGGTCACTGGTAACATACCGGGACCACCGGAAGGGTTCCGGGGGTCCACCAAGTGGGCCCACCGGCTCCAGAGGGTTGCATGGGCCGAGGGTGGAGGGAACCAGCCCCTAGGTGGGCTGGTGCGTCCCTCCACCAGGCCCAAGGCACAGCTGAAGTGGGAGGGGGGCAAACCCTAGGGAAGATGGGCCCTAAGGCCCACCCTAGGGCAGCCGCACCACTCCCTCCCTCTGGCCGCCGGCCAGATTGAGCTGGTGGCTGCCGCACCACCCTAGGGTGGAAATCCTAGGGCGCATCCCTCCCTCCTCCTTCCCCCTATATATATATGTGAGGTTTCAGGGCTGCCCAACACACGGTTCTCTCTTCCTCTCGGTGCAGCCCTACCTCTCCACCTCCTCGTTCTCCGTAGTGCTTAGTGAAGCTCTGCCGGAGTACCACGTAGCTCCATCATCACCACGCCGTCGTGCTGCCGGAGCTCTTTCCCAATCTCTCCTTCCTCCTTACTGGATCAAGGCGTAGGAGACGTCACCGGGCTGCAAGTGTGTTGAACACGGAGGCACCGTTGTTCGGCGCTGAGATCGGAGTCCACCGCGATCTGAATCGTTACGAGTACGACTCCACCAATCGCGTTCTTGTAACGCTTTCGCTTAGCGATCTTCAAATGTATGAAGATCTAATCTCTCCCCGCTCGTTGCTGGTTTCTCCATAGATAGATCTTGGTGATACATAGGAAATTTTTGATTTACTACTACGTCTACCAACAATATCATCTTGAGATTTTACGAAGTCACCATACACGCCTCCTAGTCAAAGGGAACGTCTCTTTCCACTGGACGTGCATCGTCGAAAATTCTGAAATAAATTCAAAATAAATCCGAGCATCGGGACTGGAACCCTGGTGGGCTGAGGATACCACTGTCGTCCTCACCATTGAACCAGGTTGGTTTACACATTTCTCTCCTTTTTGGCTAAGACCGAGTGCAGTATAGCCTTAAAAAACATCAAGTGCAGTATATGTTCGTCTAGTAAATCCGAGGTATGTATTGTTTTGGATTTCCATGCCATGGCATGAAACGAAAACCGCATGAACGGCTAGCTAGGTTCGGTTTCTCAGGCCGGGCACACCCTCTTATAGATGACATGGCTAGACCATGCTTGAACTGGTGTAAATTTTGCGTGCTCAACCCGGACAATCCAAGAGGGTTGGAGAGAGAGAGGAAGGTTTCACCAATACCAATCGACAGGTCAACGATTACCCACGCGGCATGGAAAAGATTTTAATAGTAAGAAAAGGATCATTTTCAGAAATTGTTTATGTCCCATTACCGGAAATCCAACTCAGATCCCTAAGCACATACGCTCCCCCTATGAACAGTAAATTCAAATAAAACGTCGAGAAAATTCATTAGGATTGTGAATTTATACATCAAGGAGGAAATACGTACTTCTACACGCTTGCAATTTTGGATTTTTCATACAATGGTGTGAAAAAAAGTATGAACCACTCATGTTCTGTTTTTCGGTTCCGTATCATTAGGATACATACTCTTTAGGTGATAGGGATGGCCAGGGCCTACTTGAATTGGTGTGAATTTTGCGGTCTCAACCCTGACAATCCAAGGGGGGGGGGGGGGGGTAGAGGGAGATGAAGGTTTCACCAATCCCCATAGACAGACTGACGATTACCCATGCAACAGGATGGACAAGATTTTAATAGTAAGAAAAAGGTCCATTCTCAAAAATTGATTAGGTCCCATTGCCGAAAATCCAACTCTGACCTGAGCTCATATGCTCCCCTATGAACAATAATTCAAATAAAATGTCAAGGAAATTTAAAACAAGACTGATGTTTTTACACATTAGATGAAATAGTACTCTTGCAATTTTTGCACCGGGAGGAGATCCAAGGCGCTCTCTACAAACACAACAAAAATAGGAGCTCGGATTTTGTATAGGCGACGATAAGAAGGCTTAAAAGCTCATTTATTATATAATAACTTCCTATATCAAGTCACATTTAGCGATTCATATCATTCATATGTCCATTATGCATGATTTCTAGTTTGCACTAGTTTGTGAGCATTGCATAGTCTTTAGTTTTGTTTGTTGTGTTGTGTTTGTAGGTGATTTGGAACGCTCATAGACTTGGCATGATGAAAGGTCCAAGGTTGGGATTAATACGGAGGAATTACAAGCAACAAACAAAAACTTTCTGTGGAGTTTGCAAAAATGAGATTTTCCGGGAAGCCCAAATTGAAGATCAAATAACAGGAGACCATTGGGTTTGTCCATACAAATCGAACGAGTCCAACAAACGTCCAAATTGAAGCTCGTATGAGAAAATGACGACCAACATACGAAACTGCATGCGCAACTCCAAATTCAATGTAAATATGTATGCCATATCAGATTTTGGTGTCAAAATATGTTTATTTGTGATCTGTAGAAAAAAAGACAAATTGGTACACAAGTAGTAACTTAAATAGTGTCAACGACCATCTTCTCTTTTCGTATAGGCTACAAATGAACAAATTTGGCCATGAAAAATTTGGTACCACTCATATATCTATAACGTTTTTATGTGCATGAATTTTTTTGAAATATTGTGAATGGTGTAAATGTGACTTTTCGGACACATATGTGCACATAACGATTAAATAAATAGCATATGCATGTACCTGGACTAGTACACAGAATGTGACAACAGTAGAAGTTCAGGTCATATACTCCCTCCGTTTCGAAATAAACGTCTCAACTTTATACTACCTCTATTATAAAGTTATACTAAGCTTAAGACACTTAATTTGGGACGGAGGGAGTATATGACAAATGGACCCGGCCACTTGATAATCGACATCTCGGTCCATCGCACACGCAAAATAATGTGACAGCAGTAAAACTTTATTATTATTGATTGGTCAACAACAAGATACATAGACAAGAGTGAATGGTTTCTGGAGAAAAGGCTCTGCCACAAGTTGACGAGGTTGGGCCTGTGTGTGGTGGAGATGGTGTTGTAGTGTGTGCTGGGCATGGGAATTCGTTGCAACATCATGAACTAGAAGTTCTTAGTGTTTGTTTGTCAACCTTTCTTCTAAAAGTTTTTATATAGGTTTTTAAATTGGATTAAAAATTTCCTCAATTATGAACTTCACCCTACAAATATAATCTCTAACTACTTAAACATGCATTGCACTCAGTAATGACAAGCTAGCGCAGCCTAATACCTCAATTTTCATTTTACCTCACCCAGTTTATTTATAGTGTCAACACTTGGGCCTCCAATGGTAGTGCTTCTACACTTGTGCTGATTTTCTGCTGCTTCATGCGCAGGGTTACTATAGGTTCTTGAAGCTACTCAACCCCATCTCCTATAAATTATAACGAGCCATTCCCAGTTGCATACTGAAGCCACCAACGCGAAAACTCCAAAATGATGACTTTATTATCCTGCCATTTCCAGTTGCATGGTCACCAGCTAAGTCCGTGTTTTTCGCTTCAGCTACTCAGCTACATCGGTAATGAAGATGCACACAACATCAGTAATATTAATCGTGAGTCATGACATGCATTTGCACGTGCACGTTTACTAGTTCCAAACTACATGCGGAACATCAAATGCAATGTAAATATGTATGTCGTATCAAATTTCGGTGTCAAAATATATTTATTTGTTTTTTTTCGAAATGACATAGTTTCTGCGTTCGTTAAGAAGAAAAGAGTTGCCCGGTTAATTAAATGAAAAACGGGCTAAAACCGTCACATATCGCCGAGCGGCACACACATGACATCCTCCACACAAACACACCTCAACAAAAAGGAGCCACGACAAGATACACCCTTGCGTCATCGTCATCACTGCTCCCCAACGGGCGTCATTGCCCTCCCTAAACTCCGAGCAAACGACTCCGACTTCATTGAAGACGAACATCGATCCAACCAACATCGTAGATGTCATGTGGAGACACAAACCATGTCGCCAACACGACCCACGATCCATGCCGATGAAGCTGCAAATCTCTCGAGGTCGCCGCCCCAACCTCCACTGCTCCGACGCACCCTGTGCACTCAACCGAAACCTCCTTCCGGGGCCGCCGCCCCGACATGCCACCGCTCGCCCTCGAGTTGCATCGCCGCACGATCCAGCTGCCCGCAACCCACGCTGCTCAAGACAATTGCACGCAGACCACAAACGCCGCACCACATCTGGGGCCGATGCCCCGACGTACCGTCCAACCGGCCCCACTGGGACGCGTCGACCGAGCCGACAAACCTGCCACCCAAGTGGCTCAAGATTGCCACCCAAGCGAAGGCCGAGCCGTTGCCCCGCCCCATGAAGCCGCCTCACGCATCGCTCCCCGAGGCCGCCGCCTCGGCGCACATCAACCGTCCAGAGTCGCTGCCCCGACATCCACCAAACCCGATGTAGGAGAAAATCTGACGCAACAAGCACACGCTAGCTCTCCCAAGCGATGCCCCAATGGGGAAATGACAAAGACGCCGTCGTCGCCCGCTCCGGCAACCATCCGGAGCTTAGGTATTCACCCAGAGAGCCCAAAACCCTCGTGGAGGTAGAGGAGTTCCACGACGCCGCCTCCAAGAAGGGAAACGACGCCCGAAAGTGCCGCCATCGACGGGACCGACAAAGTCGGGCCAAGGCTTTCGCCTGGAACTCATCCAACCCAGCACAAGAGGCTTGCAGATCTGGACCAGAACCTCGGACCTATTCCCTCTGCGACAAACTCCCTCCACCGTCGACCCCCAAGCTCACACGCGTCACCAACCACTGCAGCACCTCGAGCTGGATCGAACTCACTCCACATCCACGATATGCCACCGCAACACCGAAGCCACCCACACCTCGCAGGGGCTACAAACAAGCCAAAGTAGAACCACCGGTGGCCGGCCAAATCCGCCCATGTCCGGCCAGATCCGGCCGCCACCAGCCTCCAGCCGACCACCACGCTTCCCTCGAGTCCCCCGCGCCTCCCAGCCGAGCGGAGCCGAAGACCAAGCGATGGAGCCACCAGAGCTGCGATCCGGCGTGCCACGCACCACCGCACCGAGCACCGCTAGGAGGGAGGCCGGGGCGCCCCAGGCCCAGCCGCAGCCCCGCCCCCGCGGCCACAGCGGCAGCTGGGAACAGGTCCGCCGCCCAAGATCCAAGCCGCTGCTGTCTGCTGCGCGGGCTTAGCCCAACAACCTCATTCAGCGGCGATGAGGAGGATGGAGGAGAGTGTTGGGGTGGGTGGCGGCGGCGGATCTGGGCTCCGCCCGAGCCGTCGGGAGAGGCGATGCAGGGGACGAGATGTAATATGTTTATTTGTGATCTGTAGAAAAAAAGATAAATTGGTACATAAGTATTTTTTTTTGCATGGTAATACGTGTCTCATTCAAATCATAAAGAACAAATTACAAGTCACGTAAAGACCGACATGACAAAACTGAAAAGATAGTAGAACATCTCTGAGTTTGACACCAATGTCCGTCACCTGCCTCCGGCACCACCACAACAGCCACCGAAAAAATAATGACGGATCACCTGCGCACCTGAGCTCGACGCGGCTCCATCGCTGATATACAGCTTTGCGGACCTCCAAGGTGGCTCACCAAAAGTGAAGCCATTGCCGTTGAACGAATCAGACCCGGGCAACACCCCGGACACGCCATCGAACTCCAGATCTGGCACCCCGCCACGACTTGCACGCCAAAGGAGGAAACCATACCTAGCATTCACGAACCACGAACCCAGCACACGTTTCGTCTTCCAGACGTCGTCAACGTAGACCACAATCTGCATCCGCTCCTGGACTACCTCCCAAGCTTCGCGTCAGCGTTGGAGCAAACGTCACCGCAACGGCGAAGCCCAAGGACACAGGTCCACTACGTGGATGCCGCCGCCTCCACGCCATCCTTGCTTGAACATACTGGTTTCCAAATCCATCCCCAACAATAAGATTGATAACCCCGTCAAAGAAGGATCCGAAGAATCTTTATTCAGCGCCGTCATCGTTGTCACCCAAGCCATGGCGATGAACAACCTAAAAACTAGAATACGAGAGACTAAAAACGATCCACACGCGTGGATCCAACGACCCCCTCACAACAGATGACCGAGGTCATCAGTGGAGGGGAGCCGCCGAAGAACGACGCTGGAAAGATTAGCCTCTCATGGCGGCGGCTAGGGTTCCTGTCGCCAGGGAGGAGAGGGAAACGAGTCGCGTATCAGAGAAAAACAATCTACAATCTGTCTCCTGGCACCATCGACGTTTGGTACACAAGTAACTTGAATAAGGTCAATGACCACCTTCTCTTTTTGTATAGGCTACAAATGAACAAAACTGGCCATGAAAAATTTGGTACCACTCATATATCTATAACGTTTTTATGTGCATGAAAATTTTCGGAATATTATGAATGGTTTAAATATGAGTTTTTGGACACATATGTGCACATAACGATTAAATAAATAGCATCTGCACGTATCTGGACTAGCACACAGAATGCGACAGCAGTAGAAATTCAGGTCACATATATGACAAATGGACCCGGCAACTTTGATAATCGACACGCAAAATAACATGTGGAAGTGACATTTTTATACATGTATCAGAGGATGCCGCTTGCTTCTTTGAATTCCACAGCTTGCTGCGAAGTCTAGTGGCTTGAGACTTATCTTTGAATAGATCACAAGGCCGGACTTTAAAATGCACCAAAAAGACCGGACTTAAAAATACGATTCGTTTAACAAAAATATAAGCAATAAACCATTAGATCATATAAAAAACGATATTTTTTGGAGAATAGCATTAACAGCCTAATAGGATAGATAAATTGGCCCAGTGCCAGCTCCTCCAACGAGTTATAAACGAAACATAAGTCAGTGGTGTGCTGCTTCCTTTTTGTCTATTTAGGGTCTAGGGTCTATTCACAACCGAAGGAGATTTTTTTCCGAAAAAGAAGGAGCGGATTTCCGGTCTTTGCATCAATCGATGTATGCAGTCATTTTATTAAACAAAATTAAACCGAGGTCTTAGATGCACAAAGCGCTCAAGCGCTGAACGAAAGGTTAAAAAAAAGAGAAATAGACTGTCACAACCGGCGAAACTAAAAGTAGACTACAATGCATGTATATTTAGCCTATTATTAGCACGCCATCCAAACTGGTTGAAGATAACCCGTGTGACCATTTCCCACCGAAGGAAAATATCTGATGATACTGAAGCACCTAACTTTAGGTGCTCCCGTGCGATGTCAATCGTAGATCTGTGATCCAACGGACAACATCGCGTGGATGTGGACTGAAGTGTCATTTCGAGGATGTTGCTTTTTTTTCCTGAAAAACTAGCATTGACTAGATGCTGTTCTTTCGATCTGAGATCCAACGGGCGACGTCACATCGGAGCATGGGAGCAGGAACATCCTCGGGAGCACCTGACATTCTCCCCTTTCACCGGTTGCACCCAGTAGCCATAAGCTTTCTGGAGTCCGCATGACTGAGTAACGACCACGTACGGATCCAAGACGTTGTTCTGAAGATGACCTGCAAAAATTTATTGAAATTTTTGCCATTAAAAATCATATCATTCCTAGTATTTCATGTAGGCCAGAAACTAATAAAGCTTTTAACAGCCCAGTTGCGTACTCACATACTTTTGGGTATGCCCGCAGGAACTACCCTTAGTCTTATCACCAAAACTCTAGAACAGTTCACTCAACTTTGCGAGGAAAGTAATTATAAAAAATATTATACGAGTAGTAAATTCTAGGCGGAGGATACCTGGACACTAGGACACATAGTAGCCACTGTTGCCATTTTCCTCGGGGAAAATAAGAGGCAGACGTCGACACCGGAGAGTATTAAAATATAGGTTGGTTACTATGGCCGGTCAGTTTTGGTTGTAATTCTATCTTCGTTAGTTTTAGAGTTTAAGTTTTGTAATCTATATAAACAGCCCTTTGAGGCTTCAATCAACATAACTATTATTCTTCAATTATCATGGTATCAGACGCCTAGGTTTTCCGCCCCTCGCATGGCACCGCCAGCTGCGCCGCCGCCACGGCCAACTCAGCCCTTCTTCTCCATGGCCAAGTTCCGCGCCGCCGGTGCCCCTCCTTCTTCCTCCTCCACAACCACCCTACCAACCCATCCTTAACTCCCAATGATCTCGCTAGCCGACACCATCACCAACGTCTCCCCCTTCATCCCGATCTCCGTAGATATCGGCGCCCACAACTACTACCATTGGTGCCACCTCTTCAACATCCACCTCGACCGCTGCGGCCTCCGCCACCACATTGACCCATCCTACCCTTCGTAGCACGCCGATCCATGCTGGGTGAAAGGTGATCTCGCCATCATCCAGTGGATTTACACCCGCATCTCCAGGGAGCTCTTCAATCTGGTCTTCTCTGACGACGCCACCGCTGCTGAGCTTTGGGCCTCCCTCCAGTAGTTGTTCCAGGACAACTCTGACGCGCGCATCAACGCCCTCAACACCGAGCTCCGTACGACCGTCCAGGGAGATGCTCCGGTCATCGTCTTCTGCCAGCGGATCAAGGTCATCGGCGACGAACTCCGTGAACTCAGTGATCACGTCGACGACCTCACCCTCATAAACGCCCTCCTCGTCTGCCTCGGTGAGCAGTTCGAGAAGCAGTAGTCCTTCATCCCCATGCTCAAGCCCTACCCCACCTTCAAGGAGGTTCGCTCCCTCCTCCAGCAAGAAGAGAAGTACCAAGCTCGCAAGGCACAACGGCCACCGCAGGTGTTTCACGCCGCTCCTACCGCGACGCGGCTCCCGCACCTGGGCTTCCGAGCCAATCTGTCATAGGCCTGGCAAGCCCGGCAACTGCTCCTCCACCGCCCCCCGGCTGGCGCCCGAGCCCTAATTACCGGGGCAAGAATCCGATCTATCGGTCTCCTGCACCTCGCACCGCCGGCACTGCACCAGCTCCGCCATCGGCCGCTCCGTCGCCACCAGCTCCTCAGCACGATCCTTGGACCGGCCTTGTCCAAGCTTGGCTGATGCCCTGGTTGACTCCTTCGCCGTACGACGCCCTGCCTACGTACACGGGCATGTGGAGCCCCGGTCTCGGACCGACAACCGACTCTCCTGGACTCCATGGGCCCAAGCCACCGACGCACGTCTACACCGCCACTCCTACGCCACCTCCCAACGCGCCAGGCCTGCCACCACCCTACTACACCTTGCCGGCTCCCTATAGCATACTACCAGTTGCCGACCCTACCTTACACTCCCATGGAAGCTCCTGGCCCCTCTGCTCCTCCACAGCAGCTGACCTGGGATCAAGCTGCCTTCATCAACGCCATGAACAACTTTACTCTCAATAACGAAGGTACGGATTGGATTTTCGATTCTGGTGCATCCTCGCATATGTCTTCAAATATGAATTTGCTGTCAGCTTGTTCCCCTTCTATTTTTTCTACAATCACCATTGGTGATGGTTCCACATTACCTTATTCTGTCACTAACACCATGTTCTGGTCGCGTGCTTATCTCTCGCCATGTCACATTCGACGAAAACAATTTTCCTTATTATGTCACTAACACCACATCACCCAATTACCAGCAAACCACCACCACCACCACCACTTCTGCCGCGACCTCTCCCTCTCCTGCAGCAAGGCCGGCAAGCCCGAGGCAGCCGGCAGGCCCGGCAACCGGCAAGCCCGGCAACTCCACCATCCCAACCACAACTCCTAGCAAACGCCGTACCTATTCCACCACCAACTAATGATCACGTCATGTGCACCCGCGGCAAACACGGATTCCTTCTACCCACAAAATGCGTCAACCTCACGGCCACCCCAACCCTCTCTCCTATTCCCACTTCTTACAAACGAGCTCTTCTTGATCCTCTTTGGCTCTCATCTATGTGCGATGAATTTAACGCTCTTTAGCAAAATAATACATGGACTCTCGTTCCCAAACCTCCTGATGTTAATGTTGTTTCTGGAAAATGGGGTTTTCATCATAAATTCATTCGGATGGCACTCTTGCTCATTACAAAGCCAAATGGGTGTGTCGTGGTTTTTCTAAGAAACATGGCATTGATTTTGATGAAACTTTCTCTCCCGTTGTTAAACCAAGTACTATTCACGTTGTTCTTAGTCTTGTTGTTTCCTCCTCTTGGCCCATTCATCAGCTAGACGTTAAAAATTCTTTTATTCACGACACTCTTAATGAAACAGTTTATTATCAGCAACCATCTGGTTTTGAGGATCCCTCTTCTCCCAGTTCCGTTTGCCTTCTTAACAAATCTCTTTATGGTCTTAAACAAGCTCCTCGTGCATGGTTTCAACGTTTTGCTGCCTTTATTCAAACAGTAGGCTTCATTCCATCCAAATCTGATTCTTCATTATTTATTTTTCGCTCCTCTTCCCAAATTGCCTATCTCTTGCTTTATGTTGATGATATAGTTCTCACTGCTAGCTCCGACTCTTTTCTCCAACATATAATCTCTTCTCTTAGTCATGAATTTTCCATGACTGATCTTGGTCCTCTTCATTGTTTTCTTGGCGTTACTGTTTCTCACACAAAGTCTACCCTTTTTCTCTCTCAACGATCCTATCTTTTAGACTTGCTTTCTCGTTTTGGTATGTCTGATTTTCAACCCTCTCGTACACCGGCCAACATTCGTGCCAAATTGTCGGCTGATGGTGATCCTGTTTCTGACCCCACTTTGTATCGTAGCATCACCGGTGCCCTTCAATATGCCACTCTTACTAGGCCTGACATTTCATACTCCGTTCAACAAGCCTGTCTTTTTCTGCATGATCCTCCTGCTCGTCATCTTGCTCATGTCCACCGCATTATTTGCTATTTGAAAGGAACTCTTGAACATGGTCTTCTCATTAATTCTTCTTCTCCGACAAGCTTGACAATTTATTCTGATGCAGACTGGGCAGGTTGTCCAGATACTCGACGGTCCACATCCGGATTTTGTGTTTATTTGGGTGATAATCTTGTTTCTTGGTGCTCTAAAAGGCAAGGAACAATTTCCAGGTCTTCTGTTGAGGCTGAGTATAGGTCGGTTGCTCATGCTGTGGCTGAAGCGGTATGGCTGCGTCAGCTTCTAGTGGAACTTCATCGCCCACTTGATCGTGCAACCATCATTTATTGTCATAACATCTCTACAGTATACATGGCTTCCAATCCAGTTCAACATCGTCGCACCAAGCACATTGAGATTGACATACACTTCGTTCGAGAGAAGGTGGCTCTTGGCGACGTCCGTGTTCTTCATGTACCTACCAGTGCTCAATTTGCTGACATTTTCATGAAAGGACTTCCGACTGCGTCCTTCACGGACATACGCTCCAGTCTCAACATCGTTACTCCTGATGCTGAGACTACGGGGGGATATTAGAGTATAGGCCGGTTACTATGGCTGGCCGGTTTCGGTTGCAATTCTATCTCTATTAGTCGTGGGGTCCAAGTTTTGTAATCTATATAAACAACCCTTTGAGGCCCCAATCAACACAACTATTATTCTCCAATTATCAGATAGGACCAGTTCCTCTAGAGAAATATGAGCCAAATCCCAGATGGCGTCATTGGAGAAGACCAGCTGGGCAGTCCCAGACTCATTGAACGGGTGAAGGCAATGAAATGACCCCCATGCACTAGTAGAAAACAAGGCTTTCGTCACAGCTCGATCTATACATTAGTCCCGGTGGCCTTACGAACCGGGACTAGGACGCCGGTCGGGCATTAGTCTCGGTTCAAATGGGACCTTTAGTCACGGTTGGAGACACCAACCGGGACTAAAGGGGACGATACCCTTTAGTCCCGGTTCGTGTCTCCAACCGGGACTAAAGGTGAAGCCTTTAGTCCCTGTTGGAGACTCGAACCGGGACTAAAGGGGTTGGGGCTTTAGTCCCAGTTGGTGTCTCCAATCGAGATTAAAGGCTAGACCTTTAGTCCCGGCTGGAGATACCAACCGGGACTAAAGGGTTTTGAAAGTTTTTTTGGTTTTTCTATTTGAAATTGCTTATATCTTTTATGATTTTATATATTTTTGAGTGATTATTTTTGCATTAGATTCAAAATTTTGTCTAGTTTGTGTTTGTGCAATTAGTTTCCAAATTTGAATGGTTTAAATTTGAATTTGTTCAAATTTGCTTCAAATCCTAGATTGTGAATAACTTGATTTTAAAAATAGTTCTTAATTTAATTATTTTTGCTCGTAGGCACATGTTAGATGGTGCATGTTGAATGCACCAAAAGTCTGGATTTGAAATAAGTTTAAAAAATGAAATGCCTTTGTAACAGATGATTTTTCGTCCAAAACCCTGATACTTCGAAAGGGATTGTCCAGTTTGGACACGAAGTGCATCTAGTTTTTACCGTAACCCTCTCAACTTTTTAGCACATGCTATGTGGGTGAAATAATGATACCATGCCAAGTTTCAACCTTTTTAGAGTTCATTTGTAGTGCTTTTCAATTTCAGGGTCATTTAGCTCAAAAAAATAATAAATGCATGAAAAATAGCGAATGAAGTGGGAAATGGTTGAAAATTGATCATGTGGCTTTGAATGGTGCATGTTGAACGCACAAAAAGTATGGAGTTTAACTAAGTTTTAAAAAATGAAATGCCTTTTGTAACAGATGATTTTTCGTCCAAAACCGTGATACTTCGAAAGGGATTGTCCAGTTTGTACAGGAAGTGCATCTAGTTTTTACCGTAACCCTCTCAACTTTTTAGCACATGCTATGTGGGTGAAATAATGATACCATACCAAGTTTCAACCTTTTCAGAGTTCATTTGTAGTGCTTTTCAATTTCAGGGTCATTTAGCTCAAAAAAATGCATGAAAAATAGCGAATGAAGTGGGAAATGGTTGAAAATTGATGATGTGGCTTTGAATGGTGCAGGTTGAATGCACAAAAACTCTGGAGTTTAAATAAGTTTAAAAAAATGAAATGCCTTTGTAACAGATGAGTTTTTGTCCAAAACCCTAATACTTTGAAAGGGATTATCCAGTTTGTACACAAAGTGCATCTAGTTTTTACCGTAACCCTCTCAACTTTTTAGCACATGCTATGTGGGTGAAATGATGATACCATGCCAAGTTGAACCTTTTGAGAGTTCATTTATAGTGCTTTTCAATTTCAGGGTCATTTAGCTCAATTTTTTTAATAAATGTATGAAAAATAGCGAATGAAGTGGGAAATGTTTGAAAATCGATAATGTGGCTTTGGATGGTGCATGTTGAATGCACAAAAAGACTGGAATTGAAACAAGATTAAAAAAAGTGTTATGAAAAAGTAAAAAGGCTATAACTTTTGTATAAGATGTCGAAAAAAAAGTTTTATGAAAAATATATTTTTAAAAATAAATGATGTCATATATGGATTCCTCACATTTTTCTGATAATAATGGATATATTATTTGTTGAATTTCGATTTACAGATTTAAAGATATTAATTATGCCATATTAAATGAATAAATTGCAAAAAATGTATAAAATAATATTATTACTTATTTTATTTTCATTGAAATTAAATATTATTATTAATCATTTATTGTTGTGTATTTTAATAATTGTTTGCAATTCAAAAAATTAAATCATGTTGCATCAAGACCCAAGGGTTAATAAGATTGATTGCTTACTATTGTCAAGAAAACAACAAGTGCAGACTTGGAAATTAGGGGTGATAGGACTCGAAAGTTAAGTGTGTTCGGGTTCGAGCAGTGAGAGAATGGATGACCGGCCGGAAAGTTAGACGATTTGGAATGAGGGATGATGAGAGACTAAATTGTCAAATAATTCCAAAGCAATGATGAGGGGTAATTAGAGATTAAATTGTCAAATAATTCAAAGATTTGAAAATAATAATTTTTTTTTGAAAAAAATAAAAAATTATTTAAAAAAATACCTTTAGTACCAGTTGGTAACACCAACCGGGACTAAAGGTTCCGCTCCAGAAAGCTGCCACGCGGAGCCCTTTTAGTCTCGGTTCGTAAGCCAACCGGGACTAAAAGTGGAGGCCTTTAGTCCCGACCCTTTAGTCCCGGTTCTAAAACCGAGACTAAGGACCCTTACGAATCGGGACAAAAGGCCCGTTTTCTACTAGTGATGTAACCTGGCCAATCGTACATCACTATATATATATTGATAGAAGCACCATGCTAATGCAACCACAAGTTCTGCCCCCCCCCCCACACACGCACCATTCAACAACAATAGCAACAAAGCATTCTACATATTATTCCAATTGTCCTGTTCCCCCCCCCCCCCCACCAAATGCCGATACCCTTGATCTTCTTCCTCATACCATTCCTTCTTTACCTCCAACCACAAGCAACGCAGCATGGAGGCATCCCATGAAGCCCCAGCAAACAGCCCTGCTCCACTGGAAATCTACTCTCCGAAGGTCACCGCGTCAGATAAGCTCGTGCCGAAGCGATACCAGCCCATGCAACTGGACTGGCATCACGTGCGGTGCCATTCTCCATGGCCGACTATCTTCTAACCTCCCTTTTTTCACGCATCACCTTCCCATAATCTCGCGCCTCCTTGCCTTTATCTTGAATTAATCACAACCACGTCAAAAAACGATCAATCAGCTCTGCCATTCCTCTCTCCTACCTCCGACCCTCCTTTCTTTCTGGGTCAACATCCACCATGTCACCCCTGTACCCCCTCAAAGGCGTCCAAATTGGATACCTGCACCGTCCTACTTCTCGATGCGCCCCTCGGACCACTGCACATGTTGTTCGCCACCGCGTCGCAGACATACATTCTCTTTTGTCCTAAACCAGGCAGCCATCTTGCCCGGATTATGGTCCTCCATCCCGTATTTGCAGAATTTGAGTGGCTGGGACTAGGAGGCACAGAGGGGTGAGATCTGTGTTAATATGTTTTGATTTTATGTATTTGCCGAACTATGCAAGATCACAAAACCTCCAATTAGGGTAGATGAAATCTCTTTGTAGATAATATATTTCTGCACCCAGATATTATAGTGGCAATCATCTTATTCCGCATCTTGAAATTTATGTGCTTCCAGTACGTCCTATGTACGGACAGAATTTCAATCTACTGCCATTCGTTCTCCTTTGTACAGATGGAATTTCAATCTCTTGCCATGCTTCTTAGGTGTAAATATTATTTCTTCATACAATTAGCATCGATGCTTCCTGGGTTATTTCTATGTACAGATGAATATTCAATATTTTGCCATATTTCCTAGCTGTATGGATGTAAAGTTAAGTGCTTCGCAACATCCATCCTTATGTACAAATAGAACTATAATTCTGCTTATTGATTTAGTGTATGTGTTTCCCTTGTTTGGATTTTTTTAATAAATCCATTGTCTACGACGGCGCACGAGCTTTCTCGCTACCCCCTCGCCGTCCCGGTCATCTTCACCAGGTTTCAGCCCGACTCGCAAACTCCGGTCCACCTCGTCGGAGCGCTGTATCGGTTTAGGCATGAAGGCGGACATCAAAGTTTGCAAGATCTTCCCCTCCCCACATGCAGCCATCAAAATATGCTGTCCACATTGGTTGCATTTTTTGTTTCGAATTGCTTTTATCCCAAATATACATGCTTCCAATTAATATTACTTATGTGCACATAGCACTATTTTCATGCTTCTTACCTATTGTGCTTCTACATTGTTATACATATGCTTCTTCACGCTATAGAGTATGCTTCAATTGGTGAATAGCAACCGATGGAAATAGCACAAGTTTGCATAGCGATCACCATGACTCGGACGTTCGAGCTATCATGGTATAAAACCTCAAGGACTTCACATTGAAGAAGATCAAGGCGCTCGGATAGGGGCAACGAAACTTCTACCAGACGACGTTGTGGATTACGCCTTCTATCACATGATGGCTAGGTCACGTTTGAATTTGCAAAATTTGATGCATGGAATCTATTTGACTTTTCCTATTGAATCATATTGTCCATGTGATAGTAGCATTTTTCTCTTCTTCTTTTTTTGCAAACAAAACAAAGGTTCGTATGAACCATGTGTAATTATGACTAGAAATATTAGTCTTTCATGGAAGCATGATAATATTTAGTTGGAAGCAATTCTCTAGTCGATGAAAACAAGATCGTGATGCTTCTCAAACATCTGGTATAATTTTGTTTTTCTATGGAAGCAAGTTCGAAGCAACTCCCTGGTTGATGGAAGCAAGGTAGCAATGCTTTTTAAACAAAATATCACGTTACATAGGAGATAAATTCCAAGAGAATTAAAGTAGATTTCATTCACCACATAAACAAATTTCCAATCAACGGAAGCATAAAAAAATGTTGTAAAAGAAATGTACCAATAAACAACATTACAAACAAAGATGGAAGTACAATTAGTTGCATCAGATGCAAATTTGAATAACGCTGGTTAAAAGTTTTGTTTAGTAAGGAAGCAATCAGCCTAAAATCTGTAAGTTATTTCCTAAAACAAAGGACCAATGGTTGGCAGTTAGTGCACCGTAATTTAATCCCACACAATCAGGACCCACGTACACTAATTTACGGGAGCAATAGAAGGCTCGTTTAATGGGTCATTAGAAGCATCAGATTAAACCAATCTAGCAAAACTTGGGCTGGCCTAACTACTACATCGGACGGCCACCATGCTCCTTATCGAACAGCCTAGGACTAGTCTGACAGGAAGCAAAACATCAGTAGTCTGATGCCTAGCGTTTCCCATCAACTTATGTTGGGCAGATAAGCTTCATAAGAACAGTCATATCTTCCATAAAGGATGGAGTAATTTAACCTAGTCCTGTCGCTCCTCAAGTAGCAAGGTGGGACTAAACACAAGTCCAGGGCCATAAGTTCGCTGAGTTCTTTCCATCGGGAACTCGACAAATATATTACACATGGCATTCCAATTAATAAAATGAAAACAGGAAAATCTTTGCCGAGTTGCCATTAGTTAAAACCTAACAAACGAAGGCCGCTGCCAGACATAGCCCACATGTTAGTGTTCGCCGAGTTGTTTCTGGAACTCGGCGAACTATTTTCGTCGGCTAATTTTTTTTTGCCAAGTCTGTTTTCATTTGAACCCGGCGAACAACACCGCTCTGCCGACTACCGGACTAAAGACCTACGCTGACGGCCGACTGCCGTCGGATTTACACCCATATACTGTCAGCGTAGGGGTATGCTGACGACCCCGTTGGCAAACGCGTACGTCGACTTCTCTGGTTACCGCTGTCGGCATAGAAAAGTCGTCGGCATAGCGACCTATGCCGACGGCCTCAGTACAACCGTCAGCATAGATCTGCCGTCGGCAACATTTGCCGCATGACGGCGGCTGACGACGCCGTCGTCGGGTGATACCCAACTAGTGGCCGCCACATGGCACTTATATGCGACCCGACAACTTGGCTGAGCTGTCGACATATTTGTCCTACGTGGCGTTTGTTGGTGCGTCCTGCCAACTCCTATGCCGACGGCCTAACCATCGGCATATCTCTTGTCTGTTTTTGTATTTCTACTGGTATTCAATTCAACTACACAACACATATATTCAAATACACATATATACATAACTGGTATATATCACACAACAACATCATTATCACCACAAGATAAGTATTATCATAACAACATAAGTCAAATCATCACAACATAAGTTGAAGCATCACAACATATGTGGAACCAACATAACATAAGTCAAATCATCACGACATAAGCATCCACACCAACATAATAGAGAAGTATGAAAGATAGAAGTCACCACCACCACCCAGACGCTTAAGCGCCAGGACGTCCACCACCAAGTTCGTCACAGCTAAGACCGCCAAAGCCCAGGTCGTCACCGCTACTGTCAAGATCGCCACCACCATGTAATGCCCAAGATGCGATCGTATCATTATTTTGGCTCGAGCCCCGCTACAGGGATAGAAGCGCATCTCGCCATTTTGCAAGAATGGATATCATTACAATTACATGTAAAGAAGAGATGAGTATATGGAATTGGCTTACACTCGCCACAAGCTACATCAAGATCATATTAATACAACAACATATTCAACCATCATACATAAGAGCAGGGTCCAACTACGGATGAAATCAAACGATAAAATGACATTTATCCTTACTATCCCAGGCTGCCAGCCTGGTACCCATCCTAGATCAATGAAGAAAAAGAACTCCACATAAAAAAAGTATCGTGATCACGTCAAATCATCGCATTACCTGTACTTACAACTGTTATTGTAGTAATCTGTGAGCCACAAGGACTCAGCAATCTCATTTCCAATGGTATCAAGACTATCAAAGCTTAATGGGTGAGGTATGGTTAAGTGGTGAGGTTGCAGCAATCACTAAGCACTTATTTGAGTGGCTAACATACGAATATAGAAAGTAAAATGGGTGTTCTACGCATAACGTACGTGAACTAGAATGATCACTAAGTGATCCTGAACACCTACTTACGTCAAACATAACCCGACCGTGTTCTCTCTTGGATGTATGCATAATATAAGAGGCAATCACAGTTATGCACACAATTGATGTATTTTATTTGAGTTTAATTCAAATTTGTTATGACTGGATGTTAAACAAACTTGCCAAGTTGACACGAAACTGCGGGCACGGCTTCTCGAAAAGATTTAACCCTACAGTGATGCTCCAACTCATCTATCACAAACTAACCACACGTTGCGTCGAATAACCTCGATCGTGGAAAACCCATGATCTCCTTGGAAATTCTGTTGGAAAACCTCAACCTCGATATAGCCCAAAGTATCCTCGGGATCCCTCGCACAAGACATTCGAGAAAGGTTAAAACATACAACAGAGATCGCCCGGCGTATCGATAATCTCGATAGGAGCCGCGTATCTCGTTCTCAGGGCATGACCGGATGGGCAAGATGTGGTGTTGGCGGAGACCTCGGGTGACGAAGGGGCGCCGGACATCACCCGGTTTGGACTAACACTCATGAGGAGCACTGCCTCGGGTTGTTGATTAAAGATCCCCGGGTTAATTACTCCCTATGCAGGTTTATTACTTATTAGGCAAATGTAGTACCAAAGTTGGGCCTTGCCAGAAGAGTTTTATCCCAAAACAAAAATCAAAGGGGTCCCATAACAACCCCGAGCATGTTAGGAGCGCTCAATATGGAACATTACACCGGTACAAAAGTAGCTAGGGTGGCAAAGATGGAACAAAACACCGAGCAAAAGGCCAAGCGTTGCACCTTTTAACAAGCATATAGGTGCATTAACTTAAATAGCAATAATATTGCGATATAACAAAATATCCATATTGTCACATGGAAGCAATTGCACCTGTAGCTAGAAACGCTATAAGAAGGGTTGAGCAAGTGGTAACATAGCCAAACAAAGTTTTGCTGGGATGTGCTGGGGTTAGAGGATTATCATGGCAATGTTGGGAGGCTTGAAATACAAGTGGTAGGTAACGTGGCATAACGACAGAAGTGAGACAACTAGCATAGCAATGCTAGTACTAGTATTCAGGGAAATGTATCATCTTGCCTGAGATCCGCGTGGAAGAAGAACGAATCCATGAAGTACACGAATGGCGTGTAGTCAAACGAATCCTCACACTTCGAACAGTTTCGGAACACTATCGAGAAGACACAATCCGGAACAACAATCAACACATGATAAACACCACAACATGTGCATGACATGATGCGCAGTCAAATATGATGGATGTTATGCATGACAGGGCAAAACACAACTATCAACTTCTACACATTAAGTGAAGCTCAATATGTAATCAACTGCATCTTGGAGAACGTTGCATGGGAAACAAAATTTTTCCTACGCACACACAAGATCTATCCATGGTGATGAGCATCTATGATAGGGAGAGTGGATCTACATACCCTTCTAGATTGCTAAGCAGGAAGCGTTAAGAAACGCGGTTGATGTAGTCGAACGTCTTCGTGATCCAAATCACCAAGCGTCCCGCGATCCTATCACGATCCATCCCGATCTAGCACTGAACGGACGACACCTTCGCATTCAGCACACGTACAACTCGATGACGATCTCTGCCTTCTTGATCCAGAAAGAGGGAGCGGAGAGGTAGATGAGTTCTCTGACAATGCGATGGTGGTGGTGGTGGAACTATTCCGGCAGGGCTTCGCCTATGCCCCACCAAATCTAGATGTTGGAGGAACTGGGGAATAGAGAACTAGCGCGTGTCCTTGTGTCCTTGTGGGCTCTATTCCTCCAGTTTATATAGGAGGGAGGGGAGGAGGCAGCCGCCTAGGGTTTCCCCTAGGACTTTGACCAAAGTGGAGAGGAGGTCAAGGAGTCCACCTCCAATCCTACTCCTAGTAGGATTCCACTTGGAATCCTCCCACCTTCAGGATTTTTCCTTTTCTCCTCCTCCAACCGCATGGGCCTCTTGGGGATGGTTTTCCCAGCCCACTAAGGGCTGGTGCACTACCCCTCAGGCCAATGTGGCCTCTCTCGGTGGTCCCCCGGTACCCTCCAGACACTCCTTGTACACTACCGAAGTGCCCAAAACTTTTTCGCTGACCAAAATGGGACTTCCTATATATCAATATTTACGTCCGGACCATTATGGAGCTCCTTGAGACGTCCGGGATCTCATGCGAGACTCCGAACAACCTTCGGTTAGCACAACTCATAACTCTATACTACCGAAAAGTCATCGAACGTTAAGTGTGCAGACCATGCGGGTTCGAGAACCATGTAGACATGAACGAGACACCTCTACGGTCAATAACCAATAGAGGGACCTGTATGACCATATTGGTTCCTACGTATTCTACGAAGATCTTTATCGCTTGAACCTCTATGTCAAGGATTCAGTTAATCCTGTATGCTGTTCCCTTTGTTCTTCGGTATGTTACTTGCCCGAGATTCGATCGTAGGTATCTCTATACATAGTTCAATCTTGTTACCGGCAAGCCTCTTTACTCATTTCGTAATACAAGATCCCATGGCTAACATTTTAGTCACATTGCTTGCAAGGTTTGTTGTGATGTTGTATTACCGAGTGGGCCCCAAGATACCTCTCCGTCACATGGGGTAAAAAATCCGAGTCTTGATCCATACCACTCAACAGACACCCTCGGAGATACCTATAGATCAGCCTGGATGGAGCGAGCGGGCTTTTCGGCCCGCTTGGGGCCCGCTCTGGACCGGACTGAACGGTCCTGGCATGAAGAAAAAACTGCCGGTCTGGTTACTAAAATTGGGCCCGAAAATTACTCGGTCCAGTCCGGTCTTTAACTGGGACCGATCGTGCGGACCAAAGCAGCATGCCGTTCTTCATCGTCGCGGACACCGGCGCCGCCTTGCTCGGACCTGTGAGATCTGCGTGCACGCCTTGCCTTTTTGTTTTCAGTCGTGAAACACACAGGGGACATGGGCAAGGGGTAGAAGAAGACTCAGCACACAACATGCCGTTAAGAACAACGCACACACGCACGCACCTGTGCTGTGTCCGCCGCCATCCAGTGCACAACCTCTCGCGGACACGGCCAACGGCGTCCTCACGACCAACCACCATGTCCAGGAGCTCCGTGACCATGTGATCTACGTCCCCATGGAATGAATCGACCTGATTCGTACTGACGTCGTCACCATCTTCCTCACGAAACTTCTTCCACCGTCTTTCGTCGTCGATTATGTCATCGTTGCTACTTCCCCGGCTTCCCTGACCCCACCATTGTGCTCTACGTGAGTCACTACACCTCCCCCTCTGTTGCCCCTTCTGATTAGGGCCGAGAGGCTTCACTCCCCAACGCCATGGTCACCCTGTCGCCGCCGGTGAGTGGTTGGCCGGTCCGCCGGTCTAGCCTGGGCTTTTGCCTCGCTGGTCCGGTCCCTAAAAAGAGGACCGCTACCCTGCTCTATCCGGTCCGTCCCAGACCACCGGCGGCCGGTCCGAACGACGGCTCACACCGGGACCGGACTAGCCCGGACCTTGTCCACCCTGACCTGTAGAGCACCTTTATAGTCACCCAGTTATGTTGTGACGTTTGAGATACACTAGGTACTCCTTCTGTGTCAGTGAGTTGCATGATCTCATGGTCATAGGAACATATACTTGACATGCACAAAACTATAGCAATAAACTGACACAATCGTGTGCTATGGTTAAGTTTAGGTCTTGTCCATCACTTGATTCTCCCAATGATGTGATCCCGTTGGCTGGGAAACCTCGACAACCTTTGATCAAAGAGCTAGTTCACTAGAGGCATACTAGGGACACAATGTTGTCTATGTATCCACACATGCAATGTGTTTCCAATCAATACAATTATAGCATGTATAGTAAACAATTATCATGAACAAGGAAATACAATAATAACCATTCTATTATTGCCTCTAGGGCATATTTCCAAGAGTCTCCCACTTGCACTAGAGTCAATAATCTAGCTCACATCACTAAGCGATTTACATTGTAATGAATCTAATACCCATACATTTCTGGTGTTGATCATGTTTATCCCTTGGAAGAGGTTTAGTCAACGGGTGTGCAACATTCAGATCCGTGTGCACTTTGCAAATATTTATGTCCTCCTCCTTGATGTAATCGCGGATGGAATTGAAGCATCGCTTTATGTGTCTGGTCCTCTTGTGAAACCTTAGTTCCTTGGCCAGAGCAATGGCACCAGTGTTGTCATAGAATAGAGCTATTGGATTCAGTGCACTGGGAATTACTCCAAGGTATGTCATGAACTCCTTCATCCAGACAACTTCCTTCGGTGCCTCCGAGGCTGCGATCTACTTCGCTTCGCATGTAGAATCGGCTACCACACTCTGCATGGAACTACACCAGCTTATCGCTCCCCCACTGGGAATAAAAAATATTTGATTTGCGACTTAGATTCATCCGGATCAGTGTCAAAGCTTGCATCGACATAACCCTTTATGATGATTTCTTGATCACCTCCATAAACTAGAAACATTTCCTTAGTCCTTTTCAAGTACTTATGGATATTCTTGACCGCCGTCCAGTGCTCCATTCCTGGATCACTTTGAAACCTTCCGGACATACTTATGGCAAGGATGACATCGGGTCTTGTGCACAACATCGCATACATGATAGAGCCTATGGTTGAAGTATAGAGGATGACCCTCATCTTTTCTCTATCCTCTGCAGTCACTGGGCATTGCGTCTTACTCAACTTCACACCTTGCAACACAGGCAAGAACTTCTTCTTGGACTGATCCATTTTGAACTTCTTCAAAACTTTGTCAAGGTATGTGCTCTGTGGAAGTCATATTAAGCGTCTCAATCTATCTCTATAGATCTTGATGACTAATATGAAAGCAACTTCTCCTAGGTCCTTCATTGAAAAACTCTTGTTAAAATATTCCATCACGCTTTCCAGCATTTCTATATTGTTTCTAATCAGCAATATGTCATCCACATATAATATTAGAAACACTATAGAGATCCCATTCACTTTCTTGTAAAATCAAGCTTCTCCGTAAACTTGTATAAACCCGAACGCTTTTATCACCTCATGAAAGCGCAGATTCCAACTCCGAGATGCTTGCACCAGTCCATACATGGATCAGTGGATTTTGCAAACTTTGTTAGCATTCTCTGGATCGACAAAACTATCCGGTTGTATCATATACAACTTTTGCTTAAGGAAACCATTAAGGAACGTTGTTTTGACATCCATCTGCCAAATTTCATAGTCGAAATATGCAGCTATTGCTAACATGATTTGGACGGACTTAAGAATCACTATGGGTGAGAAAGTCTCATCATGGTCAACTACCTGAACTTGTGAACAACTCTTTGCCACAAGTCGAGCTTTATAGACGGTGACATTACCGTCCGCGTTCGTCTTCCTCTTAAAGATCCATTTGTTCTGAATGGCCTTCCGCCTTTCAGGTAATACTTCCAAAGTCCATACTTTGTTTTCATACATGGATCCCATCTCGAATTTCCTGGCCTGTAACCATTTCTCAGAATCCGGGCCCATCATCGCTTCTCCATAGCTCGTAGGTTCATCGTTGTCTAACAACATGACCTCTAAGATAGTGTTGCTGTACCACTCAGGATCAACACGCACCCTTGTCGACCTACGAGGTTTGATAGTAAATTGATCCGAAGTTTCATGATCATCATCATCAAATTCCTCTTCAATAGATGCAATTTCTACAGAAACATCTTTCTGCACTATGCTACTCTCTGGTTGAAGTAAAGGTTCAATAACCTCATCAAGTTTTATTTTCCTACCACTTAATTCTTTCAAGAGAAACTCTCTCTCAAGAAATGTTCCGTTCTTAGCGACAAACACTTTGCCTTCGGATCTGAGATAGAAGGTAGACCCAACTGTCTCTTTCGGGTATCCTATGAAGACGTAGTTATCCGCTTTGGGTTCCAGCTTTTCAAGCTGAAGCTTTTCGACAAAAGCATCACATCCCCAAACTTTAAGAAAGAACAACTTTGGCTTCTTGCCAAACAACATTTCATATGGCATCGTCTCAACGGATTTCGATGGTGCCCTATTGAAAGTGAATGCAACTGCCTCTAATGCATAACTCTAAAATGATAGTGGCAAATCGGCAAGAGGCATCATAGACGCACCATATCTAATAAGGTTCGATTACGGCATTTGGACACACCATTACACTTTGGTGTTCTAGGCGGTGTAAATTGTGAAACAATTCCACACTGTCTTAAGTGACTACCAAACTCATAACTCAAATATTCTCCTCCGCGATCACATCGCAAGAATTTAATCTTCTTGTTACACTGATTCTCAACTTCACTCTAAAATTGCTTGAACTTTTCAAACGTTTCAGAATTATGCTTCATCAAGTAAATATACCCGTATCTACTTAAGTCATCAGTGAAGGTGAGAAAAATAACAATATCCACCGTGCGCCTCAATGTTCATTGGAGCGCACACATCAATATGTATGATTTCCAACAAGTCACTTTCCCGTTCCATTGTTCCAGAGAACAGGGTTTTAGTCATCTTGCCCATGAGGCATGGTTCACATATGTCAAGTGATTCAAAATCAAGTGACTCCAAAAGTCCATCAGCATGAAGCTTCTTCATGCGTTTTACACCAATATGACCTAAATGGCAGTGCCACAAGAAAGTGGTACCGTCATTATGAACTCTAGATCTTTTGGCATCAATGTTATGAACATGTGTATTGTCACTATCGAGATTCAATAGGAATAAACCCCTCACATTGGGTGCATGACCATGAAAGATATTACTCATATGAATAGAGCAACCATTATTCTCTTATTTAAATGAGTAACCGTCTCGCAATAAAAAAGATCCATATATAATGTTCATGCTTAACGCAGGCACCAAAGGACAATTATTTAGGTTCATAACTAATCCCAATGGTAATCGAAGAGCAATCGTGCCGACGATGATCACATCAACCTTGGAATCATTTCCCACGCGGATCATCACTTCGTCCTTAGCCAACCTTCATCTCTTCTGTAGCTCCTGTTTTGAGTTGCAAATGTGAGCAACCGAACCGGTATCAAATATCCAGTGTTGAAAATATGCCCTAGAGGCAATAATAAATTAGTTATTATCATATTTCCTTGTTGATGGTAATCGTTTATTATCCATGCTAGAATTGTATTGATCGGAAACTCAGATACATGTGTGGATACATAGACAACACCATGTCCCGAGTATGCCTCTGATGGACTAGCTCGTTGATCAAAGATGGTTAAGGTTTCCTAGACATGGACATGAGATGTCATTTGATAACGGGATCACATCATTAGGAGAATGATGTGATGGACAAGACCCAAACTATAAACGTAGGATATGATCGTGTTAGTTTATTGCTACAGTTTCTGCATGTCAAGTATCTGTTCCTATGATCATGAGATCATGCAACTCACTGACACCAGAGGAGTACCTTGTGTTTATCAAACATTGCAAGTGACTGGGTGACTATAAAGGTGCTCTACAGGTATCTCCGAGGGTGTCTGCTGGGTTGGCATGGATCAAGACTGAGATTTGTTACTCCGTGTGACTGAGAGGTATCTCAGGGCCCACTCGGTAATACAACATCACAACAAGCCTTGCAAGCAATGTGACTAAGTGTTAACCACGGGATCTTGTATTACGGAACGAGTAAAGAGACTTGCCGGTAACGAGATTGAATTAGGTATAGAGATACCGACAATCGAATCTCGAGCAGGTAATATAACGAAGAACAAAGGGAACAACATACGGGATTAACTGAATCTTTGAAATAGAGGTTCAACCGATAAATATCTTCGTAGAATATGTAGGAACCAATATGGGCATCCAGGTCCCGCTATTGGTTGTTGACCGTAGAGGTGTCTCGGTCATGTCTACATAGTTCTCGAACCCGCAGGGTCTGCACACTTAAGGTTCGATGACATTTCGGTAGTATAGAGTTATGTATGGTGGTGACCTAAGGTTGTTTGGAGTCCCGGATGAGATCCTAGACGTCACGAGGAGATCCAGAATGGTCCGAAGGTAAATATTGATATATAGGATGTCATGTTTTGGTCACCGGAAAAGTTTTGGGCTCATCGGTAGTGTACCAGGAGTGCCGGGAGGGTGCCGAGAGACCATCGAGAGGGGTGTCTCGACCCAAAGGACCTCATGGGCTGTGAGAGAAGTCAAACCAGCCCCTGGTGGGCTGGAATATGCCCCCACTAAGGCCCATGCGTCTAGGGGTGGGAAAACCCAAAAGGTGGAGGGGTGGAAAGAGTTTCCAAGTGGAAAGGAGGAATCCTACTCCTAATAGGATTGGAGTAGGACTCCCCCACCTCCAATTTCGACCAAATCTTGAGGGTTTGAGGCGGCCTCCTCCCCTCCCTCCCTCCTATATATACTAGAGGATTTAGAGGGAAGAGCTAACCCTAATTGCCACGTGCTGCCCTCTTCTTCCTGTAGATCTGTTTCTCCTCTAGATTAGTTCTGTGGTGCTTAGGCGAAGCCGTGCAGGATTAGTTCACCACCACCGTGCCGTTGTGCTGCCGGAGAACTCATCTACTTCTCTGCTCCCTCTTGCTGGATCAAGAAGGCGGAGATCGTCATCGAGCTGTACGTGTGCTGAACGCGGAGGCACCGTCCGTTCGGCGCTAGATCGGAAGGACCGTTATCAAGATCGCGAGACGATTCGCGATTGGATCGCGGGACGGATCATGATGAGATCGTGAGACGGATCGTGATTGGATCATGCGACGGATCATGATGGGATCGCGGGACGCTCAGCGATTTGGACCGCGAAGATGTTCGACTACATCAACCGCGTTTCTTAACGCTTCCCGCTTAGCGATCTACAAGGGTATGTAGATCCACTCTCCCTCTCGTAGATGCTCATCACCATGGATAGATATTGCGTGTGCATAGGAATTTTTTGTTTCCCATGCAACGTTCCCCAACACCCAGGCACTACAACGAGAGTTGGTACGGTACACATCAATAACATGTATATCATATATACCTTGTTTGGTGTTGACCCCCTTCTTGTCGGCCAGATACCTGAGGCAGTTCTACTTCCAATGACCAATTCCCTTGGAATTAAAGCACTCAGTTTCTGGCTTGGGTCCAGTCTTTGGTTTCTTCATGGGAGGGGCAACTACTTTGCCACTCTACTTGGAGTTTCCCTTCTTTCCCTTGCCATTCTTCTTGTAACTAGTGGTTTTATTGACCATCAACACATGATGCTCTTTCTAGATTTTAGAATCAATATTTTTCAGCATCACAAATAGCTCGATGACTGACTTGTTCATCCCGTGCATGTTATAGTTCATCACGAAGCTCTTGTAGCTAGGTGGCAATGATTGAAGAACTCTGTCAGTGATCTCGTTCGGCGGAAGGGGCATCCCTAACTCAGCCAGATCGTTCGAATACCCAGACATTCTTAGTATATGTTCACTGACAGACCCGTTCTCCTCCATTTTGCAAGCATAGAACTTATCGGTGGTCTCATACCTCTCGATCCGAGCATTCTTCTAAAAGATAAACTTCAACTCCTGGAACATCTCATATGGTCCATGACGTTCGAAACGTCTTTGATGTCCCGATTCTAAGCCATACAACATTGCATATTGAACTATTGAGTGATCTCCAGAACGTGTCTCCCAAGTGTTCTTAACGTGTTTGGACGACACGGGAGCGGGTGGGTCACCAAGCGGTGCATCAATGATATAAGCCTTCTAGGAAGCCGTGAGGATAATCCTCAGATTACGGGCCCAGTCCACAAAGTTACCTCCATCACCTTTCAACTTGGCTTTCTCTAGGAACGCATTAAAAAACCAGGGAACTACTGCGCGATCCATTGATCTACAACATAAATATGCAAAGGCTACTAAGACTATTGTTCAAGATAATGAGTTTAGTTAATCAAATTACTAAAGCTCCCAGTCAAATTGACATCCCTCGGGTCATCTGGTTGATATACGATCCAAATTCACCAACTCAAGTCTGATCATCATGTGAGCTGAGGTGGTTTCAGTGGTGAACATCATCATGTTGATCATATCTACTATATGACTCATGTTCGACCTGTTGGTCTCTTGTGTTCCGAGGCTATGTTTGTACATGCTAGGCTCGTCAAGTTTAACCCGAGTGTTCCTAGAATTTTTATATGTTCCTAGAGAAATAGAGTTGAAAGATGATGGTAGCAATATTGCGGACTGGGTCCGTGATCTGAGGATTGTCCTCATTGCTGCACAGAAGGCTTATGTCCTTAATGCACCGCTCGGTGCGCCACCCCCTCTAGCGCCGCGTAGGGTTTTCCTAGGACTTTGGCCGAATTGGAGAGGAGGTGGACTCTAATCCTACTCCTAGTAGGATTCCACTTGGAATCCTCCCACCTTTGGGATTTTTCATTTTCTCCTGCTCCAGCCGCATGGGCCTCTTGGGGACAGTTTGCCGAACCCACTAATGGATGGTGCATAACCCCTCAGGCTCATGTGGCCTCCCGGCGTAGGTGGCCACTCCCGATGGTCCCCTGGTACCCTCCCAGCACTCCCGGTACACTACCGAAATACCAGAAACTTTTTCGGTGACCAAAACATGACTTTCTACATATCAATCTTTACCTCCAGACTATTTCGGAGCTCCTCGTGATGTCCGGGATCTCATCTGGCACTTCAAACAACCTTTGGTCACCACCATTCATAACTCTATACTACCGAAACGTCACCGAACATTAAATGTGCAGACCCCGCGGGTTCGAGAACTATGTAGACATGACCGAGACAAGGACATGGTGATGTAGCCTACATGATGCTCAACAATTATCTATTAACAACAAGTTGATTAGAAGAATGGATCAATAGGAAATGAGCTCACAAGAATATTGAACTAAACAGTTTTCACACTTGGTGAAATTTATTAAGGTGTAGGACAGAGCAGTTTTTATCACAAAGGCATATTGGCAGCAGTAAAACTATATGCTATAGGGCATACATTGACATCAAACTTAACAACATGCTAGAGGATATCATAATTTACAAACAACTCCATTACACCAACCCCAAACGGACTGTAGATCATTAGTAAAACACATGGCAAGACAACAACAAATTTTTACAAAGTCTAGACTTAGAAATATTTCCGCATCTTAAATCAACAACATTGATTAAGCATGTTCGCATGGTGAAAACTACAGCTAAGCTTAAGATTCATGGCATGAAAAACCTATCAAGAACAAGTAGACATGGCATGCTACAACACACTCCAAAGACATAACTAAAAGGAGGCATTGCTTGCATAATACGAGCATCGCAAAATGGAACTCTACGTTAACAGATTTGAGTTTTATCACGATAACAACTTGAGAGCAACAAATGAACATGATAATGAATTCCTACCTAGAACCTAGAGGCAAGGCATCAAAGTAGACATGAAATTGGACAAATTTCATGAAGAAACCATATGCAAAAGCCCTTTGGATATGATGCAATCATCCACACAACATTGAATAAAATAATAGGTTTACAACTGCGATGAGATGCACTTTTGCAATAGATATTTAGGCATGTATATGAACCCTAATGCACATGCACAGGCAACCATCATGTAGAGCACAACCTCTAGATAGAAGTCACCACCACCACCACCTAGACGCTTAAGCGCCAGGACGTCCACTGCCAAGTTCGTCACCGCCAAGACCGCCAAAGCCTAGGTCGTCACCGCTACCATCAAGATTGCCACCACCATGTAATGCCCTAGATGCAATCCTATCATTAATTTGGCTCGAGCCCCGCGACAGGGATAGAAGCGCATCTCGCCATTTTGCAAGAATGGATATCATTACAATTACATGTAAAGAAGAGATGAGTATATGGAATTGGCTTACACTCGCCACAAGCTACATAAAGATCATATTAATACAACAACATATTCAACCATCATACATAAGAGCAGGGTCCAACTACGGACGAAATGAACCGATAAAATGATATTCATCCTTACTATCCCAGGCTGCCAGCCTGTTAGCCATCCTAGATCGATGAAGAAGAAGAACTCCAAATAAAAAAAGTATCGTGATCATGTCAAATCATCGCATTACCTGTACCTACAACTGTTATTATAGTAATCTATGAGCCACAGGGACTCAGCAATCTCATTTCCAATGGTATGAAGACTATCAAAGCTTAATGGGTGAGGTATGGTTGAGTGGTGAGGTTGCAGCAAGCACTAAGCACTTATTTGAGTGGCTAACTTACGAATATAGAAAGTAAAGTGGGTGGTCTATGCATAACGTACGTGAACTAGAATGATCACTAAGTGATCCTGAACACCTACTTAGGTCAAACATAACCCGATCGTGTTCTCTCTTGGATGTATGCATAATAGAAAAGACAGTTACAGCTATGCACACAATTGATGTATTTTATTTGAGTTTAATTCAAGTTTGTTATGACTGGGTGTTAAACAAACTTTCCAAGTTGACACGTAACTACGGGCACGGCTTCTTGAAAAGATTTAACCCTACAGGGATGCTCCAACTCAGCTATCACAAACTAACCACACGCTGCGTCGAATAACCTCGATCGCGGAAAACCCATGATCTCCTTGGAAATTCTGTTGGAAAACTTCAATCTCAAGATATCCCAAAGTATCCTCGGGATCCCTCACATAAGCCGTTCGAGAAAGGTTAAAACATACAGCAAAGACCGCCCGGCATATCGATAATCTCGATAGGAGCCACGTATCTCGTTCTCAGGGCATGACCGGATAGGCAAGATGTGGGGTTGGTTGAGACCTCGGGTGACGAAGGGGCGTCGGACATCACCCGGTTTGGACTAACACTCATGAGGAGCACTGCCCCGGGTGTTGATTAAAGATCCCCGGGTTAATTACTCCCTATGCAGGTTTATTAGTTATTAGGCAAATGTAGTACCAAAGATGGGCCTTGCCAGAAGAGTTTTATCCCAAAACTAAAATCAAAGGGGTCCCATAACAACCCCGAGCATGTTAGGAGCGCTCAATATGGAACATTACGCCGGTACAAAAGTATCTACGGTGGCAAAGATGGAACAAAACACCGAGCAAAAGGCCAAGCCTTCCACCTTTTAACAAGCATATAGGTGCATTAACTTAAATAGCAATAATATTGCGATATAACAAAATATCCATCTTGTCACATGGAATCAATTGCACCTGTAGCTAGAAACGCTATAAGAAGGGCTGAGAAAGCGGTAACATAGCCAAACAAAGTTTTGCAAGGATGTGGTGGGGTTAGAGGCTTATCATGGCAATGTTGGGAGGCTTGAAATACAAGTGGTAGGTAACGTGGCATAACGATAGAAGTGAGACAACTAGCATAGCAATGCTAGTACTAGTATTCAGGGAAATGTGTCATCTTGCCTCAGATCCCTCGTGGAAGAAGAACGAATCCGTGAAGTACATGAATGGGGCGTAGTCGAACGAATCCTCACACTTCGAACAGTTTCGGAACACTATCGAGAAGACACAATCCGGAAACAACAATCAACACATGATAAACACCACAACATGTGCATGACATGATGCGCAGTCAAATATAATGGATGTTATGCATGACATGGCAAAACACAACTATCAACTTCTACACATTAAGTGAAGCTCAATATGTAATCAACTGCATCTTGGAGAACGTTGCATGGGAAACAAAATTTTTCCTACGCACACACAAGATCTATCCATGGTGATGAGAATCTATGATAGGGAGAGTGGATCTACATACCCTTCTAGATCGCTAAGAAGGAAGCGTTAAGAAACGCGGTTGATGTAGTCCAACGTCTTCGTGATCCAAATCACCAAGCGTCCCGCGATCCTATCACGATCCATCCCGATCTAGCACCAAACAGACGACACCTTCGCATTCAGCACACGTACAACTCGATGACGATATCTGCCTTCTTGATCCAGAAAGAGGGACCGGAGAGGTAGATGAGTTCTCTGAGAATGCGATGGTGGTGGTGGTGAAACTATTCCGGCAGGGTTTCGCCTATGCACCACAAAATCTAGATGTTGGAGGAACTGGGGAATAGAGAACTAGCGCGTGGACTTGTGTCCTTGTGGGATCTATTCCTCCAGTTTATATAGGAGCGAGGGGAGGAGGAAGCTGCCTAGGGTTTCCCCTAGGACTTCGACCGAAGTGGAGAGGAGGTCGAGGAGTCCACCTCCAATCCTACTCCTAGTAGGATTCCACTTGGAATCTTCCCACCTTCAGGATTTTTCCTTTTCTCCTCCTCCAACAGCATGGGCCTCTTGGGGATGGTTTTCCCAGCCCACTAAGGGCTGGTGCACTACCCCTCAGGCCCATGTGGCCTCTCCTGGTGGTCCCCCGGTACCCTCCAAACACTCCTTGTACACTACCGAAGTGCCCAAAACTTTTCCGGTGACCAAAATGGGACTTCCTATATATCAATATTTACGTCCGGACCATTCCGGAGCTCCTTGAGGCGTCTCAGATCTCATCCGATCCTCCGAACAACCTCCGGTCAGCACAATTCATAACTCTATACTACCGAAACGTCATCGAACATTAACTGTGCGGACCATGCGGGTTCGAGAACCATGTAGACATGAACGAGACACCTCTACAGTCAATAAACAATAGAGGGACCTGTATGACCATATTGGTTCCTACATATTCTACGAAGATCTTTATCGCTTGAACCTCTATGTCAAGGATTCAGTTAATCCCGTATGCTGTTCCCTTTGTTCTTCGGTATGTTACTTGCCCGAGATTCGATCGTAGGTATCTCTATACATAGTTCAATCTTGTTACCGAAAAGCCTCTTTACTCATTTCGTAATATAAGATCCCATGGCTAACATTTTAGTCACATTGCTTGCAAGGCTTGCTATGATTTTGTATTACCGAGTGGGCCCCTAGATACCTCTCCGTCACACGGAGTAACAAATCCCAGACTTGATCCGTACCCACTCAATAGACACCCTCGGAGATACCTATAGAGCACCTTTATAGTCACCCAGTTACGTTGTGACGTTTGATACATACAAGGTACTCCTTCGGTGTTAGTGGGTTGCATAATCTCATGGTCGTAGGAACAGATACTTGACTTGCAGAAAACTATAGAAATAAACTAACACAATCATGTGCTATGTTTAAGTTTGGGTATTGTCCATCACATAATTCTCCCAATGATGTGATCCTGTTATCAAATGACATATTATGTCCATGGCTAGGAAACTTCAACCATCTTTGATCAACGAGCTAGTTCACTAGAGGCATACTAGGGACACAGTGTTGTCTATGTATCCACACATGCAATGTGTTTCCAATCAATACAATTATAGCATGGATAATAAACAATTATCATGAACAAGGAAATATAGTAATAACCATTTTATTATTGCCTCTAGGGCATATTTCCAACAGTTCCCACTTGCACTAGAGTCAATAATCTAGCTCACATCACTATGTGATTTACATTGTAATGAATCTAACACCCATACAGTTCTGGTGTTCATCATGTTCAGCCCTTGGAAGAGGTTTAGTCAACGGGTCTGCAACATTCAGATCCGTGTGCACTTTGCAAATATTTATGTCCTCCTCCTTTATGTAATCACAGATGGAATTGAAGCATCACTTTATATGTCTGGTCCTCTTGTGAAACCCTGGTTCCTTGGCCAGAGCAATGGCGCCAGTGTTGTCACAAAATAGAGCCGTTGGATTTAGTGCACTGGGTACTGCTCCAAGATCTATCAGGAACTCCTTCATCCAGACACCTTCCTTTGCTGCCTCCGAGGCTGTGATGTACTCCTCTTCACATGTAGAATCGACTACCTGGTCCAAAACAGAGCAACAGTTCAACCACAACAACCAACACAAGTTTTAACTAAAATCTGTACAAAACAACAACATAGCATATTGCAACCCACAAATCAACAAGATACAACCACCTAAAATGCCAACAAGGACATGGTGATGTAGCCTACATGATGCTCAACAATTTATCTATTAACAACAAGTTGATTAGAAGAATGGATCAATAGGAAATGAGCTCAAAAGAATATTGAACTAAACAGTTTTCAGACTTGGTGAAATTTATTAAGGTGTAGGACAGAGCAGTTTTTATCACAAAGGCATATTGGCAGCAGTAAAACTATATGCTATAGGGCATACATTGACATCAAACTTAACAACATGCTAGAGGATGTCATAATTTACAAACAAATCCATTACACCAACCCCAAATGGACTGTAGATCATTAGCAAAACACATGGCAAGACAGCAACAAAATGTTACAAATTCTAGACTTAGAAATATTTCCACATCTTAAATCAGCAGCATTGATTAAGCATGTTCGCATGGTGAATACTACAGCTAAGCTTAAGATTCATGGCATGAAAAACCTATCAAGAACAAGTAGACATGGCATGCTACAACACACTCCAAAGACATAACTAAAAGGGGGCATTGATTGCTTAATACGAGCATCGCAAAATGGAACTCTACGTTAACAGATTTCAGTTTTATCACGATAACAACTTGAGAGCAACAAATGAACATGATAATGAATTCCTACCTAGCACCTAGAGGCATGGCATCAAAGTAGACATGAAATTGGACAAATTTCATGAAGAAACCATATGCAATCATCCACACAACATTGAATAAAATAACAGATTTACAACTGCGATGAGATGCACTTTTGCAACAGATATTTAGGCATGTATATGAACCCTAATGCACATGCACAGGCAACCATCATGTAGAGCACAACCTCTAGATACTTCTACATATCTTGATAATCTCAAACGGACAATCGAGCCTAAAGATACGACACGTTTAAACTGGAATCGTGATGAACTTGACAGAAAGTTGTGGGGACTTAACAAAAATTACCCTCAGGGTCAAAACAGAATGGAGCGGTGTGGGACGGGCGGATCCCGAGCCGCGGGACCGTTTGGATCAAGGGATCGACGGGTTCGGGCGCGGGCAGGGACGGGGTTGTCCTGACCGGAGGTTGAAGGAGGCCAAGGACGGCAGGGCTGACTCTGGCGAGGAGGGGGCACAGCAGCCGCGGGGGCGGGAGATCTGGGCAGCCCGGAACTCCTTTGGCCGGATCCCATCAGATCCGGGGCAGATCGGGGCCATGACGGTGGTTGATGCAGGAGGCGACAAGCGGGGCTCCAACACGATGCGGTGGCGGGGTGCGCAGGGGCCGGCGGCATTGCGGCTGTGCACTACATGAGGAGTAGGGGCGGCGCTGGGCTGGGCTGGAGGCGAGGTACGACAGCGTCGGGGCAAAGCAGCGGCGTAGGCAGGTGGAGCACGGGTGAGCGGGAGGAGCGTGGGGCGGGCGTGCGGGCGGTTCGTGCTCGGCTGGCCCGGGGCGGGCCACGCATGGGCCCCGACATGCTTCGACGGTGGGGAGAGCCAGGTTGGGCGACATGGCGAACGCTCATTGGCCGGGCTGAGGTGGCGCACTACGTGTCGGCTTCTGGTAGGCCGCAGTGGCGGCTGGTGGGGGCTCAGGCGGCGGCCGACCGGTGGCTGCGCTCCAAGTGGCGAGGCATGGCTCTGTTTGCATGGAAATTGAGGAGGAGGTAGGCTAGAGGTTGATGGAGGGCTAGGGAGCCCAAAATGGCAGGGTAGGGGTGTTTAAGTAGGAAAGGGGGCTAGGTTTAGGGGGTTTTGCATTGTCTCGAGGCCTCTGATCGTGATTGGACGGCTCCGTTCACGGGGGAGGTTAGGGTTGGCTTAGGTGGGAAGGTTGTGGCTGTGTAGTTGGCCTAGGCTTAGAGAAGAGACGGAAGGGGCAGCCCGTGCCTGAGTTTTTTTCAAACCGAAAAACGTTTGATAAATAAACCAATGACAATACCGCTACGGTCGACCGTTCGGGTATCAAACGACCCGTGATTGCGACGAAATTTTGCAGGCGTCCTACCTACAACATATTACGACCACTCACCAAGTTTTGACCCTATCTGAGAATTTTTTATAGACACTTTTGAAAACAATATTTTATCGATGTCGCGGGCGCGGGCAAGTGTGGTTGTTCTCAAAACGGTCATCAACGAGAACGGAGAGAACCGAGAACTATGAATGGACGCAAGTTTTCAAAAACGAGCGACAATGCTATGCTGATGATGCGAATGATGCAATGGTGAATGCGACAATCAAACGAATCAAATGACGACAACGAAATAAAAGGGGAATCTTCTGGAGCGTCAGTCCCGGGCTGTTACAACTCTCCTCCACTAACAAGAGATCTTGCCCCGAGATCTTAGATTGTGAAGGGGGAGAGAAAGAGCAAGAGTAAGATGTAAAACTTAGTTGCTTGTTTGACAAACGTGTGAAACCAACGATTCTTGAAGGCTGCAAAGAGATGAAGAATGATATGAGAGACAAGCAAGAATTCAAAAGAAATTTCGATAGCACTCCGGTAGAAAAGAGAAGCGGAACTTGAAGAGCAGACACAACACTACAGTTAAATGGACAAGTAAGGAAATAATATGATCTTGACCAAATGAGATGATGGTTCGAAGAGAGCAACATCACAATGCCTTCGGAACAAAAGAAAAAGCATCCTTGGAATGAAGGATTGCACGGAGTTGTTGGAAAATCAACAATGAAACGAATAATCTTGTTGTGGGCTTGTGGAAACATCCCAAAATTATGAGGTGACAACCGTCCACTAATAGAAAAAATACTACTTTGGAGCAACAAGATATGCAAAACTTCTTTCACCAAGAGGAGAGGAGAAAACTTGGATCGTTGATGAGCACCTCATATAGCAACCATCCTTAGGAATTGCTTGCGGTGAAATCCAATCCAAGGTAGCTCCAAGGAAGACATGATGGGTTTACATATCTCATTCTTGACAACTTCTCTTTGAGTCTCCTCATGAATCAAGAATGCTATAACACCATCTCAAAAGATAATGGAAAAGGAATTGCTCTTTGAAATGCAAGATAAATAGTACTTGAGGTACTACCACAGAATCTTGACGAATATTTCAAGAAAGAATAACATCCTTAACTAACCACCATGAGAGCCTCCGTATACGAAAGAATGGTGAAAAGAAATGAAGGTTGAAAAGAATAAGATTATGACCTTGCAAAATTTAGATGAAGCTTCATGGTGATATACGTGAGAAAACATGGAACTCCGGAAAAGAAAAGATGAACAACTTAGAATCGAGAATTGATATCATGCACAACTCCGGAAGAAGGATTGAAATCACCTTGATGAAACAAGAATAAGAATTATGTTATTCTTATCCTTCATCAAGTTAAATTGATGAGAAGCAACAGATTTGCATACTACTTATTCTTCTTGGAAGGATTGATGAGAGATGAGACAAGCTTGAAGACTACTTGAATGAAACACCGATAATAATTTGAAACGAATGAGGATACTACAATTGAATGGAGATACATGACATGAGAACGAAGAGACCATGATCCACGTAAAGAAATCTTGAATGAAGCACCGGAATAAGTGAGATATGAACGAAGGGACAACAATTGAGAAGAATTTGAGAAGAAAGCTGAAAGCTGAGAGCAAGGAAATCTCATGAAATGATGGCCTTCGCAGGATCGGGAAATGAAAACAACTCTGGAATGCTCCTAATAGATATGGGAGGAATTCTCATGATCGAAAACAATTGAGAGGACAACATGAAACTGAAAGAATGAATCTCCAAGAATAGATCAAGATTTATAAGAAACTCTCCTTCGTCTTCAACACTAAGAATGACAATGAGAAACACAACCATGAATTACCCAGACAATACGGAACAATGAATAAGGAAAGGTTGAGCCAACAATGAAAATTAATTTGAAGGGATCTTTGAGAAGTAATATGACTGATGAAATTCATTCTTACGTCATATTGAAAAGAACTTGAGGACATCTCCGGAAAGATTAGAAGAGAAGGGTAAGATACTTGGGAAAAGCTATGGGTTATGGGACCACTCAAAAGAGACGACTGTTGAAAAAGTTGCAAAGAGAGATTGCATAGGTAAAAATTAAGAACTTGATGAGGTGATAACCTCAAAATGATTTGATAGGATTTTGAACGGAAACACAAATCTCCTGAGGTATCTTTAGCACACCGGATAGAATAGAGAGGGATGAATAAACAAGAGAGGCTTGGATAGCAATCCTAACATGAAAAACATTGCACGAATGAAAAGGATATGACGAACACCGAGAGGTTGTATTGAATTAACGGAGAAAAATAACAACGAGAACGAAGGATATGAGGATAGATCTTGAAACTAAAACTCCTGAGAATCTCCACAATGAATTACCAGATACAATACCGAAGAAAAGATAGCGGAAGAATTAAAAAAAAAAGCACTTGGATGACAATTTAATCATTGAAGAAAAAAGGGCGGGAGGGTGGGGAAAACAATGACAACTTAAGATGGATGAAAAGAACTCCAGAAATAAATATGAGGATTGATCTTGCAAATATTCGAAGGGTTAAATCATCTTGAAAAGAATTGCACTTCATTGAGCAAAAGAATTAGCATTCCCATAGAAATATGAGAACACTTCTTATAAAAGATATGAAATCATCACTTGACATCGAAGCAACACGAATTACCATACTCCAACAAAACTAAATGATGAGGCTTGCAAATTAAGTCGGTAGAAAATACATAACCCCTTATGCATTGTTGGAAGGACAATCCTAGGTAACTACTTGGATTCCCACCTAAGAACTTCTGAAATCTTTGGTTATGCAATCGGGTCCACGGATACACCGAGTAAAATCCATCACTCAACTCCTAGCAGTAATACTACTCTCCAGTGTATCACATTCATCAACACAAAACCATAGGCCTTAGAAATTCATCTACCTTAGACCCTCATAATCACAACGATATGAATTATGGCAGTACATGTGGACACTCTCCCCAGTACTGGGTGACGCCAAACTCCTCCCGCCACAAAGGGTATTGAAGCAATTTCGAACATCCCCGTCCTGAGATACTAAGGAAACTGAACGCCAACGATGTGTCAAGAATCCCTTGGAGCTCTACTCCTCGGTAACAGGAGGCACCAAGTACAGAACTCCATCACCTCGGCGTCATAGAGATTCCAAAATACCCGCGTGATCCTAAAAACCATTTGAGTGAGAAGAGGAGTAGAACTAAACTTCCCACATCAGGATTCCTCACCAAAGCAAAGAACAGGAGTAAAAATAATCCTACTCTCCGATATATAACTAGACTCAAATAGTTTTTCACTAGAATTGACTTGACCAAGTTCAATCAATCAAGGGGAATCCTAGGTCGGTACAGGCTCGGATACCAACTTGTAACGCCCAAGATGCGATCCTATCCTTATTTTGGCTCGAGGGCCATGATAGGGATAGAAGCGCATCTCGCCGTTTTGCAAGAATGGATATCATTACAAGTACATTTAAAGAAGAGATGAGGATATGGAATTGGCTTACACTCGTCACAAGCTACATCAAGATCACATAAATACAACAACATATTCAACCATCATACATAAGAGCAGGGTCCGACTACGAACGAAATCAAACGATAAAATGACATCCATCCTTGCTATCCCAGGCTGCCGGCCTGGAACCCATCCTAGATCGACGAACAAGTAGAACTCCAAATCAAACAAGCATCATTCTCACGTCAAATCATCGCATTACCTGTACGTGCAACTGTTGTTGTAGTAATCTGTGAGCCATAGGGACTTAGCAATCTCATTTCCAAGGGTATCAAGACTAGCAAAGCAGAATGGGTGAGGTATGGTTAAGTGGTGAGGTTGCAGAAAGCACTAAGCATTTATTTGAGTGGCTAACTTACGAATACAGAAAGTAAAGTGGGTGGCCTATGCATAACGGACGTGAACTAGTAATGATCACTAAGTTATCCTGAATACCTGCTTACATCAAACATAACCCCATCATGTTCTCTCTTGGATGCATAACTCACAAGAAGAGACAGTCACAGTTACGCAGACAGTTGGTGTATTTTATTTGACTTTACTTCAAGTTTGCTATGATCGGGTGTTAGACAAAGTTTCCAAGTTGCCACGTAACCGCGGGACGGCTTCTCAAAAAGATTTAACCCTACAGGGGTGCTCCAACTCATCCATCAGAAACTAACCACACGCTGTGTCGAATAACCTCGACAACGGAAATCCTATGATCGCCTTGGAAATTCTTTTGGAAAACCTAAACCTCGAGATAGCCCGAAGTATCCTCGGAATCCCTCGCACAAGACGTTCAAGAAAGGTAAAACAAATCCAGCTAGGCGTCCCGATGTACCGACAATCCCTATAGGAGTCACGTATGTCTTTCCCAGGGCACGACTGGATGGGAAAGATGTCGGGTTGGCTGAGACCTTGGGTGACCAGGGGGCGCCAGACATCGCCTGGTTTGGACCAACACTCATGAGGAGCACCGGCCAGGGTTGTTGATTAAAGATCCTCGACTATTTACTCACTTGTAGGTTTATTATTTATTAGACAAATGTAGTACCAGAGTTGGGCCTTGCCAGAAGAGTTTTATCCTAAAACGAAAATCAAGGGGGTCCCCATAACAACCCCGAGCATGTTAGGAGTGCTCAATATGGAACATAACACCGGTACAAAAGTTGCTAGGGCGACAAAGATGGAACAAAACACCAAGCAAAAGGCCAAGCCTCCCACCTTTTACTAAGTATATAGGTGCATTAACTTAAATATAAATAATATTGTGATATAACAAAATATCCATGTTGTCACATGGAAGCAATTGCACCTGCATCTAGAAACTCTATAAGAAGGTCTGAGCAAGCGGTAACACAGCCAAACACAGGTTTGCTGGGATGTGGAGGAGTTAGAGGCTTATCATGGCAATGTTGAGAGCTTCACTTACAAGTGGTAGGTAACATGACATAACGATAGAAGCGAGACAACTAGCATAGCAATGATAGTAGTGTTATCCAGGGAAATGTGTCACCTTGCCTGAGATCCCGCTTGGATGAAGAACGAATCCATGAAGTTGACGAACGAGGCGTAGTTGAACGAATCCTCACACTCCTAACGGTTTGGGAACTCTATCAAGAAGAAACAATCCGAAAACAACAATCAAAAAATGATAAACACCACAACATATGCATGACATGACGCGCGGTCAAATATGATGCATGTTATGCATGGCATGGCAAAACACAACTATCAACTTCCACACATTAAGTGAAGCTCAATATGCAATGAGTTGAATATTGACGAAAATCCACATTTGAATTACTTAGTCCACTCTCGTTTTTTTACGCGGCAATATTCAATGTTGTTAAACATGCAAAGATGTGTATCATAATGAAACTACACTATCTAGGCATCTTAAATGAGGTCGGAAACAACATATAGTATTTCCGATAGGTCCCCATATGCAAATTATGATTCTGGTCCATATATGAACTAACCATATTTTATATTTGTCAAGCAACAGAAAAAATTATACCATGCAATTCTACACGTCATTCTAGTCGATTTACATATATAGAACGTTTAAAACGGAGCTACGGTCTAAAAGATATGCCCATCACAAGATAATATGCCATGAATGCAAAATGCATTAAAATTACAACCACAAGCATTTCAACTCATGGGTGCAGAAAGATAGTATGAAACAACATGAGATTCTAAGCAAGTTTCATCTATAGCATGTCCAAAATGGAGCAACAGTTCAACCACAACAACCAACACAAGTTTTAACTAAAATCTGTCCAGAACAGTAACATAGAATATTGCAACCCACAAATCAACAAGATACAACCACCTAAAATGCTCAACAAGGACATGATGATATAGTCTGCATGATGCTCAACAATTCATGTATTAACAACAAGTTGACTAGAAGAATGGATCAATAGGAAATGAGCTCACAAGAAGACATATTGAACTAAAAAAATTTTAGACTTAGTGAAATTTATCAAGGTGTAGGCAGAGCAGTTTTTATCATGAAGGCATATTGGCAGCAGTAAAACTATATGCTACAGGGCATATATTGGCATGAAACTTAACAACATGGTAGAGGACATCATAATCTACAAATAACTCCATTACATCATAATCTACAAATAACTCTATGACAACATGGTAGAGGATAGCATGGTAGAGCTCATTAAGAAAACACATGGCAAGACAACAACAAAATGTTACATATTCTAGACTTAGAAATATTTCCACATCTCAACGCAGCAACATTGATTAAGCATGTTTGCGTGGTGAAAACTACAGCTAATCATACGGTTCATGGCATGGAAAACGTATCAACACCAAATATACATGGCATACTACAACACACTCCAAAGACATACCTAAAAGGAGGCGATGATTGCTTAATACGAGCATCCCAAGATGGAACTCTACGTTAACTGATTTCAGTTTTATCACGATAATAACTTGAGAGCAACAAATGAACATGATAATGAAGTCCTACCTAGCAACCAGAGGCATGGCAACAAATCAGACATAAAATTGGAAAAATTTCATTAAAAACCATATGCAAAAGCCCTGTGGATATGATGCAATGATCCACGCAACATTGAATAAAATAACAGATTTCAAACTACGATGAGATGCACTTTTGAACAGATATTTAGGCATGTATATGAACGTGAATGCAGATACACACGCAACCATCATGTAGAGCCCAACCACTAGATAGTTCTACATATCTTGATATCCTCAAACGGACAATCGAGCATAAAGTCACGACACGTTTAAAATGCAATCATGATGAATTTGATAGAAAATTGTGGGGCTTAGCCAAAATTACCCTCGGGGTCGAATCAGGACGGAGCGGTGCGGGACGAGTGGATCCCAGGCTGCAGGACCGTTCAGATCGAGGGATCGGCGGGTTCGGGCGCGGGCAAGGACGGCGTCGTCCCGATCGGAGGTTGAAGGAGGCCGAAGCCAGCGAGGCTGACTCAGGCAAGGAAGGGGCACATCAGCCATGGGGGCCGCAGATCTAGGCAGCCGGACGCAGATTGAGGCAGGGCGGCCAGCTCGAGGCCATGGCGGCAGTTGGCGCAGGAGGCGACCGACGGGACTCCAACGCGATGTGGCGGCGGGGTGCGCGGAGGCAGGCGGCGATGCATTGGCGCACTGTGCGAGGAGCAGGGGTGGTGTCGGGCTGGGCTGGAGGCGAGGTACGGCGGTGTCGGGGCGCACCGGCGGCGAGGCAAAGTGGCAACACAGGGGGGTGGAGCACTCATACGTATCCAACGTATCTATAATTTTTGATTGTTCCATGTTATTATATTATCTGTTTTGGATGATTGATATGCATTAATATGCTATTTTATATTATTTTTGGGACTAACCTATTAATCTAGAGCCTAGTGGCAGTTTCTATTTTCCCCCTTATTTTTGAGTATTGCAGATAAGGAATATTAAACGGAGTCCAAATGGAATAAAATCTTCGCGATGATTTTTCTTGGACCAGAAGACATCTACCAGACTTGGAGGGGAAGGCAAGAAACCTGCCAGGAGGTCACAAGCCAGGTGGGCGCGACCACCACTCCTGGCCGCGCCTGGCAGGCTTGTGGCCCCCCAGCAGGTCTCCGAACCCTATTCTTCGGCCTATAAATTCCCAAATATTCCCCCAATACCAAAGGGAGACACGAAAACACTATTCCGCTGCCAGAAGCCTACGTTCCCGAGAGATCCAATCTTGGAGCCTTTTTCGATAATCTGCCGAAGGGTGATTCGATCACGGAGGGCATCTACATCAACTCCATTGCCCATCCGATGATGCATGAGTAGTCCACCACAGACCTTCGGGTCCATATCTAGTAGCTAGTTGGCTTCTTCTCTCTCTTTGTGCTTCAATACGATGTTCTTCATGATCTTCATGGAGATCTATCCAATGTAATACTCTTTTGCGGTGTGCTTGTCAAGATCCGATGAATTGTGGGTTTATGTTTAGATTATCCATTAATATTATTTGAGTCTTTTTTGAATTCTTATATGCATGATTTCATATATTTGCAAGTCTCTTCGATTTATTGGTTTGGTTTGACCTAGATTGGTAATTCTTGCAACGGGAGAAGTGCTTAGTTTTGGTTCAATCTTACGGTGTCCTCTACATCATGTCCTTTACATCATATCATCATGACATAGTAGGGGTAGCGAGGCACGTATTGTATTGTTGCCATCAAGGATGAAAATATGGGGTTTTCATTATATTGCATGAGTTTATCCCTCTACATCATGTCATCTTACCTAATGTGTTACTCTGTTCTTCATGAACTTAATACTCTAGATGCACGCAAGATTCAGTCGCTGTGTGGAGTAATAGTAGTAGATGTTGAATCGTTTCGGTCTACTTGACACGGACGTGATGCCTATATGCATAATCATTGCCTTGGATATCTTCAAAATTATTCGCTTTTCTATCAATTGCTCGGAAGTAATTTGTTCAGCCATCGTATTATTTTCCTTCATGAGAGAAGCCTCTGTTGAAACCTATGGCCCCCGGGTCTATTTTCCATATTATATTTTCAGATCTATAAACCAAAAATACTAAAAATACTTTGCTGCAATCTTTTTTTACTTTTGTTTTACTTTTCATTTTGGTAATCTTCTATATCTATCTCTATCAGATATCATCCTTGCAAATAACCGTGAAGGGTTTGACAAACCCTTTATAGCGTTGTGTACAAGTGTTTGATTGTTTCTGTAGGCGCGAAGATTGTGGACTTGCTTGTATCTCCTACTGGATTGATACCTTAGTTCTGAACAACTAAGAGAAATACTTATCTACTTTGCTGCATCTGTGACACCCTGGATTTGGTGGTATAGTAATCCATGTAATCAAGCTACAGGACCTGAGGATTATGCTAATCCAATTGTGATCACTGTCGGAATCAAACCTGATTCAAATTCCTTGCAATTCAAAATTCGGTTCAAAAGTGGACATAAAAGTTTTGCAAACTTCAAAATAAAAATCATGCTTGGGTTGTAAATATTCCCTAAACTATTATAAAATTGTAACCAACATTTTATCAATTGGTTGGGTGCCTCAAATATAATTTAATACAGGTCAAAACTATTATTAAATCCCTTTTTGAATTATGAAAATTCCAACTAGGTTGAAATGGCTCTCAAACTCTTTGTGGCACTACCAAATATTACATTTGTAATATTTGGGCTGGGTCACATAAATTTTACAGAAGCTAAATTAATACCATGATATTTAAAAAGAGACAAACTAACGAAACTAAAAAGAAACAAAAGCTTAATAAAAAGAAAAGACCCCCTCTTCTCCCTAGTCCGAGGCCCAGCCTGGCCGGCCCAAACAGCCAACCGGCCAGCCCACCCGGAGCCTATACCCCCCATGGGCAACATTAATCGACAACCCCACTCCCCCCGATTCCATCCCACTCCTCTACGTCACCTTCCAATCCAGATCGGATCTGGGCCGAGCCATCGGCGTCCCCGCGCCCCTCGCCGGCGCCACGTCACCTCCCTGCCACCACCGGACCCAGACGCCGCCGCCTTGCCGCCCCACTGCCACTCATCGTCGCTAGCGCCACCTCACCGCCCCCACCCCACGGACCTCCTCGCCCCTCCCCGAACGGCTTCTCCAAGCCTCGCCGCCCCCCTTCTCGCAACGCTGGTGAGGCCCTCGGTTGCCGCTCGCGTCTCCCCCTCCCCTCGCCCCGCACGCGCTTGACCCCCACTCGCTCATGCCGGCACAGCCCGCGTCTGGGCTGCCGCTGTGTGCATCGCTGTCGCCGGTCCAACCGCACCTTCCCGCTAGCCCTGTGCTCTCCCGCGCTCCTCGTCACACTCAGCCGCCGCCCGCGCCCTCTCGTCGCCTAGCCGCCCACCTCGTGCCGGCCACGCCCTCTCGACTCACAGTCGTGCCTTGACGCGCTTGCGCGCCCGCGTCCGTGCACACGGACGCACACGCACACCACGGCCCCGCACGCTCGCTCACCGCTACGCACGCCCCTGGCAGCACGCCCCCGCCGTACCCTACGCATCAATGTCTGCCCTGTCACCGCCGGCCGTCAGCGCTGGCCTCCCCTGCCCCGCACGCCACCGGTTGGTCCCTGGCCGATGGGGATTGCCCGCAGCGTCCAATCTGGTTAGTGGGCTACCCCCCGACTAACCCCTCCCCTGACCCAATGACGAAGGGGGCCCACCCCCACCCTAAACGTTTAAAATAAAGAAAAGAATTAAAAAATATATAAAATATAATTAGTAAATTAATCAATTAATCAATTAGGTATTAATGATTAATTAGTTTAGTTAATGTCTGTATTAGCTTAATTGTGAATGACATGTGGGTCCCAGCCCCATTAACAACTAAGTAAACCTCTTAACTTAATTCTGTTAACTAATTAACCTATTTAGTGAATGACATGTGGGGCCCCCTTGGTCAGTTTGACCAGTCAACATGGCTGTTGACTGCTGATGTCAGCATGACATCATGCCGATGTCATAATTACATTTATTGAACTAAATTTAATCTATTTAAATTTCTAAATATTAACAAAACTTTGGAAATTAATATAAAATAATCCATAACTCAGATGAAAATATTTTATACATGAAAGTTGTTCAGAAAAATACCACGAATCCGAATAAGTGGTCCGTTTGTGTATCACGTGCTCCTATTATAATGAACGTTGAATATTTCCATCATCTACGTCTGACCGGTAGTAGCCCGAGACCCGGAAAGTATCGTCAGATATTCTTCCGACCCGTCTACGACGTGTGGTACTGTGTTAGTGCATTCCCAGCTCTGCATACTGCCATGACATGCAGCATGTTTGCATTTGTGCTTTATATTAATTGTCCCCCCCTCTTCTAACCGGTAGACCCCGAGATTGACGCTGCTGTCGGGTACGATTACGCGACTGACGATCAGGCCTTTGTAGCAGAGCAGCAAGGCAAGCAAACCCCCCCTTGAGCATTCCGGTATCGCCCATTTGTTTCCCTCTCATTCTTGCATTAGATTTTTCTACTACATTAGCTAGCTTCTATTTATGATGCATAACCTGTTTTTGATAACTGCTACTATACCTATTGCTATATCAACTTCTTAGTATAGGTTGATCAATGAATCCTCAGTGACCCCTTAGTCCTAGTTGCCCCTGCTTCTTCATCAACGACTCGATGACTCGAAGAATCGGTCAACCGACCGACAAGCTATGCCCGTCACTCATACGTCTCCAACATATCTATAATTTAAGAAGTATTCATGCCATGTTTACAATAATTCTATATAATTTTATTAGAACTAGCCTGGACTGACGTTGTTTTCAGCAGAACTACCATGGTGTCATTTTTTGTGCAGAAATAAAAGTTCTCAGAATGGGCTGAAAATTTAGTATGATTTTTTCTGGACCAAAAGAGACCCCCGAAGAATTGGAGTTGGGCCAGAAGAGCCACAAGGAGGTCACAAGCCCGCCAGGCGTGGCCACCCCCTGGCCGCATCTAGCAGGCTTGTCACCGCGTCGTGGCATCTCTTGACGTGACATCGACGCCAAAAATTCCTATAAATATAGAAACCTCCGAAAAGAAACCTAGATCGGGAGTTCCGCCGCCGCAAATCTCCAGAGCCAGGAAAAACCAATCAGGAGCCCGTTTCGGCACCCTGCCAGAGGGGGAAACCATCATCGGAGGCCATCTTCATCATCCCGGAGGTCTCCATGACGAGGAGGGAGTAGTTCACCCTTGGGGTTGAGCGTATGTACCAGTAGCTATGTGTTTGATCTCTCCCTCTCTCTTGTGTTCTTGAGATGGCACGATCTTGATGTACTGCGAGCTTTATTGATATAGATGAATCATATGGAGTTTTCCCCTCTCTATCTTGTTGTGATGAATTGAGTTTTCCCTTTGAAGTTTTACTTATAGGATTGAGTCTTTAAGGATTTGAGAACACTTGATGTATGTCTTGCGATGGGATATCCGTGGTGACAATGGGATGTTCTATTAATCTACTTGATGTATGTTTTGGTGATCAACTTGCGGGTTCCGTGACCTTGGGAATTAGTTGGCACACATTTTTGACTTGACTTTCTGGTAAAAACTTTGGGGCACTCTTTGAAGTTCTTTGTGTTGGATTGAACATGATGAATCTGAAATTATGTGATGCATATCGTATAATCAAGACCATGGGTACTTGTGTTGACATTGGAGTATGTAGGTGATATTAGGGTTTTGGTTGATGTGTATCTTAAGGTGTTATTTTAGTAAGAACTCTAGGGCAGTTTGTGACACTTATAGAGATAGCTCATAAGACTGACCAAAAAATATAACTTTGAGGTGGTTTCATACCCTACAATAATTTCTTCGTTACTTCTCCGCTATTTGTAACTTTGGAGTGAACTCTTTGTCGCACGAGAGGTATTTACATATGATTCAACTATGTCAAAATTGTTAAGAGAAATTGCACTAGTGAAAGTTTGGACCCTAGGCCTTGTTTCCAAGCATTTATACAATGTTTTGCTCGCTGTGTACTATTTTTTACCTTGCTGTTTTTATATTTTCAGATTACAAACACCTATATCTACCATCCATATTATACTTGTATCACCATCTCTTCGCTGAACTAGTGCACCTATAGAATATACCATTGTATTGGGTGTGTTGGGGACACAAGAGACTCTTTGTTATTTGGTTGCAGGGTTATTTAAGAGAGACCATCTTCATCCTATGCCTCCCACAGATTGATAAACCTTAGTGTAGGGGAACGTTGCATGGGAAAGAAAATTTTTCCTACGCACACACAAGATCTATCCATGGTGATGAGCATCTACGAGAGGGAGATTGAATCTACATACCCTTGTAGATCGCTAAGCGGGAAGCGTTAAGAAACGCGGTTGGTGTAGTCGAACGTCTTTGCGATCCAAATCGCTGAGCGTCCCGCGATCTCATCACGATCCGTAGCGTGATCTCATCACAATCCATCCTGTGATCCAATCACGAATCGTCTCGCGATCTTGATCACGGTTCTTCCGATCTAGCGCCTAACAGACGACGCCTCCGCGTTTAGCACACGTACAGATCGATGAGGATCTCCGCCTTCTTTATCCAGCAAGAGGGAGTGGAGAGGTAGACGAGTTCTCCAGCAACGCGATGGCGCTGCAGCGATGGTGGTGGAGTAATCTCAGTAGGGCTTCGCCTAAACGGAGCTGAAACCGATCTAGAGGAGAAACTACGAAGTAGATGGTAGGGTTGCACGTGGCTCAAAATCTTGTGTCAAAACCCTAAAACCATCTAGTATATATAGTAGGAGAGGAGGAGGAGGCTTGGCGCAAGGGCCAGCCCCTCTTTGCTTTGGCCGAAGTGGAGAGGAGTCCTCCTCCTCCTCCACTCCTAGTAGGATTAGGACTCCTTCCTTATTTCCACCTTTTTGCCTTTTTCCACCTTTTCTCCTTTGGAATTTCTTCCTCAGCAGGATGGGCCTTGTGTGGGACTTCGGCCAGCCCACTAAGGGATGGTATTTGTCCTCCCACAGCCCATGTACCCCTTCCGATGGTCCCCCGGTACACTACCGGCACTCTCGATACACTACCGATGAGCCCGACACTTTTGTGGCGACCAAAACAAGACTTCCTATATATCAATCTTTACCTCCGAACCATTCCGGAGCTCCTCGTGACGTCCGGGATCTCATCTGGGACTCCTAACAACCTTCTATGACCACCATGCATAACTCTATACTACCGAAACGTCACCGAACCTTAAGTGTGCAGACCCTATGGGTTCGAGAACTATGTAGACATGACCGAGACACCTCCACGGTCAATAACCAATAGCGGGACCTAGATGCCCATATTGGTTCCTACATATTCTACGAAGATATTTATTGGTCGAACCTCTATGTCAAGGATTCAGTTAATCCCGTATGATGTTCCGTTTGGTCTATTCCGGCAGGGCTTCGCCTAAGCACTGCAGAAAACCGATCTAGAGGAGAAACTATGCACTAGAGGAACGGGTAGCACGTGGCTGAAAATTCTGTGCCAAAACCTAAAATCCTCTAGTACGTATAGGTGGAGAGGAGGAGGAGGCTTGTCTGCCAAAAAGCCAGCCCTTGGGTTGGCGAAAGTGGGGAGGAGAGGAGGACTCCTCCTCCAATCCTAGTAGGACTAGGATTCCTCCTTTTTTTGGCCTTTTTCCACCTTTTTCCCTTTGGGCTTTTTCTCCCAGACACATGGGCCTTGTGTGGGACTTCCACCAGCCCACAAAAGGCTGGTATTTACTCTCCTACAGCCCATGAAGCCTCTTGGGTCGAAATACCCCTCCCGGTGGTCTCCCGGTACACTACCGGCACTCCCGGTACATTCCCGATTAGCCCGAAACTTTTCCGGCAACCAAAATGGGACTTCCTATATATCAACCTTTACCTCCGGACAATTCCGGAGCTCCTCGTGACGTCCGGGATCTCATCCGGGACTCCGAAAAACCTTCAGTCACCACCATACATAACTCTATACTACCGAAATGTCACCGAACCTTAAGTGTGCAGACCCTGCGGATTCGAGAACTATGTAGACATGACCGAGACACCTCTACGGTCAATAACCAATAGAGGGACCTGGATGCCCAAATTGGTTCCTACATATTCTACGAAGATCTTTATTGGTCGAACCTCTATGTCAAGGATTCAGTTAATCCCGTATGATGTTCTCTTTGTTCTTCGGTATGTTACTTGCCCGAGATTCGATCGTCGGTATCTATACCTAGTTCAACCTCGTTACCGGCAAGTCTCTTTACTCATTCCGTAATACAAGATCCCATGACTAACACTTAGTCACATTGCTTCCAAGGCTTATTGTGATGTTGTATTACCGAGTGGGCCCTGAGATACCTCTCCGTCACACGGAGTAGTAACAAATCCCAGTCTTGATCCATGCCAACCCACCAGACACCCTCGGAGATACCTGTAATGCACCTTTATAGTCACCCAGTTAAGTTGCGACGTTTGATACAGACAACGCACTCCTCCGGTGTCCGTGAGTTGCATGATCTCATGGTCATAGGAACATATACTTGACAGGCAGAAAACTGTAGCAATAACTGACACGATCATATGCTACGTTTATAGTTTGGGTTTTGTCCATCCCATCATTCCCCTAATGATGTGATCCCGTTATCAAATGACATCTCATGTCAATGTCTAGGAAACCTTGACCATCTTTGATCAACGAGCTAGTTAACCAGAGGCATACTAGGGACAAAGTGTTGTCTATTTATCCACACATGCAATGTGTTTCTGATCAATACAATTATAGTATGGATAATAAACGATTATCATGAACAAGGAAATATGATAATAATCAATTTATTATTGCCTCTAGGGCATATTTCCAACAGTCTCCCACTTGCACTAGAGTCAATAATCTAGTTCACATCACCATGTGATTCACATTGTTATGAATCTAACACCCAATGAGTTCTGGGGCTCGATCATGCTTTGCTTGTGAGAGGGGTCGTTTAGTCAACGGGTCTGCGACATTCAGATCCGTGTGTAGTTTGCAAATCTCCGTGTCATACTGTAAATACTGCTACCACACTCCACTTGGAGCTATTCCAAATGGCTGCTCCACTATACGTATCCGGATTGCTACTAAGAATCATCCGGATTGGTGTTAAAGCTTTCATCGACATAACTCTTTATCACCTCCATAATCGAGAAACATTTCCTTAGTCTTTAGTCACTAAGGATAATCTTGAACGCTATCCAGTAATCCACTCCGAGATCACTCTTGTAACCCTTGACAGACTCATGGCCAGGCACACACAGGTGCGGTACACAACATGGCATACTACGTAGAGCCTATGGCTAAAGCACAGGGGACGACCTTCATCCGTTCTCTTTCTTCTGCCGTGGTCGAGCTTTGAGTCTTACTCAACTTCACACCTTACAAATTAGGCAAGAATTCTTTCTCTAATTGATCCATTTTGAACTCTTTCAAAATCTTGTCAAGGTCTCATCAAGACGTCTTGATCTATCTCTATAGAACTCGATGCCCAACAATCAAGTAGCTTTATCCAGGTCTTCCTTTGAAAAACTCTTTTCAAACAACCCTTTATGCTTTCCAGAAATTCTACATCATTTCTGATCAACAATATGTCATCCACATATGCTTATCAGAAACTCGATAGTGCTCCCACTCACTTTATTGTAAATACAAGTTTCTCATAAAGTTTGCATAGACTCAAAAACTTTGATCACCTCATCAAAGCGTATATTCCAACTCCGAGATGCTTGCTTTAGCCCATAGAAGGATCACTGAAGCTTGCACACCTTTTAGCATCCTTTGGACTGACAAAACCTTCTGGTTGTATCTCATACAACCTTTCCTTAAGGAAGGAAATGATGTTTTGACATCCATCTGCCAGATTTCATAATTGAAAAATGCAGCAACTGCTAACAAAATTCCAACAGACTTTAGCATTGCTACGAGTGAGAAAGTCTCATCGCAGTCAACTCCTTGAACTTGTCGTAAACTTCTTTGCAACAAGTCGAGCTTTATAAATGGTGACATTTACCCTCAGCGTTTGTCTTCATCTCAAAGGTCCATTTGTACTTTAACTCGATGACGATATCTGCCTTCTTGATCCAGAAAGAGGGACCGGAGAGGTAGATGAGTTCTCTGAGAATGCGATGGTGGTGGTGGTGAAACTATTCCGGCAGGGTTTCGCCTATGCACCACAAAATCTAGATGTTGGAGGAACTGGGGAATAGAGAACTAGCGCGTGGACTTGTGTCCTTGTGGGATCTATTCCTCCAGTTTATATAGGAGCGAGGGGAGGAGGAAGCTGCCTAGGGTTTCCCCTAGGACTTCGACCGAAGTGGAGAGGAGGTCGAGGAGTCCACCTCCAATCCTACTCCTAGTAGGATTCCACTTGGAATCTTCCCACCTTCAGGATTTTTCCTTTTCTCCTCCTCCAACAGCATGGGCCTCTTGGGGATGGTTTTCCCAGCCCACTAAGGGCTGGTGCACTACCCCTCAGGCCCATGTGGCCTCTCCTGGTGGTCCCCCGGTACCCTCCAAACACTCCTTGTACACTACCGAAGTGCCCAAAACTTTTCCGGTGACCAAAATGGGACTTCCTATATATCAATATTTACGTCCGGACCATTCCGGAGCTCCTTGAGGCGTCTCAGATCTCATCCGATCCTCCGAACAACCTCCGGTCAGCACAATTCATACTCTATACTACCGAAACGTCATCGAACATTAACTGTGCGGACCATGCGGGTTCGAGAACCATGTAGACATGAACGAGACACCTCTACAGTCAATAAACAATAGAGGGACCTGTATGACCATATTGGTTCCTACATATTCTACGAAGATCTTTATCGCTTGAACCTCTATGTCAAGGATTCAGTTAATCCCGTATGCTGTTCCCTTTGTTCTTCGGTATGTTACTTGCCCGAGATTCGATCGTAGGTATCTCTATACATAGTTCAATCTTGTTACCGAAAAGCCTCTTTACTCATTTCGTAATATAAGATCCCATGGCTAATATTTTAGTCACATTGCTTGCAAGGCTTGCTATGATTTTGTATTACCGAGTGGGCCCCTAGATACCTCTCCGTCACACGGAGTAACAAATCCCAGACTTGATCCGTACCCACTCAATAGACACCCTCGGAGATACCTATAGAGCACCTTTATAGTCACCCAGTTACGTTGTGACGTTTGATACATACAAGGTACTCCTTCGGTGTTAGTGGGTTGCATAATCTCATGGTCATAGGAACAGATACTTGACTTGCAGAAAACTATAGAAATAAACTAACACAATCATGTGCTATGTTTAAGTTTGGGTATTGTCCATCACATAATTCTCCCAATGATGTGATCCTGTTATCAAATGACATATTATGTCCATGGCTAGGAAACTTCAACCATCTTTGATCAACGAGCTAGTTCACTAGAGGCATACTAGGGACACAGTGTTGTCTATGTATCCACACATGCAATGTGTTTCCAATCAATACAATTATAGCATGGATAATAAACAATTATCATGAACAAGGAAATATAGTAATAACCATTTTATTATTGCCTCTAGGGCATATTTCCAATAGTTCCCACTTGCACTAGAGTCAATAATCTAGCTCACATCACTATGTGATTTACATTGTAATGAATCTAACACCCATACAGTTCTGGTGTTCATCATGTTCAGCCCTTGGAAGAGGTTTAGTCAACGGGTTTGCAACATTCAGATCCGTGTGCACTTTGCAAATATTTATGTCCTCCTCCTTTATGTAATCACAGATGGAATTGAAGCATCACTTTATATGTCTGGTCCTCTTGTGAAACCCTGGTTCCTTGGCCAGAGCAATGGCGCCAGTGTTGTCACAAAATAGAGCCATTGGATTTAGTGCACTGGGTACTGCTCCAAGATCTATCAGGAACTCCTTCATCCAGACACCTTCCTTTGCTGCCTCCGAGGCTGTGATGTACTCCTCTTCACATGTAGAATCGACTACCTGGTCCAAAACAGAGCAACAGTTCAACCACAACAACCAACACAAGTTTTAACTAAAATCTGTACAAAACAACAACATAGCATATTGCAACCCACAAATCAACAAGATACAACCACCTAAAATGCCAACAAGGACATGGTGATGTAGCCTACATGATGCTCAACAATTATCTATTAACAACAAGTTGATTAGAAGAATGGATCAATAGGAAATGAGCTCAAAAGAATATTGAACTAAACAGTTTTCAGACTTGGTGAAATTTATTAAGGTGTAGGACAGAGCAGTTTTTATCACAAAGGCATATTGGCAGCAGTAAAACTATATGCTATAGGGCATACATTGACATCAAACTTAACAACATGCTAGAGGATGTCATAATTTACAAACAAATCCATTACAACCAACCCCAAACGGACTGTAGATCATTAGCAAAACACATGGCAAGACAGCAACAAAATGTTACAAATTCTAGACTTAGAATATTTCCACATCTTAAATCAGCAGCATTGATTAAGCATGTTTCGCATGGTGAAAACTACAGCTAAGCTTAAGATTCATGGCATGAAAAACCTATCAAGAACAAGTAGACATGGCATGCTACAACACACTCCAAAGACATAACTAAAAGGGGGCATTGATGCTTAATACGAGCATCGCAAAATGGAACTCTACGTTAACAGATTTCAGTTTTATCACGATAACAACTTGAGAGCAACAAATGAACATGATAATGAATTCCTACCTAGCACCTAGAGGCATGGCATCAAAGTAGACATGAAATTGGACAAATTTCATGAAGAAACCATATGCAATCATCCACACAACATTGAATAAAATAACAGATTTACAACTGCGATGAGATGCACTTTTGCAACAGATATTTAGGCATGTATATGAACCCTAATGCACATGCACAGGCAACCATCATGTAGAGCACAACCTCTAGATACTTCTACATATCTTGATAATCTCAAACGGACAATCGAGCCTAAAGATACGACACGTTTAAAATGGAATCGTGATGAACTTGACAGAAAGTTGTGGGGACTTAACGAAAATTACCCTCAGGGTCAAAACAGAATGGAGCGGTGCGGACGGGCGGATCCCGAGCCGTGGGACCATTTGGATCAAGGGATCGACGGGTTCGGGCGCGGGCAGGGACGGGGTTGTCCTGACCGGAGGTTGAAGGAGGCCAAGGACGGCAGGGCTGACTCTGGCGAGGAGGGGGCACAGCAGCCGCGGGGGCGGGAGATCTGGGCAGCCCGGAACTCCTTCGGCCGGATCCCATCGGATCCGGGGCAGATCGGGGCCATGACGGTGGTTTGATGCAGGAGGCGACAAGCGGGGCTCCAACACGACGCGTGGCGGGGTGGCGCGGGGCCGGCGGCATTGCGGCTGTGCACTACATGAGGAGTAGGGCGGCGCTGGGCTGGGCTGGAGGCGAGGTACGGCAGCATCGGGGCAAAGCAGCGGCGTAGGCAGGTGGAGCACGGGTGAGCGGGAGGAGCGTGGGGCGGGCGTGCGGGCGGTTCGTGCTCGGCTGGCCCGGGGCGGGCCACGCATGGGCCCCGACATGCTTCGACGGTGGGGAGAGCCAGGTTGGGGGACATGGCGAACGCTCATTGGCCGGGCTGAGGTGGCGCGCTACGTGTCGGCTTCTGGTAGGCCGCAGTGGCGGCTGGTGGGGGCTCAGGCGGCTGGCCGACCGGTGGCTGCGCTCCAAGTGGCGAGGCATGGCTCTGTTTGCATGGAAATTGAGGAGGAGGTAGGCTAGAGGTTGATGGAGGGCTAGGGAGCCCAAAATGGCAGGGTAGGGGTGTTTAAGTAGGAAAGGGGGGCTAGGTTTTAGGGGGTTTTGCATTGTCTCGAGGCCTCTGATCGTGATTGGACGGCTCCGTTCACGGGGGAGGTTAGGGTTGGCTTAGGTGGGAAGGTTGTGGCTGTGTAGTTGGCCTAGGCTTAGAGAAGAGACGGAAGGGGCAGCCCGTGCCTGAGTTTTTTTCAAACCGAAAAACGTTTGATAAATAAACCAATGACAATACCGCTACGGTCGACCGTTCGGGTATCAAACGACCCGTGATTGCGACGAAATTTTGCAGGCGTCCTACCTACAACATATTACGACCACTCACCAAGTTTTGACCCTATCTGAGAAATTTTTTATAGACACTTTTGAAAACAATATTTTATCGATGTCGCGGGCGCGGGCAATGTGTGATTGTTCTCAAAACGGTCATCGAACGAGAACGGAGAGAACCGAACAACTATGAATGGACGCAAGTTTTCAAAAACGAGCGACAATTGCTATGCTGATGATGCGAATGATGCAATGGTGAATGCGACAATCAAACGAATCAAATGACGACAACGAAATAAAAGGGGAATCTTCTGGAGCGTCAGTCCGGGCTGTTACAACTCTCCTCCACTAACAAGAGATCTTGCCCCGAGATCTTAGATTGTGAAGGGGTAGAGAAAGAGCAAGAGTAAGATGTAAAACTTAGTTGCTTGTTTGACAAACGTGTGAAACCAACGATTCTTGAAGGCTGCAAAGAGATGAAGAATGATATGAGAGACAAGCAAGAATTCAAAAGAAATTTCGATAGCACTCCGGTAGAAAAGAGAAGCGGAACTTGAAGAGAAGACACAACACTACAGTTAAATGGACAAGTAAGGAAGATAATATGATCTTGACCAAATGAGATGATGGTTCGAAGAGAGCAACATCACAATGCCTTCGGAACAAAAGAAAAAGCATCCTTGGAATGAAGGATTGCAACGGAGTTGTTGGAAAATCAACAATGAAACGAATAATCTTGTTGTGGGCTTGTGGAAACATCCCAAAATTATGAGGTGACAACCGTCCACTAATAGAAAAAATACTACTTTGGAGCAACAAGATATGCAAAACTTCTTTCACCAAGAGGAGAGGAGAAAACTTGGATCGTTGATGAGCACCTCATATAGCAACCATCCTTAGGAATTGCTTGCGGTGAAATCCAATCCAAGGTAGCTCCAAGGAAGACATGATGGGTTTACATATCTCATTCTTGACAACTTCTCTTTGAGTCTCCCTCATGAATCAAGAATGCTATAACACCATCTCAAAAGATAATGGAAAAGGAATTGCTCTTTGAAATGCAAGATAAATAGTACTTGAGGTACTACCACAGAATCTTGACGAATATTTCAAGAAAGAATAACATCCTTAACTAACCACCATGAGAGCCTCCGTATACGAAAGAATGGTGAAAAGAAATGAAGGTTGAAAAGAATAAGATTATGACCTTGCAAAATTTAGATGAAGCTTCATGGTGATATACGTGAGAAAACATGGAACTCCGGAAAAGAAAAGATGAACAACTTAGAATCGAGAATTGATATCATGCACAACTCCGGAAGAAGGATTGAAATCACCTTGATGAAACAAGAATAAGAATTATGTTATTCTTATTCCTTCATCAAGTTAAATTGATGAGAAGCAACAGATTTGCATACTACTTATTCTTCTTGGAAGGATTGATGAGAGATGAGACAAGCTTGAAGACTACTTGAATGAAACACCGATAATAATTTGAAACGAATGAGGATACTACAATTGAATGGAGATACATGACATGAGAACGAAGAGACCATGATCCACGTAAAGAAATCTTGAATGAAGCACCGGAATAAGTGAGATATGAACGAAGGGACAACAATTGAGAAGAATTTGAGAAGAAAGCTGAAAGCTGAGAGCAAGGAAATCTCATGAAATGATGGCCTTCGCAGGATCGGGAAATGAAAACAACTCTGGAATGCTCCTAATAGATATGGGAGGAATTCTCATGATCGAAAACAATTGAGAGGACAACATGAAACTGAAAGAATGAATCTCCAAGAATAGATCAAGATTTATAAGAAACTCTCCTTCGTCTTCAACACTAAGAATGACAATGAGAAACACAACCATGAATTACCCAGACAATACGGAACAATGAATAAGGAAAGGTTGAGCCAACAATGAAAATTAATTTGAAGGGATCTTTGAGAAGTAATATGACTGATGAAATTCATTCTTACGTCATATTGAAAAGAACTTGAGGACATCTCCGGAAAGATTAGAAGAGAAGGGTAAGATACTTGGGAAAAGCTATGGGTTATGGGACCACTCAAAGAGACGACTGTTGAAAAAGTTGCAAAGAGAGATTGCATAGGTAAAAATTAAGAACTTGATGAGGTGATAACCTCAAAATGATTTGATAGGATTTTGAACGGAAACACAAATCTCCTGAGGTATCTTTAGCACACCGGATAGAATAGAGAGGGATGAATAAACAAGAGAGGCTTGGATAGCAATCCTAACATGAAAAACATTGCACGAATGAAAAGGATATGACGAACACCGAGAGGTTGTATTGAATTAACGGAGAAAAATAACAACGAGAACGAAGGATATGAGGATAGATCTTGAAACTAAAACTCCTGAGAATCTCCACAATGAATTACCAGATACAATACCGAAGAAAAGATAGCGGAAGAATTAAAAAAAAAAAGCACTTGGATGACAATTTAATCATTGAAGAAAAAAGGGCGGGAGGGTGGGGAAAACAATGACAACTTAAGATGGATGAAAAGAACTCCAGAAATAAATATGAGGATTGATCTTGCAAATATTCGAAGGGTTAAATCATCTTGAAAAGAATTGCACTTCATTGAGCAAAAGAATTAGCATTCCCATAGAAATATGAGAACACTTCTTATAAAAGATATGAAATCATCACTTGACATCGAAGCAAACACGAATTACCATACTCCAACAAAACTAAATGATGAGGCTTGCAAATTAAGTCGGTAGAAAATACATAACCCCTTATGCATTGTTGGAAGGACAATCCTAGGTAACTACTTGGATTCCCACCTAAGAACTTCTGAAATCTTTGGTTATGCAATCGGGTCCACGGATACACCGAGTAAAATCCATCACTCAACTCCTAGCAGTAATACTACTCTCCAGTGTATCACATTCATCAACACAAAACCATAGGCCTTAGAAATTCATCTACCTTAGACCCTCATAATCACAACGATATGAATTATGGCAGTACATGTGGACACTCTCCCCAGTACTGGGTGACGCCAAACTCCTCCCGCCACAAAGGGTATTGAAGCAATTTCGAACATCCCCGTCCTGAGATACTAAGGAAACTGAACGCCAACGATGTGTCAAGAATCCCTTGGAGCTCTACTCCTCGGTAACAGGAGGCACCAAGTACAGAACTCCATCACCTCGGCGTCATAGAGATTCCAAAATACCCGCGTGATCCTAAAAACCATTTGAGTGAGAAGAGGAGTAGAACTAAACTTCCCACATCAGGATTCCTCACCAAAGCAAAGAACAGGAGTAAAAATAATCCTACTCTCCGATATATAACTAGACTCAAATAGTTTTTCACTAGAATTGACTTGACCAAGTTCAATCAATCAAGGGGAATCCTAGGTCGGTACAGGCTCGGATACCAACTTGTAACGCCCAAGATGCGATCCTATCCTTATTTTGGCTCGAGGGCCATGATAGGGATAGAAGCGCATCTCGCCGTTTTGCAAGAATGGATATCATTACAAGTACATTTAAAGAAGAGATGAGGATATGGAATTGGCTTACACTCGTCACAAGCTACATCAAGATCACATAAATACAACAACATATTCAACCATCATACATAAGAGCAGGGTCCGACTACGAACGAAATCAAACGATAAAATGACATCCATCCTTGCTATCCCAGGCTGCCGGCCTGGAACCCATCCTAGATCGACGAACAAGTAGAACTCCAAATCAAACAAGCATCATTCTCACGTCAAATCATCGCATTACCTGTACGTGCAACTGTTGTTGTAGTAATCTGTGAGCCATAGGGACTTAGCAATCTCATTTCCAAGGGTATCAAGACTAGCAAAGCAGAATGGGTGAGGTATGGTTAAGTGGTGAGGTTGCAGAAAGCACTAAGCATTTATTTGAGTGGCTAACTTACGAATACAGAAAGTAAAGTGGGTGGCCTATGCATAACGGACGTGAACTAGTAATGATCACTAAGTTATCCTGAATACCTGCTTACATCAAACATAACCCCATCATGTTCTCTCTTGGATGCATAACTCACAAGAAGAGACAGTCACAGTTACGCAGACAGTTGGTGTATTTTATTTGACTTTACTTCAAGTTTGCTATGATCGGGTGTTAGACAAAGTTTCCAAGTTGCCACGTAACCGCGGGACGGCTTCTCAAAAAGATTTAACCCTACAGGGGTGCTCCAACTCATCCATCAGAAACTAACCACACGCTGTGTCGAATAACCTCGACAACGGAAATCCTATGATCGCCTTGGAAATTCTTTTGGAAAACCTAAACCTCGAGATAGCCCGAAGTATCCTCGGAATCCCTCGCACAAGACGTTCAAGAAAGGTAAAACAAATCCAGCTAGGCGTCCCGATGTACCGACAATCCCTATAGGAGTCACGTATGTCTTTCCCAGGGCACGACTGGATGGGAAAGATGTCGGGTTGGCTGAGACCTTGGGTGACCAGGGGGCGCCAGACATCGCCTTGGTTTGGACCAACACTCATGAGGAGCACCGGCCAGGGTTGTTGATTAAAGATCCTCGACTATTTACTCACTTGTAGGTTTATTATTTATTAGACAAATGTAGTACCAGAGTTGGGCCTTGCCAGAAGAGTTTTATCCTAAAACGAAAATCAAGGGGGTCCCCATAACAACCCCGAGCATGTTAGGAGTGCTCAATATGGAACATAACACCGGTACAAAAGTTGCTAGGGCGACAAAGATGGAACAAACACCAAGCAAAAGGCCAAGCCTCCCACCTTTTACTAAGTATATAGGTGCATTAACTTAAATATAAATAATATTGTGATATAACAAAATATCCATGTTGTCACATGGAAGCAATTGCACCTGCATCTAGAAACTCTATAAGAAGGTCTGAGCAAGCGGTAACACAGCCAAACACAGGTTTGCTGGGATGTGGAGGAGTTAGAGGCTTATCATGGCAATGTTGAGAGCTTCACTTACAAGTGGTAGGTAACATGACATAACGATAGAAGCGAGACAACTAGCATAGCAATGATAGTAGTGTTATCCAGGGAAATGTGTCACCTTGCCTGAGATCCCGCTTGGATGAAGAACGAATCCATGAAGTTGACGAACGAGGCGTAGTTGAACGAATCCTCACACTCCTAACGGTTTGGGAACTCTATCAAGAAGAAACAATCCGAAAACAACAATCAAAAAATGATAAACACCACAACATATGCATGACATGACGCGCGGTCAAATATGATGCATGTTATGCATGGCATGGCAAAACACAACTATCAACTTCCACACATTAAGTGAAGCTCAATATGCAATGAGTTGAATATTGACGAAAATCCACATTTGAATTACTTAGTCCACTCTCGTTTTTTACGCGGCAATATTCAATGTTGTTAAACATGCAAAGATGTGTATCATAATGAAACTACACTATCTAGGCATCTTAAATGAGGTCGGAAACAACATATAGTATTTCCGATAGGTCCCCATATGCAAATTATGATTCTGGTCCATATATGAACTAACCATATTTTATATTGTCAAGCAACAGAAAAAATTATACCATGCAATTCTACACGTCATTCTAGTCGATTTACATATATAGAACGTTTAAAACGGAGCTACGGTCTAAAAAGATATGCCCATCACAAGATAATATGCCATGAATGCAAAAATGCATTAAAATTACAACCACAAGCATTTCAACTCATGGGTGCAGAAAGATAGTATGAAACAACATGAGATTCTAAGCAAGTTTCATCTATAGCATGTCCAAAATGGAGCAACAGTTCAACCACAACAACCAACACAAGTTTTAACTAAAATCTGTCCAGAACAGTAACATAGAATATTGCAACCCACAAATCAACAAGATACAACCACCTAAAATGCTCAACAAGGACATGATGATATAGTCTGCATGATGCTCAACAATTCATGTATTAACAACAAGTTGACTAGAAGAATGGATCAATAGGAAATGAGCTCACAAGAAGACATATTGAACTAAAAAAATTTTAGACTTAGTGAAATTTATCAAGGTGTAGGCAGAGCAGTTTTTATCATGAAGGCATATTGGCAGCAGTAAAACTATATGCTACAGGGCATATATTGGCATGAAACTTAACAACATGGTAGAGGACATCATAATCTACAAATAACTCCATTACATCATAATCTACAAATAACTCTATGACAACATGGTAGAGGATAGCATGGTAGAGCTCATTAAGAAAACACATGGCAAGACAACAACAAAATGTTACATATTCTAGACTTAGAAATATTTCCACATCTCAACGCAGCAACATTGATTAAGCATGTTTGCGTGGTGAAAACTACAGCTAATCATACGGTTCATGGCATGGAAAACGTATCAACACCAAATATACATGGCATACTACAACACACTCCAAAGACATACCTAAAAGGAGGCGATGATTGCTTAATACGAGCATCCCAAGATGGAACTCTACGTTAACTGATTTCAGTTTTATCACGATAATAACTTGAGAGCAACAAATGAACATGATAATGAAGTCCTACCTAGCAACCAGAGGCATGGCAACAAATCAGACATAAAATTGGAAAAATTTCATTAAAAACCATATGCAAAAGCCCTGTGGATATGATGCAATGATCCACGCAACATTGAATAAAATAACAGATTTCAAACTACGATGAGATGCACTTTTGAACAGATATTTAGGCATGTATATGAACGTGAATGCAGATACACACGCAACCATCATGTAGAGCCCAACCACTAGATAGTTCTACATATCTTGATATCCTCAAACGGACAATCGAGCATAAAGTCACGACACGTTTAAAATGCAATCATTATGAATTTGATAGAAAATTGTGGGGCTTAGCCAAAAATTACCCTCGGGGTCGAATCAGGACGGAGCGGTGCGGGACGAGTGGATCCCAGGCTGCAGGACCGTTCAGATCGAGGGATCGGCGGGTTCGGGCGCGGGCAAGGACGGCGTCGTCCCGATCGGAGGTTGAAGGAGGCCGAAGCCAGCGAGGCTGACTCAGGCAAGGAAGGGGCACATCAGCCATGGGGGGCCGCAGATCTAGGCAGCCGGACGCAGATTGAGGCAGGGCGGCCAGCTCGAGGCCATGGCGGCAGTTGGCGCAGGAGGCGACCGACGGGACTCCAACGCGATGTGGCGGCGGGGTGCGCGGAGGCAGGCGGCGATGCATTGGCGCACTGTGCGAGGAGCAGGGGTGGTGTCGGGCTGGGCTGGAGGCGAGGTACAGGCGGTGTCGGGGCGCACCGGCGGCGAGGCAAAGTGGCAACACAGGGGGGTGGAGCACTCATACGTATCCAACGTATCTATAATTTTTGATTGTTCCATGTTATTATATTATCTGTTTTGGATGATTGATATGCATTAATATGCTATTTTATATTATTTTTGGGACTAACCTATTAATCTAGAGCCTAGTGGCAGTTTCTATTTTCCCCCTTATTTTTGAGTATTGCAGATAAGGAATATTAAACGGAGTCCAAATGGAATAAATCTTCGCGATGATTTTCTTGGACCAGAAGACATCTACCAGACTTGGAGGGGAAGGCAAGAAACCTGCCAGGAGGTCACAAGCCAGGTGGGCGCGACCACCACTCCTGGCCGCGCCTGGCAGGCTTGTGGCCCCCCAGCAGGTCTCCGAACCCTATTCTTCGGCCTATAAATTCCCAAATATTCCCCCAATACCAAAGGGAGACACGAAAACACTATTCCGCTGCCAGAAGCCTACGTTCCCGAGAGATCCAATCTTGGAGCCTTTTTCGATAATCTGCCGAAGGGTGATTCGATCACGGAGGGCATCTACATCAACTCCATTGCCCATCCGATGATGCATGAGTAGTCCACCACAGACCTTCGGGTCCATATCTAGTAGCTAGTTGGCTTCTTCTCTCTCTTTGTGCTTCAATACGATGTTCTTCATGATCTTCATGGAGATCTATCCAATGTAATACTCTTTTGCGGTGTGCTTGTCAAGATCCGATGAATTGTGGGTTTATGTTTAGATTATCCATTAATATTATTTGAGTCTTTTTTGAATTCTTATATGCATGATTTCATATATTTGCAAGTCTCTTCGATTTATTGGTTTGGTTTGACCTAGATTGGTAATTCTTGCAACGGGAGAAGTGCTTAGTTTTGGTTCAATCTTACGGTGTCCTCTACATCATGTCCTTTACATCATATCATCATGACATAGTAGGGGTAGCGAGGCACGTATTGTATTGTTGCCATCAAGGATGAAAATATGGGGTTTTCATTATATTGCATGAGTTTATCCCTCTACATCATGTCATCTTACCTAATGTGTTACTCTGTTCTTCATGAACTTAATACTCTAGATGCACGCAAGATTCAGTCGCTGTGTGGAGTAATAGTAGTAGATGTTGAATCGTTTCGGTCTACTTGACACGGACGTGATGCCTATATGCATAATCATTGCCTTGGATATCTTCAAAATTATTCGCTTTTCTATCAATTGCTCGGAAGTAATTTGTTCAGCCATCGTATTATTTTCCTTCATGAGAGAAGCCTCTGTTGAAACCTATGGCCCCCCGGGTCTATTTTCCATATTATATTTTCAGATCTATAAACCAAAAATACTAAAAATACTTTGCTGCAATCTTTTTTTACTTTTGTTTTACTTTTCATTTTGGTAATCTTCTATATCTATCTCTATCAGATATCATCCTTGCAAATAACCGTGAAGGGTTTGACAAACCCTTTATAGCGTTGTGTACAAGTGTTTGATTGTTTCTGTAGGCGCGAAGATTGTGGACTTGCTTGTATCTCCTACTGGATTGATACCTTAGTTCTGAACAACTAAGAGAAATACTTATCTACTTTGCTGCATCTGTGACACCCTGGATTTGGTGGTATAGTAATCCATGTAATCAAGCTACAGGACCTGAGGATTATGCTAATCCAATTGTGATCACTGTCGGAATCAAACCTGATTCAAATTCCTTGCAATTCAAAATTCGGTTCAAAGTGGACATAAAAGTTTTGCAAACTTCAAAATAAAAATCATGCTTGGGTTGTAAATATTCCCTAAACTATTATAAAATTGTAACCAACATTTTATCAATTGGTTGGGTGCCTCAAATATAATTTAATACAGGTCAAAACTATTATTAAATCCCTTTTTGAATTATGAAAATTCCAACTAGGTTGAAATGGCTCTCAAACTCTTTGTGGCACTACCAAATATTACATTTGTAATATTTGGGCTGGGTCACATAAATTTTACAGAAGCTAAATTAATACCATGATATTTAAAAAGAGACAAACTAACGAAACTAAAAAGAAACAAAAGCTTAATAAAAAGAAAAGACCCCCTCTTCTCCCTAGTCCGAGGCCCAGCCTGGCCGGCCCAAACAGCCAACCGGCCAGCCCACCCGGAGCCTATACCCCCCATGGGCAACATTAATCGACAACCCCACTCCCCCCGATTCCATCCCACTCCTCTACGTCACCTTCCAATCCAGATCGGATCTGGGCCGAGCCATCGGCGTCCCCGCCCCTCGCCGGCGCCACGTCACCTCCCTGCCACCACCGGACCCAGACGCCGCCGCCTTGCCGCCCCACTGCCACTCATCGTCGCTAGCGCCACCTCACCGCCCCCACCCCACGGACCTCCTCGCCCCTCCCCGAACGGCTTCTCCAAGCCTCGCCGCCCCCCTTCTCGCAACGCTGGTGAGGCCCTCGGTTGCCGCTCGCGTCTCCCCCTCCCCTCGCCCCGCACGCGCTTGACCCCCACTCGCTCATGCCGGCACAGCCCGCGTCTGGGCTGCCGCTGTGTGCATCGCTGTCGCCGGTCCAACCGCACCTTCCCGCTAGCCCTGTGCTCTCCCGCGCTCCTCGTCACACTCAGCCGCCGCCCCGCCCTCTCGTCGCCTAGCCGCCCACCTCGTGCGGCCACGCCCCTCGACTCACAGTCGTGCCTTGACGCGCTTGCGCGCCCGCGTCCGTGCACACGGACGCACACGCACACCACGGCCCCGCACGCTCGCTCACCGCTACGCACGCCCCTGGCAGCACGCCCCCGCCGTACCCTACGCATCAATGTCTGCCCTGTCACCCGCCGGCCGTCAGCGCTGGCCTCCCCTGCCCCGCACGCCACCGGTTGGTCCCTGGCCGATGGGGATTGCCCGCAGCGTCCAATCTGGTTAGTGGGCTACCCCCCGACTAACCCCTCCCCTGACCCAATGACGAAGGGGCCCACCCCCACCCTAAACGTTTAAAATAAAGAAAAGAATTAAAAAATATATAAAATATAATTAGTAAATTAATCAATTAATCAATTAGGTATTAATGATTAATTAGTTTAGTTAATGTCTGTATTAGCTTAATTGTGAATGACATGTGGGTCCCAGCCCCATTAACAACTAAGTAAACCTCTTAACTTAATTCTGTTAACTAATTAACCTATTTAGTGAATGACATGTGGGCCCCCTTGGTCAGTTTGACCAGTCAACATGGCTGTTGACTGCTGATGTCAGCATGACATCATGCCGATGTCATAATTACATTTATTGAACTAAATTTAATCTATTTAAATTTCTAAATATTAACAAAACTTTGGAAATTAATATAAAATAATCCATAACTCATGAAAATATTTTATACATGAAAGTTGTTCAGAAAAATACCACGAATCCGAATAAGTGGTCCGTTTGTGTATCACGTGCTCCTATTATAATGAACGTTGAATATTTCCATCATCTACGTCTGACCGGTAGTAGCCCGAGACCCGGAAAGTATCGTCAGATATTCTTCCGACCCGTCTACGACGTGTGGTACTGTGTTAGTGCATTCCCAGCTCTGCATACTGCCATGACATGCAGCATGTTTGCATTTGTGCTTTATATTAATTGTCCCCCCCTCTTCTAACCGGTAGACCCCGAGATTGACGCTGCTGTCGGGTACGATTACGCGACTGACGATCAGGCCTTTGTAGCAGAGCAGCAAGGCAAGCAAACCCCCCCTTGAGCATTCCGGTATCGCTCCCATTTGTTTCCCTCTCATTCTTGCATTAGATTTTTCTACTACATTAGCTAGCTTCTATTTATGATGCATAACCTGTTTTTGATAACTGCTACTATACCTATTGCTATATCAACTTCTTAGGTATACGGTTGATCAATGAATCCTCAGTGACCCCTTAGTCCTAGTTTGCCCCTGCTTCTTCATCAACGACTCGATGACTCGAAGAATCGGTCAACCGACCGACAAGCTATGCCCGTCACTCATACGTCTCCAACATATCTATAATTTAAGAAGTATTCATGCCATGTTTACAATAATTCTATATAATTTTTATTAGAACTAGCCTGGACTGACGTTGTTTTCAGCAGAACTACCATGGTGTCATTTTTTGTGCAGAAATAAAAGTTCTCAGAATGGGCTGAAAATTTAGTATGATTTTTTCTGGACCAAAAGAGACCCCCGAAGAATTGGAGTTGGGCCAGAAGAGCCACAAGGAGGGTCACAAGCCCGCCAGGCGTGGCCACCCCCTGGCCGCATCTAGCAGGCTTGTCACCGCGTCGTGGCATCTCTTGACGTGACATCGACGCCAAAAATTCCTATAAATATAGAAACCTCCGAAAAGAAACCTAGATCGGGAGTTCCGCCGCCGCAAATCTCCAGAGCCAGGAAAAACCAATCAGGAGCCCGTTTCGGCACCCTGCCAGAGGGGGGAAACCATCATCGGAGGCCATCTTCATCATCCCGGAGGTCTCCATGACGAGGAGGGAGTAGTTCACCCTTGGGGTTGAGCGTATGTACCAGTAGCTATGTGTTTGATCTCTCCCTCTCTCTTGTGTTCTTGAGATGGCACGATCTTGATGTACTGCGAGCTTTATTGATATAGATGATCATATGGAGTTTTCCCCTCTCTATCTTGTTGTGATGAATTGAGTTTTCCCTTTGAAGTTTTACTTATAGGATTGAGTCTTTAAGGATTTGAGAACACTTGATGTATGTCTTGCGATGGGATATCCGTGGTGACAATGGGATGTTCTATTAATCTACTTGATGTATGTTTTGGTGATCAACTTGCGGGTTCCGTGACCTTGGGAATTAGTTGGCACACATTTTTGACTTGACTTTCTGGTAAAAACTTTGGGGCACTCTTTGAAGTTCTTTGTGTTGGATTGAACATGATGAATCTGAAATTATGTGATGCATATCGTATAATCAAGACCATGGGTACTTGTGTTGACATTGGAGTATGTAGGTGATATTAGGGTTTTGGTTGATGTGTATCTTAAGGTGTTATTTTAGTAAGAACTCTAGGGCAGTTTGTGACACTTATAGAGATAGCTCATAAGACTGACCAAAAAATATAACTTTGAGGTGGTTTCATACCCTACAATAATTTCTTTCGTTACTTCTCCGCTATTTGTAACTTTGGAGTGAACTCTTTGTCGCACGAGAGGTATTTACATATGATTCAACTATGTCAAAATTGTTAAGAGAAATTGCACTAGTGAAAGTTTGGACCCTAGGCCTTGTTTCCAAGCATTTATACAATGTTTTGCTCGCTGTGTACTATTTTTTACCTTGCTGTTTTTATATTTTCAGATTACAAACACCTATATCTACCATCCATATTATACTTGTATCACCATCTCTTCGCTGAACTAGTGCACCTATAGAATATACCATTGTATTGGGTGTGTTGGGGACACAAGAGACTCTTTGTTATTTGGTTGCAGGGTTATTTAAGAGAGACCATCTTCATCCTATGCCTCCCACAGATTGATAAACCTTAGTGTAGGGGAACGTTGCATGGGAAAGAAAATTTTTCCTACGCACACACAAGATCTATCCATGGTGATGAGCATCTACGAGAGGGAGATTGAATCTACATACCCTTGTAGATCGCTAAGCGGGAAGCGTTAAGAAACGCGGTTGGTGTAGTCGAACGTCTTTGCGATCCAAATCGCTGAGCGTCCCGCGATCTCATCACGATCCGTAGCGTGATCTCATCACAATCCATCCTGTGATCCAATCACGAATCGTCTCGCGATCTTGATCACGGTTCTTCCGATCTAGCGCCTAACAGACGACGCCTCCGCGTTTAGCACACGTACAGATCGATGAGGATCTCCGCCTTCTTTATCCAGCAAGAGGGAGTGGAGAGGTAGACGAGTTCTCCAGCAACGCGATGGCGCTGCAGCGATGGTGGTGGAGTAATCTCAGTAGGGCTTCGCCTAAACGGAGCTGAAACCGATCTAGAGGAGAAACTACGAAGTAGATGGTAGGGTTGCACGTGGCTCAAAATCTTGTGTCAAAACCCTAAAACCATCTAGTATATATAGTAGGAGAGGAGGAGGAGGCTTGGCGCAAGGGCCAGCCCCTCTTTGCTTTGGCCGAAGTGGAGAGGAGTCCTCCTCCTCCTCCACTCCTAGTAGGATTAGGACTCCTTCCTTATTTCCACCTTTTTGCCTTTTTCCACCTTTTCTCCTTTGGAATTTCTTCCTCAGCAGGATGGGCCTTGTGTGGGACTTCGGCCAGCCCACTAAGGGATGGTATTTGTCCTCCCACAGCCCATGTACCCCTTCCGATGGTCCCCCGGTACACTACCGGCACTCTCGATACACTACCGATGAGCCCGACACTTTTGTGGCGACCAAAACAAGACTTCCTATATATCAATCTTTACCTCCGAACCATTCCGGAGCTCCTCGTGACGTCCGGGATCTCATCTGGGACTCCTAACAACCTTCTATGACCACCATGCATAACTCTATACTACCGAAACGTCACCGAACCTTAAGTGTGCAGACCCTATGGGTTCGAGAACTATGTAGACATGACCGAGACACCTCCACGGTCAATAACCAATAGCGGGACCTAGATGCCCATATTGGTTCCTACATATTCTACGAAGATATTTATTGGTCGAACCTCTATGTCAAGGATTCAGTTAATCCCGTATGATGTTCCGTTTGGTCTATTCCGGCAGGGCTTCGCCTAAGCACTGCAGAAAACCGATCTAGAGGAGAAACTATGCACTAGAGGAACGGGTAGCACGTGGCTGAAAATTCTGTGCCAAAACCTAAAATCCTCTAGTACGTATAGGTGGAGAGGAGGAGGAGGCTTGTCTGCCAAAAAGCCAGCCCTTGGGTTGGCGAAAGTGGGGAGGAGAGGAGGACTCCTCCTCCAATCCTAGTAGGACTAGGATTCCTCCTTTTTTTGGCCTTTTTCCACCTTTTTCCCTTTGGGCTTTTTCTCCCAGACACATGGGCCTTGTGTGGGACTTCCACCAGCCCACAAAAGGCTGGTATTTACTCTCCTACAGCCCATGAAGCCTCTTGGGTCGAAATACCCCTCCCGGTGGTCTCCCGGTACACTACCGGCACTCCCGGTACATTCCCGATTAGCCCGAAACTTTTCCGGCAACCAAAATGGGACTTCCTATATATCAACCTTTACCTCCGGACAATTCCGGAGCTCCTCGTGACGTCCGGGATCTCATCCGGGACTCCGAAAAACCTTCAGTCACCACCATACATAACTCTATACTACCGAAATGTCACCGAACCTTAAGTGTGCAGACCCTGCGGATTCGAGAACTATGTAGACATGACCGAGACACCTCTACGGTCAATAACCAATAGAGGGACCTGGATGCCCAAATTGGTTCCTACATATTCTACGAAGATCTTTATTGGTCGAACCTCTATGTCAAGGATTCAGTTAATCCCGTATGATGTTCTCTTTGTTCTTCGGTATGTTACTTGCCCGAGATTCGATCGTCGGTATCTATACCTAGTTCAACCTCGTTACCGGCAAGTCTCTTTACTCATTCCGTAATACAAGATCCCATGACTAACACTTAGTCACATTGCTTCCAAGGCTTATTGTGATGTTGTATTACCGAGTGGGCCCTGAGATACCTCTCCGTCACACGGAGTAACAAATCCCAGTCTTGATCCATGCCAACCCACCAGACACCCTCGGAGATACCTGTAATGCACCTTTATAGTCACCCAGTTAAGTTGCGACGTTTGATACAGACAACGCACTCCTCCGGTGTCCGTGAGTTGCATGATCTCATGGTCATAGGAACATATACTTGACAGGCAGAAAACTGTAGCAATAAACTGACACGATCATATGCTACGTTTATAGTTTGGGTTTTGTCCATCCCATCATTCCCCTAATGATGTGATCCCGTTATCAAATGACATCTCATGTCAATGTCTAGGAAACCTTGACCATCTTTGATCAACGAGCTAGTTAACCAGAGGCATACTAGGGACAAAGTGTTGTCTATTTATCCACACATGCAATGTGTTTCTGATCAATACAATTATAGTATGGATAATAAACGATTATCATGAACAAGGAAATATGATAATAATCAATTTATTATTGCCTCTAGGGCATATTTCCAACAGTCTCCCACTTGCACTAGAGTCAATAATCTAGTTCACATCACCATGTGATTCACATTGTTATGAATCTAACACCCAATGAGTTCTGGGGCTCGATCATGCTTTGCTTGTGAGAGGGGTCGTTTAGTCAACGGGTCTGCGACATTCAGATCCGTGTGTAGTTTGCAAATCTCCGTGTCATACTGTAAATACTGCTACCACACTCCACTTGGAGCTATTCCAAATGGCTGCTCCACTATACGTATCCGGATTGCTACTAAGAATCATCCGGATTGGTGTTAAAGCTTTCATCGACATAACTCTTTATCACCTCCATAATCGAGAAACATTTCCTTAGTCTTTAGTCACTAAGGATAATCTTGAACGCTATCCAGTAATCCACTCCGAGATCACTCTTGTAACCCTTGACAGACTCATGGCCAGGCACACACAGGTGCGGTACACAACATGGCATACTACGTAGAGCCTATGGCTAAAGCACAGGGGACGACCTTCATCCGTTCTCTTTCTTCTGCCGTGGTCGAGCTTTGAGTCTTACTCAACTTCACACCTTACAAATTAGGCAAGAATTCTTTCTCTAATTGATCCATTTTGAACTCTTTCAAAATCTTGTCAAGGTCTCATCAAGACGTCTTGATCTATCTCTATAGAACTCGATGCCCAACAATCAAGTAGCTTTATCCAGGTCTTCCTTTGAAAAACTCTTTTCAAACAACCCTTTATGCTTTCCAGAAATTCTACATCATTTCTGATCAACAATATGTCATCCACATATGCTTATCAGAAACTCGATAGTGCTCCCACTCACTTTATTGTAAATACAAGTTTCTCATAAAGTTTGCATAGACTCAAAAACTTTGATCACCTCATCAAAGCGTATATTCCAACTCCGAGATGCTTGCTTTAGCCCATAGAAGGATCACTGAAGCTTGCACACCTTTTAGCATCCTTTGGACTGACAAAACCTTCTGGTTGTATCTCATACAACCTTTCCTTAAGGAAGGAAATGATGTTTTGACATCCATCTGCCAGATTTCATAATTGAAAAATGCAGCAACTGCTAACAAAATTCCAACAGACTTTAGCATTGCTACGAGTGAGAAAGTCTCATCGCAGTCAACTCCTTGAACTTGTCGTAAACTTCTTTGCAACAAGTCGAGCTTTATAAATGGTGACATTTACCCTCAGCGTTTGTCTTCATCTCAAAGGTCCATTTGTACTTTAACTCGATGACGATATCTGCCTTCTTGATCCAGAAAGAGGGACCGGAGAGGTAGATGAGTTCTCTGAGAATGCGATGGTGGTGGTGGTGAAACTATTCCGGCAGGGTTTCGCCTATGCACCACAAAATCTAGATGTTGGAGGAACTGGGGAATAGAGAACTAGCGCGTGGACTTGTGTCCTTGTGGGATCTATTCCTCCAGTTTATATAGGAGCGAGGGGAGGAGGAAGCTGCCTAGGGTTTCCCCTAGGACTTCGACCGAAGTGGAGAGGAGGTCGAGGAGTCCACCTCCAATCCTACTCCTAGTAGGATTCCACTTGGAATCTTCCCACCTTCAGGATTTTTCCTTTTCTCCTCCTCCAACAGCATGGGCCTCTTGGGGATGGTTTTCCCAGCCCACTAAGGGCTGGTGCACTACCCCTCAGGCCCATGTGGCCTCTCCTGGTGGTCCCCCGGTACCCTCCAAACACTCCTTGTACACTACCGAAGTGCCCAAAACTTTTCCGGTGACCAAAATGGGACTTCCTATATATCAATATTTACGTCCGGACCATTCCGGAGCTCCTTGAGGCGTCTCAGATCTCATCCGATCCTCCGAACAACCTCCGGTCAGCACAATTCATAACTCTATACTACCGAAACGTCATCGAACATTAACTGTGCGGACCATGCGGGTTCGAGAACCATGTAGACATGAACGAGACACCTCTACAGTCAATAAACAATAGAGGGACCTGTATGACCATATTGGTTCCTACATATTCTACGAAGATCTTTATCGCTTGAACCTCTATGTCAAGGATTCAGTTAATCCCGTATGCTGTTCCCTTTGTTCTTCGGTATGTTACTTGCCCGAGATTCGATCGTAGGTATCTCTATACATAGTTCAATCTTGTTACCGAAAAGCCTCTTTACTCATTTCGTAATATAAGATCCCATGGCTAATATTTTAGTCACATTGCTTGCAAGGCTTGCTATGATTTTGTATTACCGAGTGGGCCCCTAGATACCTCTCCGTCACACGGAGTAACAAATCCCAGACTTGATCCGTACCCACTCAATAGACACCCTCGGAGATACCTATAGAGCACCTTTATAGTCACCCAGTTACGTTGTGACGTTTGATACATACAAGGTACTCCTTCGGTGTTAGTGGGTTGCATAATCTCATGGTCATAGGAACAGATACTTGACTTGCAGAAAACTATAGAAATAAACTAACACAATCATGTGCTATGTTTAAGTTTGGGTATTGTCCATCACATAATTCTCCCAATGATGTGATCCTGTTATCAAATGACATATTATGTCCATGGCTAGGAAACTTCAACCATCTTTGATCAACGAGCTAGTTCACTAGAGGCATACTAGGGACACAGTGTTGTCTATGTATCCACACATGCAATGTGTTTCCAATCAATACAATTATAGCATGGATAATAAACAATTATCATGAACAAGGAAATATAGTAATAACCATTTTATTATTGCCTCTAGGGCATATTTCCAATAGTTCCCACTTGCACTAGAGTCAATAATCTAGCTCACATCACTATGTGATTTACATTGTAATGAATCTAACACCCATACAGTTCTGGTGTTCATCATGTTCAGCCCTTGGAAGAGGTTTAGTCAACGGGTTTGCAACATTCAGATCCGTGTGCACTTTGCAAATATTTATGTCCTCCTCCTTTATGTAATCACAGATGGAATTGAAGCATCACTTTATATGTCTGGTCCTCTTGTGAAACCCTGGTTCCTTGGCCAGAGCAATGGCGCCAGTGTTGTCACAAAATAGAGCCATTGGATTTAGTGCACTGGGTACTGCTCCAAGATCTATCAGGAACTCCTTCATCCAGACACCTTCCTTTGCTGCCTCCGAGGCTGTGATGTACTCCTCTTCACATGTAGAATCGACTACCTGGTCCAAAACAGAGCAACAGTTCAACCACAACAACCAACACAAGTTTTAACTAAAATCTGTACAAAACAACAACATAGCATATTGCAACCCACAAATCAACAAGATACAACCACCTAAAATGCCAACAAGGACATGGTGATGTAGCCTACATGATGCTCAACAATTTATCTATTAACAACAAGTTGATTAGAAGAATGGATCAATAGGAAATGAGCTCAAAAGAATATTGAACTAAACAGTTTTCAGACTTGGTGAAATTTATTAAGGTGTAGGACAGAGCAGTTTTTATCACAAAGGCATATTGGCAGCAGTAAAACTATATGCTATAGGGCATACATTGACATCAAACTTAACAACATGCTAGAGGATGTCATAATTTACAAACAAATCCATTACACCAACCCCAAACGGACTGTAGATCATTAGCAAAACACATGGCAAGACAGCAACAAAATGTTACAAATTCTAGACTTAGAAATATTTCCACATCTTAAATCAGCAGCATTGATTAAGCATGTTCGCATGGTGAAAACTACAGCTAAGCTTAAGATTCATGGCATGAAAAACCTATCAAGAACAAGTAGACATGGCATGCTACAACACACTCCAAAGACATAACTAAAAGGGGGCATTGATTGCTTAATACGAGCATCGCAAAATGGAACTCTACGTTAACAGATTTCAGTTTTATCACGATAACAACTTGAGAGCAACAAATGAACATGATAATGAATTCCTACCTAGCACCTAGAGGCATGGCATCAAAGTAGACATGAAATTGGACAAATTTCATGAAGAAACCATATGCAATCATCCACACAACATTGAATAAAATAACAGATTTACAACTGCGATGAGATGCACTTTTGCAACAGATATTTAGGCATGTATATGAACCCTAATGCACATGCACAGGCAACCATCATGTAGAGCACAACCTCTAGATACTTCTACATATCTTGATAATCTCAAACGGACAATCGAGCCTAAAGATACGACACGTTTAAAATGGAATCGTGATGAACTTGACAGAAAGTTGTGGGGACTTAACGAAAATTACCCTCAGGGTCAAAACAGAATGGAGCGGTGCGGGACGGGCGGATCCCGAGCCGTGGGACCATTTGGATCAAGGGATCGACGGGTTCGGGCGCGGGCAGGGACGGGGTTGTCCTGACCGGAGGTTGAAGGAGGCCAAGGACGGCAGGGCTGACTCTGGCGAGGAGGGGGCACAGCAGCCGCGGGGGCGGGAGATCTGGGCAGCCCGGAACTCCTTCGGCCGGATCCCATCGGATCCGGGGCAGATCGGGGCCATGACGGTGGTTGATGCAGGAGGCGACAAGCGGGGCTCCAACACGATGCGCTGGCGGGGTGCGCGGGGGCCGGCGGCATTGCGGCTGTGCACTACATGAGGAGTAGGGCGGCGCTGGGCTGGGCTGGAGGCGAGGTACGGCAGCATCGGGGCAAAGCAGCGGCGTAGGCAGGTGGAGCACGGGTGAGCGGGAGGAGCGTGGGGCGGGCGTGCGGGCGGTTCGTGCTCGGCTGGCCCGGGGCGGGCCACGCATGGGCCCCGACATGCTTCGACGGTGGGGAGAGCCAGGTTGGGGGACATGGCGAACGCTCATTGGCCGGGCTGAGGTGGCGCGCTACGTGTCGGCTTCTGGTAGGCCGCAGTGGCGGCTGGTGGGGGCTCAGGCGGCGGCCGACCGGTGGCTGCGCTCCAAGTGGCGAGGCATGGCTCTGTTTGCATGGAAATTGAGGAGGAGGTAGGCTAGAGGTTGATGGAGGGCTAGGGAGCCCAAAATGGCAGGGTAGGGGTGTTTAAGTAGGAAAGGGGGCTAGGTTTAGGGGGTTTTGCATTGTCTCGAGGCCTCTGATCGTGATTGGACGGCTCCGTTCACGGGGGAGGTTAGGGTTGGCTTAGGTGGGAAGGTTGTGGCTGTGTAGTTGGCCTAGGCTTAGAGAAGAGACGGAAGGGGCAGCCCGTGCCTGAGTTTTTTTCAAACCGAAAAACGTTTGATAAATAAACCAATGACAATACCGCTACGGTCGACCGTTCGGGTATCAAACGACCCGTGATTGCGACGAAATTTTGCAGGCGTCCTACCTACAACATATTACGACCACTCACCAAGTTTTGACCCTATCTGAGAAATTTTTATAGACACTTTTGAAAACAATATTTTATCGATGTCGCGGGCGCGGGCATGTGTGATTGTTCTCAAAACGGTCATCGACGAGAACGGAGAGAACCAACAACTATGAATGGACGCAAGTTTTCAAAAACGAGCGACAATGCTATGCTGATGATGCGAATGATGCAATGGTGAATGCGACAATCAAACGAATCAAATGACGACAACGAAATAAAAGGGGAATCTTCTGGAGCGTCAGTCCCGGGCTGTTACAACTCTCCTCCACTAACAAGAGATCTTGCCCCGAGATCTTAGATTGTGAAGGGGTAGAGAAAGAGCAAGAGTAAGATGTAAAACTTAGTTGCTTGTTTGACAAACGTGTGAAACCAACGATTCTTGAAGGCTGCAAAGAGATGAAGAATGATATGAGAGACAAGCAAGAATTCAAAAGAAATTTCGATAGCACTCCGGTAGAAAAGAGAAGCGGAACTTGAAGAGAAGACACAACACTACAGTTAAATGGACAAGCAAGGAGATAATATGATCTTGACCAAATGAGATGATGGTTCGAAGAGAGCAACATCACAATGCCTTCGGAACAAAAGAAAAAGCATCCTTGGAATGAAGGATTGAACGGAGTTGTTGGAAAATCAACAATGAAACGAATAATCTTGTTGTGGGCTTGTGGAAACATCCCAAAATTATGAGGTGACAACCGTCCACTAATAGAAAAAATACTACTTTGGAGCAACAAGATATGCAAAACTTCTTTCACCAAGAGGAGAGGAGAAAACTTGGATCGTTGATGAGCACCTCATATAGCAACCATCCTTAGGAATTGCTTGCGGTGAAATCCAATGCAAGGTAGCTCCAAGGAAGACATGATGGGTTTACATATCTCATTCTTGACAACTTCTCTTTGAGTCTCCTCATGAATCAAGAATGCTATAACACCATCTCAAAAGATAATGGAAAAGGAATTGCTCTTTGAAATGCAAGATAAATAGTACTTGAGGTACTACCACAGAATCTTGACGAATATTTCAAGAAAGAATAACATCCTTAACTAACCACCATGAGAGCCTCCGTATACAAAAGAATGGTGAAAAGAAATGAAGGTTGAAAAGAATAAGATTATGACCTTGCAAAATTTAGATGAAGCTTCATGGTGATATACGTGAGAAAACATGGAACTCCGGAAAAGAAAAGATGAACAACTTAGAATCGAGAATTGATATCATGCACAACTCCGGAAGAAGGATTGAAATCACCTTGATGAAACAAGAATAAGAATTATGTTATTCTTATCCTTCATCAAGTTAAATTGATGAGAAGCAACAGATTTGCATACTACTTATTCTTCTTGGAAGGATTGATGAGAGATGAGACAAGCTTGAAGACTACTTGAATGAAACACCGATAATAATTTGAAACGAATGAGGATACTACAATTGAATGGAGATACATGACATGAGAACGAAGAGACCATGATCCACGTAAAGAAATCTTGAATGAAGCACCGGAATAAGTGAGATATGAACGAAGGGACAACAATTGAGAAGAATTTGAGAATGAAAGCTGAAAGCTGAGAGCAAGGAAATCTCATGAAATGATGGCCTTCGCAGGATCGGGAAATGAAAACAACTCTGGAATGCTCCTAATAGATATGGGAGGAATTCTCATGATCGAAAACAATTGAGAGGACAACATGAAACTGAAAGAATGAATCTCCAAGAATAGATCAAGATTTATAAGAAACTCTCCTTCGTCTTCAACACTAAGAATGACAATGAGAAACACAACCATGAATTACCGAGACAATACGGAACAATGAATAAGGAAAGGTTGAGCCAACAATGAAAATTAATTTGAAGGGATCTTTGAGAAGTAATATGACTGATGAAATTCATTCTTACGTCATATTGAAAAGAACTTGAGGACATCTCCGGAAAGATTAGAAGAGAAGGGTAAGATACTTGGGAAAAGCTATGGGTTATGGGACCACTCAAAAGAGACGACTGTTGAAAAAGTTGCAAAGAGAGATTGCACAGGTAAAAATTAAGAACTTGATGAGGTGATAACCTCAAAATGATTTGATAGGATTTTGAACGGAAACACAAATCTCCTGAGGTATCTTTAGCACACCGGATAGAATAGAGAGGGATGAATAAACAAGAGAGGCTTGGATAGCAATCCTGACATGAAAAACATTGCACGAATGAAAAGGATATGACGAACACCGAGAGGTTGTATTGAATTAACGGAGAAAAATAACAACGAGAACGAAGGATATGAGGATAGATCTTGAAACTAAAACTCCTGAGAATCTCCACAATGAATTACCAGATACAATACCAAAGAAAAGATAGCTGAAGAATTAAAGAAAAGAAAGCACTTGGATGACAATTTAATCATTGAAGAAAAAAGGGCGGGAGGGTGGGGAAAACAATGACAACTTAAGATGGATGAAAAGAACTCCAGAAAGAAATATGAGGATTGATCTTGCAAATATTGGAAGGGTTAAATCATCTTGAAAAGAATTGCACTTCATTGAGCAAAAGAATTAGCATTCCCATAGAAATATGAGAACACTTCTTATAAAAGATATGAAATCATCACTTGACATCGAAGCAACGCGAATTACCATACTCCAACAAAACTAAATGATGAGGCTTGCAAATTAAGTCGGTAGAAAATACATAACCCCTTATGCATTGTTGGAAGGACAATCCTAGGTAACTACTTGGATTCCCACCTAAGAACTTCTGAAATCTTTGGTTATGCAATCGGGTCCACGGATACACCGAGTAAAATCCATCACTCAACTCCTAGCAGTAATACTACTCTCCAGTGTATCATTTTCATCAACACAAAACCATAGGCCTCAGAAATTCATCTACCTTAGACCCTCATAATCACAACGATATGAATTATGGCAGTACATGTGGACACTCTCCCCAGTACTGGGTGAGGCCAAACTCCTCTCGCCAGAAAGGGTATTGAAGCAATTTCGAACATCCCCGTCCTGAGATACTAAGGAAACTGAACGCCAACGATGTGTCAAGAATCCCTTGGAGCTCTACTCCTCGGTAACAGGAGGCACCAAGTACAGAACTCCATCACCTCGGCGTCATAGAGATTCCAAAATACCCGCGTGATCCTAAAAACCATTTGAGTGAGAAGAGGAGTAGAACTAAACTTCCCACATCAGGATTCCTCACCAAAGCAAAGAACAGGAGTAAAAATAATCCTACTCTCCGATATATAACTAGACTCAAATAGTTTTTCACTAGAATTGACTCGACCAAGTTCAATCAATCAAGGGGAATCCTAGGTCGGTACAGGCTCGGATACCAACTTGTAACGCCCAAGATGCGATCCTATCCTTATTTTGGCTCGAGGGCCATGATAGGGATAGAAGCGCATCTCGCCGTTTTGCAAGAATGGATATCATTACAAGTACATTTAAAGAAGAGATGAGGATATGGAATTGGCTTACACTCGTCACAAGCTACATCAAGATCACATAAATACAACAACATATTCAACCATCATACATAAGAGCAGGGTTCGACTACGAACGAAATCAAACGATAAAATGACATCCATCCTTGCTATCCCAGGCTGCCGGCCTGGAACCCATCCTAGATCGACGAACAAGTAGAACTCCAAATCAAACAAGCATCATTCTCACGTCAAATCATCGCATTACCTGTACGTGCAACTGTTGTTGTAGTAATCTGTGAGCCATAGGGACTTAGCAATCTCATTTCCAAGGGTATCAAGACTAGCAAAGCAGAATGGGTGAGGTATGGTTAAGTGGTGAGGTTGCAGAAAGCACTAAGCATTTATTTGAGTGGCTAACTTACGAATACAGAAAGTAAAGTGGGTGGCCTATGCATAACGGACGTGAACTAGTAATGATCACTAAGTTATCCTGAATACCTGCTTACATCAAACATAACCCCATCATGTTCTCGCTTGGATGCATAACTCACAAGAAGAGACAGTCACAGTTACGCAGACAGTTGGTGTATTTTATTTGACTTTACTTCAAGTTTGCTATGATCGGGTGTTAGACAAAGTTTCCAAGTTGCCACGTAACCGCGGGACGGCTTCTCAAAAAGATTTAACCCTACAGGGGTGCTCCAACTCATCCATCAGAAACTAACCACACGCTGTGTCGAATAACCTCGACAACGGAAAGCCTATGATCGCCTTGGAAATTCTTTTGGAAAACCTAAACCTCGAGATAGCCCAAAGTATCCTCGGAATCCCTCGCACAAGACGTTCAAGAAAGGTAAAACAAATCCAGCTAGGCGTCCCGATGTACCGACAATCCCTATAGGAGTCACGTATGTCTTTCCCAGGGCACGACTGGATGGGAAAGATGTCGGGTTGGCTGAGACCTTGGGTGACCAGGGGGCGCCAGACATCGCCTGGTTTGGACCAACACTCATGAGGAGCACCGGCCAGGGTTGTTGATTAAAGATCCTCGACTATTTACTCACTTGTAGGTTTATTATTTATTAGACAAATGTAGTACCAGAGTTGGGCCTTGCCAGAAGAGTTTTATCCTAAAACGAAAATCAAGGGGGTCCCCATAACAACCCCGAGCATGTTAGGAGTGCTCAATATGGAACATAACACCGGTACAAAAGTTGCTAGGGCGACAAAGATGGAACAAAACACCAAGCAAAAGGCCAAGCCTCCCACCTTTTACTAAGTATATAGGTGCATTAACTTAAATATAAATAATATTGTGATATAACAAAATATCCATGTTGTCACATGGAAGCAATTGCACCTGCATCTAGAAACTCTATAAGAAGGTCTGAGCAAGCGGTAACACAGCCAAACACAGGTTTGCTGGGATGTGGAGGAGTTAGAGGCTTATCATGGCAATGTTGAGAGCTTCACTTACAAGTGGTAGGTAACATGACATAACGATAGAAGCGAGACAACTAGCATAGCAATGATAGTAGTATTATCCAGGGAAATGTGTCACCTTGCCTGAGATCCCGCTTGGATGAAGAACGAATCCGTGAAGTTGACGAACGAGGCGTAGTTGAACGAATCCTCACACTCCTAACGGTTTGGGAACTCTATCAAGAAGAAACAATCCGAAAACAACAATCAAAAAATGATAAACACCACAACATATGCATGACATGACGCGCGGTCAAATATGATGCATGTTATGCATGGCATGGCAAAACACAACTATCAACTTCCACACATTAAGTGAAGCTCAATATGCAACGAGTTGAATATTGACGAAAATCCACATTTGAATTACTTAGTCCACTCTCGTTTTTTTACGCGGCAATATTCAATGTTGTTAAACATGCAAAGATGTGTATCATAATGAAACTACACTATCTAGGCATCTTAAATGAGGTCGGAAACAACATATAGTATTTCCGATAGGTCCCCATATGCAAATTATGATTCTGGTCCATATATGAACTAACCATATTTTATATTTGTCAAGCAACAGAAAAAATTATACCATGCAATTCTACACGTCATTCTAGTCGATTTACATATATAGAACGTTTAAAACGGAGCTACGGTCTAAAAGATATGCCCATCACAAGATAATATGCCATGAATGCAAAATGCATTAAAATTACAACCACAAGCATTTCAACTCATGGGTGCAGAAAGATAGTATGAAACAACATGAGATTCTAAGCAAGTTTCATCTATAGCATGTCCAAAATGGAGCAACAGTTCAACCACAACAACCAACACAAGTTTTAACTAAAATCTGTCCAGAACAGTAACATAGAATATTGCAACCCACAAATCAACAAGATACAACCACCTAAAATGCTCAACAAGGACATGATGATATAGTCTGCATGATGCTCAACAATTCATGTATTAACAACAAGTTGACTAGAAGAATGGATCAATAGGAAATGAGCTCACAAGAAGACATATTGAACTAAAAAAATTTTAGACTTAGTGAAATTTATCAAGGTGTAGGCAGAGCAGTTTTTATCATGAAGGCATATTGGCAGCAGTAAAACTATATGCTACAGGGCATATATTGGCATGAAACTTAACAACATGGTAGAGGACATCATAATCTACAAATAACTCCATTACATCATAATCTACAAATAACTCTATGACAACATGGTAGAGGATAGCATGGTAGAGCTCATTAAGAAAACACATGGCAAGACAACAACAAAATGTTACATATTCTAGACTTAGAAATATTTCCACATCTCAACGCAGCAACATTGATTAAGCATGTTTGCGTGGTGAAAACTACAGCTAAGCATACCGTTCATGGCATGGAAAACCTATCAACACCAAATATACATGGCATACTACAACACACTCCAAAGACATACCTAAAAGGAGGCGATGATTGCTTAATACGAGCATCCCAAGATGGAACTCTACGTTAACTGATTTCAGTTTTATCACGATAATAACTTGAGAGCAACAAATGAACATGATAATGAAGTCCTACCTAACAACCAGAGGCATGGCAACAAATCAGACATAAAATTGGAAAAATTTCATTAAAAACCATATGCAAAAGCCCTGTGGATATGATGCAATGATCCACGCAACATTGAATAAAATAAAAGATTTCAAACTACGATGAGATGCACTTTTGAACAGATATTTAGGCATGTATATGAACGTGAATGCAGATACACACGCAACCATCATGTAGAGCCCAACCACTAGATAGTTCTACATATCTTGATATCCTCAAACGGACAATCGAGCATAAAGTCACGACACGTTTAAAATGCAATCATGATGAATTTGATAGAAAATTGTGGGGCTTAGCCAAAATTACCCTCGGGGTCGAATCAGGACGGAGCGGTGCGGGACGAGTGGATCCCAGGCTGCAGGACCGTTCAGATCGAGGGATCGGCGGGTTCGGGCGCGGGCAAGGATGACGTCGTCCCGATCGGAGGTTAAAGGAGGCCGAAGCCAGCGAGGCTGACTCAGGCAAGGAAGGGGCACATCAGCCATGGGGGCCGCAGATCTAGGCAGCCGGACGCAGATTGAGGCAGGGCGGCCAGCTCGAGGCCATGGCGGCAGTTGGCGCAGGAGGCGACCGACGGGACTCCAACGCGATGTGGCGGCGGGGTGCGCGGAGGCAGGCGGCGATGCATTGGCGCACTGTGCGAGGAGCAGGGGTGGTGTTGGGCTGGGCTGGAGGCGAGGTACAGCGGTGTCGGGGCGCACCGGCGGCGAGGCAAAGTGGCAACACAGGGGGGTGGAGCACTCATACGTATCCAACGTATATATAATTTTTGATTGTTCCATGTTATTATATTATCTGTTTTGGATGATTGATATGCATTAATATGCTATTTTATATTATTTTTGGGACTAACCTATTAATCTAGAGCCTAGTGGCAGTTTCTATTTTCCCCCTTATTTTTGAGTATTGCAGATAAGGAATATTAAAAGGAGTCCAAATGGAATAAAATCTTCGCGATGATTTTTCTTGGACCAGAAGACATCTACCAGACTTGGAGGGGAAGGCAAGAAACCTGCCAGGAGGTCACAAGCCAGGTGGGCGCGGCCACCACTCCTGGCCGCGCCTCGCAGGCTTGTGGCCCCCCAGCAGGTCTCCGAACCCTATTCTTCGGCCTATAAATTCCCAAATATTCCCCCAATACCAAAGGGAGACACGAAAACACTTTTCCGCTGCCAGAAGCCTACATTCCCGAGAGATCCAATCTTGGAGCCTTTTTCGATAATCTGCCGAAGGGTGATTCGATCACGGAGGGCATCTACATCAACTCCATTGCCCATCCGATGATGCATGAGTAGTCCACCACAGACCTTCGGGTCCATATCTAGTAGCTAGTTGGCTTCTTCTCTCTCTTTGTGCTTCAATACGATGTTCTTCATGATCTTTATGGAGATCTATCCAATGTAATACTCTTTTGCGGTGTGCTTGTCAAGATCCGATGAATTGTGGGTTTATGTTTAGATTATCCATTAATATTATTTGAGTCTTTTTTGAATTCTTATATGCATGATTTCATATATTTGCAAGTCTCTTCGATTTATTGGTTTGGTTTGACCTAGATTGGTAATTCTTGCAACGGGAGAAGTGCTTAGTTTTGGTTCAATCTTACGGTGTCCTCTACATCATGTCCTTTACATCATATCATCATGACATAGTAGGGGTAGCGAGGCACGTATTGTATTGTTGCCATCAAGGATGAAAATATGGGGTTTTCATTATATTGCATGAGTTTATCCCTCTACATCATGTCATCTTACCTAATGTGTTACTCTGTTCTTCATGAACTTAATACTCTAGATGCACGCAGGATTCAGTCGATGTGTGGAGTAATAGTAGTAGATGTTGAATCGTTTCGGTCTACTTGACACGGACGTGATGCCTATATGCATAATCATTGCCTTGGATATCTTCAAAATTATTCGCTTTTCTATCAATTGCTCGGAAGTAATTTGTTCAGCCATCGTATTATTTTCCTTCATGAGAGAAGCCTCTGTTGAAACCTATGGCCCCCGGATCTATTTTCCATATTATATTTTCAGATCTATAAACCAAAAATACTAAAAATACTTTGCTGCAATCTTTTTTTACTTTTGTTTTACTTTTCATTTTGGTAATCTTCTATATCTATCTCTATCAGATATCATCCTTGCAAATAACCGTGAAGGGTTTGACAAACCCTTTATAGCGTTGTGTACAAGTGTTTGATTGTTTCTGTAGGCGCGAAGATTGTGGACTTGCTTGTATCTCCTACTGGATTGATACCTTAGTTCTGAACAACTAAGAGAAATACTTATCTACTTTGCTGCATCTGTGACACCCTGGATTTGGTGGTATAGTAATCCATGTAATCAAGCTACAGGACCTGAGGATTATGCTAATCCAATTGTGATCACTGTCGGAATCAAACCTGATTCAAATTCCTTGCAATTCAAAATTCGGTTCAAAAGTGGACATAAAAGTTTTGCAAACTTCAAAATAAAAATCATGCTTGGGTTGTAAATATTCCCTAAACTATTATAAAATTGTAACCAACATTTTATCAATTGGTTGGGTGCCTCAAATATAATTTAATACAGGTCAAAACTATTATTAAATCCCTTTTTGAATTATGAAAATTCCAACTAGGTTGAAATGGCTCTCAAACTCTTTGTGGCACTACCAAATATTACATTTGTAATATTTGGGCTGGGTCACATAAATTTTACAGAAGCTAAATTAATACCATGATATTTAAAAAGAGACAAACTAACGAAACTAAAAAGAAACAAAAGCTTAATAAAAAGAAAAGACCCCCTCTTCTCCCTAGTCCGAGGCCCAGCCTGGCCGGCCCAAACAGCCAACCGGCCAGCCCACCCGGAGCCTATACCCCCCATGGGCAACATTAATCGACAACCCCACTCCCCCCGATTCCATCCCACTCCTCTACGTCACCTTCCAATCCAGATCGGATCTGGGCCGAGCCATCGGCGTCCCCGCGCCCCTCGCCGGCGCCACGTCACCTCCCTGCCACCACCGGACCCAGACGCCGCCGCCTTGCCGCCCCACTGCCACTCATCGTCGCTAGCGCCACCTCACCGCCCCCACCCCACGGACCTCCTCGCCCCTCCCCGAACGGCTTCTCCAAGCCTCGCCGCCCCCCTTCTCGCAACGCTGGTGAGGCCCTCGGTTGCCGCTCGCGTCTCCCCCTCCCCTCGCCCCGCACGCGCTTGACCCCCACTCGCTCATGCCGGCACAGCCCGCGTCTGGGCTGCCGCTGTGTGCATCGCTGTCGCCGGTCCAACCGCACCTTCCCGCTAGCCCTGTGCTCTCCCGCGCTCCTCGTCACACTCAGCCGCCGCCCGCGCCCTCTCGTCGCCTAGCCGCCCACCTCGTGCCGGCCACGCCCTCTCGACTCACAGTCGTGCCTTGACGCGCTTGCGCGCCCGCGTCCGTGCACACGGACGCACACGCACACCACGGCCCCGCACGCTCGCTCACCGCTACGCACGCCCCTGGCAGCACGCCCCCGCCGTACCCTGCGCATCAATGTCTGCCCTGTCACCGCCGGCCGTCAGCGCTGGCCTCCCCTGCCCCGCACGCCACCGGTTGGTCCCTGGCCGATGGGGCTTGCCCGCAGCGTCCAATCTGGTTAGTGGGCTACCCCCCGACTAACCCCTCCCCTGACCCAATGACGAAGGGGGCCCACCCCCACCCTAAACGTTTAAAATAAAGAAAGGAATTAAAAAATATATAAAATATAATTAGTAAATTAATCAATTAATCAATTAGGTATTAATGATTAATTAGTTTAGTTAATGTCTGTATTAGCTTAATTGTGAATGACATGTGGGTCCCAGCCCCATTAACAACTAAGTAAACCTCTTAACTTAATTCTGTTAACTAATTAACCTATTTAGTGAATGACATGTGGGCCCCCCTTGGTCAGTTTGACCAGTCAACATGGCTGTTGATTGCTGATGTCAGCATGACATCATGCCGATGTCATAATTACATTTATTGAACTAAATTTAATCTATTTAAATTTCTAAATATTAACAAAACTTTGGAAATTAATATAAAATAATCCATAACTCGGATGAAAATATTTTATACATGAAAGTTGTTCAGAAAAATACCACGAATCCGAATAAGTGGTCCGTTTGTGTATCACGTGCTCCTATTATAATGAACGTTGAATATTTCCATCATCTACGTCTGACCGGTAGTAGCCCGAGACCCGGAAAGTATCGTCAGATATTCTTCCGACCCGTCTACGACGTGTGGTACTGTGTTAGTGCATTCCCAGCTCTGCATACTGCCATGACATGCAGCATGTTTGCATTTGTGCTTTATATTAATTGTCCCCCCCTCTTCTAACCGGTAGACCCCGAGATTGACGCTGCTGTCGGGTACGATTACGCGACTGACGATCAGGCCTTTGTAGCAGAGCAGCAAGGCAAGCAAACCCCCCCTTGAGCATTCCGGTATCGCCCATTTGTTTCCCTCTCATTCTTGCATTAGATTTTTCTACTACATTTGCTAGCTTCTATTTATGATGCATAACCTGTTTTTGATAACTGCTACTATACCTATTGCTATATCAACTTCTTAGTATAGGTTGATCAATGAATCCTTAGTGACCCCTTAGTCCTAGTTGCCCCTGCTTCTTCATCAACGACTCGATGACTCGAAGAATCGGTCAACCGACCGACAAGCTATGCCCGTCACTCATACGTCTCCAACATATCTATAATTTAAGAAGTATTCATGCCATGTTTACAATAATTCTATATAATTTTATTAGAACTAGCCTGGACTGACGTTGTTTTCAGCAGAACTACCATGGTGTCATTTTTTGTGCAGAAATAAAAGTTCTCAGAATGGGCTGAAAATTTAGTATGATTTTTTCTGGACCAAAAGAGACCCCCGAAGAATTGGAGTTGGGCCAGAAGAGCCACAAGGAGGTCACAAGCCCGCCAGGCGTGGCCACCCCCTGGCCGCATCTAGCAGGCTTGTCACCGTGTCGTGGCATCTCTTGACGTGACATCGACGCCAAAAATTCCTATAAATATAGAAACCTCCGAAAAGAAACCTAGATCGGGAGTTCCACCGCTGCAAACCTCCAGAGCCAGGAAAAACCAATCAGGAGCCCGTTTCGGCACCCTGCCAGAGGGGGAAACCATCATCGGAGGCCATCTTCATCATCCCGGAGGTCTCCATGACGAGGAGGGAGTAGTTCACCCTTGGGGTTGAGCGTATGTACCAGTAGCTATGTGTTTGATCTCTCCCTCTCTCTTGTGTTCTTGAGATGGCACGATCTTGATGTACTGCGAGCTTTATTGATATAGATGAATCATATGGAGTTTTCCCCTCTCTATCTTGTTGTGATGAATTGAGTTTTCCCTTTGAAGTTTTACTTATAGGATTGAGTCTTTAAGGATTTGAGAACACTTGATGTATGTCTTGCGATGGGATATCCGTGGTGACAATGGGATGTTCTATTAATCTACTTGATGTATGTTTTGGTGATCAACTTGCGGGTTCCGTGACCTTGGGAATTAGTTGGCACACATTTTTGACTTGACTTTCTGGTAAAAACTTTGGGGCACTCTTTGAAGTTCTTTGTGTTGGATTGAACATGATGAATCTGAAATTATGTGATGCATATCGTATAATCAAGACCATGGGTACTTGTGTTGACATTGGAGTATGTAGGTGATATTAGGGTTTTGGTTGATGTGTATCTTAAGGTGTTATTTTAGTAAGAACTCTAGGGCAGTTTGTGACACTTATAGAGATAGCTCATAAGACTGACCAAAAAATATAACTTTGAGGTGGTTTCATACCCTACAATAATTTCTTCGTTACTTCTCCGCTATTTGTAACTTTGGAGTGAACTCTTTGTCGCACGAGAGGTATTTACATATGATTCAACTATGTCAAAATTGTTAAGAGAAATTGCACTAGTGAAAGTTTGGACCCTAGGCCTTGTTTCCAAGCATTTATACAATGTTTTGCTTGCTGTGTACTATTTTTTACCTTGCTGTTTTTATATTTTCAGATTACAAACACCTATATCTACCATCCATATTATACTTGTATCACCATCTCTTCGCTGAACTAGTGCACCTATAGAATATACCATTGTATTGGGTGTGTTGGGGACACAAGAGACTCTTTGTTATTTGGTTGCAGGGTTATTTAAGAGAGACCATCTTCATCCTATGCCTCCCACAGATTGATAAACCTTAGTGTAGGGGAACGTTGCATGGGAAAGAAAATTTTTCCTACGCACACACAAGATCTATCCATGGTGATGAGCATCTACGAGAGGGAGATTGAATCTACATACCCTTGTAGATCGCTAAGCGGGAAGCGTTAAGAAACGCGGTTGGTGTAGTCGAACGTCTTTGCGATCCAAATCGCTGAGCGTCCCGCGATCTCATCACGATCCGTAGTGCGATCTCATCACAATCCATCCTGTGATCCAATCACGAATCGTCTCGCGATCTTGATCACGGTTCTTCCGATCTAGCGCCTAACAGACGACGCCTCTGCGTTTAGCACACGTACAGATCGATGAGGATCTCCGCCTTCTTTATCCAGCAAGAGGGAGTGGAGAGGTAGACGAGTTCTCCAGCAACGCGATGGCGCTGCAGCGATGGTGGTGGAGTAATCTCAGTAGGGCTTCGCCTAAACGGAGCTGAAACCGATCTAGAGGAGAAACTACGAAGTAGATGGTAGGGTTGCACGTGGCTCAAAATCTTGTGTCAAATCCCTAAAACCATCTAGTATATATAGTAGGAGAGGAGGAGGAGGCTTGGCACAAGGGCCAGCCCCTCTTTGCTTTGGCCGAAGTGGAGAGGAGTCCTCCTCCTCCTCCACTCCTAGTAGGATTAGGACTCCTTCCTTATTTCCACCTTTTTGCCTTTTTCCACCTTTTCTCCTTTGGAATTTCTTCCTCAGCAGGATGGGCCTTGTGTGGGACTTCGGCCAGCCCACTAAGGGATGGTATTTGTCCTCCCACAGCCCATGTACTCCTTCCGATGGTCCCCCGGTACACTACCGGCACTCTCGATACACTACCGATGAGCCCGACACTTTTCTGGCGACCAAAACAAGACTTCCTATATATCAATCTTTACCTCCGAACCATTCCGGAGCTCCTCGTGACGTCCGGGATCTCATCTGGGACTCCTAACAACCTTCTATGACCACCATGCATAACTCTATACTACCGAAACGTCACCGAACCTTAAGTGTGCAGACCCTATGGGTTCGAGAACTATGTAGACATGACCGAGACACCTCCACGGTCAATAACCAATAGCGGGACCTAGATGCCCATATTGGTTCCTACATATTCTACGAAGATATTTATTGGTCGAACCTCTATGTCAAGGATTCAGTTAATCCCGTATGATGTTCCGTTTGGTCTATTCCGGCAGGGCTTCGCCTAAGCACTGCAGAAAACCGATCTAGAGGAGAAACTATGCACTAGAGGAACGGGTAGCACGTGGCTGAAAATTCTGTGCCAAAACCTAAAATCCTCTAGTACATATAGGTGGAGAGGAGGAGGAGGCTTGTCTGCCAAAAAGCCAGCCCTTGGGTTGGCGAAAGTGGGGAGGAGAGGAGGACTCCTCCTCCAATCCTAGTAGGACTAGGATTCCTCCTTTTGTTTGGCCTTTTTCCACCTTTTTCCCTTTGGGCTTTTTCTCCCAGCCGCATGGGCCTTGTGTGGGACTTCCACCAGCCCACAAAAGGCTGGTATTTACTCTCCTACAGCCCATGAAGCCTCTTGGGTCGAAATACCCCTCCCGGTGGTCTCCCGGTACACTACCGGCACTCCCGGTACATTCCCGATTAGCCCGAAACTTTTCCGGCAACCAAAATGGGACTTCCTATATATCAACCTTTACCTCCGGACAATTCCGGAGCTCCTCGTGACGTCCGGGATCTCATCCGGGACTCCGAAAAACCTTCAGTCACCACCATACATAACTCTATACTACCGAAATGTCACCGAACCTTAAGTGTGCAGACCCTGCGGATTCGAGAACTATGTAGACATGACCGAGACACCTCTACGGTCAATAACCAATAGAGGGACCTGGATGCCCAAATTGGTTCCTACATATTCTACGAAGATCTTTATTGGTCGAACCTCTATGTCAAGGATTCAGTTAATCCCGTATGATGTTCTCTTTGTTCTTCGGTATGTTACTTGCCCGAGATTCGATCGTCGGTATCTATACCTAGTTCAACCTCGTTACCGGCAAGTCTCTTTACTCATTCCGTAATACAAGATCCCATGACTAACACTTAGTCACATTGCTTCCAAGGCTTATTGTGATGTTGTATTACCGAGTGGGCCCTGAGATACCTCTCCGTCACACGGAGTAACAAATCCCAGTCTTGATCCATGCCAACCCACCAGACACCCTCGGAGATACCTGTAATGCACCTTTATAGTCACCCAGTTAAGTTGCGACGTTTGATACAGACAACGCACTCCTCCGGTGTCCGTGAGTTGCATGATCTCATGGTCATAGGAACATATACTTGACAGGCAGAAAACTGTAGCAATAAACTGACACGATCATATGCTACGTTTATAGTTTGGGTTTTGTCCATCCCATCATTCCCCTAATGATGTGATCCCGTTATCAAATGACATCTCATGTCAATGTCTAGGAAACCTTGACCATCTTTGATCAACGAGCTAGTTAACCAGAGGCATACTAGGGACAAAGTGTTGTCTATTTATCCACACATGCAATGTGTTTCTGATCAATACAATTATAGTATGGATAATAAACGATTATCATGAACAAGGAAATATGATAATAATCAATTTATTATTGCCTCTAGGGCATATTTCCAACAGTCTCCCACTTGCACTAGAGTCAATAATCTAGTTCACATCACCATGTGATTCACATTGTTATGAATCTAACACCCAATGAGTTCTAGGGCTCGATCATGCTTTGCTTGTGAGAGGGGTCGTTTAGTCAACGGGTCTGCGACATTCAGATCCGTGTGTAGTTTGCAAATCTCCGTGTCATACTGTAAATACTGCTACCACACTCCACTTGGAGCTATTCCAAATGGCTGCTCCACTATACGTATCCGGATTGCTACTAAGAATCATCCGGATTGGTGTTAAAGCTTTCATCGACATAACTCTTTATCACCTCCATAATCGAGAAACATTTCCTTAGTCTTTAGTCACTAAGGATAATCTTGAACGCTATCCAGTAATCCACTCCGAGATCCCTTGACGGACTCATGGCCAGGCACACACAGGTGCGGTACACAACATGGCATACTACGTAGAGCCTATGGCTAAAGCACAGGGGACGACCTTCATCCGTTCTCTTTCTTCTGCCGTGGTCGAGCTTTGAGTCTTACTCAACTTCACACCTTACAAATTAGGCAAGAATTCTTTCTCTAACTGATCCATTTTGAACTCTTTCAAAATCTTGTCAAGGTCTCATCAAGACGTCTTGATCTATCTCTATAGAACTCGATGCCCAACAATCAAGTAGCTTTATCCAGGTCTTCCTTTGAAAAACTCTTTTCAAACAACCCTTTATGCTTTCCAGAAATTCTACATCATTTCTGATCAACAATATGTCATCCACATATGCTTATCAGAAACTCGATAGTGCTCCCACTCACTTTATTGTAAATACAAGTTTCTCATAAAGTTTGCATAGACTCAAAAACTTTGATCACCTCATCAAAGCGTATATTCCAACTCCGAGATGCTTGCTTCAGCCCATAGAAGGATCACTGAAGCTTGCACACCTTTTAGCGTCCTTTGGACTGACAAAACCTTCTGGTTGTATCTCATACAACCTTTCCTTAAGGAAGGAAATGATGTTTTGACATCCATCTGCCAGATTTCATAATTGAAAAATGCAGCAACTGCTAACAAAATTCCAACAGACTTTAGCATTACTACGAGTGAGAAAGTCTCATTGCAGTCAACTCCTTGAACTTGTCGTAAACTTCTTTGCAACAAGTCGAGCTTTATAAATGGTGACATTTACCCTCAGCGTTTGTCTTCATCTCAAAGGTCCATTTGTACTCGACAACCTGCCGTCCAACGAGCAAGTCTACCAAAGTCTATACTTGGTTTTCATACACGGATCCTTTCTCGGATTTCATGGCCTCTAACCATTTGTCAAAATCCGGGCCCATCATCGCTTCTCCATAGTTCGTAGGTTCATCGTTGTCCAACAACATGACCTCTAAGACAGGGTTGCTGTAGCACTCAGGAATAGTACATGTCTTGGTCGACCTACGAGCTTCGATAGTAACTTGATCCGAAGTTTCATGATCACCATCATTAACTTCTTCTTCAACTAACGTAGGCTCCACATAAACATATTTCTGTGCTGCGCTACTCTCTGGTTGAAACAAAGGTTCAACAAAGGTTCGAGAGAAACTCTTTCTCGAGAAAGGACCCGTTTTAGCAACAAGCACTATATGCTTGGATCTGAGATAGAAGGTTTAACCAACTATTCTTAGGGTATTCTATGAAGATCTATTTGTCCGCTTTGGGTTCGAGCTCATTAGGTGAAAACCTTTTTCACATAAGCGTCGCAGCCCAAAACATTAAGAAATGACATCTTAGGTTTCTATCAAACCATAGTTCACATGGTGTCATCTCAATGGATTTAGATGGTGCCCTATTTAAAGTGAATGTAGTTGTCTCTAATCCATAACCCCAAAACGGTAGTGGCAAAAATGATAAGAGACATCATAGTTCGCACCATATCCAATGGAGCACGACTATGACGTTCAGACACACCATCACACTATGGCGTTCTAGGTGGCATGAGTTTTGAAAAAACTTTCACATTGTCTAAAGTTGTATGCCAAACTCGTAACTCAGATATTCACCTCCACGATCATATTGCAGACATTTTTATCTTCTTGTCACGATGATCTTAAACTTCACTCTGAATTTGCTTGAATTTTTCAAGCGATTCAGAATTGTGTTTCATTAAGTAAATATACACTATATCTACTCAAATCATCAGCGAAGGTAATAAAATAATGATATCCACCGCACGCTACAAGACTCATTGGATTGCATACATCAACATGTATCATTTCCAATAAATCACTTGCCCGCTTCATCAAACTGGAAAATGGGGTCCTTAGTAATGTTACCCAAGAGGCATGGCTCGCAAGTCTCAACCGATTCGAAATTAAATGAGTCCAGAGATCCATCAGCATGGAGTTTCTTCATGCGCTTTATATCAATATGACATTTAGCGGCAGCGCCACAAGTATGTGGTACCATCATTATTAACTTTGTATCTTTTGGCATCAATGTTATGAACATGTGCATTACTACAATCAAGATTCGACAAACCATTTCTATTGGGTGCATGACCATTGAAGGTATTATTAATGTAACAGAATAACCATTATTCCCTAAGTTAAATGAATAACCGCATTGCAATAAACACAATCTAATCATGTTCATGCTCAACGCAAACACCAAATAACATTTATTTAGGTTCGTCACTAATCCCGAAGGTAGGGAGAGCATGCGATGTTCATCACATCAACCTTGAAAACATTTCCAACAAACATCGTCACCTCACCCTTAGCTAGTTCGCCGTTTATTCCGTAGCTTTTATTTTGAGTTACTAACATTTAGCAACCGAACCGGTATCCAATACCCAGGTGCTACCAGGAGTACTAGCAAAGTACACATCAATAACACGTATATCAAATATACTTCTTTCGATGTTGCTAGACTTCTTATCTACCAAGTATCTAGGGTTGTTCCACTTCAGCGACCGCTCACCTCATAATAGAAGCACTTAGTCTCGGGTTTGGGTTCAACTTTGGGTTGCTTCACTGGAGCACGAACTGACTTGCCATCCATGAAGTTTCCCTCATTGGCCCTTGCCCTTCTCAAAACTAGTGGTTTCATTAACCATCAACACTTGATGCTCCTTCTTGATTTCTACCTTCGCGGTGTCAAACATCGCGAATAGCTCAGGGATCATCATTTCCATCTCTAGCATAATTATAGTTCATCACGAAGTTCTAGTAGCTTATTGATAGTGACTCGGAGAACTATATCAATGACTATCTTATTTGGAAGATCAACTCCCACTCAATTAAAGCGATTGTAGTACCCAGACATTCTGAGCACATGATCAACGATTGAGCTATTCTCCTTCATCTTGCAGGCAAAGAATCTTGTTGGAGATCTCATATCAAACAACATGGGCACGAGCCTGAGATCCCAATTTCAGCTCTTAAAACATCTCATATGTTCTGTGACGTTCAAACTGTTTTGAGCCTCAATTCTAAGCCGTAATGCATGATGCACTAAACTATCAAGTAGTCATCAGAACATCCCTGTCAGACATTCACAACATCTACAGACGATGCTAGAGGGGGTGGCACACCGAGCGGTGCATTAAGGACATAAGCCTTCTGTGCAACAATGAGGACAATCCTCAGATCACGGACCCAGTCCGCAATATTGCTACCATCATCTTTCAACTCTTTTTATTTAGGAACATATAAAAAATCAAGGGAGCTACAACGTGAGCTAGTAATCTACAACATAATTTGCAAAGACACTACTGACTATGTTCATGATAATGAGTTCAATTAATCATATTACTTAAGAACTCCCACTCAAATTGACATCCCTCCGGCCATTCCAGTGATACATGATCCAAATTCACCAACTTAAGTCCGATCATCACGTGAGTTGAGGTGGTTCCAATGATGAACATAATTATGTTGATCATATCTACTATATGACTCATGTTCGACCTTTCGGTCTCTTGTGTTCTGAGGCCATGTCTGTACATGCTAGGGTCGTCAAGTTTAACCTGAGTGTTCTGCATGTGCAACATTGGCTTGCACCCGTTGTATGTGAACATAGAGTCTATCACACCCGATCGTCACATGGTGTCTCGTCACGATGAACTTTCGCAACGGTGCACACTCGGGTAGACCACAATTTATCTTGAAATTAAGTGAGGGATCACCTTATAATGCTACTGTTGTCCTAAGCAAAACAAGGTGCATAAAAAGGATTAACATCACATGCAAATCATAAGTGACATGATATGGCCATGAACTTGTGCTTTTGATCTCCATATAGAAAGCACCGACATGATCTCCATCATCACCGGCACGACACCATGATCTCCATCATCTTGATCTCCATCAACGTGTCGCCATCGGGGTTGTCATGCCCACCATACTTATACTACTATTGCTACCGTTTAGCGATAAAGTAAAGCATTACATAGCGCTTAATGATTGACACGCAGGTCATACAATAATTAAAGACAACCCTATGGCTCCTGCCGGTTGCCGTACTCATCGACATGCAAGTCGTGATATTCTATAAGCGTACAAGTACAAGTAAGGTTGGTCCGGGCCTCTTCATCCCACAATACCACTGAACCAAAACACGACCAAGGGAGGAAGCAATCTAAGCATCAACACCCACAAACTCTTTGTGTTCTACTCGAGGTCTCATCTACACATGGACCTAGCTCTGATACCACTGGACGGGAATGTTGCATGGGAAAAATTTGTTTCCTACACACAGGCAATATCTATCCATGGTAATGAGCATCTACGAGAGGGAGAGTAAATCTACATACCCTTGTAGATCGCTAAGCGGGAAAAATTAACAAACGCGGTTGGTGTAGTCGAACGTCTTTGCAATCCAAATCACCGAGCATCATGCAATCCATCACGATCCATCCCGCGATCTCATCACAATCCGTCCTGCGATCCAATCACGAATTGTCTCACGATCTTGTTCACGGTCCTTCCGATCTAGCGCCGAATTGACGGCACCTCTGTGTTCAGCACACGTATAGCACAATGACGATCTCCGCCTTCTTGATCCAGCAAGAGGGAACAAAGAGGTAGACGAATTCTTCGGCAGCGCGATGGCGCTACGGCAATGGTGGTGAAGTAATCTTAGCAGGGCTTCGCCTAAGCACAGCTGAAACCGATCTAGAGGAGAAACTACAAACTAGAGGGTAGGGTTGCACGTGGCTGAAAATCTTGTGTCAAAACCCTAAAACCCTCTAGTATATATAGGAGGAGAGGAGGAGGAGGCTTGGCGCAAGGGCCAGCCCCTCTTTGCTTCGGCCGAACTGGAGAGGAGGAGTCCTCCTCCTCCACTCCTAGTAAGATTAGGACTCCTTCCTTATTTCCACCTTTTTGCCTTTTTCCACCTTTTCTCCATTGGAATTTCTTCCTCAGCCGCATGGGCCTTGTGTGGGCCAAAAAAACATAGGCCAGCCCACTAAAGACTGGTATTTGTCCTCCCACAGCCCATGTATCCTCTTGTGTCAAAATACCCCTCCCGATGGTCCCCCGGTACACAACCGGCACACCCGGTACACTATCGATGATCCCGAAACTTGTTCGGCAACCAAAACAGGACTTCCTATATATCAATATTTACCTACGGACCATTCCAGAGCTCCTCGTGACATCCGTGATCTCATCTGGGACTCCGAACAACCTTCGGTCACCACCATGCATAACTCTATACTACCGAAACGTCACCGAACCTTAAGTGTGCAGACCCTGCGGGTTCGAGAACTATGTAGACATGACCGAGACACCTCTACAGTCAATGAACAATAGCGGGACCTGGATGCCCATATTGGTTCCTACATATTCTACGAATATATTTATCGGTCGAATCTCTATGTCAAGGATTCAGTTAATCCCGTATGATGTTCCGTTTGTTCTTCGGTATGTTACTTGCCCGAGATTCAATCGCCGGTATCTCTATACCTAGTTCAACCTCGTTACCGGCAAGTCTCTTTACTCGTTCCGTCATACAAGATCCCATGACTAACACTTAGTCACATTGCTTGCAAGGCTTATTGTGATGTTGTATTACCGTGTGGGCCCTAAGATACCTCTCCGTCACACGCAGTAACAAATCCCAATCTTGATCCATGCCAACCCAACAGACACCCTCGGAGATACCTATAATGCACCTTTATAGTCACGCAGTTACGTTGCGATGTTTGATACACATAAGGCACTCCTCCGGTGTCCGTGAGTTGCATGATCTCATGGTCATAGGAACATATACTTGACATGCAGAAAACTGTAGCAATAAACTGACACGATCATATGCTACGTTTATAGTTTGGGTCGTGTCCATCCCGTCATTCCCCTAATGATTTGATCCCGTTATCAAATGACATCTCATGTCAATGGCTAGGAAACCTTGACCATCTTTGATCAAAGAGCTAGTTAACTAGAGGCATACTAGGGACAAAGTGTTGTCTATTTATCCACAAATGCAATGTGTTTCCGATCAATACAATTATAGCATGGATAATAAATGATTATCATGAACAAGGGAATATGATAATAACCTATTTATTATTTCCAACACTTAGGTCATCCACTTGAGGGAAAATTGCCATTGTCCTACAAAACTGTATGCTTGGAGGCCCAACACGAGTCTACAAGAAGAGGTTGCGTAGTAGACATCAGTTACATTTACCGCACACCCCTTATTTGTACGACTCTGCAGAGCTACTATCGGGTACCGAGGTTGACACCTCGTGATGTACTCATGATGCTAGCTCTGTAGTGCAGCTAGTCGGTCGTGGTTATCGAGGGTGATTCCTTCTTCACCACTCCTGGCGATGACTCTGTCGTGCGAGCCCTCAAGTGGGGGACCCTCGAGGGTGATTCCTCTAAGTCCACCTTGACAGTTTCATCAAGCGGGGACCTTTGAGGATGATTCCATAGGTTCCGTCTTGATGTTTTATACACACAGTTACTATGACCTGGTTACAGAAACATGTTGGTGATGGGTCGGACCTGAGGGGTACCCATGGTTTGATAATGATGAGGCGTGGACGGGCAGGACAGGCCCTTGCCACACATCCTCAAGACGGGGCGACGGGACCACACTTCATGGGTCACGCTCGTCCCGCATTAATAAAATGCTAATGGGTTGGATATTTGATCTAAGTTGGTCATTTGACCTTTTACACACTAAACCTTCATGTGGGATAAGTTATGAGTACTCAGCATAGTTGTATCAGCCGAAGCTCTTCAGACATCAGCAATGGAGTGGCGTGCGCTCGAGTGGCCCGAACGGTACAGCTCTTGGACTAAAGTGTCCTAGGGTTGACCTCGGCCGTGTTTGCATTATGCAGGAGTGCAAAGGGCGAGTGGGCCCATGACCCCTGTGCGCTTAGGATTTAGACCGGTGGGCTGGCCTCTCTGTTGAGTCTAGGTGGGGTGACCAACTATTGAAATCCTGAAGCCAGGCATTATCCAGGAAAGTGTGTCTGACTTGAGGTGATCAAGCGTGTTGGAAATCTGGTGCACCCCTCCAGGGACGAATTCATCTATTCGAATAGACGTGTCCACGGTTAAGTAACAAGATGACTTAGAGTTGTACCTTGATCTGCTACAACTAAAATTGTGACTTTAACTTGAAATGAATGTTGGCTCCGAGATTGCTTCCTCACAGGGAGTCATGGAAAAATCTCTGGGCGTGGTTACTTAATAAGATTGCTACAATATTATGACTATATATGAGATACCAGTCTACTCTCTTCTAATGCTGCAAGCTGCTGAAGATGCTAGTCTTCGATAGGACTAGGCCTTCACCCCTCTCCTTGCTTTCTGCAGTCAGTTCAGATATAACCCCCTTTCCCTTGATAATGATGCATACTTAGTATAGTTCTGATGTCAATCTTGTGAGTACTTTGGATGAGTACTCATCACTTGTTTGCTTTCTCTTCCCCCCTTGATACGATTGCTGCGTTTAGATGATGGAGCCCAGGAGACCGTGTACCCCGCCGACGAGTACTACTATCCCAACCGAGCCTACTACTACGTGGAGGCGGCCCCCGGCAAGCGGTAGGATAGGAGCTTCCCAAGCAGGAGGCATCTCCGCTTTCAATCCGTTGATTATGTTTGTGCTAGCCGTCTTAAGGCAAAACCTGTTTAACTTATGTCTGTACTCAGATATTATTTGCTTCCGGTGGCTCGTGCTTGTAGAGCTGTGTATTCGAGGCTTCAAGGCCCTTGGCTTGTAATATGAAGTTGTATGACTTTAATTTGTGTCTAGAGTTGTGTTGTGATATTGATTAGTGAGTCCCTGATCTTGCTCGTACGCATTTGCGTGTATGATTAGTGTACGATCGAAATTGGGGGCATCACAAGTTGGTATCAGAGCCGACTGCCTGTAGGTATCCCCCTTTCCAACTCCTTGGCCGAATTTGATTCTAGTCATTGAAAAAACTTTGCTAACATGGTTGTGTGCCTTACGGGCCCACATCTCAATCGGGTGGTATTAGGATCTTTTAATCCTCATCCATACTCTGGGTTTTGATCTCTCTTCTTTTTCGGGTTAAAGATTTTGCTAACTGTAACTCTAGGTTCCCGTAACTACTTCCCCCGGAGAGCCTCCAATTCCAGGCGATGAGTTGATTCATCAGAAGACTTCGAAGCTACTCTCTGATGTTATTCCAAGAACTTGTGCTCATTGCTTTTACGATTTCCTTGCACCGCCAACCCCTACAGATAACTCCTCACCCTTATCAAGGATTCCTTCATTCCCAGTTGTTTAATGTGTCCTACAAAATTCTTCAAAATGCTATGTGATCTTCCAAAATCCTCAGTAGCCTATTGTTCTTGACCTTTCTCACCTGCTTGCATTATGGTTAATTCCATATGTCTAGCAATGTTCATTATTATCCCTTGTGTTTGTCGTTTGGTTCCATTGGTTCAACCTATGTGTGAATACACACAATCGTCAGTTGTTCCTCATGAATTATCTATCCGAATCAGATGCCTTTCCAAACCTGAGTTGGTTCTTGGCAAACCAACCTTGATTGATTGTCCATCTAAGTCCATTCATCTTACTTGCATTTGATCAGAGCATCTGATTCTGATACACCAAGCTGGAATTCATAATTCCTTTGGTAATTTAGTATCAATGTTATCCACATAATATCTAATCCGTTGCCTTGTTTCCTTTCTTCGTCTGATTGAGTACCGATACTCACATTAGGTCCTTTGTGGACCTCCACACCCATTGTTGGGTTATTATCCGATAGCATCCTTCACATCAAAATTCTTGTGATGTTCTTCCCTTAATACAAGATATCATTGGTAAATTGTATCTTCTCTCTCTGCTAAGTTGTATCATATGATTTTGCCAGCCTTGCTCTATTGTCAAGCATGTGTTAATTACTCTTTAAGCTTGCACTATAAGTTCCTATGATGCCCCGATTGGTTGAACCTATGCCTTCTTTACTCCGTGTGAACCCGGGAGTTTTCACGAGTCCTACTCTTTTGGTGTTTTTCCGGATAATCTTTCAAAGCTACAACCTCATCGAAGGCGGGGAGTAAATGGAAGGTGCCACATTGATGAAGTAGGAGTTGACCGTGTACCTTGTGTTCATGCCCATGGAAACGATGTTGATCTTATCATAGGAGCTCCTCGTAATAATAATATTTCTCTTTGTATGATTTGATCTTGTATCAATGATTTGATACTTAACAGCTGTGGTTCCGACCATGATTGTTCTTCTTTGATCCCATTTTTAGACCAGCTTAAGAACTTGTATTCCACACATCAATAATTGGTCCAAGCTTTAATTCTGATCTACATCCGAGTATTACCCCTGGCATCTCAAGAAAATCATGGATCTACATGGCTTCTTATAAGCTCCTCATCAGCTATGCTTTCCTTCACTCATTCGAGTTTCCTCTTGTTATGAGTTGTTGGACACTCAAGGACATCGATAACTGAGTCAATTCTGTATTGCAATTCAACAACTCTAAGTAATCTTCTTTGCTTATGAGTTTGTACTCGATCATGTCATTCCTAGCTGATTGGCTACATCATCATCGGCATGCTAAAGCTTGACCAAGCTATCTATGACCTTCATCCCCAGAACACAATTCCAGCAGTGCATTAAGCTTATGTTGAGCTTTCAACGTCATGTTGGTTGTCTCGAAAGAAAATTTCAATTCTGAACTAGCACTCTAATATGTGGTTCCGACAATTTGTCGCGTCACAAACTCTTGCTTGATGTTTTGTTGATCGATTACATCTTCAAGAGACTTCTTGACAATTGTGTCATGATCGTTATCAACCTTCTGAGCTCCTCCAGGGTATCATTTGGACTCATGATGAGAAATATCATCCTTTCCCCTCGATAATTATGTTATCATCGACAACATCCTTGTCTTCCTTTCAAACATCGACTTGGTCTGGTTTTGTGTGGTACTTTGAGTTCCTTGCTATCAAGCTTATATTATGATCTATCTTGGAGTATAACCATATGTTATGACAAGGTCATCGTGGTAAATTGCACCGCCTCTTAAAAATCCTTGATACTAGTGGTACTTCTTCCCATCACCTTTCATTTCTTAGTTTCCATGATGTTTCTAACCGGAATACTGACAGATGGAATGTGAGGTGTAAATCCAACACTTATGACATATCAACTCTATTACCTTGGAGTTAATGAACAATAAGTACATTCTTAGTGCGTTGGTTGTTGAATCAACATTGTAACATTGGTCGTGCTATTTAACCCAGATTTTTGGGTGCACCTTTTGATTAATGTTTAGTTATGGATGTTTCCCTCGGGCATAACTCATTATATCATCTGGTTTGACTAATTCTAACACCTTGGTCACACAATCGTGGTAATCCATCTTCGTGGGAATCTCGATGAATTGTTGTTGAGCCCATCAGCCACATCCACATCTCCTTCATGGTTCATGATGAATGTTTAAGCTAGTGTTGGAGACACTGAAAGTGTTATCCTTGTGCCTAGATCATGAAGAATATTATTGATAACAGAAGTGTTTTTCTCTAAGTTCATGTACATCTTGCCGTCGTGATTATGAGAAAAGTTTGTTTCGCTTCCTTCGGAATCGTTCCAATTCATGCCTGCATGTGCAAAGTATTCTATGGTTGGATAGGTTTGCTACCTTCACTCCATAAGTATTTCCTAGCACATCAAGCCACTGATTGATTTGATCTAGGAAAATAAGTTCCTCGTAAAGTCTAATCCAAATTTAGACATGGAACTTTGATATTCTCTATGATGGTTCCCAACCAGAACTTGATTGCATTACATTCTAAAAACTTCCACGTGGACATGAATATCTTGACATTGTGTTCATATGTCTTGCAATCCGACTGATGATTCAAGGCCTACTTTTGTAGTTCATTCCAAGATTCTCGCAACATCATCTTGTAGGTCTGTGTTGCATGCTTTTCCTTCTCAGGCCCGCTAAGTATAAAAAATCCTCGCACCAACCAAATCTGAATCTCAATAAGATATGATGGTTGGAACATTTTTTTTTCAAAAGGTATAACATTGGAATATACGTGACTCAGTTCGGTGATGTCATGGCTAGCACACCCGGGCGGGGAACATATTGTTATAGTATCTTGTTCAACAAGGTTCACCTTTCTCCCATGAAGAAATTGTAAGACTTATTTTATAAGTTGTTCCTGATGGGTCCTTTGTGTATCCAATGTCAGAACCTTACCTGATGACCATGTTGATGCTTCCTTGAAGCATAACTGTGATACTCCACTCCGCAACAAGGAATATTGGAAGCAAAATGCTCATTATTTCTTGGTCTTTTATCCAAACGTCATTGCATGGGTAAACATCATGATTATCCTTGCCCCATTTTGTAAGTGGATATACACTTGATATGTCATGTATATCATGCTTTGTTGTCTTTGCGAAAGGTATACTCTAATACTTGGGGTATATATAAACACCTTTTCCTTTCCATTGGTATGGTTAATCTATTAACCACATTTCCCTACCATTGGTATGTTTACCTTTCTTGTAATCTAACTTATCTTAGCAGAGTCAATTCCATGCTTAGATAGACACCTAGGTGAACAACTCTGTCAGTAAGATCCTGTTACTATTGTTGATAACATTCCGGTAACCTCTGGTGGACGAGAACTTTGCCTATTGGTCCGCCTCGTTTCAATGAGCAGGAAAATGGTTCTATTCGTCCCTTGCCCTTGGTACCGACGTTGTTGCCAATATAACTGACAAGCTATCCTCTGACACGTCTTCTATCATGACGGTGCAAGATGTGACCGCTCATTCCTGCTCCTATCCCACATGGTGGTCCCATAACCCACATTTCCACGGGATCGAAACCTGATGCTCTTGTACATCTTTGATTTCAAAGTATCCCATGCACTTGGCTTCGTATGAAATTCCCGAGTCACCGTCCAAGGGATGGTCTATTCTAGCCTCAGACGCAATAATTATTTCATTGCTCTGGACTCATTTCACCTTCTGTTTGGGCATCGAAAGATTGCCTACCCATTTGAAACTTGGACTATCACTTTTTTACTATCAATGATTTCCCTGAGTTACAACTCGAGAAAAAATTCTTGTCTTCTTCCTCGAGTTTGCCGTTAGGTGCCTAACCTCGTGTAGTTACGTTCTTCCAGAGTTTTCCCTCATATCGCATTCGTAGGACGATGAAGTTCCCAAAGAAAGGATCACGATTTCATCAAGATGATCTAAATTAGAGAATCGTAGACATCAACGGAAATAGACCAACTTCTTAGAGAAGAGCAACCAAGTACGAGAAGATTCGTCAGAATTTCGTAACCAAACTTTTCCCCTTACCTCTACCACTTAATTCTCGGGACGAGAATTTCTTTTAGTTCGGGAGAATTATGACACCCTGGATTTGGTGCTACAGTAATCCATGTAATCAAGCTACAGTACCTGAGGATTATGCTAATCCATTTTTGCTAATCCAATTATGATCACTGTAGAAATCAACCTTGATTCAAATTCCTTGTAATTTAAAAATTCAGTTCAAAAGTGGACTTCAATTTTTTGCACAGTTCAAAATAAAAATCATGCTTGGGTTGTAAATATTCCCTAAAATATTAAAAAATTGTAACCAACATTTTATCAATTGTTTGGGTGCCTCAAATCTAATTTAATAGAGGTCGAAACTATTATTAAATCACTCCCCACCACCACCGGACCCTCATGACACTGCCTCGCTGCCCCACTGCCACTCGTCGTTGCCGGCGCCATGATAACCCACAAGTATAGGGGATCAATTGTAGCCTTTATCGATAAGTAAGAGTGTCAAACCCAACGAGGAGATAAAGGTAGAAAAAATATTCTCTGAAGTTCTATGGACTACAGATACAACTCTATGCAAGCTTAACGTTCACTTTACCTAGAACAAGTATGAAACTACAAGTACTTTGTAGGTATAACGGGATAGGTTTGCAAGAAAATAAACAATGCATAAATAAAAACTAGGGGCTGCTAAGATAAAGAAACAACTAAGTTAGTTTAATGAGTGTGGAAAAGTGGTGGTAGGAGTTGCGGAATTATTCTTAGGCAATCGATAACTAGACCGGTCATCATTATTGCAATTTTATATGAGGGAGAGGCATAAGCTAACATAATTTCTCTACTTGGATCATATGCACTTACGATTGGAACTCTAGCAAGCATATGCAACTACTAAAGATCATTAAGGTAAAACCCAACCATAGCATTATAAGGTATCAAGTCCTCTTTACTCACATATGCAACAACCCACCAACTCGGGTTTATGCTTCTGTCACTCAAGCAACCCACCATAGGCAAATCATGAAAACACTACTACACCCTACACCAAGGATCCCTCACGCGTGCGCAATACGGAGAGCACCATAGGACAACACCAATAACAAAACATGAAATCAAACCAATCATGATCATCAATCAACCCATAGGATAACAAAAATATACTCAGACATCATACGATGGCAACACATCATTGGATAATAATATGCAGCATAAAGCACCATGTTCAAGTAGAGGGTACATCGGGTTGTGGGAGAGTGGACTGCTATAGATAGATGGGGGAAGGTGATGGAGGTGTTGGTGAAGATGACAGAGTTGTCGGAGTAGATCGCCGTCATGATGATGGCCCCGACGGCGTTCTGGCGCCACCGGGAGAGAGAGGGAGAGAGCAGATACGTCTCCGTCGTATCCACTTTTCCAAACTCTTTTGCCCTTGTTTTGGACTCTAATTTGCATGATTTGAATGGGACTAACCCGGACTGACGTTGTTTTTAGAAGAATTGCTTCGGTGTTATTTTAGTGCAGAAATAAAAGTTCTCCGATTGTCCTGAAAATTATCGGAGAATATTTTTGGATCTAATAAAAAATATTGGCGCAAGAATCAACCAGAGGGGGCCCACCTATAGGACACAAGCCTGCTAGGCACGACCACCCCCTGGCCACGCCTAGCAAGCTTGTAGGGCCCCTGTGGCTCCTCTGACCTCATCTCCAACTCCATATAACCCTATTCGCGGAGAAAAAATCAAGAAGAAGAGTTCATCGCATTTCACGATACGGAGATGCTGCCACCTCCTGTTCTTCCTCAGGAGACCAGATCTGGAGTCCGTTTTGGGCTCCAGAGAGGGGAAAACTACGCCATCGTCATCTCCAACCATCCTTCATCACCAATTCCATGATGCTCTTCGTCGTTTGTGAGTAATTCCATCATAGGCTTGCTGGACGGTGATGGGTTTGATGAGATTTATCATGTAACCGAGTTAGTTTGGTTAGGGTTTGATCCCTAGTATCCACTATGTTCTGAGATTGAGGTTGCTATGACTTTGCTATGCTTAATGCTTGTCACTAGGGCCCGAGTGCCATGATTTCAGATCTGAACCTATTATGTTTCCATGAATATATATGTGTTCTTGATACTATCTTGCAAGTTGTAGACACCTATTACGAGTTATGATCCGCACCCCCCAGGGTGACATAACTGGTATTCTTTCCGGTGATTACCGTAGTTTGAGGAGTTCATGTATTCACTAAGTGCTAATGCTTTGGTACAGTTTTATATTAAAAGGAGGCCTTAATATCCCTTAGTTTCCATTAGGACCCCACTTCCACGGGAGGGCAGGACAAAAGATGTCATGCAAGTTCTTTTCCATAAGCACATATGACTATATATGGAATACATGCCTACATTACATTGATGAATTGGAGCTAGTTCTGTGTCACCCTATGTTATAACTGTTGCATGATATATGACATCCAACATAATTATCCATCACTGATCCATTGCCTACGAGCTTTTCACATTTATCCTTTCCACGTTACTTTCCCGTTGCTACTGTTACTATCACTACAAAACTGCTACTGTCACTTTCGCCATCGTTACCGTCACTTCCATACTACTTTGCTGCAGATATTAAGTCTTTCAAGTGTGGTTGAATTGACAACTCAGCTGCTAATACTCAAAAAATTTCTTTGTCTCCCGTTGTGTCTAATCAATAAATTTGGGTTGAATACTCTACCCTCAAAAACTTTTGCGATCGCCTACACTTGTAGGTTATCAAGAGCTTTTTCTGGCGCCATTGTCAGGGAGCATAGCTCTATTCTGTGAGTCACTTGGGATTTATATCTATTGATCACTATGAAGAATCTAAAAGATCCAAAAACCAAGATCTATCCATCTACTACGAGGGGAGGTAAGGAACTGCCATCTAGCTCTGCACTTGATTCACGTTCTGTTATGAGTAAGTTTGCGACACCACCACCTGCTAGTAATTCTGATATGTCGCAAGTAATTGATGATGCCACTTCTGCTATGCATGATGCTAATGATAATACCTTGCTTGATAATATTCTGCCACTGGGTGAATTTCTTGATGAACAAATTGCTAGGGTCAATGCTGAAAATGATGATACTTCTTAAACTAATGAAATTATTGAAACCGAACACTTTGACACACCCGCTAGACCTAGCTCTCCTAGATATGAACCGCGTGATATTCCTGAGTGTTATGTTATGGAAGGAGAGGTATCTCGGGACCTTCTCGCTTGTAAGGGTAGAGATGATCTTAAGAAACTACTATGCAAGTGGAAAGAAAAATCTTTGAATGCTAGAATGAAATATGATCGTAAGTTTGCTATTTCACCTATCTTTGTTACTGATAAGGATTATGAATTCTCTATTGATCCTGACTTAATTACCTTTGTTGAATCTGATCCTTTCCATGGCTATGAATCTGAATCTGTTATGGCACATCTCACTAAACTGGATGATATATCTACTCTATTTACTCATGAGGAAAAAATTAGTTATTACTATATACTTAAGTTGTTTCCTTTCTCGCTAAAGGGTAATGCTAAGATATGGTTTAATTCTCTTGCTTCTGGTTGTGTGCGTAGTCCCCAGGACATGATATATCACTTCTCTGAAAAATATTTTCCTGCCCATAAGAAACAAGCTACCTTGCAGGAAATATTTAACTTTGTGCAAATTGAAGAAGAGAGTCTCCCACAAGCTTGGGGAGGCTTCTCCAGTTACTCAATGCTTTGCCTAATCATCCTCTCAAGAAAAATGAAATACTTGATATCTTTTATAATGGACTAACTGTTGGGGATATAACCCTGTGGTAAGACCCGCCCAGGAGGGCCGGGTCATACCTGGCGGTTCATACTCAAGATCCTTTAAGGTGAGCAGGAAGACGAAGGCCTAGCCCTATAGCGGCTCACCAAGATGGGCAAGGACGAAGGCCCATCAGAAGATGGTGTAAAGGCCCGGGCGGCTAAGCCGCCCGGGCGGCTTGCTCAACATGGCAAGGCGGCTTAGAAAGACATTGTAAGAGTCGGTGTAGGACTCATGTAACCCAGGGGCTTGACCTCCTATATAAAGGCGAGACCCCGAGGCGGCTTGGACAGAAATGAATCGATCGAGAACTAGCTCAAGCAAATCTGCTCCCTTGTAATCGATACTCCAATCAATACAACACAAGCATGCTGTAGGCTTTTACCTATTCTTGAGGGGCCAAACCTGGGTAAATTCGTGTCCCTCGTCTCGACCAACCCCTTTGAGTCCGCTACCTGAGCGATGGCCTCGAACCTAAGTCTTCGGACATCTGTCGTGACAAAACCACGATAGTTGGTGCCTACCATGGGGCTGACGTTCGGTGGTGTTGAGTTCTCAAAGGGCTCTCTCCTAGGGGTTGAGGGGTACGCTGTTGGCAGGAGGAACAAAAGTCACCGCGGCCGACTCTACATCGATGACGCTGGCTGGGGCCCCGAGGCCGACTCAATTGAGTATGATTTTCGGGTCTCCTTTGGAGGAATCCATGTTTTCATCGGCAAGATCGGCGGATCTAACCCCGGGCCGGACATCTGCACCGACATCGTCGAACCAGCCCGGCGCGCGCAACCCGCCCGACATGTGTGACCCGCCCGTGCTAACCCGAGCAGGAAACATGTCTTCGTTGGCTTCACTCAGGGCATGGATCTTGAAGAGTCTATGTCACAGGAAACTCTCATCTGCTCGGAGGACGGATCTTCGAGCGGAGAGACAGAATCAATCTACCAGCTTCACGATGGGGGGCTCGAGGGCTACATCGAACCTTACCCCGAGTCAGAGTATCATGAACCGAAGGAGTATGAGCCGTCTCGCCATGGTGCCATCTTCATGGCGGGTTAGGCGCTGGCCCTGAGCAGCACAGCCGCCGTCGCATCTGGATCGGGGGCTGGCAGGCCACTGGCTCATGTTCTTATGGATCTGAGGAACGGGCTTGCAACCCTGGTTGCGACTGAAGTCACAGCTGAAAATCAAGCAGCCCGGAACACGGAGATCGTGAGGCTAATGGACTAGATGATCGAGGTCCAATAGGAGATCAGTGCGCTGAAGGCTCAGATGGATGCTGAGGCAGAATGCCTTAGGTTGGATGCTTTCCGCCTTGAGCTAGAAAAACAATCTGCAGTGGCGATTCAATGGATGTGACACCAGTCCCGCTTGCCGGATCAGTATGAGGCCAGAAATCTTTTCAACACACCAGGAACGGGACGGAGTGCACCTTTAACCATAGCCCGGCCGTCGATTCAACCTAACCCTCCCTGACGGAACCAAACCTCACCAATGATTTTCCCAACGCTGGTGGGTCACTATTCTAACCCGGCAGAGAACATGGTGGTGGCGACAACCCATCTTGGTACAATCCCTATCCCAGACGAAGCGCCTTTCGCAGAGGAGGTGCGGAACACTATTGGATACCTAAAAACGGCGGTGGCCCAGTAGGAGAAATATGCATACAGCCGGAGCCATGTACATTCAACCCCTATCCCCAGCCGCAGCTATAGCCAGCGTTATGAGTCGCCGGCGGTTTCTAGCAGTGATCGACACCGGAACACACCGAGGGTTGACTGGGCGGATCTGGACGGTCAAGCACTGGTGGATCGAGCAACAGCACAACGAGAGGCGGCGGCTTTGGCAGCGGTGGCGACTTACCAAGAACTCGCAAACGCACCTTCCATCTCAGTAGGAGCAGGAGTAACCTCCAGGGTTGTGGGAGTGCCGTGCTTAATGCCGGCTTTGCGGAATGACCGTCTGCCGAAGGATTTTAAGAGCCCTCGCAAGGTCCTGAATTATACTACTGACCTACCTCTGGAGGCTTGGATCGAATGCTATGAGCCAGCCATGGAGATGTTGGATGTCAATGATGCAGTATGTGCTAAATACTTCATTATGATGCTGGAAGGGCTGGCTCGCACATGGTTTAAGGGGTTGCCACCCAACACCATTAATTCATGGGCAGATCTGAAGGCGAAGTTCATCAAATTTTTTCAAGGAACGTGCAAGAAGCCCATGACGATTGTGGATTTGGATCATTGTGTGCAGCAGGAGGACGAGTCGGCTCATCATTGGGTCCGGCAGGTATCAACTATCATTCACTCGTTTGAATAGATTACTGCGGCTCAAGCGGTTTTGATTCTAGAGAAGAATTACCACTTTACGCCTCTGAACCAGAAGCTTGGCCGGCTCAAGCGCTCGTGTCAAGACATGGGGGAGCTCATGGTGGCTCTCACGAAGTACACCGACTCTGACAATACGAAGGACTTAGGCTCTGATGACGAGAAGCCTGGTCAGGGTAAAAAGAATAACAATGGCAAGGGTGCGCCAGGCGGTGGCAACCATGGCAAGAGGAAAAATCCAGAAGGCGGGTCAAAATTGGCGGCAAACACTAGCGCCGGGAACAATCGTGCTATGGGCAACGGAACCTTCAGACAACCTTTTAATAAAGGTAAAACTCCTTTCAACCTGGGAGAGATGCTTAATAAACCTTGTCCAGAGCACAACTGACCCGATAGGCCGGCAGGTCATACGTGGAGGAATTGCCACATTATGCGACAGTTTCGGGATTACAGCTTGCAGCAACATCACAACAATGAGAGCGGCCCGCCAGGCGGCTCAGGACCTGGCGGGCCAGGAATCGGTCTTGGCTCTGGCGGCTCAGGATCTGTCTATCAGGGTCAGGGCAATCAAGGAGGTCATCATCAGCAATCTGGTGGTGGTAATCAGCAGCAGAGTAACCAATCTGGGTATCAGAGTAATCCAAAGTAGCTCAGCTGGGGTCAGTACCATTATTTGACAACTTGTCTTAACAAGCGAGATCAGAAGCTGCACAAGCGGGCGGTTAACACAGTCACACCGTCTCTCCCGCAATATTTGAAATGGTTTGAGTACGACATAACTTGGGGTAGAGAAGATCAACAAATAGGAAAGCTGAGCCGCCTCTCAAGTTCGCGGTGGATGATACCAAGCTGGTGGATTTCACTCTGGGCGACTCATCACAACATTTCACTATTGGGGCCAATATGGATCCCAAATAGGAAAGCACGCTCATTGAATTCATCCATGAGAATTGGGACATCTTTGCATGGAAACCTTCTGACATGCTAGGTGTACCGAGAGAGTTCGCTGAGCACCATCAATATGGATCCTAAGTTTTAACCGACTAAGCAATTCCTCTGGCGATTCAATGAAGAAAGGCGCAAGGCTATCGGGGAAGAGGAGGCCGGCTTCTGGCAGCAGGGTTCATCGTTGAAGTGTTTCACCCAGAGTGGCTTGCTAACCCGGTGCTAGTGCTTAAGAAGAACATCAGGTGGCGTATGTGTGTGGACTACACGGATCTTAACAAGGCTTGTCCAGTTGACCCGTTTGCCCTCCCCAATATCGATCAGATTATTGATGCAACGGCGGGTTGCGAGAGCTTATGCTTCCTGGACGCTTACTCTGGTTATCATCAGATCAAGATGGCAGTCAAGGACCAAGAGAAGACGACTTTTATCACGCCTTTTGGTGCTTTTGTGTCTATGTCTTGTGGGCTCAAGAGTGCCCAGGCTACTTATCAGTGTTGTGTATAGAACTGTCTTCACGGCCAAATTGGACACAATGTTCATGCATATGTGGACGATATAGTGATCAAGCCAAGGAAGAATGCGACTCTACTTGATGACCTGAAGGAAACTTTCGACAACTTACGGGTTTACAAGATGATTCTTAACCTGGCTAAATGTGTTTTTGGAGTTCCTGCAGGCAAGCTTTTGGTTTTTCTGGTTTCTGAGCTTGGCATTGAGGCTAATCCGGACAAAATAAAGGCTATAACTTCCCTGGCTGAGCCGACATGCGTCAATGATGTTCAACGCCTGGCGGGTGGAATTGCTACGTTAAGCCGGTTTATAAGCCGCCTAGGTCAGAGGGCTATTCCTTTGTACCAGATGATGAAGAAGACAAACAACTTTTTCTGGAGTAAGGTGGCGGGTGAGGCATTCGAGGCGCTTAAGAAGCAACTCACAGAGCCGCCAGTCTTGGCCGCTCCGACTGAGAAGGAACCTCTGCTCTTATATGTGGCGGCTAATAACAGGGTAGTGAGTGCCGCGATTGTTGTTGAGCGCAAGGAGGCAGGGAAAGAATATCCGGTTCAAAGGCCGGTTTACTACGTCAGTGAAGTCCTAATAGAATCCAAGCAGAGATACCCACATTGGCAAAATCTAATATATGGGGTGTTGATGGCAAACCGCAAGTTGAAGCATTACTTCCTGGGACACCAGATCACAGTGGTTAGTTCTGCCCCGTTGGGAGATATAATTCAAAACAGAGAAGCCACTGGAAGGATTGCTAAGTGTGCATTGGAGCTAGGACCTCTTAATCTGAAATACGTGCCTCGCACGTCGGTCAAGTCTCAAGCCTTGGTTGACTTCATAAACGACTAGACCGAGTGTCAAGCGCCTGAGGAGAAGCCGGATAACACATACTGGACAATTCACTTTGATGGATCCAGGCAACTAGAAGGATCAGGGGGAGGGGTTGTTTTAACTTCCCCTAAAGCAAGTTCTGTTATGTGCTAAGGTTAATGTTTCCTTGTACTAACAATGCAGCTGAGTATGAAGCGCTACTTCATGGCCTCCGAGTGGCTAAGGAGATGAACCTGAGCCCGGTTAGATGTCTTGGCGACTCAGATCTCGTAGCCCAGCAAGTTTCAGGCACATGGGATTCCAAGGACCCGCGGATGGGGGCTTATCGTCAGGCGGTAGATTTCATCACTAGTCATTTCAAGGGTTATCAGGTGGATCATGTTGATCGTCGAAGGAACGAGGCGGCTGACGCACTATCAAGGCTGGGCTCTCAGCATAAGCCCGTGCCGCCTAACATTTTCTTAGACGTGCTACATCACCCGTCAATCAAGTTACCATCGAAGGAAGACCTGGCTATACCTGATCCGGATGGACAACTGGTGGCAGCTCTGCATGCCATCCCTGATTGGATGTTGCCTTACCTAGCATACCCGACTCACGGCAAGTTACTTGGGGATGAGACCTTGGCAAGACGAATCATCAGGCGATCTAAGTCTATGACGATCATCAACGGCGAGTTACATAAGGGCAACATTACTGGTGTTTTTCAACGTTGTGTTTCACCTGAAGAAGGCAAGGAAATCTTGAATGAGATTCACGCTGGTGATTGTGGTCATCACGCCAGCTCAAATTGTCTGGTGGCTAAGGCCTTTCATCATGGTTTCTTCTGGCTGACGGCTTGTAAGGATGCAGAAGACTTGGTTCTAAACTATCATGGATGTCAAAAGTTCGGACGACGCGCTCACGTGTCGGCTCAAGAATTACGAATGATTCCAATTACTTGCCATTTGCGGTCTGGGTCCTTGATATGGTCAGGCCCTTCAAGAGATCCAAGGACAAGAAGACCCACCTCTTAGTGGCGATGGACAAATTTACCAAGTGGGTAGAGCCTGAGCCGGTCAGCAATTGTGATTCGGCTACGGCGGTGGAGTTTATTAGAAAATTGATCTACCGCTTTGGTTACCCCGATAGTATCATCACAAATAATGGCATGAACTTATCCAAGGGGGCTATGCAAGCATTCTATGAAAGTCAACATATCCGGCTTGACGTTTCGGCGGTTGCTCATCCACAATCCAATGGTCAGACAGAGCGTGCTAACCAGGAGATCTTGAGAGGCATAAAACCCCGGCTTATTGTTCCTTTACAGAGAATGCTAGGTTGTTGGATAGAGGAGTTACCATCAGTGTTATTGAGCATCAGAACCACTCCCAACAGATCAACAGGCTACATGCCTTTCTTCATGGTTTACGGCACAAAAGCCGTGTTACTGAGCGATATACGTCGTGACTCTCCACGGGTGGCGGCTTACATTGGGGCAGATAATGAGAAAACGCATCAAGACGCGTTGGATGCTTTGGATGAAGAGCGCGATCTGGCGACGGCTCGATCGGCGATTTATCAACAAGACATGTGTCGCTATCATAGCCGCAGAGTTAAGACCCGGACGTTTCAAGAAGGCAATTTGGTGTTGCGGTTGATTCAAGACCACACAGATACACAGAAGTTATCGCCTCCATGGGAATGACCTTTCGTGGTCAACAGAAATCTCAACAACGAGTCGTATTATCTCATTGATGTACGAGACGAGTCAAGCACTTCTGGGTAGGAGACCCACCGGCCGTGGAATATAGCTCATCTGCGGCCTTACTCTACTTGAGTCATCAACATTTGACATTGTACACTATCATTGTACATATCACATATATATATGAATAAACTTGGCATCCCTGCAAGCCGGGGCCTCTGCCGTTTTGCGCATCTCAATTTGTGCAAAAGTTGATTCCATCAACAAGGTCATCTGGGGGCTTCGAATCCACCGGGTTTATCTTACACACCCTTTTCATTCGCTCTTAAGCCACAGTTAGGCGGGTTATATACCCAAAAGTTGACTCAATCAACAAGGTCATCTGGGGGCTTCCAACTCACCGGGTTTAGCTTACACACCCTTTTGATCGGCTCTTAAGCCACAGTCAGGCAGGTTATATACCCAAAAGTTGACTCCATCAACAAGGTCATTTGGGGGCTTCCAACCCACCGGGTTTAGCTTACATACCCTCTTGATTGGCTCTTAAGCCGCCGCAAGTTTGAGTTAAACCTTCATGTAAGTTGATGCTCGTCTGCTATGTGACCCACCGAACTCTTACCAGTTAATCTTACTTAGAGACCCTGAGCCGTTCAAAGAAGTTGATGGCCAATATCGATAGAGACCCTGTACTGGTTAAGGTTAAACCGGCGGCTCTTGTCACATGAGGGCCGGCTTACGGAAAGCGAGGACAAACTTAGCCATCTACTGCTGACTCTCCGCTATGTGGCCCGTTCCGTACTCTTAGAAAGTTAATATTTTAAAGACCCTGCGTTGTTTAAGGTTAAAACAATGGATTTATGTCATGTGAGAGGCAGTTTATGGGCTACCAGGGTACTCATGCCCTGCTGTGTCTCTTTCTGGTTTGTTATGCTCCTATCAGTTAATCTCGCTTAGAGACCCTGAGCCATTTAAGGAAGTTGATGGACAATCTCGATAGAGACCATGTACTGTTAAAGAGTTCTAGCAGCGAGTCCACCCAGAAGAACCGGCATATGAGTTGTTGAGAAAGCAAGATCATAAAATATTTAATATCTCCTAGTTGTGCTTTTTCAAGCCGCCACCACAAGAATACAGAACATATTCTATTCATTCTCACAGGCTTTATCTCTTAAGATAAGCTGCCATAAAGACTGATGACAAGATATGACTGAAGTACAAAGCAACTAAAAATATATCAAGTTGTGCAGTTTCCTACGTGCACGACGACACAATTCAGACAAGCAAGGTTTTTCTAAGCCTATTACAAAGCTCTCCACAGAGCCCAAAAAGCAAGACTTAAGTTTTTTGTACACTACTAAAGCACCGGCGGGTCAAGGAGCCGGGTTATCTCACCGCAGGATCAACTTGTTCAGATTGATAGCGGGTCATCCTTTGACGGGTCTTCAACCTCCTGGATCTAAAGATTGTCCATGTCCCAGTTGCAGTTTGTTAATGCTTCAAACTGGCCCTCTTCAAAGAGGGGAGATGGGTCAATGTCAGGGGCAAAGAGGTGCTTACGGTGTGCAGGAGTTAAGTCCTAGGCGTTGAAAGTTGGGCCACGCACTCGCTTGTTCTCAGCGTTGTAAGCCGCCTGGTATGTTGACAGACCAACTTCTTCCGCTAACACTGAAGCAAGGACCCTGGAGGCCTTCATACAACGGGCATAGTCGGCTTCTGTGAATTCTGAGCCGTTGTCCTTCTTGGAAGGAAAGCCATCCAACATCTCTTCAGCAGTTAGCTCCGGGGCAAAGGCCAACGCCTGACTTATCGCAGCAATTGCTCCCTTCCGGGCGGCTGATCATTTGAGCTCTCGGATTTGCTTCGGCAGGGTTGATAATACCTCTATGAATCCATTCATGAGTTTGGGGATGCTTTCTTTGTTCAGCATGGCTTTGATAGTGCAAAGGGTCCCGCAGTACAACTCTCTGTTAGCACCAAGTTGGCGGCTTCTTTGACCTTCCAGAGATGGGTTTTGGGCTATAAGCCGCCTGCGCTGTTTTTTTCAAGCAAAGAAATTGGCTGAGTATTTAGTACTTACCAAATATAGCAGCAGTCATCCTCGAGATTTGGCGCTTTAGGGTCTGCAACTTGTCACATACAAGCTTGAGCCGCTGGTGAGCATCCTCTACACGCCGTGCCAAGGCGGCTTGATCTGCTTCAGCAGACTTCTTGAAAGCAACAAATTCAGATTGAACCTTTGCAAGCTCTTCAACGGAGATCCGACATTTCTCCTCCGCTTCACCCCGGGTGGTTTGCTGGGATGCAAGATTGACTTTTAAGCCGGTCAGATCAGATTCGGCCTTGCTTAAAGCTTCCTGTGACATAAAAAGCCAAGTTGCCAGGTTAACATTTTAATCGATGATCAGCTCAAGGAATACAATACAAGTATCAAGTAGATTGCAAGCAATATGTTTAAGACTTGGGGGCTAATGTCTGTTTGCTCTCATTCTACAATGGAGTTCCGGCTCATCTTCATCAAGTTAAGCCGACACTTGGGGGCTACATATGGGTCTTCGATTCAAGTAAGTTACAGTTCATCTTCAAAAGATAGGACGACACTTGTGGGCTACATCAATGTTCTCCAAAAGCTACAGTGAAGTTTTGGCTCACTATTTCTATACTGACCCGGACTCGGGGGATACCCTTGATCAACTCATCAACATTGAGTACCGGCTCAACATATACATATTAAGATGATACTTGGGGGCTACAGGCTAAGTTGTTCTACTTATGACATGGATTAGAAGAACCGGTTTACCATTGGCAAATATTAAACCAGCTCTTGGGGGCTATGTAAGGGTATAAGAGAAGAGCCGACATACCTCGTATTTTTTCTTCATCAAGCCAACAATCTAGAGCTCCATGTTCCGGCTTGCTGAGAGGCGATGCAGATAACCAGCATGTAAGTCATCAACAGTTAACTTCTCTAGCACGGGGAATTCAAAATCAAGTTTTTCTGATGAGGAAGCTTCAGCCTTGTCAGTATGCCTTGTTAATACATGGGCCTAGGGACATTAGAAAAACCCATCCCAGTAATGATGACATCTGGCAGGACAGTGTCTTCGAAGGCGGTTGAAGGACTGAGCGCCCTGGAAGTGGACCTTGGAGGGATTTCAATTGCCATCTAGGACCCACTGGTTCATAAGACCGATGAATATCTTCAGGCGCATCCTTTGTAGCCGTAGTGGGATCAGCGTGAGCCGTAGGAGATTCCGTCTTAGCAGTCTCTGGTTCTTTAGCACTGGGGGCAGAAGTAGACCCGCCAGTCTTCCTTCGTTTCGCTTGAGCCCTGGAAAGCATAGAAGATTGTTACATAAAAATTAAGGATGACAAAGGATATGATGCAGACATAAAAGCACATACTCCGGGTTGATCTTCAGAGTCGGCAGCTTCGTCGCCGTAGAGTCGCCGGATAATGGGGACGTTTCCTAAAGGAAATTAAGGCCAAATAAAATAGAGTGAGGATATAATACAAGATTGACAAAGCTGAGTTTGGTTACAACGGATACCTCGGCCGGCCGTTTCCGCTGAGCCGGAGAATTGGGTAACCCGGCCACAAGATCTTTCGAGCCGGCGCTCCGGGTTTGGCGTCAGGAGGAATGTTGTAGCTTTTTCAAAAGAAAATTGGGGTCTAAATGAGCAAGCAGATGAGAAAATGGGACTTTTTGGACGACCCACCGTATCCTCTTTGGTGGAAGGTGTTCTGAGTTAGAGGAAATGTAGGTTACCTCAAGGGCGTCTGCATGGCTTGTTTTCGTTTCATCCTGTGAAAAATTATTTTCAATAAGGCGCATGAAGAGACAACCAAGAGAGTCAAGTTCTACCTCCGAGTCATCAATCTCAGGCTGTTCTGAAACAACAGTCTTCTTACGGCCGCCAGCTTTCACCTTAGGCTTCCTTATGGGTGGGGTGAATTTCTTCTTCCAGAAAGAAGAGCCGACCTGTAGATAAGCCGCTGACAAAGATTACAGGAAATAAGGAGGAAAGTTAGACTAGTTTGACCTATTCTGATGGAGCAAGAATTTCTTACAGCCGGAGCGGGATTCTTGGCATATAAGGGTCTCAGCCCAGTCTTGGCAGATCTCCTGCTTCTCTCCAAGAAGAGTCTCGACAGGATAATTGACGTCTTGTTTCGTCAGAGGGGTGGCGCTGAAGCAGAGAGGGTCATCTGGTTCACCCATAAATTCACACATGAGCCGGTCCCGTCGGCTCAGCGGTAAGATCTTCCAAGAAACCCAGTAGCGGGTTAGGTCGACGCCTGTTAGGCCGTTCACCAGTAAGGCCCTGATCTTCGCAAACTCGGGAGCATATTTAGCCCGTTCTGCGGTGGACATCCGGTCTGGGAGTTCAGCATAGCTAAGCTGGGTAGGACAATAATCTAGGAGTGGATTCTCTCCTTCAGGAGAAGTGTCTTGGTAGTAGAACCAGGTCTTGTTCCAGTCCTTGGGGTGGCTTGGCAAGGTGGCTGATGGATAAGGCAAATCCCTCCGCCTCTGAATGGAAATACCGCCGAGCTCCAAACTTGGCCTAGCCGCTACTTCAGTTTGGCGGTTGACATAATAATAGTCATGGAAGAGGTCAACCGTTGGCTCTCGTTGTAGGTAAACTTTGCACAACACTTGGAACTGATACATGTTGGAGACAGAGTTTGGGCCTATGTCTTGAGGGTGAAGCTTCAAGAAATGAAGAATGTCTCTGAAGAATTTTGACCCGAGCATGCTGAATCCACGAAGGAGGTGATCCGTAAACACCACCACTTCTCCCTCCTTAGGCCTAGGCCTCAATTGTAGACCGGGAACGCGCCAGTGCATGACATCTTGAGCCGGAAGGGAACCCGTCTCTACAAAGTCGAGCAAGAGCTTCTCGATGACTCCAGAGCCAACCCAATTGCAATTTGAAGGTGCCCTTGACATAATGGCGGGTTAAACTGTGAAGGGGCCCAGAGTACGGCGGCTTACTAAAATATCAACTAATTGAAACAGACATGGTCAGTATAAAGGAGGGGTACTAAGCCGCCGAAGTATCCTATCAGAGAGCTACCAATGCAATGGCGGGTCAAGTTGATAGAGCAACGATGGAAAATACAGCTAAGTGTGGATGAACAGGTTTCACTCGTTCTCTTCATAATTACAGATCTACGGGTGAAGGAAAAAGAAATATATTCGAACCCTAAAATACGAAGTGGAAGAACAAGAAGTTGCCACGCGAGGAGGTATGGAGCACAGATCTACAACAAGCGGATATCTACTCCGTATGGACAGCCGCGAGAGGCTAGCGAGATTACAAGATTCAGAGGACTAATCGTTGATCAACACTATGATGAACGGCCTCGCGAACTGTAAGAACGCCGGTGAAAACCCTAAATGCTTAGGGATATTCGAACGAAGGTTGCGGGATCTAGCAAGGAGCAAGAGGAGTACCTTGCGGATGCGGTCGATGCTGGCGAGATTGTAGTCTGTTCAGGTTGATGCAGCAGCCTGGGTTGACGACGGCGGTAGGGCTTCACTAGCACGATGCAGCTCGGGAGCGACGGCATCGAGAGGAAGAAGAAGAAGACAGGGGAGGTGGAGAGAAAGAAAAGGACCCCTAGTATCCCTATTTAAAAGGAGAAGTGGCAAAACGACACGCGCATGAATCTATGAGGCGAAATGATGATTCACCGAAGGGGACACCTTGATTTTTGGGTCGATAGTTTTAATGAGAGGATCCGTTACAAACATCACGGAATCTTTATGGCATACCCGAAGATGATGTCATGGCGGGTTATGAACTTGCGGTTGCAGATGACAGGAACGTGAGACTCGCCTCCAAAGGAAATAGAAGATTGACATGGACATGCCCAAATCAATCTGGGTCTAATGCTAGGGATATAACCCCGTGGTAAGACCCTCCTAGGAGGGGCCGGGTAATACCTGGCGGCTCATATTCAAGATCCTTTAAGGTGGGCTAGAAGAAGAAGGCCCGGCCCTATAGTGGCTCGCCAAGATGGGCCAAGACAAAGGCCCGGAGAAGATCGCGTAAAGGCCTGGGCGGTTAAACCACCCGGAGACGACTTTCCCAACTTGGCAAGGTGGCTTAGAAAGACATTGTAAGAGTCGGTGTAGGACTCGTGTAACCCAGGGACTCAACCTCCTATATAAAGGCGAGACCCCGAGGCGGCTTGGACACAAACGAATTGACTGAGAACTAGGTCAAGCGAATCCGCTCCCTTGTAATCGATACTCCAATCAATACAACACAAGCAAGACATACGCTTTTACCTCTTTTGGAGGGGCCGAACCTAGGTAAACTCGTGTCCCTCGTCTCGACCAACCCCTTTGAGTCCACTACCTTAGCGATGGCGTCGAACCTAAGTCTTCTGACATCTGCCGTGACAAAACCACGACACTAACCGATGCCTCTAGGGACCACCTAGATAGTTGTGCTAGTTGTGTTTCAGGGAATGAACTATTGAACAAGTTGAAATACTATTGAATAATATACTGAGTAATGATAATGATTGGATTATTCCCGAACCACCTCCGAAGCCAACTCCAAAGAAAAGAGGTATTCTATTTCTCATTCCTAAAGAAATGTCAGAGGCAAAGAAATGTATGAAAGAAAAAGGTATTAAAGATGAAGATGTTAAGAATCTACGTCCTATCAAAGAAATACATGGTCTTGATAACCTGACACAGGTAGTAGAGATAAATTCTCTTTGTAGATTTGATGAAAGCAATATTCCTTATAATAAGACTGGTAGCCAATGCTTGGATGAGTTTGATAATTTTGCTGTTAAGAAAGAAAATTTTAATGCTTATGTTAGTACACAATTGAGACATAATGCTTTCATGCTTGATCGCATAGGTGATTATAAGAGTAGAACTATCAATGATCTTAAACCTATTAGTAAACATGCATCCATGGTAAATACTTGAGTAGAACAAGTGCTTACGGCACAAAATGATTTGCTTAATAATAAAAATAGTAAGAACAATGATCATTCTCTTAAAGTTGTGACTAGAGGTGGAAGAATGACTCAGGGACCTTTGTATCCTGAGGGCCACCCTAAGAGAATTGAGCAAGATTCTCAAAGGAGTAATATTTGTGCACCTAGTCGTTCCAGTAATAAGAGGAACAAGGATGATTATAGAACCCTGCATGCTGCTAGTGAACCTGTTATAGATACTCTTGAAAACCCAAATGATATTTCTATTTCTGATGCTGAGACACAATCTGGTGATGAACATGAGCCTAGGGATAATATTAATGATGATGTTCATGTTGATAGTCAACCTAGTAATCATAATGATGTGGAGATTGAACCTGTTGTTGATCTTGATAACCCACAACCTAAGAATAAAAGATATGATAAAAGAAATTTTATTGCTAGGAAGCATGGTAAAGAAACAAAACCATGGGTTCAGAAACCCATGCACTTTCCTCCTAAACCATCCAATAAAAAGGATGAAGAGGACTTTGAGCGCTTTGTTGAACTGCTTAGACCCGTCTTTTTGCGTATGCGCTTGACTGATATTTTGAAAATGTCTACCTATGCTAAGTATATGAAAGATATTGCGACTAATAAGAGGAAGATACCGGAAGCTGAGATTTCCACCATGCTTGCTAATTATACTTTCAAGGGTGGAGTACCAAAGAAATTGGCAGATCCAGGAATACCCACTATACCATGCTCTGTCAAAGGGAATTATGTTAAAACTGCTTTATGTGATTTGGGAGCTGGTGTTAGTGTCGTGCCTTTTACTTTATATCGTAGACTTGATTTGAATAAGTTGAAACCTACTGAAATCTCTTTGCAAATGCATGATAAATCAACTGCTCTACCTATCGGTATTTGTGAGGATGTACCTGTCATAGTTGCAAATTCTACTATTTTAACGGACTTCGTTATTCTTGATATTCCCGAAGACAACAGTATGTCGAGCATCCTTGGTAGACCCTTTTTGAATACTATAGGGGCTGTTATTGAATGCAACAAGGGCAATGTCATTTTTCATATTAATGGTAATGAGCATACAGTACACTTTCCGAAGAAACAACCTCAAGTTCATAGTATCAACTCCATTGAAAACATTCCAACGATTATTATTGGAGACTTTGAGTTGCCTCTTCCTACTGTCAAGCAGAAATATGATATACTTATTGTTGGGGACATGCATATCCCCATTGAGGTAACCTAGTGTTATTCAAAAATTCTTCGGTTTCATGTTATTCGAAAGAAGTTTGTTAATAATACTTGATCAACCTTATTGAAGGATTCCTTTTGAGGAGCACGAGATGGATGAATTTAGAAAGCACAACTTCCTATACCCAACTTTTATTTTCTGTTAGTTAGATGAAATTAAGCAAAAATGCTATTATTTTCTGTTTTCTAAGTTTTCCGAGGAATAGAATAGTGACCTGAAAATAAAAGTTCTTAAAATGCCCTGAAAATTTCATATGAATTTTTCTGTAATATTTAAAAATATATGGCACTGAGCACACAGCAGGGGGCTGCACCAGTGGGCCACAAGCCCACAAGGCGCGTGCACCCCTTGGTCGTGCCTAGCAAGGTTGTGGGTTCCACGTGCCCCCCTTCACTTATTCTAGCACCCATTCACTTCATCTTGCTCCAGAAAAAATCCCACCATTGCTCAAACCCGTGGTCTAGCTCATTTTGTTGCCATTTTTAATCTCCTTGTGTAAAGCTGCATTCGCAAAAATGTTTTGGGAGATTGTTCTTCGATATGTGACCCTCCAATGGTCCAATTAGTTTTTGTTCTAGTGCTTTATATATTGCAATTTTTTGTTGTTGTGGTGACCTTGTTGTTGAGCTTGCATGTCAAATTTCTATGGTCCCAAGTAGTTTTGTTGCATGATATAGCCTCTAGGTATTTGTTGGAGTAGTTGCTATGAGTTTTTCAAGTTTTGTTCACCTTTATTTTGCGTCACTAAAAATTTCAGAATTTTTCAGAGAAAGAAAAAATGCTAAGGAGATTGTTAAGAGTCTCTTCAAGCCGGAGTTCTAAGGACGATGAAAATGAGATGAGGGAGAAACCCAAGTATAATCTTCCTCGCGTCGCAGAAGTTCAACCATGTGAATGGCCGTGTGACACATTCTTGAGGTCAGCCGGAATTTATGAAGATTTCTATTATTTGGCTGAGAATGCAGGCATCATCGACTTCCTCAACGATAAGTGTGACCAGTACCTCTTGCTCACGAATACCTTTGTGCAAAATTTTCACTTTCATTCTAGGGAAGACCCTCCTAGAGTAGAATTTCACTTATATGATGTGCCTAAGAAAATGAACCTTTAGGATTTTTGCAAAGTTTGCAAAATACCCTATGAGGGCACGATTAGGGAACCACGTCCTAGAGACATGGAAGATTTTATTGCCGCAGTCAATGTAAGGGAAGAGAGAGGTGTGTCAAAGGCAAGAGCAACTAGTCTACATTTTCCCGTGCTACGCTATTATTCATTACTTGCTTGAATATCTTTAGTTGGTCGCTAGGAGAGCGGAGGTCTGAGCGCCCCTGACCTCGCCATTTTACATCATGATTTATTTGCTGATAGAACCTTTAGTCTAGGCGCTATGGTGGCCCAACGGTTGAACACCAACCGTTCGAAGGGGCCCATATTCAGAGGTATCTATACATCCCGTTTCGCCAAACACTTTGAGATACCCATTAGGCTTAACGAGAAAGATGAGAGTATGCTACCCTCAAAGTTCTTAGATTATGACCGTATGGTAGCTCATGATGTTATTAGGAAAAATGACGATAGGAGGCTGCTTTACAACTTAGTTTTTAGCCAGGATACTTGTGAAATTATTAATCTGCCTGCTACTTCTTTGTTAGATATTCGCTCAGGCAGGTACACTATTATGACCGGAGACATTTATAGATATTGAGGTCAGACACAACCCCCGGCTCTAGAAACGGCACCAGCCTAGGATCCGTACTCGGAGCCATTTTTTCAGTGGGAGCCGTAGGAGTTCGCCAACCAATGGAACTCTAAGGACGCTCCTGAGTATCCAGCAGAGAGCTCCTTCCAACCATGACGATAGACCAACTTAGGCCAAAAGCCTAAGCTTGGGGGAGTATGTATTTCTCACCGACTTTACATTCATGTTCACACATCCATCTTTAGTAGTCGGTGGTCATACTTTTTCATTGTACCATCCATGGTAGTTTGTCTCTTCTTTGTGTTTTCTTCTCGTGTGTTTAATTAACTTTGAGAAAATGCAAAAAAATTACTTCTAGCTTTACCTTCTATTTTGCTTAGTTACAACATTAGAAAGAAAATCCAAAAAGATTTCTCGTTCTTATTTTGCTTGTTGGGAGCTTTCCCATGTAAATAGTTTTTCTTGTTCTTGTTTTGATTTTCCTTTCTTTGGGTCGTAAGGAGAAGACCACACTCAAAATGTTGAGTGGTTCTAATATGAATTATTGCTTTCCTATCAGAGAGCCTATATTACCTTGTCTTCTCCTTTGAGTTATTGCTTGTAGATTCCATCTTAGTCCAATGCATGCGCACTCTTATTATTATCCACATCGTTCGGTCGTGCAAGTGAAAGGCAATAATGACGATATTTGATGAAAAGATTGAGATGGATAAAAGCTGGTATGAACTCAACCTATCTTGTTTTTGTAAATATGATTAGCTCACCATTCCGAATTCAGTTCATCATGGGTGAAACATATTTGCAATGACAATTAGAGATTATAGTTACTCATGCCATGCTTAATTAGCTAAGAGTGGATAATGGTTTGTCTTGGGTGCCATGATGCATATTAAAATGGTTGTGATGTAATATGATGGGGTGGTATCCTCCTGTGAACGATTCAAGTGGCTCGATTTGGCACATGTTCATGCATGTAGTTGAAACAAATCAACATAGCCTCCATGATATTTATGTTCATAGTGATTTATATCCTACTCATGCTTGAATTCAATGTTGTTTAATCTCAAAGCATGTTCATGATTGTGTCGCTCTCTAGTTGGTCGCTCCCCAGTCTTTTGCTAGCCTTCACTTGCACTAAGCGGGAATACTGCTTGTGCGTCCAATTCCTCAAACCCAAAGTTGTTATGTATGAGTCCACCGTACCTACCTATATGCGGTATTTACCTGCCGTTCCAAGTAAATTTGCATGTGCCAAACTCTAGACCTTCAAATAAACTTTCTGTTTTGTATGCCCAAATTGCTCATGTGGAGACTAGGGGTTGTCAGTATCTTCCATGTTAGGTGGGTTATTCTTATAATATTTGTTGATTCACTATCATTCATGGGAAATTGGCTGGTAATCAGGATGCCCTTTCCCATGCTCAAATTAAAAGAAAAATATAACTAAACAAAACTGCCCCAAAAATGTGTTTGTATGGACGGTACCCGTGAAGTGTGACTGATTGGTGGAGGGGGTGTAAAAACTTTATCTTTCTGTTTGGGAACCGCCTATAATGTATCTAGCATGGAAGATGTTGAAAACCTCTCAAAAATTATTACTTACCTCTGGTTTAAAAACTCAAGCTCTGGCACCTCTGCAAATCAATGCTTCCCTCTGCGAAGAGTCTTTTCATTTATTTTATTGTTGAGTCATTATCTTCTTATAAAAGGCTTCAGTTAGAGAGCACCACCATCATTTGTATGCTTTGCTGATAATTGATATTGAGTATGAGCATGAGTGGATCTCTTTCACCGTGAATTACAATGTCTAGTCAGTCCTTGATCTTTGGAGTTGATACGTCTCCATCATATCGACTTTTCCAAACTCTTTTGCCCTTGTTTTGGACTCTAATTTGAATGATTCGAATGTAACTAACCCGGACTGGCGCTATTTTCAGCAGAATTGCCTTGGTGTTATTTTTGTGCAGAAGTAAAAGTTCTCGGATTGTCCTGAAAATTTACGGAGAATATGTTTTGATTTAATAAAAAATATTGGCGCAAGAATCAACCAAAGGGGGCCACCTGCAGGCCAGAAGCCTTCTAGGCGCGGCCACCCCCTGGCTGCGCCTAGCAGGCTTCTGGGGACCCTGTGGCTCCTCCGACCTCATCTCCAACTCCATATAACCCTATTCGCGGAGAAAAAAATCAAGAAGAAGAGTTCATCGCGTTTCACGATATGGAGCCACCGCCACCTCATGTTCTTCCTCGGGGGACCAGATCTGAAGTCCTTTTATGGCTCCGAAGAGGGGAAATCAACGCCATCGTTATCACCAATCATCCTTCATCACCAATTCCATTATGCTCTTAGCTGTTTGTGAGTAATCCATCTTAGGCTTACTGGTCAGTGATGGGTTGGATGAGATTTATCATGTAATCGAGTTAGTTTGTTTAGGGTTTGATCCCTACTATCCACTATGTTCTGAGATTGATGTTGCTATGACTTTGCTATGCTTAATGCTTGTCATCAGGGCCCTAGTGCCATGATTTCATATCTGAACCTATTATGTTTTCATGAATATATATGTGTTCTTGATCCTATCTTGCAAGTTGTAGACACCTATTACGAGATATGATCTGCATCCCCTAGGGTGACAATAACTAGGATTCTTTCCGGTGATTACCATAGTTTCCGGAGTTCATGTATTCACTAAGTGATAATGCTTTAGTCCGGTTCCCTATTCAAAGGAGGCCTTAATATCCCTTAGTTTCGATGCAAGTTCTTTTCCATAAGCACGTATGACTTTATATGGAATACATGCCTACATTACATTGATGAATTGGAGCTAGTTCTAGGTCACCCTATGTTATAACTGTTGCATGATGAATGACATCCAACAAAATTACCCATCACTGATCCATTGCCTATGAGATTTTCACATATTGATCCTTGCTACGTTAATTTTCCGTTACTACTGTTACAATCACTACAAAACTGCTACTGTCACGTTTGTCATCGCTACCATTACTTCCATACTAGATTGCTACTAAATACTTTGTTGCAGATATTAAGTCTTTCAAGTGTGGTTGAATTGACAACTCAGCTGCTAATACTCGAGAATATTCTTTGGCTCCCCTTGTGTCGAATCAATAAATTTGGGTTGAATACTCTACCCTCAAAAACTATTGCGATCCCCTTCACTTGTGGGTTATCAAGAGCCCCCCTCCTCCTTATTATTCCTTGAACTTCAACCTAGATGGGAGAAGGGTTCCCCTCTGGTCCATGGCCTCCATGGAAGCGGAGGGGCGAGAGCCCCATTGAGATTGAATCTCTCTCTTTGTTTCCTTCTGTTTCTGCGTTCCCAGATTCTGGCCTTTCACCATTTCTTAAATATCTAGAGATCCATAACTCCGATTAGGCTGAAATTTTGAGGGGATCTTTATCCAAAAAATAGCTTTCTTGCGGCAAAGGACAACTCCAACCGACTTAAGGGGTGGCCACAAGCCTGCGAGGCATGTCCAGGGGATGGGCCATGCCTAGCAGGCTTGCCACCTCCTCGAGCATCGTCTGGTGTTTATTATTTTTCCCAAAAATCACATACATTCGAAAAAAATCTCCGTAAGTTTTTATCGCGTTTGGACTTCCTTTGGTATGGATATTCTGCAAAAATAAAAAACATGCAACAAATAGGAACTGGCACTTGGCATTGGATCAATATGTTAGTCCAAAAAATAGTATAAAAAGTTTCCAAAAGTATATTAAAGATGTATAATATTGGCATGAAACAATCAAACATTATAGATACTACGGAGACGTATTAGCATCCCCAAGGATAAATGATAAATGATAAAAAAGACATTTTTTTTGTGGAATCCTACCTAGCATAATGTTGTTCATATAATCTAATCATGACATGAATTTTAAGACAATAATACTTCAAGCATACCAATAAAGAAATTGTATCTCTTCAAAATATAATGGAAAAGCAAAGTTATCCCTACAATATCATATAGTCCGGCTATGCTCCATCTTCCGCACACAAACTACATATATCATGTAGAACCTCGATGACAAGTCAAGCAATTGTTTCACACCTTTTATGTTCTCAAACTTTTTCAAATCTCACACAATACATGAGCGCGAGCCATGGATATAACACTATAGGTGGAATAGAATATGGTGGAGGTTGTGAAGAAAAAGGAGAAGATAGTATCACATCAGCTAGGCATATCAACGGGCTATGGAGATGCCCATTAATAGATATTAATGTGAGTGAGTAGGGATTGCCATGCAACGAATGCACTAGAGCTATAAGTGTATGAAAGCTCAAACTGAAAACTAAGTGGGTGTGCATCCAACTTGCTTGCTCACGAAGACCTAGGGCAATTTGAGGAAGCCCATGATTGGAATATACAAGCCAAGTTCTATAATGAAAAATTCCAACTAGTATATGAAAGTGACAAAATAGAAGACTCTATCATGAAGATCATGGTGCTACTTTGAAGCACAAGTGTGAGAAAAGGATAGTAGCGTTGTCCCTTCTCTCTTTTCTCTCTCTTTTTTATTTTTTTGGTGGGCATCTAAGGCCTCTTTTTTTTATTTGGGCTTCGCTGGCCTCTTTTATTTTTCATAAAGTCTGGAGGCTCAACCCAACTTGTGAGGGAATCATACCTTCCATCATCCTTTCCTCACATGGGACAATGCTCTAATAATGATGGTCATTACACTTTTATTTACTTACAACTCAAGAATTACAACTCGATATCTAGAACAAAATTTGACTATATATGAATGCCTCCGGCGGTGTACCAGGATATGCAATGATAAAGCATAGAAAACGATATCAAAAAATGGACAAGCCATGAAAACATCATGCTAGCTATCTTACGATCATGCAAAGCAATATGAAAATGATGGTGCGTGTCATAATAAACGGAATGGTGGAAGTTGCATGGCAATATATCTCGGAATGGCTATGGAAATGCCAAAATAGGTAGGTATGGTGGCTGTTTTGAGGAAGGATATATGGTGGGTGTAATGCACTGGTGAAAGTTGCGCGGTACTAGAGAGGCTAGCAAAGGTGGAAGGGTGAGATTGCGTATAATCCATGGGCTCAATATTAGTCATAAAGAACTCACAAACTTATTGCAAAAGCCTATTAGTTATTGAAGAAAAGTATTTGACGCATGCTCCTAGGGGAGAGGTTGGTAGGAGTTAACCATCGCGCGCTCCCAACCCTCACACATAGGTTGGTATGACTAACCATGTGAATCACCAACTCCTATTAACCCTCTAAATAGATATAAGTGAAGCATGAGAGTTTCATTCTTTATACAAAAGATATGCCCACGCTCTAACAAATATAAGTGAAGCAAAAGAGCATTCTACAAATGGCGGATTTCTAGGTGTAGAGAAACAGGCAATCCAAACTTCAAATGATATAAGTGAAGCACACGAAGCATTCTACAAAGCCATACTCAAAATATATAAGTGAAGTGCATGAAGCATTCTATAAATAGACCAAGGTCTATCTCATAACATCATGGTGCATTATTAAAAAAAAGCACACGACGCTCCAAGATTTATGCATATCATCTGACGAATAAAAATATAGCTGAAAGTAAAATTCCCGATGGTTGTTAGAAGAAAGAGGGGATGCCTTCCAGGGCATCCCCAATCTTAGTTTCTTGGGAGTCCTTGAATATTACCTTGGGGTGCCTAGGGAATGCCCAAGCTAAATCTCATTACACTCCTTATTCCTTCATCCATTGTGATCTCACCCAAAACTTGAAAACTTCAATCACACAAAACTTAACAAAACCTTCTTGAGATACGTTAGTATAATAAAACAAATCAACACTTTAAGCACCACTGACAACCAATTCATATTTTGTTTTTGCATTGTATCTACTGCAATATAACTTTTCCATGGCTTATACCACCGATACAATCGATAGTTTCATCAAAACGAGCAAAACAAGGCATCAAAAATAGAATCTGTCAAAAATAGGACAGTCTGTAGTAATCTGAACATTCACCATACTTCTGTGACTCTAAAAATTCTGAACAATTAGGACTGGTCAAGCATTTGTATAACAGTATTTTGTGAAAAATTCCGAATTTTTTCACGCTCCAGTAAAATATAGAAATTCAAACACTCTAGCACAAGTTTCTGTATTTACACAGCACATATCAAACAAGCAATTTCAACATCCTAAAGGTAATTCTTGGCACATTATTTTTATAACACAATGGATTTGTACAAGGGGATAATTAATTTTGTTGAAAAGTTTCTGTAATCAAGATTCACAAAGTTCCCATGGGCATGAACAAAGTTCAAGGCTAGCCCCCACTTGAATGTTGCTCGTCTTTCTCACTTTCACTTTTCTTTTTGAAAAAGTTTTAAGTTCCCCACTTTATTTTTTAAACTAAATAAAAGAACACAGCATAATAAAATGACTCTCTAAAACTTCCGAGTTGTCTCCCTGGCAGCGCTGTCTTTAAAGCCATTAGGGTAGGCATAGAATGCTCAAGTGATGGATCCACCCGGATCCCAAGGTTTATCAAAGTCAGTTTTAATTAACAATGATTTGTAATTTAGTAGTGAGCACAAAGTAACATATATCATGCAACAACGAAGTCTAACTTTCTTCCTATGCATTGGCATGTCATACAACAACAATTCATTCACACCAAGTAATGGCCAATGCATAGCATACGTAATTTCTTGCAATTTTATTTTATCGGAGAGGTGAAGATGTAGTTCCCCTATCATAATAATTGCAAGTAGGAGCAGCAAGCACATGCATATTATATTCATTAAAATCATCATGTGCAATAGGAAAATGCAACCCATCAATATAATCCTTAATAAGTGAAAACTTCTCTGATATAGTGTAGTTTGGAGAATTCAGAAAGATAATAGGACTATCATGTGTGGGTGCAATAGCAACAATTTCATGCTTAACATAAAGAACTGTAGCAAGTTCATCTCCATAAGCATAATTCATATTGGCATCATGGCCACAAGAATAGCAAGCATCAAGTTCATCGAAAAGGGATATTTCAAAAGAATCATAGGGATCATAGCAATCAACATAGCATTCATCCTCCGGTAAGCATCAAGGGAAATTAAACAATGTATGAGTTGAACAGTTACTCTCATTAGAAGGTGGGCACAGGTAGCTAATCAACTCTTCCTCCTTTTGTTCTTCATTCTCCTCCTCATCTTTTTCATCTAATGAGCTTATAATTTCAGCAACTTCCTCTTCCATATATTCCTGCAAAATATTAGTCTCTTCTTTGATAGAGGAGACTTTCTCAATAAATTGATCAATATGGGTATTATATTCATATGGCATAACAATAACGAAGCATAGACAAATTTTGGGATCGGTAAACAACATCATCATAATCTTCATACTTTTCAAACAAAGATACAATTTCATAAGCACCCTTAAAAGCAACAAACTCTTATTTTTGTCCCACATCATAGTAATCATATATACCATTAGCATAAGAAGCCAATGTTTCATTATCATTAAATTTACATGAAAAGGGATGGTGTTTAGCCTTCATCGTAGAGCAACAAGTAATATCATATCTCAAGCATATATTCTAAGCATACCACTTCAACATATAAATTTGATCCCATAACAGTTTCCCTTTATGAGTCAAGCGATAATCCCTAAAGTATTCATGTTAATCCAACGTGTATCCCATTATATAATTGAATGGGGTTTTCTCAGGATTATCAAAATAGTGCATAATATCTTTCACATAACGAGCATCGAGGGTTTTAGGAGGTTCCCCATCTCCATGAGTAGCAAGTACACCTAATGTTTTTGGTATTTTGTGTTCCATATCCATATCTAAAGATAGAAAACAAGTCAGAACAGCCAATAAAATCTACTTAGTGATAAATCAAACAAGCACACATGAGAATATTCACCCCACGCTATTGCTCCCCGACAACGGCGCCAGAAAAAGGTCTTGGGAACCCACAAGTATAGGGGATCAATTGTAGCCTTTCTCGATAAGTAAGAGTTTTGAACCGAACGAGGAGCTAAAGGTAGAACAAATATTCCCTTAAGTTTCATACTTGTTCTACCTTAACGTTTGCTTTACCTAGAACAAGTATGAAACTAGAAGTACTTTGTAGGTGTAACGGGATAGGTTTGCAAGATAATAAAGAACACATAAATAAAAACTAGGGGCTGCTAAGATAAAGAAACAACTAAGTTAGTTTAACTGCTAAGATAAAGAAACAACTAAGTTAGTTTCATACTTGTTCTACCTTAATGTTCGCTCTACCTAGAACAAGTATGAAACTAGAAGTACTTTGTAGGTGTAACGGGATAGGTTTGCAAGATAATAAAGAACACATAAATAAAAAGTAGGGGCTGCTAAGATAAAGAAACAACTAAGTTAGTTTAACAAGTGTGGAAAAGTGGTGGTAGGAGTTGCAGAATTGTCCCTAGGCAATCGATAACTAGACCGGTCATCATTATTGCAATTTTATATGAGGGAGAGGCATAACCTAACATACTTTCTCTACTTGGATCATATGCACTTATGATTGGAACTCTAGCAAGCATCCGCAACTACTAAAAATCATTAAGGTAAATCCCAACCATAGCATTATAAGGTATCAAGTCCTCTTTACTCCCATATGCAACAACCCACCTACTCGGCTTTATGCTTCTGCCACTCAAGCAACCCACTATAGGAAAATCATGAACACATTGCTACACCGTACAGCGAGGATCCCTCATGCTTGCGCAACATCGAGAGATCCATAGGACAGTATCAATAATAAAACATGCAACTCAAACCAATCATGATCATCAATCAACCCATAGGACAACAAAAATCTACTCAGACATCATAGGAAGGAATCACATCATTGGATAATAATACGAAGCATACACCACCATGTTCAAGTAGAGGGTACATCGGGTTGCGGGAGAGTGGACCGCTGTGGATAGATGGCGGAAGGTGATGGATGTGTTGGTGAAGATGACGAAGTTGTTGGAGTAGATCATCGTCACGATGATGGCCCCGGCAGCGTTCCGGCGCCACCGAGAGAGAGGGGGAGAGAGACCCCTCCTTCTTCTTCTTCCTTTACCTCCCCCCTTGATAGGAGAAGGGTTTCCCCTTTGGTTCATGGCCTCCATGGCGGAGGAGGGCCGAGAGTCCCTCTGAGATTGGATCTCTCTCTCTCTGTTTCCTTCTGTTTCTGCGCTCCCAGATTTTGGCCTTTCACTGTTTCTTAAATATCCGGAGATCCGTAACTCCGATCGGGATGAAATTTTGAGGGATATCTATCCAAAAATTAGCTTTCTGGCGGCCAAAGGACATCTCCAACCGACCTAATGGGGGGCCAAAAATCTGCCAGGCGCGGCCAACGGGGTTGGCCGCGCCTAGCAGGCTTGCCACCTCCTCGGGCATCGTCTCGCGTTGAATCTTTTTCCCCAAAATCACATATATTCCAAAAAAATCTCCGTAAGATTTTATCGCGGTTGTACTTTGTTTGGTATGGATATTCTGCGAAACAAAAAAACATGCAATAAATAGGAACTAGCACTTGGCACTAGATCAATATGTTAGTCCCAAAAATAGTATAAAAAGTTGCCAAAAATAAATGGAAGTTGTAGAATATTGACATGAAACAATCAAAAATTATAGATATGATGGAGGCGTATCACGCCACCTCACCACCCCCACCCCAAGAACCTCCTCGCCCCCTCCCCGAATGACATCTCCAAGCCTTGCCGCCCCCATTGTTGCATCGCCGGTGAGGCCGCCGGTCGCCAGTCGCCTCTCCTCTCCCCTACCCTCGTCTTGCGTGCGCCCGACCCCTGCTCGCTAATGCCGGCACCGCCCGTGTCTAGGCCACCGCTGCGTGCATCACCGCCACCACTCCAATCGCACCTTCCCGCTAGCCCCGTGCTGTCCCGCGCTCCTCGCCGCCTTTAGTCACCGCCGCCTCGCGCGGGCCGCGCCCTCTTGTCGCCTAGCCGTGCCACGCCGCACTCGCATGCCCGCATCCATGCACACATGCGTGCACGCCCATCGCAGTGCCGCGCGCTCACTCACCGTCCCGCACGCCCCTGGCCGTACGCCCCCGCCGTACCCTGCTCGTCGACATCCGCCTAGTCGCCGCCGACCGACACTGCTGGCCTTCCCTGCCCCGCACACCGCCGGTTGGTCCCTGGCCGAAGGGGCTTTCCCCTGTCCCAGCGTTCGATCTTGTTAGTGGGCTAACCCACCACTAACCCCTCCCCTGACCCAATGATGAAGGGGGCCCACCGCCCACTATACATTTAAAAAAAAGAAAGAAATTAATAAAAATATATATAAATGATAATTAGCTAATTAATTAATTAATTAATTGATCAATTAGGTATTGATGATTAATTAGTTTAGGTAATATCTCTGTTAGCTTAACAATGAATGACATGTGGGTCCCAACCCCATTAACAACTAATTAACCCTGTTAAATTAATTCTGTTAACTAACTAACCTATTCAATGAATGACATGTGGCCCCCCTGCTCAGTTTGACCAGTCAACAGGGCTGGGACTGCTGGTGTCAACATGACATCATGCTGATCTCATAATTACACTTATTGAATTAAATTTAATCTATTTAAATTTATAAATATTAAGAAATTTAAAAATTAATATAACATAATCCGTAACTTGGATGAAAATATTTTATACATGAAAGTTGTTCAGAAAAATACTACAAATGCAAATACACGGTCCATTCGTCTGTCACGTGCTCCTATCATAACGAACGTGGAATATTTCCATCATTTTCATCTGACCGATAGTAGCCCGAGACCCGGAAACTATCGTCATATATTCTTCCGATCCGTGTACGACGTGTGGTACTGCGTTAGTGCATGCCTAGCTTTGCATATTGCCATGACATGCATCATGTTTGCATTTGTGCTTTATATTTATTGTTTCCTCCCCCTCCTCTTGTCGGTAAACCCCAAGACTGACACTGCTGCCGGGTACGACTACGCGACTGACAATCAGGCCTTTGCAGTAGAGCAGCAAGGCAAGCAACCCCCCTTGAGCATTCTGATATCGCCCATTTCTTTCCCTCTCATTCTTGCTTTGGATTTTGTTACTACATTAGCTAGCTCCTATTTCTGATGCATAGCTTGTTTTTGATAAACTCCTACTATACATGTTGCTATATCAACTCCTTAGTATAGGTTGATCAATGAATCTTCAGTGACCCCTTAGTCCCAGTTGCCCCTACTTCTTCATCGACGACTCGACGACTCGAAGACTCGGTCAACCGACCGACAAGCCATGCCCGTCACATTTACCGCACACCCCTTATTTGAATGACTCCGCAAAACTACTATCGAGTACGCATGGGACACCTCGTGAAGTACTCATGATGCTAGCTCTGTAGTGCAGCTAGTCGGTCGTGGTTATCGAGGGTGATTCCACCTTCACCAGTCCCGGTGATGACTCTATTGTGCAAGCCCTCAAGTGTGGGACCCTCAAGGGTGATTCCTCTAAGTGCACCTTGACGGTTTCATCAAGCGGGGCCTTTGAGGGTGTGATACGTCTCCAACGTATCTATAAATTTTGATGATGTCATGCTATTATATTATATGTTTTGTATGTTTTATATGCATTAATATGCTATTTAATATTATTTTTGGGACTAACATATTAATCTAGACTCTAGTGCCAATTTCTATTTTTTCCTTGTTTTTTAGTATTGCATATATGGAATATTAAACGGAGTCGAAACGGAATAAAATCTTTGAAATGATTTTTCTGAAAGGAAAGAGATCTACCAGACTTGGAGTGAACGACAGGACATCTTCCAGGAGGTCACAAGCCAGGGGGCGCGACCACTCCCCTGGTCGTGCCTGGCAGGCTTGCCACCTCTTGGCAGGTCTCCTCTCTCTAATTTCGTCCTATAAGTACCCAAATATTCCCCCAATACCAAAGGGAGCCATGATACGTACATTTTACATCATGCTTTTATATTCATATTTATTGCATTATGGGCTATTATACACATTTTGGTACAATACTTATGCCTCTTCTCTCTTATTTTACAAGGTTTACATGAAGAGGGAGAATGCTGGCAGCTGGAATTCTAGACTGGAAAAGGAGCAAATCTGAGATACCTATTCTGCACAACTCCAAAAGTCTTGAAAATCTACGGAGAATTATTTTGGAATATATAAAAAATATTGGGTAAAAGAAATATATCAGGGGGCCCAGCAGGCATTCACAAGCCAGGGGGGCAAGCCCTACCCCCTAGGCGTGCCCCTGCGGCTTGTGGCCCACCTCGCAGCCATCTGATGCCCATCTTCTGCTATATGGAGAGTTTTGACCTGGAAAAAATCATAACAAAGCTTTCAGGGTGAAGCGCCACTGTCTCAAGGCAGAACTTGGGCAGAACCAATCTAGGGCTCCCGCGGAGCTGTTCTGTTGGGGAAACCTCCCTCCGGGAGGGGGAAATCGAAGCCATCTTCATCACCAACAATCCTCTCATCGAGAGGGGGTCAATATCCATCAATATCTTCATCATAACCATCTCCTCTCCAAACTCTAGTTCATCTCCTGTATCCGACCTTTGTTTCTAAACCTTAGATTGGTACTTGTGGGTTGCAAGTAGTGTTGATTACTCTTGTAGTTGATGCTAGTTGGTTTACTTGGTGCAAGATCATATGTTCAGATCCTTGACCATCATTAATACTCCTCTAATTACGAACATGAATATGCTTTGTGAGTAGTTACGTTTGTTCCTGAGGACATGGGATAAGTCTTGTTATAAGTAATCATGTGAATTTGGTATTCGTTCGATATTTTGATGAGATGTATGTTGTCTCTCCTCTAGTGGTGTTATGTGAACGTCAACTACATGACACTTCACCATCGTTTGGGCCTAGAGGAACGCATTGGGAAGTAATAAGTAGATGATGGGTTGCTAGAGTGACAAAATCTTAAACCCTAGCTTATTCGTTGCTTCGTAAGGGGCTTATTTGGATCCAAATGCTTCATGCTATGGTTAGATTTATCTTAATTCTTCTTTCGTAGTTGCGGATGCTTGCGATAGGGGTTAATCATAATTGGGAGGTTTTTCCAAGTAATGGCAGCACCCAAGCACCGGTCCACCCACATATCAAATTATCAAAGTAACGAACGCAAATCATATGAGCATGATGAAAACTACCTTGACAGAAATCCCCATGTGTCCTCGGGAGTACTTTGCTTTATATAAGAGTTTGTCCAGGCTTGTCCTTTGCTATAAAAAGGATTGGGCCACCTTGCTACACCTTTGTTACACTTGTTACTTGCTACCCGCAACGAATTATGTTATCACAAAACTATGTGTTAACGATAATTTCGGTGCTTGCAAAGAATACCTTACTGAGAACCGCTTGTCACTTCGTTCCGCTCCTCGTTGGGTTCGACACACGTCCTTATCGAAAGGACTACGATATATCACATATACTTGTGGGCCATCAAGGCACAAAAATACTTTTCCTCCACCAGAAGCCTCCATTGCCGAGAGATCCAATCTTGGACCCTTTTCCAGTAATCTGCCAGAGGGCATCCACATCAACTCCATTGCCCCTCCAATAATGCGTGAGTAGTCCACCAAAGACCTATGGGTCCATATCTAGTAGCTAGATGGCTTCTTCTCTCTCTTTGTGCTTCAATACCATGTTCTTCATGATCTTCATGGAGATCTATCCGATGTAATACTCCTTTGCGGTGTGAATGTCGAGATCCGATGAATTATGGGTTTATGTTCAGATTATCCATGAATATTATTTGAGTCTTAATTCCTATATGCATGATTTCATACCTTTGCAAGTCTCTTCAAGTTATTGGTTTGGTTTGGCCAACTCGATTGGTAATTCTTGCAATGGGAGAAGTGCTTAGTTTTGGGTTCAATCTTGCGGTGTCCTCATCAAGTGACAAAGTAGGGGGTAGCGAGACACGTATTGTATTGTTGCCATCAAGGGTAACAGGATGGAGTTTTCATCATATTGCTTGAGTTTATCCCTCTACATCATGTCATCTCACCTAATGCATTACTCAGTTCTTCATGAACTTAATACTCTAGATGCAGGGAGGAGTCGGTCGATGTGTGGAGTAATTGTAGTAGATGCAGAATCGTTTCAGTCTACTTGACACTGACGTGATGCCTATGAGCGTAATCATTTACTTGGATATCTTCATAATTATTCGCTTTTCTATCAATGGCTTGACAGTAATTTGTTCACCCACTGTTTTACTTTCAGTTAAGAGAGAAGCCTCTAGTGAAACCTATGGCCCCCGAGTCTACTTTCCATAATATATTTTCAGATCTATAAACCAAAAATACCAAAAATACCTTGCTCCAATTTATTTACCTTCTACTTTCCGCAATCTTTTACATCTATCTCTATGAGATCTAATCCTTGAAAATAATCATGAAGGCATTGACAACCCCTTTATAGCGTGGGGTGCAAGAGTTTGATTTTTTGTGTAGGTGTATCCATTGGTGAATTGCTTGTTCCACCTACTGGATTGATACCTTGGTTCTCAACAACTAAGGGAAATACTTACCTACTTTGCTGCATCACCCTTACCTCTTCAAGGGAAAACCAATGCATGCTCAAGTGGTAGCAAGAAGGATTTCTGGTGCCGCTGACAGGGAGGTTACACATCAAGCCTAACAAGTACCCATCACAAACTCATCTCTTCCATTTACATTATTTGCCATTTGTCTCTCATTTTCCGCTCCCCCACTTCTAAAATGATTTTCAGAAAATACCAAAAAGATTTGCTTTTTTGTTCGCCCTTCTTCCGTTTGCCTTTTCGTTTGCCTTTTTGTTTGCCCGTGTGTTGGATCGCTTGAAATCATGGCTAGTCTCACAACTATAGCTAGTACTCCCGAGAATAAAGTTCTTAATGTTAAGCAAAGGGAGGGAGAAAACATAAAAGATGCTTGGTATAGAATTTGCAATGCTCAAAATAGATCTATTTGTAAGAAATCTACTACCGTTCTCCATCGCAATTTCTATGTTGTTATTTCTCCATGGAATAGATATGTCCTAGATACCATTATAGGAGGAAATTTCTTGGGAAGTCATAGCTTTGATACTTATAGCGCTATGATAAATTTGATAGGTTCACCTCCAATCATGGTTAATGGAACAATCTTGACTTCGGAACATGTGATGCGAAGACTTCATATTATTGAAAAAAGGTTGCTACTATTGATCTTATTGAAAACTTGGATAAAACGATTCATAATAACATTACTCAATATGGTTCTAAGGTAGGAGTTACTATAAAAATTCTAAAGGAAAAAGAACCCATAGTTAATGAAAAATTGGATCAGGATTCCTCTAGAATTGGCAAGCTAGAGGACATTATTACCAACTTGGGATCTGCTTTTTCCTTGGTTCAAACCATTCCAAATCCTTCTCCTCCTAAAGCTGCCAAGTTTGTTTATGTTCCTAAAATAAGGGTGAATACTCTAGTAAAGGAGAAGAAGATCTTAAGATGATAAGTATTCACCCTAACTTTTTCAATATTGTTAAGAAACCAATTGCCACAATTGAATCTCTTGACTTGCTGCCTAGGCGAATCATTATTGATGATAACAACGGACCACCCAGGACCTATGATTGTTCAATTGAGGAGTTGCATACCAAATATGACAATACCTAGATCTATTGCGTTTTTCCTAGCAAGGGCGTTAAACAATAGGGCTTGTAGGGAGGCAACCCAATTTTATTTTTATGTCCTGTTTTTGCTTCTATTTTTAGCGTTTCCCACATTATTACTTCTGTAGTAATCGTGTTTTGGTGTTTTAATTAGTGTTTTAGCCAAGCAAGACCTTTGGGCTGGTATATGGTGGTTGTTGATTTGATCTCGCTGAAAAACACAAACTTTTGCGCTTAGTCCAGGAATTTTATGAATGTTTTCAGAGCGTTGAATGAGCCTGAAATTTTTACACAACATTGATATAAAAAATTTCCCGGTTGTCCTAATTGTTCTACATAAGTCTACGAAGTTTTCTGACTTCTACAGACTGTTCTGTTTTTGATAGATTTTGTTTTCTTTGAGTTGTTTGCCTATTTTGATGTATCTATGGGTTGTATCGGGGTGTATGAACCATGGGGAAGTTAGAATACATTAGTTATTACACCAATATAAATAAATAATGAGTTCACAACAGTACCAAAAGTGGCGATTTATTTTCTTATACAAACAGATCTCAGCAGTTTTCTGTTGAGTTTTGTGTTGTGAAGTTTTCAAGTTTTGGGTAAAGATTTGATGGACTATGGAGTAAGGAGTGGCAAGAGCCTAAGATTGAGGATTGCCAAGGAACCTTAAGTCATATTCAAGGATGTCAACGAGCCTAAGTTTGGGGATACCCGAGAAGGCATCCCATCTTTCATCTTCATTCCATCGATAAATTTACTTGAGGCTATATTTTTATTCACCACATGATCTGTGTTTTCCTTAGAGCGTCTTGTATGATATGATTCTTTGATTTTTAGCTTGCCACAATCATCCTTTCTACACACATATTTTGAGAGAGACACGCTGAATAGTGAATTTATTAGAATACTCTATGTGCTTCACTTATATCTTTTGAGATAGGCAATTTTGCTCTAGTGCTTCACTTATACATTTTTAGAGCACGATGGTGTTTGGTTTTATAAGAAATAATTGAACACTCATACCTCACTTATATTATTTTTAGTCTTTAAACAGCATGGTAATTTGTTAGTTTATGAATTTAGTCCTAATATAATAGGCATCCAAGAGGGATATAATAAAAACTTTCATATAAAGTGCATTGAATACTATGAGAAGTTTGATTCCATGCATATAGTTTTGGGATATAAGAATGGTGATATTAGAGTCATGCTAGTGAGTAATTGTGGAATGGTAGAAATACTTGTGTTGAAGTTTGTGATTCCCGTAGCATGCACGTATGGTGAACCGTTATGTAACGAAGTCAGAGCATGATTTGTTTATTAATTGTCAGCCTTTGTGTGAGGGTCGGGAGCGCGCGATGGTTAACTCCAACCAACCTCTCCTCTAGGAGCATGCGTCTAATACTTTGCTTTGATAACAAATAAACTTTTTCAATAAGTATGTGAGTTCTTTATGACTAATGTGAGTCCATGGATTATACGCACTCTCACCCTTCCACCTTTGTTAGCCTCTCTAGTACCACACAACTTTCACCGGTGCATTAAACCCACCTTCCTCAAAACATCCACCATATTCCCTTCCTCAAAACAGCCACCATACCTACCTAGTATGGCATTTCCATAGCTATTCCAAGATATATTGCGATGCAACTTCCACCGTTCAGTTTTTTATGACACGCACCATCATTTTCATATTACCTTCTCATATAGAGTCATATTTTGTTCTAGGTTTCGAGTTGGAATTTTTGAGTTGTAAGTAAATAATAGTGTGATGATCATCACTATTAGATCATTGTCCCATGAGAAAAAAGGATGATGGAACCTATGATTCCCTCACAAGTTGGGATGAAATTCCTGACTTTATGAAAAATAAAAGAGGCCAGCGAAACCCAAATAAAAAAACAGGCCTTAGATGCCCACCAAAATAAAAAATGAGAGAAAGAGAGAAGGGACAACGATACTATCTTTTTCCACACTTGTGCTTCAAAGTAGCACCTTGGTCTTCGTGATAAAGAGTGTCCTATTTTGTCACTTTCATATAGTTAGTGGAATTTTTGTAGTGCACACCCACTTAGTTTCTTCTTGGGCTCTCATACACTTATAGCTCTAGTGCACCCGTTGCATGGAAATCCATACTCACTCACATTGGTATCTATTGATGGGCATCTCCATAGCCCGTTGATACACATAGTTGATGTGAGACTATCTTCTCCTTTTCTTCCCAACCTCCACCATATTTCTATTCTACCTATAGTGCTATATCCATGGCTCACGCTCATGTATTGCGTGAGATTTGAAAAGTTTTGAAAACATAAAAAGTGTGAAACAATTGCTTGGCTTTTCATCGGGGTTGTGCATGATTTAAATACTTTGTGTCGGGAAGATAGAGCATAGCCAGACCATATGATTTTGTAGGGATAACTTTCTTAGGCCATGTTATTTCAAAAGGACACAATTGCCTTGTTAGTATGCTTGAAGTATTATTGTTTTTACGCCAATATTAAACTTTTGTTTTGAATCTTACGGATCTGAATATTCGTGCAACAATAAAGAATATTACATGGTTAAATATGTTAGGTAGCATTCCACATAAAAAATTCTGTTTTTATCGTTTACCTACTCGAGGACGAGCAGGAATTAAGCTTGGGGATGCTGATACGTCTCCAACGTATCTATAATTTTTGATGATGTCATGCTATTATATTATCTATTTCGGATGTTTTATATGCATTAATATGCTATTTTATATTATTTTTGGGACTAACCTATTAATTTAGAGCCTAGTGCCAATTTCTGTTTTTTCCTTGTTTTTTAGTATTGCAGATATGGAATATTAAATGGAGTCCAAACAGAATAAAATATTCGGAATGATTTTTTCTAGAAGGAAAGATATGTACCAGACTTGGAGTGCATGACAGGGCATCTTCCAGGAGGTCACAAGCCAGGGGGCGCGACCACCCCCCTGGCCGCGCCTGGCAGGCTTGGCACCTCCTGGCAGGTCTCCTAGGCCTAATCTTTGTCCTATGAAGACCCAAATATTCCCCCAATACCAAAGGGAGCCACGAAAATACTTTTGTGCCGCCAGAAGCTAGGAGACCTACGTTGCCCCATTGCCCCTCTGATGATGCGTGAGTAGTCCACCACAGACCTACGGGTCCATAGCTAGTAGCTAGATGGCTTATTCTCTCTCTTTGTGCTTCAATACCATGTTCTTCATGATCTTCATGGAGATCTATCGGATGCATTACTCTTTTGTGGTGTGTTTGTCGAGATTCGATGAATTGTGGGTTTATGTTAAGGTTATCCATGAATATTATTTGAGTCTTTTCTGAATTCTTATATGCATGATTTCATATCTTTGCAAGTCTCTTCGAGTTATTGGTTTATTTTGGCCATCTAGATTAGTAATTCTTGCCATGGGAGAAGTGCTTAGTTTTGGGTTCAATCTGTTGGGGAACGTTCCATGGGAAACAAAAAAATTCCTACGCGCACGCAAGATCTATCCATGGTGATGAGCATCTATGAGAGGGAGAGTGTATCTACATAACCTTGTAGATTGCTAAGAGGTAAGCAATAAGAAATGCGGTTGATGTAGTCGAACGTCTTCGCGATCCAAATCACCGAGCGTCCCGCGATCCAATCACGATCCGTCCCGATCTCCACCTTATTCACCCAACAAGAGGGAGCGGAGAGGTAGAAGAGTTCTCCGGCAGCGTGATGGCGTTGAGGCGACGGTGGTGGAGCTATTCCAGCAGGGCTTCGCCTAAGCACCGCTGAAACCAATCTAGAGGAGAAACTACGATCTAGAGGAGAGGTAGCACGTGGCTATTTTTCTATCTCAAACCCCCTCAAAACTCTAGTATATATAGGAGGAAGGGAGGTAGTAGGCTTGGCTCCCAAGGAAGCCAACCTTGCTTCGGCCGAAGGGGTGGGAGGAGTCCTTGTCCTCCAATCCTAGTAGGACTAGGACTCCTCCTTTCCCAATTTGGCCTCCTTCCACACTTGGGTTTTTCCACCCCTTCTGCATGGGCTTCCTGTGGGGCATCAGCCAGCCCAACAAGGGCTGGTATACGTTCTCCCACAGACCATGTAGCCGCTTGGGTGGAAATACCCCTCCCGATGGTCCCCCCGACACCCTTCCGGCACTCCCGGCACAATACCGATGAGCCCGAAACTTTTGCGGCGACCAAAACATAACTTGCTAGATATCAATATTTACCTCCGGACCATTCCGGAGCTCCTCATGACGTCTAGGATCTCATCCGGAACTCTGAACAACCTTCGGCACCACCATACGTAACTCTATACTACCGAAACATCACCGAACCTTAAGTGTGCAGACCCTGTGGATTCAAGAACTATGTAGACATGACCGAGACACCTCTCTGGTCAATAACCAATAGCGGGACCTGGATGCCCATATTGGTTCTTACATATTCTATAAAGCTCTTTATCGGTCAAATCTCTATGTCAAGGATTCAGTTAATCCCGTATGACGTTCCCTTTGTTCTTCGGTATGTTACTTGACCGAAATTCGATCATCGGTATCTGTATACCTAGTTCAATCCTGTTTCCGGAAAGTCTCTTTACTCGTTCTGTAATACATGATCCCATGGCTAACACTTAGTCTCATTTCTTGCAATGCTTGTTATGATGTTGTATTACCGAGTGGGCCCTGAGATACCTCTCCGTCACATGGATTATCAAATCCAAGTATTGATCCATGCCAACTGAACAAACACCCTCGGAGATACCTGTAGATCACCTTTATAGTCACCTAGTTACATTGCAACATTTGATACACACAAGGTACCCCTCCGGTGTTAGTGAGTTGCATGATCTCATGGTCATAGGAACAGATACTTGACATGCAGAAAACTGTAGCAATAAACTAAAATGATAAAATGCTACGTTTATGGTTGGGTCTTTCCCATCACATCATTCTACTAATGAAGTGATCCCATTATAAAATGACATCACATGTCAATGACCAGGAAACCTTCACCATCTTTGATCAACGAGCTAGTCTACTAGAGGCATACTAGGGATATAGTTTTGTCTATGTATCCACACATGCAATGTGTTTCCAATCAATACAATTATAGCATGGATAATAAATGATCCTCTAGGGCATATTTCCAACACAATCTTGCGGTGTCCTCACCCAGTGACAAAGTAGAGAGGCACGCATTGTATTGTTTCCATCTAGGGTAAAAAATAGGGTTTTCATCATATCGCTTGAGTTTATCCCTCTACATCATGTCATCTTACCTAATGCGTTACTCTGTTCTTCATGAACTTAATACTCTAGATGCAGGTAGGAGTAGGTCGATGTGTGGAGTAATAGTAGTATATGCAAAATCGTTTTGGTCTACTTGACACGGATGTGATGCCTATATGCATAATCATTGCCTTGGATATCTTCATAATTATTTGCTTTTATATCAATTGCTCGACCGTAATTTTTTCACCCACCGTGATACTTTCCTTCATGAGAGAAGCCTCTAATGAAACCTATGGCCCTCGGGTCTACTTTCCATAATATATTTTCAGATGTATAAACCAAAAATACCTTGCTGCAATTTATTTACCTTTTACTTTCTGCAATCTTTTACATCTATCTCTATCAGATCTAATCCTCGCAAATAATCGCGAAGGGATTGACAACCCCTTTGTAGCGTTGGGTGCAAGAGTTTGATTGTTTGTGTAGGTGCATCAATTGGTGACTTGCATGTTCCTCCTGCTGGATTGATACCTTGGTTCTCAACAACTGAGGGAAATACTTATCTACCTCTCTACATCAACCTTTCCTCTTTAATTGAAAACCAACAAATGCTCAAGAGGTAGCAGGGTGATTCCTCAGGTTCCGTCTTGATGTTTTATACACATAGTTACTATGACCTGGTTACAAAAACATGTTGGTGATTGGTCGGCCTTGAGGGGTACTCATGGTTTGATGATGATGAGGCGTGGACGGGCAGGAGAGGCCCTTGCCAAACATCCTTGAGACGGGGCGACGTGACCGCACTTCATGGGTCATGCTCGTCCCGCATTAATAAAATGCTAATGGGTTGGGAATTTGATATGAGTTGGCCATTTGACCTTTTACACACTAAACCTTCACGTGGGATAACTTATGGGTACTTAGCATTGTTGTATCAGCCGAAGCTCTTCAGACATCAGCAATGGAGCGGCGTGCACTCGAGTGGCCTGTACGGTACAATTCTTGGACTAGAGTGCAAAGGATTTAGACCAGCGAGTTGGCCTCTCTGCTGAGTCTAGGTGGGCGACGAAGTGTTGAAATCCCGAGGGCGGGCATTACTTATGAAAGTGTGTCCGACCGGAGGTGATCAGGCATGTTAGAAATACGGTGCACCCCTGTAGGGATGAATTCATCTATTCAAATAGTCGTGTCCACGATAACAGGATGACTTGGAGTTGTACCTTGATCTACTACAAGTAAAATTGTGACTTTAAATTGAAATGAAGGTTGGCTCCGAGATTGCTTCCTTGTAGGGAGTCAGGGAAGAATCTCTGGGCGTGGTTACTTAATAAAATTGCTACAATAATATGACTATATATGAGGTATGAGTCTAGTCTCTTCTAATGCTGCAAGCTGCTGAAGATGCTAGTCTGCGATAGGACTTGGCCTTCGCCCCTCATCCTTGCGCTCTATAGTCACTCCAGATATAACCCCCTTTCCCAAGATAATGATGCATACTTAGTACAATTCTAATGTCAGTCTTGCGATTACTTTAGATGAGTACTCATCGCTACTTTTCTTTCTCTTCCCCCTTGATATGATTGCTGCGTTCAGATGATGGAGCCCAGGAGACCATGTACCCTGCCGACGACTACTACTATCCCGCCAGAGCCTACTAATACGTGGAGGCAGCCCCCGACCAGCAGCAGGATAGGAGGTTCCCAGACAGGAGGCCTCGCCTCTTTCGATTCGTTGATTATGTTTGTGGTAGCCTTTTTAAGGAAAAACTTATTTAACTTATGTCTGTACTCAGATATTATTTGCTTCCGCTGACTCGTGCTTGTCGGGCGTTGTATTCGAGACCTCAAGGCCCCTAGCTTGTAATATGAAGTTGTATGACTTAAATTTGTGTCTAGAGTTGTGTTGTGATATTGATTAGTGAGTCCCTGATCTTGGTCATACGCATTTGCTTGTATGATTATTGTACGATCGAAATTGGGGGCGTCACAACATCACCCTTTCCTCTTTAAGGGAAAACCAACGCAAGCTCAAGAAGTAGCAAGCACGGGCGAGTGGGAGGAGCGCGTGGCGGGCGCATGGGCGGTTTGGACCCGGCTCGGCCCGGGGCGGGCCGTGCCTGTGCCCCGAGGGGCTTTGGCGGCGGGGAGAGCTAGGGAGGGCGCCGTGGCGGACACCCGTTAGCCGGGGCATGGCGGCACGCCCCGTGGTGGCGTCTGGTAGGCTGTAGCATATGGGTGACGGTGGCTGCTTGCCAAGTGGTGAGGCAGGGCTCTGTTTGCATGGAAATTGAGGAGGGGGAGGCTAGAAGTTGGTGGAGGGCTAGGGAGCCCAAAATGGAAGGGTAGGGGTGTTTAAATAGGAAAGGGGGCTATATTTAGGATTCTTTGCACTGTTGCCAGCCCTCCGATCGTGATCAGACGGCTCCGGTCTTGGGGGAGGTTAGGTTTGGCTTAGGTGGGCTGGTTGTCGCTGTGTAGTTGGGCTAGGCTTAGAGAAGAGAGGGAAGTGGCAGCCCGTGACGGATTTTTTTTCAAACCGTAAAACGTTCGATAAATAAACCGATGACATTACGACTACGATCGACCGTTCAGGTATCAAACAACCTCTGATTGCGACGAAATTTGGTAGGCGGCCTACCTACAATATATTAGGACCGCTCGCCAAGTTTCAACCAAGTCGAAGAAGTTTTATAGACACTTGTGAAAACAATTTTTTATCGATACCGTGGGCGCGAGCATGTGTGGTTGGTCTCGAAACAGTTACCGACAAAAACGGAGAGAACCGGAAACCACAAACGGATGCAAGTTTTCAAAAATGAGTGACGATGCTATGCAGATGATGCAAATCATGTGATGATGAATGCGACAATCAAACGAATCATATGACGGCAACAGAATAACAGCGGAACCTTCTGGAGCGTCGGTCACGACTGTTACACACCACCTCCTCCGTTGATCGGAGTGATCGGGCTCCATGACTCGGGAGTAATGCCATCATTGGCACCACCACCAACGGATAAGCCATCGGTTCCCTACATGTTTGAAAACAATGTTAAAGGGATATATCAATTTGTTGAATAAACGATAAGTAGTGGTTGAATAGTTTGGGGATGTACAAACCGGTGTTGAATTGTGTTGGGCCCGAAATTCTTGCAATGTAGGCAGAACTAATTGTGGTCCAGCAGGTGGTGGTGGTGGTTCTAGTACAGGAACCTTGCTGGCCACCAAGGAGTCAAAAACGAGCTGCATGTTAGTTGACCAAGAAAACACAAAGGTCAAAGGAAATGAAAGTGCAAATATGAAAGTCAAATGAATGGGGCTAGTTAGCCTTCATCATGTAACTGCTATGGTCTGAGACTGCTGCATCTCTCGCATTCTATACCATGACCTCCTGATGTGTGTAATCCATATAGGCCTACAATATGACATGATGAAACTCATAAAACATCTCAATGTGGAAAATAAAGTAATTCGAGAGGAAGATAAGAGGTAAAATTCTTAAAGAGTGTTGTTGGGCTAGTAGGGACTGTGAGTGTGCACTGGTCATGCTCCGGCGCGAGCTTAGGCTCGGGTTGGTATCTTGGAGCCGTGTGTAGGAGATAGAAGGAATGACCACAGCATCCAGAACCGCCTACCGACCATGACTCTTTGGCCCTATGCCGACCATGGCCCTGTTGTCCGTAGACTATTTTATGGGATCAGGTGTGTCAGGATGTAACCCTAGATACACCTCCTCGTTGGCCTTCATGTGCTGGTTGGTCTTGTCGTAGTACTTGCCCTTGCCATCCTTGGGCTTATTCTGCACATGGGCGAGCTCCCATGCCTCCATGTTTGAGTGCGTCCGCTTCAATTTCTCCTCCTACATCACCAAACACTACCAACCAAAGGTTACTCATACATAAGAAAGTGACGGTAAATAGAAGTAGAAGAATGTTCCATGTACATAGATATAATTGAACTTTCTTGTAGCTCCAGTGGTTCTAGTTTCCCTGACAATGTGTTCCGTCGGTCCCTTGATTAGCCCGGTTTTGGATGCTTATAGAAACCCATTGTTCAACCTCACCAAGCCACAGATCTAACAATGCCGCCCATCCATCAGTGTTTCCATAACACCAACAAAGACACACCTACATAATGAAAGTATAATGGCATGTCAACACAAATCAATGAAATTTACCACAAACATTGGAATGAAAAGTGTGCTATACTTACCATCAAGTAATAAACCCTAGTCAAGGTAAGATGTTGCCTCCGCGCGTCTTCCTTGGTCATCTTCTGGTTAAGATAGTCATGATGGAAGAAGCTATGAGTTAAACCAGAATGGAAGAAGCCATGATTTAAACCATGATTTAAACAATGAACGAAACTCAAGACTCATGCTTCTGTAGATCACTTACCCAAAATTTGTTATCATGACCTCAACATATGTATCATACTCCATGTGTGCGTGGGGGGCGCTTTTAGTGGTCCCAGCTCGTGGCCAAAACCAGCCGCTTCGGGTGCCTGTCTGTGTCTGGAGCGAACAACCCTGACCAATATTCCTTCAGCAAGACAATGATGATGCCGTTTGGAACACGAACCTTTTCAGGAACTGTCCAACCCATGCAAAAGATAACAAATATGAGCATGTTTAGAAGAATAAGAATTAAAATATGATGAAGAGGCACTTACTCTTTACCTGCTGGCTCAATGAGCCACTTCTGCAGCCACCCCTTCTTGTTCCCAACACCCTCCCCGCTAGCACGAACCTCCTTGCTTGCCTCCTCCTCCTCCTCCTCAACTTCCTCGCGAATCTCCTCCTCCTCCTCGGTAGATGTTACCTCACTAGAGTAGGGTACCTCACTACATGAGGGCCTCGAAAATGACACCCCTAACTCGGTGACGGAGCATTGTTTCTCGCCCCTACCCCACCCTCCTATAGGGGCTGTCCCCACACCCCCTTCACATCTAGGGGCACCTCTCCCTCGACCTCCCTGCAAGGAGTCATCCTAAAGTAGTCGGGGGGGACAGTATGGGGTCAACCACTCCGACTAGCCTTCAAGGTGAATTTGGCTAGGAAACCCGTGCCATCGGCCTTGCGCTTGCCCATGCATCTTATCCTTTTCACTTTCGTAGTTTCTCTTTGCATCAGCAATGGCCCGACCAAGATCATCAGCGGGCTCATCTGATGCCTCTTCTTCACCTTCTTCTTCATTCTCTTCCCTCACTGTAGTACTATCTTATTCAGGGAACCCATGATAGTTGTCATCATCCTCTTCTTCTCCATTCTCTTCCATTAGAACCACTCTTTCTCCATGCTTGGTCCAACAATTATAGCCAGACATGAATCCATACGTAAACAGGTGGACGTGAATGTATTTTGAGCTAGATTAATTCTTATCATTCTTACAAATATCACGGTAAAAGAAACATCATGGGAGTGGAGGACAAGACATACATGTGAGAAGATTATGAAAAGTTTGATGAAATTCCTCCCTTCACAGTGAAGGCTGACCCAAGCATCCTGTTAAATGATGAAGACTCTCCATGGTTCCGGTGCAATCATAAGAAAGGGGATTGCACGAAGAAAAAGCCTTATACCCAAAGATCCCACTCCAGGATGTGACCAGCTTCAGTGTCATCACTTTCTCTCTATAGTGAGCTTCCGGAGATATGGTTGGAAAAGTCCCACTTGGGACAAACCGGAGGGAATCTTTGTAAGATCTAGGGCATTTTGGCATTTGAAACATGATTTGTGAGGAGCCAACGCAATTATGTCCAACTCATTTGGTTTAGTTTTCAAATTGTTATGCATTTTACAAGAATTATTTCATTCTGTAAAATTGAATATCTCAAATAATTTCATCAAAATGAAAATTAAAACTCCTCATGTTGAAGAGTATAAACATAATATAATTTGGCAAAAAAAAACATAAACTAAAAATCTACAAAAATTCCTAAAGGCAGAAACAAAGGAAAAAAAGTATAAAACTAAAAGAGTTAAACATAATATGTTTTTGATTAGAACACCTATTTAAAATATCATCAAAATTCCCAAATTTAGAATACCGATTAAACATACTAATATTACACAGCAAAAAAAAGAACCAATTAGGATCATTTGGATGTCGCAAGGCCGCCACTCTCCTCGGCAACATCGGTAAGGCCTCTTCCCTCTCCCCTCCGCCTCCGCCTATCCTCGTCGACCACACCTCCCCGCGCCGCGCCCCCACGCCACTACCCCTGACTCTGCCGCTCGCTGCCGCCATCGCCCTCGCCGCCATCCTCGCCCTCGCCACCATGGCCATCGCCCACCCCCGCCTACGGCGCTTGTCTCCATCCTCGCCGAAGATATGCAGAATTTCACAAAGAAAAAACCTCAACGCCCCCTCGCCGTCGCGGTCCTCGCCTTCGCCCCTGCCGTCGTCGTCACCGACAACTACACAATTTTGCCATTGCCGTCGGCGTCCTCGCGCCCCGTCTACCATGACGCTGCCGTCAGAATCCTAGATTTTTTTCTGAAACATAGAACCCTAGATTATTTTGTAGTTGTCAGTTGACGATTGTAAGAAGTATTTATCTGTAAACGATTATGTGCTCTAATCATGTTTTCAGAAAGACCATTTTTCTATAATCATGCCTCTATAAGTGTATGAAAAAATTTATGTGCTAAACGATTTATTGTATGAAAAAGTGTATGAAAAGTTTATGTGCTAGAAATTTTTTATGAAGATGTTATGTACTAAACGATTTATTGTTTTGAAGGCTATATCGAAATATCATAGTTTATGTGCCGTAGATTGTATTGATAGAAAAAATAAAAGAGAAAATTTAAAGGATTTAAAAAGAATGTTACTAGTAAAAAATTCATTTTATTTTGTATATATGAAAAAGTTTATTAAATATGAGTAGCATAATAAAATGAAGATTCTCGAATAGGAAATTGTTTTCATAGGAATTTGTTGTCGACATCGACGATGCCCAGGCCGCATCCTCGTCGTCGACTCAGCGGCGACATCCTTGAGAGGCGTCATGTCTGAGACTGGGCTCTGCCGGGCAGGCACTGGGAGGTGCTACCGATCGGGACGCACGGTTTGGTGAGCAATCACCATCTCGTCGTCGATCCGGGGCTTATTTGGTGGCGTTCGCATGGGCCACTATTGGTGTAACAGCCCGGGACCAACGCTCCAGAAGATTCCCCTTTTATTTCCGTTCTCGCCTGTGTTTCGTTTGGTTGTCACATTCACCATTGCATCATTCGCATCATCTGCATGGCATCATCACTCGTTTTCGAAAACTTGCATCCGTTCATAGTTGCCGGTTCTCTCCATTCGTATCGTCGACCATTTTGAGACCAACCACACATGCACGTGCCCAAGGCATCGATAGAATGTTGTTTTTAAAAGTGGGTATAAAATATTCCCGGATTGGGTCAAAACCAGGCGTGCGGTCTTATTATAGTATAGGTAGGTTGCCTACCAAATTTCGTCGCATTCCAAGTTCGTTTGATACCCCAACGGTCGCCCGTAGCGGCACCGTCATCAGTTTATTTGTCGGACTTTTTTCGGTGTTTTAAAACATCGTGTCACGGGCCAAAAACCTCCCTCTCATCTCCTCATAGCGTATCTACACAGCCCACTTAGTCCACCTAACCCAACCCCGCGACCGGAACCGTCCGATTGCGATCGCACGGCTCGAATCGGTGCAAAAACCCCCCTAACCAAGCCCCATTTCCTATTTAATCCCCCTCTCCTGCCTAATTTTGACCATAAACCCTAGCTACCTCATTTTCCGTGCAAGGCTAACCAGCAGCCGCCTGCTCCCGCGCATGTCTCCCTCCTCCCGCCGCCAGGCCATCAAGCCTATCCGGGGCCCACTAGGATGCCGCAAGGCCGCCACTCTGTTCCTACCGTCGACCATTTTGAGACCAACCACACATGCACGTGCCCAAGGCATCGATAGAATGTTGTTTTTAAAAGTGGGTATAAAATATTCCTGGATTTGGTCGAAACCAGGTGTGCGGTCTTATTATAGTATAGGTAGGCCACCTGCCAAATTTCGTTGCATTCCGAGTTCGTTTGATATGCCAACGGTCGCCCGATGCGGCACCGTCATCGGTTTATTCGTCGGACATTTTTTGGTGTTTTAAAACCTCGTGTCACGGGCCGCAAACCTCCCTCTCATCTTCTCATAGCGTATCTACACAACCCACTTAGCCCACCTAACCCAACCCCGCGATCGGAGCCGTCCGATTGCGATCGCACGGCTCGAATCGGTGCAAAAATCCCCGTAACCAAGCCCCATTTCCTATTTAATCCCCCTCCCTTGCCTAATTTTGACCCTATACCCTAGCTGCCTCGTTTTCCATGCAAGGCCAACCAGCAGCGGCCTCCTCCTGCGCCTGTCTCCCTCCTCCCGCCGCCGGGCCATCAAGCCCATCTGGGGCCCGAAGCCGCCGCTGCCGAGCCGCAGGAGCCCGACCTCCCTGCTCCCGCAGCCTCCAGGCGCCCCGCTGCCTCCAGCCACGCCGCCACGTTGCCTCCTCGCTGCCAAAGGCCGCCGCTAGCCCCGCCGCCGGTGCCTCGCCACCCTGTCACCGGAGGTCGCCGCAGCAAGCCTCACCAGTCCCCGGAGTGCCGTGCAGCTCGCCGCCCCACGCCCCACACCGTAGGCCCCGCTGAAGGCCAGATCCGGTGGCCCTCGGCCGGATCCATCGATCCTCGGGGTCGCCGCCCTCATCCCCCTCGCCGGAGCCCAGCCAGCCGTCGGCGCCGCCCCGGCTCCCTCGATCCAGGCGAGATCGGGAGAGGACGAGGAGCAACCGCCCGCTCGCCCCGTTGACCGCCTCCTGTGCCCGACGCGTCGTGGGCCGCGCCAAGCGCGAGCGCCCAGCGGCCCACCCGGCATCGCCTCGGCTCGGCCCATCTCGCTCCACCGACCAGTCCCAAGGTGAGTCGTCGCCCCATTGTGCTATGTTGCGCCTTGGGCGCTGGTTAACTATCCTGCGCCCAGTGCCCTTTCGAGATTCGGCCCATATAGTTTTTTTCCATTCTGCGAATTTTGCTAATTATCCAATGATTTTCAGATTTGCAAAAAAAGTCATGTTTTAAATTGTTAATAACTTTTTAACCGTGCATCACATGTAAAAACTTTATATATGAAACTTGATTAAAATTTTATGTAGTTTCACAATAACAAACTCTCACATGTGTTTAAAATACTTAAACTTGATGTTTGCATTAATTTGCATCAATGCCATGTTAAAACGGTTTATTGCATAACTAAATAACCGTAGCTCCGTTTAAAATGTTCCAGATATGTAACTTGTCTCGAAAATGTGTAGAATCACATGGTGACATTTATTTTGCTGTTTGACAACTCTAAAATTGTGTTAGAACAGATCTGGACTTAAATCACAATATTCATATGAGGTCATTCCAGAATTGTTATTTGTTGCTTTCGGCCTCATCTAAAATGCCTAGAGGTTGTAGTTGTTTATGCTTCACCTAGTGCCTTGTTTAACAATATTTAATATTGATGAGTACCTAAACGGGAATGAACTAAGTAATTTAAACGTGTAATTTCGTCAATATGCAACTCGTTGCATATTTTCACTTAATATGTAGTGGTTGTTTGTTGTGCTCGCCATGCCATGCCATACGTTGCATATTAAATCGAACATGCATCATATTTGGTTGCGCATCATGTCATGCATATGTTGTGGTGTATATTGTGTTGATTGTTTGTTTCTGATTGTTCCTTCTCGATAGAGTTTCCGAAAGCATTCGGAGTGTGAGGATTTGTTCAACTACGTTGGCTCGTCTTCTTCATGGACTCGTGCTTCTTCCAAGCGTGATCTCAGGCAAGATAACACATTTCCCTAGATACCACTACTATCATTGCTATGCTAGTTGTCCCGCTTTTATCGTTTCGTCTCGCTACCTACCACTTGTTTGTCAAGTCTCCCAACATTGCCATGAAAGCCTCTAACCCTTCCACATCCCAGCAAACCTTTGTTTGGCTACATTACCGCTTGCTCAGCCCTTCTTATAGCATTTCTAGCTGCAGGTGCAATTGCTTCCATGTGTCAACATGGACATTCTTTTGTTATCACAATATTATTGCTATTTAATTTAATACACTTATACACATGGTAAAGGGTGGAAGGCTTGGCCTTTTGCTCGGTGCTTTGTTTCACTCTTGACGCCCCTAGTTACTTGTGAACCAGTGTTATGTTTCATAAATGAGCGCTCCTAACATGCTCAGGGTTGTTATGGGGACCCTCTTGATTTTCGTTTTGGGATAAAACTTATCGGGCAAGGACCAACATTGGTACTATATTTGCCCAATAGCTAATAAAATTGCATAGGACCCACCGGCACCCGCGGATAATTTAATCAACCCCCGGGCCAATGCTCCTCATGAGTGTTGGTCCAAAACGGGCTGCCTGCGAGGCTGCCTCGAGGAAACTCGGGGATTGGTTTTCCTCGTTGCTAGTCCCATCCGGTCGTGTCCTTGGAACGAGATACGTGGCTCTTATCGGGTTCGTCGACACGTCGGGCGGCCATGCTGGATTTGTTTTATCTTTCTCTTACGTCTTGAGTGAGGAATTCCGATTTTCTTCGGGCTATCTCGAGGTGGCGGATTTCCTGTGGAATTTCCTAGGAAGATCACGAGATCCGTGGTCGAGGTTATCCCCGCTGTGTGTGGTTAATTTATGATGGATGAGTTGGAGCACCCTTGCAGGGTTAAATCTTTCGGAAAGCCGTGCTCGCGTTTAGGTGGCAAGCTTGTATACTTTGTTTAACACCCGGTCATAGCAAACTTGAAGTAAACTAAAATAAAATACACCAACTGTGTGTGTAACCGTGATTGTCTCCTCTCGTTAGTTCTTAGCCGAGAGAGAACACAGTGGCGTTATGTTTGACGTAAGTAGGTGATCAGGATCAGTTAATGATCATTACTAGTTCACGTCCGTTATGCATAGATCATCATACTTTACTTTATGTACTCGTAAGTTAGCCACTCAAACAAATGCTTAGTTGCTTGTTGCAGCCTCACCACTTAACCATACCTCAGCTAATAAGCTTAATAGTCTTTATACCCTTGGAAATGAGATTGCTGAGTCCCTGTGGCTTAATGATTACTACAACAACAGTTGCAAGTACAGGTAATGCGATGATTTGACGTGAGAGCGTTGCTTGTTTGTTGGAGTTCTTCTTCTCTTCATCGATCTAGGATGGGTTCCAGGCGGCAGCCTGGGATAGAAAGGATGGATGTCATTTTGTCGTTTGTTTTCGTCCGTAGTCGGACCCTGCTCTTATGTATGATGTTTGAGTATGTTGTTGTATTGATGTGATATTGATGTAGCTTGTGGTGAGTGTAAGCCAATTCCATATACTCATCTCTTTTGTACATGTACTTATAATGATATCCATTCTTGCAGCACGACGAGATGCGCTTCTATCCCCGTCGAGGCCCTCGTGCCAAAATAAGGATAGGACCGCATCTTGGGCATGACAATTGGTGTGGAAGGAACCACTTGTCCTCAGAGTGATACTTCGCAGTATTTATCTTGTTTTTTTCTCGATCTTTCCTTAGCTTCATCCAATCGTTGTACTTCACAAATTCGTCCCAGTGCTCTTTTTCCTTCACTAGTGCTTCACCGAATTCTGGAATCTTGCTTCGTGGCTTGAGGTACTCGGTGTATAATCTTTTCTTACAGGTCTGGAATTGTGTGGCCATCTTCTGAAGAGCGCACTTCTTCACCTTCAACCGTTCATCATCTGGGAAATCCTCTGGTAGGTTGAAATGTGATAGTAGCGCTTCCCAAAGAAAATCTTTCGATCTTTTGTGGACATAAGAAACTACTCGATCTTCCTTTGGCTAATTCCATTCTCGAACGTGGATCGGAATATTGTCCCTAACAATAACTCCGCATTGATTTATAAATTTACGTGCATCGTCTAAATGAGCAATCTGTTTGCCATATGCTTTGACTTTATCGATGTTGTAGTTTATGCCGTCGGGCAACTTTTTGGCCTGGCCTCGTACCCTTCTAGAAGATTTGCTCGAACCGTAGGACTAAAACAAAAAAGATTCGTTAATATATATACAAATGATTAGTACATTTTATGATCACTAGAGGCCTAATACATATACCTCGCTGACTGAGGATAATATATTAGTAACTAACTTCTGACCAAGTCAGTGGTCCAAGAGCCAATCATTATTTAAGGATTTGTAATGTCAGCTAGGTAGAAGTCATCGTGCTGGGTCGAAAACATTTGAAACATTACATAACTCTGCCGCTAGCAACCAATCCATGTTGTTTATTTCTGAAAAAAAAAATCCTAGTTGCACGTCATTAATTTTCAATTAGTAGGGCGCATCCCTATATTTTTCAGTAACCTTGTTTCATGCCTTAGCAGTGAGTAACAGAGGAAAATATGTGAGTATCTAACTTCTTACGATGTAAATGGTCCATGAGGCAACCAATATGTACGGATTTATAATGGCAATTAGTTAGAAGTCATCGTGCTGGTGGGATCACAATGGAAATGTTCTATAACTCTGCTTCTAGCAAGCAACCATTTTGTTCATTTGTGGAAGAAACTCATAGTTGCTAGTCCTTAATTTTCAGGTAGTTGACCGCGTACCTATATTTCACACTAACCTGGTCTCATGTATTAGCAGTCAGTGACGAAAGACAATATGTTAGCAGCAAACTTCTAATCTCGCAACTGGTGTAAAAGGCGATAATTAATTAGGGATTATATATTATCATCTAGTTAGAAGTCATAATGTTCATGTGAGCACATTGGAGATGATTTATAATTCTGTCGCTAGCAAGCAATCCTTGTTTTTCATTTGTGAACGAAATTGATCCTTGTTGGCCCTTAATTTTCAGTTAGCTGAGTACATCCACACTTCATTACCACTAACTTTGTCTTGTGTCATAGCAGCCAGTAACCAAGGATAGTATGTTTGTAGCTAACATGTAACCAATTAAATGATCCAAGATGAAATAATTATGTAGTGTTTTATATCTTAAGTTAGTTAGAAGTCATCATGGGGCTGCGTGCACATTGAAAATGTCCTATGATTCTGACTCTAGCAAGCAATCAATGTTGTTCATTTGTGCAATGAAGTGATAGTTGCGCAACCCTATATTTCCCACTAATCTTGTCTCGTCCCTTAGCATTCATCGGTTGAGGACAATATACTTGTAACTAACTTGTGACCAAGTAAATGGTTCAAGAGGCAGTCTTTATTTAGAAATTTGTAGTTTCAGCTCGGTTAGAACACATTGGAAATGTTCTATAATTCCGCATGTAGCAGGGAGTCTATGTTGTTTATTTCTGAAAAAAAGCCACAGTTGCACGTAGTTAATTTTCAGTTAGTGGAGTGCATCCCTATTTTTCCACTAACCTTGTTTCATGCCTTAGCAGTCAGCAACAGAGAAAAATATGTGAGTAGCCAACTTCTTACAACGTAAATTGTCCATGAGGCAATCATTATTTACGAATTTATAATGTTAATTAGTTAGAAGTCATCGTGCTGGTGCGATCCTAATGAAAATGTTCTATAATTCGTTCGCTAGCAAGCAATCCATGTTGTTTTTTCAGTTAATAGATCGCATACCTATATTTTCTAGTATTATTGTTTCGTGTCTTAGCAGCTAGTGACCGAGGACAATATATTAGTCGACAACTTCTGATCATGTATGTGTAATAGCAGCCAGTGATCGAGGAGAGTACGTTTGTAGCTAACTTCTAACCAATTAAATGATCCAGCAGGAAATCATTATTGAATGTTTTATATCTTCAGCTAGTTAGAAGTAATCATGCGGCTACATACACACTGAAAATGTCCTATGATTCTGACTTTAGCAAGCAATCGATGTTGTTCATTTGTGCAAGGAAGTGATAGTTGTGCAACACTATATTTCACACTAACCTTGCTTAGAACTCACTGGTTGACGATAATATATTAGTAACTAACTTCTGACCAAGTCAATGGTCCAAGAGGCCATAATATGTTGTTTATTTCTGGAAAAAAAATCATAGTTGCCCATCAATAATTTTCAGTTAGGAGGGCGCATCCCTATGTTTTCAGTAACCATATTTCATGCCTTAGCAGTGAGTAATAGAGCCAAATATGTGAGTAGCTAACTTCCTACCATGTAAATGGTCCATGAGGCAATCATTATGTACTAATTTACAATGTCAATATGTTAGAAGTCATCGTGCTGGTGGGATCACAATGGAAATGTTCTATAATTCGTTCACTAGCAAGCAATCGATGTTGTTCATTTGCGGAAGAAAGCCATGGCTTCTAGTCCTTAATTCTCAGTTAGTTGTGTGCGTACCTATATCTCCCACTAACCTTGTCTTGTGTATTCGCAGTCAGTGACAAAGGTCAGTATGCTAGCATCTAACTTACGATCAGGTAAATGGTGCAAGAGGCCATACATACTTGGGTGTTTTAAATTCTCGGCTAGTTAGAAGTCATAACGCTCATGCGAGCACAGTGGAAATGTTCTATAATTCTGCCACTACCAAGCAATCTATGATTTTCATTTGTGAATGAAATTCGTAGTTGTTCTACCTTAATTTTAAGTTTGATGATTGCATCCCTATATTTCCACTAACACACTTGCGTATCTTTGCAGTCAGTGATCGAGGACGATATGGTATTAGCTAACTTCTAACCAAATAAGTTTTGCAAGACTGAGTCATTATTTAAAGACTTATATTGTTAGCTTGTTAAACGTCATCGTGCTCCTGCGAGCACATTTGAATGTTCTATAATTCTGAACCTAGAAAGACATCCATGTTGTTCATTTGTGGAAGAGAGTCATAATTGCTGGTCCTTAATTTTTACGTTAGTTCATGGCATACCTATATTTTCTAGTATTCTTGTCTCATGTCTTAGCAGCCAATGACCAAGGACAATATATTAGTCAATAACTTCTGATCATGTATGTATAATAGCAGCCAGTGACCGAGGAGAGTATGTTTGTAGCTAACTTCGAACCAATTAAATGATCCATGAGGAAATCATTATTTAGTGTTTTATATCTTCAGCTAGTTAGAAGTAATCATGCGGCTGCGTGCACATTCAAAATGTCCTGTGATTCTGACTTTAGCAAGCAATCCATGTTGTTCATTTCTGCAAGAAAGTGATAGTTGCGCATCCCTGTATTTCACACTAACCTTGCTTAGAATTCACTGGTTGAGGATAATATATTAGTAACTAACTTCTGACCAAGTCAGTGGTCCAAGAGGCAATCATTATTTAAGGATTTGTAATGTCAGCTAGGTAGAAGTCACCGTGCTGGGTCGAAGACATTTGAAACATTATATAACTCTGCCGCTAGCAACCAATCCATGTTGTTTATTTCTGAAAAAAAAAATCCTAGCTGCACGTCATTAATTTTCAATTAGTAGGGCGCATCCCTATATTTTTCAGTAAGCTTGTTTCATGCCTTAGCAGTGAGTAACAGAGGAAAATATGTGACTAGCTAACTTCTTACTATGTAAATGGTCCATGAGGCAATCATTATGTACGGATTTATAATGGTAATTAGTTAGAAGTCATCGTGCTGGTGGGATCACAATGGTAATGTTATATAACTCTGCTTCTAGCAAGCAATCCATTTTGTTCATTTGTGGAAGAAACTCATAGTTGCTAGTCCTTAATTTTCAGGTAGTTGACCGCGTACCTATATTTCACACTAACCTTGTCTCATGTATTAGCAGTCAGTGTGATGAAGGACAATATGTAGCAGCAAACTTCTAATCTCGCAACTGGTGTAAGAGGCGATAATTAATTAGGGATTATATATTATCATCTAGTTAGAAGTCATAATGTTCATGTGAGCACATTGGAGATGATTTATAATTCTGTCGCTAGCAAGCAATCCTTGTTTTTCATTTGTGAACGAAATTGATCCTTGTTGGCCCTTAATTTTCAGTTAGCTGAGTGCATCCACACTTCATTACCACTAACTTTGTCTTGTGTCATAGCAGCCAGTAACCGAGGATAGTATGTTTGTAGCTAACATGTAACCAATTAAAAGATCTAAGATGAAATAATTATGTAGTGTTTTATATCTTAAGTAAGTTAGAAGTCAACATGGGGCTGCGTGCACATTGAAAATGTCCTATGATTCTGACTCTAGCAAGCAATCAATGTTGTTCATTTGTGCAATGAAGTGATAGTTGCGCAACCCTATATTTCCCACTAATCTTGTCTCGTTCCTTAACATTCATCAGTTGAGGACAATATATTAGTAACTAACTTCTGACCAAGTAAATGGTCCAAGAGGCGGTCTTTATTTAGAAATTTGTAGTTTCAGCTCGCTTAGAACACATTGGGAATGTTCTATAATTCCGCATGTAGCTAGGAGTCTATGTTGTTTATTTCTGAAAAAAAGCCACAGTTGCACGTAGTTAATTTTCAGTTAGTGGAGTGCATCCCTATATTTTCCACTAAACTAGTTTCATGCCTTAGCAGTCAGCAACAGAGAAAAATACATGAGTAGCTCACTTCTTACAACGTAAATTGTCCATGAGGCAATCATTATTTACGAATTTATAATGTCAATTAGAAGTCATCGTGCTGGTGCGATCACAATGGAAATGTTCTATAATTCGTTCGCTAGCAAGCAATCCATGTGGTTTGATCCCTGAGCTATTCGCGATGTTTGACACCGCGAATGTAGAAATCAAGAAGGAGTGTTAAGTGTTGATGGTTAGTCAAACCACTAGTTTCGAAAAGGGCAAGAGCAAGGAGGGAAACTTCATGGATAGCAAGTCAGTTGCTGCTCCAGTGAAGCAACCCAAAGTTGAACTCAAACCCAAGACTAAGTGCTTCGATTATGAGGAGAGTGTTCGCTGAAGCGGAACAACCCTAGATACTTGGTAGATAAGAAGGCTGGCAACGTCAATAGAAGTATATTTGATATACGTGTTATTGATGTGTACCTTGCTAGTACTCCTAGTAGCACCTGGGTATTGGATACCGGTTCGGTTGCTAAATGTTAGTAACTCGAAATAAAAGCTACGGAATAAACGGAGAACTAGTTAAGGGTGAGGTGCGATGTGTCTTGGAAGTGTTTCCAAAGTTGATGTGATCGACATCGCACGCTCTCTCTACCTTCGAGATTAGTAACAAACCTAAATATGTGTTATTTGGTGTTTTGCGTTGAGCATGAACGTGATTAGATCGTGTTTATTCCAACACGGTTATTCATTTAAGTTAGAGAATAATGGTTATTCTGTTTACGTGAATAATAACTTCAATGGTCATGCATCCAGTGAGAATGGTTTGTTGAATCTGGATCGTAGTAATACACATGTTCATAAGATTGATGCCAAAAGATGCAAAGTTAATAATGATAGTACCACATACTTATGGCACTGCCGCTAAATGTCATATTGGTATAAAATGCATGAAGAAACTCCATGCTGATGGATCTTTGGACTCTTTCGATTTCGAATCAGTTGAGACATGCGAACCATGCCTCTTGGTCAAAGATGACTAAGGACTCCGTTTTCTGGTTTGACGGAGCGGGCAAGTGATTTATTGGAAATGATACATGTTCATGTATGCAATCCAGTGAGTCTTGTGGAGTGCGGTGGATATCGTTATTTTCTCACCTTCACTGATAATTTGGGTAGATAAAGTGTATGTTTACTTAATGAAACACAAGTCTGAATCGTTTGAAAAGTTCAAGCACAATTCAGAGTGAAGTTTAAGATCATCGTGACAAGAAGATAAAAATATCTGCGATATGATCGTGGAGGTGAATATCTGAGTTACGAGTTTGGCATACAACTTTAGAGAATGTGAAAGTTGTTTCACAACACAGGCCACCTGGAACACCATAGTGTGATGGTATGTCCGAACGTCATAGTCATGCTCTATTGGATATGATGCATGTTATGATGTCTCTTATCGTTTTGCTACTATAATTTTGGGGTTGTGCATTAGAGACAACTACATTCACTTTAAATAGGGCACCATCTAAATCCGTTGAGATGACATCGTGTGAATTATGGTTTGATAGAAACCTAAGCTGTCATTTCTTGATGTTTGGGGCTGCGACGCTTGTGTGGAAAATGTATTCACCTAATGAGCTCGAACCCAAAGCGGACAAATGCATCTTCGTAGAATACCCTAAGAACAGTTGGGTGAACCTTCTATCTGAGATCCAAGCATAAAGTGTTTGTTGCTAAAACGGGTCCTTTCCCGAGAAAAATTTCTCTCGAAATAATCGAGTGGGAGGAAGATAGAACTTGATGAGGTTGCTGAACCTTTGTTTCAACCAGAGAGTAGCGCAGCGCAGAAAGATGTTTCTGAGGAACCTATGTCAGTTGAAGAGGAAGTAAATGATGATGATCATGAAGCTTCAGATCAAGTTACTATCGAACCTCATAGGTCGACAAGGATGTGTACTCCTCTTCAGCGGTACGACAACCCTGTCTTGGAGGTCATGTTGTTGGACAACAATGAACCTACGAGCTGTGGAGAAGCGATGATGGGCCCGGATTCCGACAAATGGTTAGAGGCCATGAAATCCGAGAAAGGATCCATATATGAAAACCAAGTAGAGACTTTGGTAGACTTGCTCGTTGGACGGCAGGTTGTTGAGTACAAATGGATCTTTAAAATGAAGACAGACACTGATGGTGAATGTCACCATTTATAAAGCTCGACTTGTCAGATGAGACTTTCTCTCGTAGCGATGCTAAAGTTTGTTAGAATTATTTTAGCAGTTGCTGCTTTTTTCAATTATGCAATCTGGCAGATGGATGCCAAAACATCGTTTCCTTTCTTGAGGAAAGGTTGTATGTGATACAACCAGAAGGTTTTGTCAGTCCTAAGGATGCTAAAAGGTGTGCAAGCTTGAGTGATCCTTCTATGAACTGAAGCAAGCATCTCAGAGTTGGAATATAAACTTTGGTGAGGTGATTAAAGTTTTTGAGTCTATACAAAGTTTACGAGAAACTTGTATTTACAATAAAGTGAGTGGGAGCACTGTAGAGTTTCTGATAAGCATATGTGGTTGACATATTGTTCATCGGAAATGATATAGAATTTCTGGAAAGCATAAAGGGTTGTTTGAAAAGAGTGTTTTAAAGGAAGACCTCGATAAAGCTACCTAATTGTTGAGCATCAAGATCTATAGAGATAGATCAAGATACTTGATGAGACTTTCAATGAGTACATACCTTGACAAGATTTTGAAAGAGTTCAAAATGGATCAGTCAGAGAAACAGTTCTCGCCTGATTTGTAAGTTATAAAGTTAAGTAAGACTCAATGCCCAGTGACTCCAGAAGATAGAGAAAATATGAGTGTCATCCCCTATGCTTCAGACATAGGCTCTATCATGTATGCAATGTTGTGCACAAGACCCGATGTCAGCCTTGCCATAAGTATGGCCGGAAGGTTTCGAAGTGATCCTGGAATGGAGCACTGGACAGCGGTCAAGATTATCCTTAGTAACTATAAGACTAAGGAGATGTTTCTCGATTATGGAGGTGATAAAGAGTTCGTCGTAAAGAGCCACGTTGATGCAAGCTTTAACACCAATCCGGATGACTCGTAGTAGCAATATGGATACGTATAGTGGAGCAGCCATTTAGAATAGTACCAAGTGGAGTGTGGTAGCAGTGTTTACGGCTTGACATAGAAATTTCCAAAGTACACACGGATCTGAATGTCGCAGACCCGTTGACTATAAGACCTCTCTCACATGCAAAGCATGATCGAGCCCCAGAACTCATTGGGTGTTAGATTCATAATAATGCAAATCACATGGTGATGTGAACTAGATTATTGACTCTAGTGCAAGTGGGAGACTGTTGGAAATATGCCCTAGAATCAATAATAAATTAGTTATTATCATATTTCCTTGTTCATGATAATCGTTTATTATCCATGCTATAAATGTATTGATCGAAGACTTAGATGCATGTGTGGATACATAGACAAAACCATGTCCCTAGTATGCCTCTAATAGACTAGCTCGTTGATCAAAGATGGTTAAGGTTTCCTAGCCATTGACATGAGATGTCATTTGATGATGGGATCACATCATTAGGAGAATGATGGGATGGACAAGACCCAAACTACAAACGTAGCATATGATCGTGTCAGTTTAATGCTACTGTTTTCTGCATGTCAAGTATCTGTTCCTATGACCGTGAGATCATGCAACTCACTGATACCGGAGAAGTGCCTTGTGTGTATCAAACGTCGTAACATAACTGGGTGACTATAAAGGTACTCTACAGGTATCTCCGAGGGTGTCTGTTGGGTTGGCTTGGATCAAGACTGGGATTTGTTACTCTGTGTGACGGAGAGGTATCTCAGGGCCCACTCGGTAATACAACATCACAACAAGCCTTGCAAGCAATGTGACTAAGTGTTAGTCATGGGATCTTGTATTACGGAACGAGTAAAGAGACTTGCCGATAAAGAGGTTGAACTAGGTATGGAGATACCGACGATCGAATCTCGGGCAAGTAATGTACCAAAGAACAAAGGGAACATCATACGGGATTAACTGAATCCTTGACATAAAGGTTCGACCAATAAAGATCTTCGTAGAATATGTAGGAACCAATATGGGCATCCAGGTCCCTCTATTGGTTATTGACCATAGAGGTGTCTCGTTCATGTCTACATAGTTCTCGAATCCGCAGGGTCTGCACACTTAAGGTTCGGTGACATTTCGGTAGTATAGAGTTATGTATGGTGGCGACTGAAGGTTTTTCGGAGTCCCGGATGAGATCCTGGACATCATGAGGAGCTCCATAATGGTCTGGAGGTAAAGATTGATATATAGGAAGTCCCATTTTGCTCGCCGGAAAAGTTTCGGGCTAATCGAGAATGTACCGGGAGTGCCGGTAGTGTACCGGGAGACCACCGGGAGGGGTATTTAGACCCAATAGGCTTCATGGGCTGTGGGAGAGTAAATACCAGCCTTTTGTGGGCTTGTGGAAGTCCCACACAAGGCCCATGCGGCTGGGAGAAAAATCCCAAAGAGAAAAAGGTGGAAAAAGGCCAAAAAAAGGAGGAATCCTAGTCCTACTAGGATTGGAGGAGGAGTCCTCCTCTCCTCCCAAATTTGGCCGACCCAAGGGCTGGCTTTTTGGCAGACAAGCCTCCTCCTCCTCTCCACCTATATATACTAGAGGATTTTAGGGTTTTGGCACAGAATTTTCAGCCACGTGCTACCCGTTCCTCTAGTGCATAGTTTCTCCTCTAGATCTGTTTTCTGTAGTGCTTAGGTGAAGCCCTGCCGGAATAGCTCCACCACCATCGCCGCAGCGCCGTCACGCTGCCGGAGAACTCTTCTACCTCTCTGCTCCCTCTTGCTGGATCAAGAAGGCGGAGATCGTCATCAAGCTGTACGTGTGCTGAACACGGAGGTGTCGTCCGTTCGGCGCTAGATCGGAAGGACCGTGACAAGATCGCGGGACGGATCGTGATGAGATCTCGGGACGGATCATGATGAGTTCGCGGGACGGATCGTGATGAGGTCGCGGGACGGATCGTGATGAGTTCGCAGGACGGATTGTGATTGGATCGCGGGACGGATCGTGATGAGATCGCGGGACGCTCGGCGATTTGGATCACGAAGACGTTCGACTACACCAACCGCGTTTCTTAACGCTTCCCTCTTATCGATCTACAAGGGTATGTAGATCCACTCTCCCTCTCGTAGATGCTCATCACCATGGATAGATCTTGCGTGTGCGTAGGAAAATTTTTGTTTCCCATGCAACATTCCCCAACATATATAACTCATCAATTACATTACTTAACCTCGAGTAAGCGAAACTGAATATACAGAGAAGAAAGCAATATTCACTTGAAGTTGTAAGGAAAGAGTATTTCGCTTTTGTTTTGATGTACAAGGATCGACTATAGCAAGTTCTCCTCGGTCTTCCGTATCGTACATTCATTTACGACATCTGGGCTAATAAAACCAACGTCGAAGATTCCTGCTTTTTTGCATTCGACGGTCTTCAATCTGCATAATATAGTGAGGATAATTATATATACATGCAATGAACAAGCTAAGCTAGATACTTAACTATAGAAATAGTACTTACGGACAGTAGGAAGTAATGAGTTGTTTGTCTAGGGCCAGTTGATTGTATAACTGAAATAACTCCACAAATTCAATAGGCATCACATTGAGTCCAACGAATCCGTGCTCTGGTTTCACTCTAACATACATAGTGTCTCTCCCAGACTCCCTGCAGGTTTTCATGTATCACTCATGCAATTTCTACATCATCGTTGTTAGAGGATGATGATCAGGTTTGACGAGAGGCTTGCCATGCACGTATTTATATTCTTCTTTTGTTACCTCATCCATTTCAAAGAAATACATCATCCGCCAAGTAATCACCAAGTTTGATACTGTGCAGTAGCACCAGATGATTAGCAATATCACTAGACACCTTGAGCGGGGGCCACGATTGCTGCTCCTATTCGACGAGCTGGGGAATTGTTTTCCCACTTCTTTGTTCTTTGACTCTTGTAGAACTAGAAGTACTTCCCGACCGCTGCGTTTCATTATAATAGAGCGGCCATGGTTTGATGGTTGCGAAGGCGGTGATGGTCGCTTCAGGGCATCCAGAGTGCGCTTTGCTTTCACCCGATCTACCGTTTCCTTCGGAGGTGGATGTTTCCGTGCAAAATGGGCCTTCACTTCGGCTTTACTGATGTCATCGCTTTCTTTGCCAGTCCTCTCGTATGGTATCTTTGGAAGAGGCTTGAGGGTTGGAGCAAATTTGAATTTCTTCCCGCCTATTGTACTGCTAGCCGTTAGAGCGGCGACGGCGTCTCTTTTCAGTCGTGGAGGATGCGGAGTGGCCTGACACGCCGGAGGAGGAGGCTGAGTGGCATGACGCGCCAGAGGAGGCAGAGTGGCCTGACGCGCCAGAGGAGGAGGCTGAGTGGCGTGACGCGCCAGAGGAGGCGGAGTGGCCTCACGCGTCGGAGGAGGCGGACTGCTCCGACGCGCGGGAGTAGGCAGAGTGTCCTCACGCGCCTGAGAAATCGTGGAAGGAGGCGGAGTGCCCTGATCACTCGCCGGAGGAGGAGGAGGAGGACGAGGAGGAGGAGGTGGAGTGCCCTGACTCACCGGAGGAGGAGGAGGAGGCGGAGCCGTCCAGTTTGGAAGCTTGATGTACTCCTTCCGCCATAGACATGTACTCCTTAGAGCATGAACCAGCTAATTCTCCCCTTCACCTGTAGGGTGGTCAAGCTCGAGCTCCTCAAATCCCTCCATTACTTCATCCACCGTCACAACAACATAGCCATGTGGAATCGGAAGGCAGTGAAAAGTTCTGTTGGGTTCAGGGGATGCAACAGAGCCAACAGCCGCCTTGAAAGTGAGGTTCCGGAATTTCGTCATAAGCTCGCAATGTTGAGCCTCCGTGATAGTATCCGCGGGGTAGGTATGAGCTGTGAAGTCAGGCTGAATGAGCTCTGTGGAAGCCATGCTGCTTCTTTGCTAACATGGCGGGGTAGCTTCTGGGGTAGCTTCGTGCCGCTGAGATGGTTGGCCGGCAGCTCGCTGGCTCTCAAGTTCATCTAGCTTTTCTAGTCTTGCATTAAGCTTCTGCATGTCGCTCAGCTCCGCTTTCCTCTTTCTCTGTCGGCTTCTATAACCGCCTGCGTCGGGAAAACCAACCTTCCACGAAACGGAGCCTGTGTGCCTCGTGTTCGTCCAGGGTGCTCAGGATTCCCGAGGGCCTCAGTCAGCTTGTCCTTCTCTCTGTCGGGAATGAACGTCCCTTCCTATGTTGCGGTGATATACTTCTGAAGCCTCTTGATTGGTATTGCAAGTTGCTTGTCTGTCCAACGGAACTTCCCTATTTCAGGGTCCAAAGTTCCCCCAACCTTGATGAACCAAGTCCTTGAACGGTTTGGCCAGTTCAATGCCTGGGGTTCAATCCCTTTAGCAATCAGGTCGTTCTCAGCTTTGTCCCACAACGGTCGGGCTTTGAGGTAGCCACCCGACCCCGTGTGATGGTGATACTGCTTCTTTGCAACATTGTTCTTGTTTGTCTCTGACATTTTCTTACTCTTTTCTGTTGTCTTGTAGGCCACTAATGCAGACCAGTGATCTCTTATCTTCTCAAATCGACTAATGAATTCTGGAGTCTTCCCTTTGTAGACAAACTTTGATTTCAACTCATTCTTCCACCTCCTGAATATATCTGCCATCTTCTTAAGAGCACACGCCTTGACCGGTGGTTCTATAACCGGCTTATGCAGATCCTCCTCTCGCGGCACTGTGAAATTTGTCTTCAGCGAGGTCTAAAGATCATCTTTCTGTCTATCGGTGACATAAGAAATTTCAGTGTCATTGTCCTTAGGCTTATTCCATTGGTTGATGCTGATCGGGATGATGTCCCTAACAATAGCTCCGCACTAAGCAGAAAATGTGTCCTTGGTGCGCTTTGGTTCAATCGATAGGCCATCGTCCGCGAGCGTTGTGATCGTGAACCTTTCATTCTTGCCCAACCTTCTTTTCGGGCCTCGTCTCGTTACCGAAGTTTGGCTCGATCCAGAGGGCTATAAAAGAAGAAAGAAGAGTTAGTATATGTACACACCAAAACAATTAATGCATCAATTAGCTAGTGAGAACAGGCTTAATTAATATATATACCTCGCCGGACTTTGCAACAGCTCCCTCCTCCGTTCGGTCACCGGAGCTGTCACCATGGTCTCCTTCTTCCTCCAGCATTCAGTGATCGGAGCCATCATGATCATGTCCTTCCTCCTCCATTGTTCGATCACCGGAGCCATCATCCTCTCCTTCCAGACCATCGGTGTCGGTGAGAAACGACAAGACATCACGTCCGCCTCGGATTATGTCCCCCAACAACTATTCTTGTTCCAAGTCTCTTTGATCCATAGTTTCTGCAAATATTAAAACATGGCAAATAATATACAAACATGAGAGATGGATATATTAGTGGAAAAGATAGACCTAGCTAGCTAATCATAACAAGGAATCATATTAGTGGCCTCGACGCTTCTACGGTTTGGGGTGGCCTCGACAATGCTTCTAGGGTTTGGGGTGGCCTCGACAACACTTCTAGTGTTTGGGTGGCCTCGATGCTTCTAGGGTTTGGTTGGGTGGGAGGGGGTTGATCGACGTCCCCCCTAATGTTGAAGAGTTACCGGAGTTTTCTATGAACAAAAAAGTGCTACCTATCACATGACATGTCCGGCAACCAGACCAGACCGCCTCTCTCTCATGAATGCCCGACGTCTCTACCGCGTATCTCATGATTGTCAAACAAGGGATTCTCTTAACCTTTAAGGGATTTAACAAAATGGAGCCATTCTGGATGTGTAGAAAATGGTCCATATTGTTCCTGATCTCATCCACCCTTCTATATGTCATGTTGTCTAGTGTCAAAGGATTCAAGAAAACCATGGCTTCATCATTAGCTGGAAGAAACACGCGCATAATGGTACGAAGCTCTCCAAAATTGTTTTGGAACGGAGTCCCGGATAGGATAATTAGATTTTTGGTACGAAGTTCAGCAAGAGCCGTCCGAATATCGCTATTTGGAAGGCCTTTGCTTAAATTCGTACCAAAAAGTGAATTATTGTATCCGGAACTCCGTTCCAAAACAACTTTGAAGAGCTTCGTAGCATCATACGCCTGTTACTTCTGGCTAATGATGAAGCCATGGATTTCTTCAATACTTTGACAAACAACATGACATATAGAATAATATAACAATATATATGAGATAAAAAAATTGGATTAACTTGTGCACATCCATCATGGGGGCATTCTTGATAAATCTATGCTATCGGAGTTTTCTACATGAACAAGTTATCAGGGAGGGGGGTAGACGACAACGATCCTCACGCCTCATGTCCGACGTCCGACGTCCCCCCTCATGTCATGTCCGACGTCCCCCCTCATGTCGAAGTTATCGGGGAGGGGATAGACGACAACGACGCCTACCCCTCATGTCCGATGTCCGACATCCCCCCTCATGTCATGTCTGACGTCCTTCCTCATGTCGAAGTTATCGGGGAGGGGGTAGACGACAACGACGCTCACCCCTCATGTCCGACGAATGACGTCCCCCTCATTTTAACTAATTCAATGTAATGCAACAATCTCAACATAGGAATCATCATCTACCGGGAAGGAACAACACCGACAAACACAGAAATGAACCCATTCAATGTAATGCAACCAACACGATGTATGCTATGGCATGTTAAAGCACTGAATTGACCTAGTGCAATAGGTAGTCATATTAAGTGAAATGGAATTCAAATATATGCTAAATTCCAACTTCAACACTATTTATTACTTTATCCTAATCATGAAATGCGCTACATGGGGATGTTAACTTGCTCAAACATGTATGAACATGGCATAAACAGATTCACTGGATTTTCTGATCATTTTTTATACATAAATTATTTTCATCTGAGTTATGGTTGAATTTCTTTGAATTTTAGTAGTTTTATACATTTTCTAGAATTTCCTGATTATTCTTTACACAAAAAATAGCTTGAGGGATCTATATTAATTAACTAAGTGCTTGACCCAGATTTGACCAGGGGCTAGGCCCCACTTGTAAGTGACCCAATGGGTCAAACCGTGGTCAAATGGGTTGGCTTTGCCGGTGTTGATCCGCCGGCATCACCAGACACGGCGAAGGTGATCGGAACTCCACCTCCGACAACCAATTGGGTGGTCGAGAGCATGTACTCGAAGCTGGCGATCTCGCGCATCGAATGGAGTAGTTGGCCTCGCCGGGGAAGGCCTAGTTCAACAACGCAAGCTCAACGGGAGGCCGTCGAGAGGCTCAGCGTGCTTGTTGACGACCTGGAGGCGACGAATTTGACGGCGATGTCTGACGATCGGAGGTTGAAGAAGACGGTGGTCTTGGTACTGCGGTGCTCCTAGCGACAGCGATCGCGGCGTCCGGGCAGCCTGGCAGCGTTGATGTTGTCGGCGTCGTCAGGGGGCGGGGGCGAGATGAGACTGAAAATTCCTAAGTATTGGCTATATAGCCAGAGCATTGGTCCCGGTTGGTGGCACCAACCGGGACCAGTGCCCCCCTTTAGTCTCGGTTGGTGCCACCAACCAGAACCAAAGGTCACTTTTCAGCAGCCCAAAGGGCAGGAAGCAGGAACATTTGGTCCCGGTTGGTGGCTCCAATCGGAACTAAAGGGGGGCATTGGTCCAGGTTGGTGCCACCAACCGGGACCAAAGGGTGGTGCTGCCCGGGGCCAAATTTTTAGTCCCACCTGGCTAGCCGAGAGAGCTCGAGAGTGGTTTATAAGCGCTGCTGTGCACACCCTCTCGAGCTTCTCTCAACTACAAGCCTCCCGGCCTAATCTGTCACTGCCTGTGGGCCTATTGGGCCTTCTATGGGCCTGAATCCTGGCCCAGCAAGCTGCTTGGGTTTCTAGTCATATTTAGGCCATGGTGGCCCAGTAGGTGCCATTTAAAAAAAATCCAGTTTTTGTTTTCTTTTTTGCTTTATTTATTTTATTTTGTTCCTACTTACTGTTTCCAATGATTCTCTTTGCTTTTAGGTCACAAAAATTATAAACTTTCTGTTAGTGTCGTTAGTTTTCCAATTTGAATTGTTTAAATTTGATTTTTTTTTGAAATTTGTGTGACCCAGTAGTTTGTGAATAACTTTACTAAAACATAGATTTTCGAGTGATTCTTTTTCCTGCTATTTAATATTACTGTGTTTTATCATATATTCAATTTGGTAAGTTTTAGGTTATTTTAAATGTATGTTTTAATCAAAAACAGATTTGGTTGTTTTAGTTTGCTATTAAAGTTTCTAACAAAAAAATCTTTATGAAAATTCTTTTTTCTATTAATGTTTTGAAGAAAAAATACTTTGATAATTTTAGTTCCATAATTTTATATAATTTTAGTTTCAAAAATACTAGAGGTTGATAATAGCTTTTTAGTTGATTCCTGTTGCTCTTTCACCCACATAGCATGTGCTAAAAAGTTGAGAGGGTTACGGAAAAAACTGGATGCACTTCGTGCACAAAATGGACAATCTCTTTCAAAGTATCAGGGTTCGGACGAAAACCCATCTGTTACAAAGGGTTTTCATTTTTTGAACTTATTTGAACTCCAGACTTTTGTGTGTGTTCAAAATGCACCATTCAAAGCCACATCATGAATTTTCAACCCTTTGTGACTTCATTTGGTATTTTTCATGCATTTGCTGATTTTTTGGGCTAAATGACCCTGAAATTGAAAAGCACTACAAATGAACTTTGAAAAGGTTGAATGTTGGCATGGTATCATCATTTCACCCACATAGCATGTTATGAAAAGTTGAGAGGGTTACGGCAAAAACTAGATGGACTTCGTGTACAAAATGGACAATCTCTTTCAAAGTTTCAGGGTTTTGGACGAAAACTCATTTGCTACGAAGGTATTTCATTTTTTTGAACTTATTTGAACACCAGACTTTTTGTGTGTTCAAAATGAATCATTGAAAGCCACATCATCAATTTTCAACCCTTTGTGACTTCATCTAGTATTTTTCATTCTTTTACTGAATTTTTTAAGCTAAATGACCCTGAAATTGAAAAGCACTACAAATTAACACTAAAAAGATTGAAAGTTGGCATGGTATCATCATTTCACCCACATAGCATGTTATAAAAAGTTGAGAGGGTTACAGCAAAAATTGGATGCACTTCGTGTACAAAACGGATAATCTCTTTCGAAGTATCAGTGTTTCATATGAAAACTCATCTGTTACAAAAGGCATTTCATTTATTCACATGTAAATGCAATAATATAGTTGTGGAGAGAAAGTATTCACTTTTTCTTCACTTGTGTCCTTTGCTTATTGCGTCGTAACCATGGATAATCTTCATCATTGAACAGGGTGCTTGGGTCAGCCGAAACTTTTCATAATCTTCAGACATGTACGTCTTGCTCTCCAATCCCACGATGTATGTGGCGTTTTGGCTCATCGTATGATGTATTCACTTCCTTATCTTATCTTTTTCTCGGTTTGGTAGACATGTCCTTCACATAGAAAATCTGCGCCACATCAATGGCTAGGACAAATGGCTCGTCTATGTACCCAAGATTGTTCAGATCTACTGTTGTCATTCCGTACTGTGGGTCTACCTGTACCCCGCCGCCTGAGAGATTGACCCATTTGCACTAAAACAAAGCGACCTTAAAATCATGTCCATAATCAAGTTCCCATATGTACACTATGTAGCCATAATATGTGTTCTTTCCCCTCTATAATCGTGTAAAATGTATTCCCATTTATGTCATACCCTTTGTAAGTCAATACAGTCAAAGATGACCCCCTGGCCAACGAGTACAGCTCATCAAAAATAGTGTTGCCATGCATGAGATGTGTTCACGTGTAATCTAGTCCTCACATTGCTCTGGGTGTTTGGAGCGCAGAATACTCTTGTGTTCATCGGCATACGGGGTCACCAAGGTAGAATTCTCAAGAATTTTGCAGTGTGCTTGAGACCAAGAATGACCATCCCTACATATTATTGAGTCTGCTCCTAGCGTGCCTTTTCCAATCAGTCTCCCCTCATACTGCAATTGACGGAGACAAATCTTTTGAAGGTCAGGAATGAAGTCAACCAAAAACCCAATTGCGTCCTCTGTTTGATGACCCATTGAGATGCTCTCTTTTTTCCTAGCGCAGTTACGAACATATTTCTTTAAGACTCCCATGAACCTCTCAAAGGGGAACATATTGTGTACAAATTTAGGGCCCAGAACGATAATCTCGTCGACTAGATGAACTTGGAAGTGTGTCATGATATTGAAGAAGGATGGTGGGAACACCAGCTCAAAACTAACAAGGCATTGCACCAAATCACTTCTTAACCTTGGCAGGATTTCTGGATCGATCACCTTCAGAGAGATTGCATTGAGGAATACACATAGCTTCACAATGGTTAATCGAACATTTTCCGGTAGAAGCCCCCTCAATGCAACCGGAAGCAGTTGCATCATAATCATGTGGTAGTCATGAGACTTTAGGTTCTGGAACTTTTTCTTTGCCATATTTATTATTCCCTTTATATTCAACGAGAAGCCAGACGGAACCTTGATACTGAGCAGCCATTCAAACAAGATTTCGTTATCTTCTTTGGTAAGAGCGTAGCTAGCAGGACCCTCATACTGCTTTGGACGCATGTCGTCTTTTTCATGCACAGTTGATGTTCCTCCCGTGCCTCCGGTGTATCTTTTGTCTTCCCATACACTCGCAAGAAGCCTAGGTGATTCACGCAAAGATTCTTCGTCACGTGCATCACGTTGATTGCAGAGCGGACCTCTAGGTATTTCCAATAGGGTAGGTCCCAAAATATAGATTTCTTCTTCCACATGGGTGTGCGTCCTGCATCGTTAGTCAAAACAGATATTCCGCCATGACCCTTTCTAAAGATTACTTGTAAATCATGGACCATATCAAGTATGTGATCACCAGTACGAAGGAGGGCTTCTTCTGGTGATCTGCCTTACCTTTGAAATGATTTCCTTTCTTTCGACATTGATGGTTGGTCGGAAGAAATCGACGATGCCCCAGGTACACATTCTTCCTGCATTTGTCCAAATATATACTGTCGGTGTCATGTAAACAGTGTGTGCATGTGTGGTATCCCTTGTTTGTCTGTCCTGAAAGGTTACTGAGAGCAGGCCAATCGTTGATGGTTACAAACAACAATGCATGTAGGTCAAATACCTCATGTTCTTTCTCATCCCACAACTGTACACCTCTTCCATTCCATTTTTGTAAGAGTTCATCAACTAATGGCCTTAGGTACACATCAATCTCATTGCCGGGTTGCTTAGGGCCTTGGATGAGCACTAGCATCATAATGAACTTCCGCTTCCTGCACAACCAAGGAGGAAGGTTATATATACATAGAGTCACACGCCATGTGCTATGCTTGCTGCTCTGCTCTCCAAAAGGATTAACGCCATGTGCACTTAAACCAAACCATACGTTCCTTGGGTCACCTGTAAAGTCGCTCCACTTTCTCTTGATCTTTCTCCACTGCGACCCGTCAGCAGGTGCTCTCAACTTCCCATCTTTCTTATGCTCCTCTTTGTGCCATCGCATCAACTAGGCATGCTCTTTGTTTCTGAACAGACATTTCAACCATCATACCACATCACCTTCGCAAGAACCCTCTTCCTGGGGCGCTCATCGTCAACATCACCAGGGTCATCTCGTCTGATCTTATACTGCAATGCACCGCATACTGGGCATGCTTTCAAATCCTCGTACGCACCACGGTAGAGGATGCAGTAATTAGGGCATGCATGTATCTTCTGCACCTCCAATCCTAGAGGGCATAGAACCTTCTTTGTTGCGTACATACTGTCGGGCAATTCGTTATCCTTTGGAAGCTTCTTCTTCAATATTTTCCGTAGCTTCTCAAATCATTTGTCAGGTACACTATTCTCTACCTTCCACTACAGCAATTCCAATGTGGTACCGAGCTTTGCGTTTCCATCATCGCAATTGGGGTACAACCGTTTTTTCTGATCCTCTAATATGCGATCGAACTTCAACTTCTCATTTTCACTTTCGCATTGTCTCTTTGCATCAACAATGACCCGGGAAAGATCATCATCGGGCACATAGTCTGGTTCCACTTGATCTTTAGCTTCCCCTATTGCAGCATTACCGTATTCAGGAGGCACATAGGTTTCATCATCCTCTTCTTCATCGTTGTCTTCCATCATAACCCCTATTTCTCCATGATAGGTCCAAACATTATAGTGTGGCATAAAACCCTTCTCAAGGAGGTGGAAGTGTAGAGTTTTAGAGTTGGAGACAGTACCTGGACAATTCATAAAACCATTCTGTTTGTTTGCCTCAGCTGCTTCGAGAAAATTATGCAGGCCCTTAATATACTCGGAGGTGCGTCGGTCACCGTACATCCATTGTTGGTTCATGTGCGTGCGTTATATAATAAAATGTATTAAAAACCATTACAACATATCATGAATAGATAAGTGACCAAATTTATAGAAATTCATCATCACATTAAAGCCAAATTACAGTAGTGACCAAAATAAATACATAACGTTCATAAATAGTTCTCATTATTGAACAACATAATGCTCACTAGAGAATCTAATTAAAACATACATTGAAACTATGAAAAAAATTAAATGGAACAAAAAATGCGATCATAATCGCAACTAAGGTACCAATTGAATGTCATATGTTCTAATCTTTCTAATCTTCAAGTGCATTGCATCCATATTGATCTTGTGATCGTCGACGCCATCGGCAACATGCAACTCGAACTTCATCTTCTCCTCTTCAACCCTTTGTAATTTTTCTTTCAAGTAATTGTTTTATTTTTCAACCAAATTTAACTTCTCGAAAAGAATTTCTATGTAGGTTGGAATTTCCGGTTCACATACCTCCTAGATCAAAAAAATTATGTCACATTGGTCGGCATAATTGTCATAAACACTAAATAAAACAAATAGTTATAAAGGATAATATATACCATATCTGAATCATAAACTGGACGAGGGCCGACGGAGGCAGATACCAAAACAATCGCACTATATAATAACAAACAATAATAAAAGTAAGAAAATTACATAGGTATCTATCTAAATCATACAAGTAAGAACTTTTTTCTTTTAGAAAGAAGATAAGAAGTAGAGGCTAACCATGGTGGTGCCTTCGCCGAGATGGGCCGGGTGATCGACGGCGGTGAGGACGGGGACGGGACAGGATGGACCGCCAAACCTAGACAAATCCTGAGGAAAATGGAGCTTGGACAAGGAGCTTCGAGAGGAGAAAGCGTAACTATGGCTTGGGAATTTCATCAAACACCTCATGTGCATAGGAGGTGAGCTAGAGCACCAGAAAGCTCTCCCATGGCCGGCCAAAAAAATAGAGCAGTGCATTGCTCTGCTCACGGGCAGGGGGTATATACAGGGCAACCATTGGTCTCGGTTTGTGGCTGGAACCGAGACTAAAGGACCCCATTTGGTCCTGGTTCCATCCACAAACCAGGACCGATGGTTGTGGGCCAGGAGCAGGGCCCATTGGTCCCAGTTCGTGTCTGGAACCGGGACAAAAGGGGTCAGACGAAATGGGACCAATGTCCCACGACGCCCGGCCGGCAACCTCGCCTTAGGAACCGGGGCCCATGCCCTCATGGGTCCCGGTTTGTGAGTGAACTGGGATTAATGGCATTTTCGGCCTGGACCAAAGCCCTGTTTTCTACTAGTGCCTCATAGTCCGGCCCGTAACAATAGGTCGGCCTTCCAAGGATCCCTCAATCCAGGACTCCCTCAGTAGCCCCCGAACTTGCCTCCAACGCCAAGGGTCTTCAGCTCCATCTACTTCGCGAACAAAGTCTTCGGCTTGCGAGGTGAGTTTCTTCCTACCGAATTGTAGTTCGGCCTCCGATGACAAGTAGTCTCCCGTATAGTGGCACGTCTGAATACCGTAAATTGATTGGCTTTGAAGCCCAAATGTTAGGGGACACACAACGGCCCTCTAATGACCTTTCTGACGAGAGGCTATGCCCCACCACGACCGCCAGACCAGTTGCATGGACTCGATTCGCGGTTCGAGGCCGTTTTAATCATAACGATCTATCAATATACCGATCGTGTCCCGTTTTACACGGGATATACTCGGGAAGTGGAGGGATTCACGGTGTGGCGAGGGGAATCCACATCGTTAGGCCTCATAAAAAGTGAAGGAAAACCCCAAAAGCTTTTTTACGCTTTGCATTCGCCTTCTCTGCCTCCCATTCTCTTGAGCCTCCAAAGCACATATCTAGGTACCTCCGGCCCCCATCTTCAATATCGGCAATGGTGGGCTCCAATGACCAGTGGTAAGCTTCCACGGTCACCAAAAAGGACATCCTCGACCTCAAGAAGGCCGGTTACCTCCCCTCCAACATTCCTCACCGCATGGCGGAGGAGGGCCAAGTGATCCCCACCCTAGGCCAGGCGAGAGGGTGGTGTTCATCCCCCTCTTCATCAGGGGGTTGAGCTTCCCACTCCACCCCGTCGTCACGGGGTTAATGTTCTTCTACGGCCTCAACTTCCACAACCTCTCGCCGAACTCCATTATGCATATCTCGGCGTTCATCCACGTCTACGAGGCATTCCTACATGTCGAGCCAGACTTCGGGCTCTGGCTGCAGGTCTTCAATATCAAGCCCAAGTGCGTCGGAGGCAAGCACGCGGACTGCGGTGGGGCAGTCATCGGCAAGCTCACCCACGTCGGGTGGCCATCAGACACCTTCATCGACACCATCAAAGGATGGCATAAGGAGTGATTCTACGTCACCGAACCACGAGAGGAGGGCCAACTCCCGGCCACCGCATTCAGATCCGCGCCCCCACCAGATTTGCTTCATGGCCCGAAAATGGACTGGCCTAGGGTTCGGGGAAAGAGGTAACCGACCTACAAAAGCGCCTCCGCTCCCTGGTCGAGGAGGGAATCAAGCTAGACGATGTGGTCCAGGTGATGCTCCGAAGACGCATCCTCCCCTACCAACGTCGGAATAGTCCTCTATGGGCTCGAGGACTCGAAGCCAAGACCACAATCCAGAATCTCTTTCGCACTATGCGGGAGAAGCTTTGGAAGGCGCTCTTGAAGTCGATGAAGAGTTGGCCATCCAAGGAGGAGGACAAGGATCTGCACGCCGCCAAGTTGGACTCCGAGGTATGATTTGATGTTTACTACACAACCTTCTTCTTGTAGACTCGTGTTGGGCCTCCAAGCGCAGAGTTTTGTAGGACAGTAGCAATTTTCCCTCAAGTGGATGACCTGAGGTTTATCAATCCATGAGAGGTGTAGGATGAAGATGGTCTTTCTCAAGAAACCATGCAACCAAATAACAAACAGTCTCTTATGTCCCCAACACACCCAATACAATGGTAAATTGTATATGTGCACTAGTTTGGCAAAGAGATGGTGATACCAGTGTAATATGGATGGTAGATATAGGTTTTTGTAATCTGAAAATATAAAACAGCAAGGTAAATATTAACAAAAGTGAGCACAAACGGTATTGCAATGGTTAGAAACAAGGCCTAGGCTTCATAATTTCATTAGTGCAAGTTCTCTCAACAATACTAACATAGTTGAATCATATGTAAATCCCTCACGTGCGACAAAGAGTTCACTCCAAAGTCACAAATAGCAGAGAACTAACGAAGAAATAATTGTACGATACGAAACCACCTCAAAGTTATGTTTTCCGGTCAATGTTATGAGCTATACCTATAAGTGTCACGAACAGACCTAGAGTTCGTACTAAAATAACACCTTAAGACACACATCAACCAAAACCCTAATGTCACCTAGATACTCCAATGTCACCACAAGTATCCATGGACTTGATTATATGATAAGCATCACATAATTTCAGATTCATCATGTTCAATCCAACACAAAGAACTTCAAAGTATTCCCCAAAGTTTCTACCCGAGAGTCAAGAGAAAAACATGTGCTAACCCCTATGCATAGATTCCCAAGATCACGAAACCGGCAAGTTGATCACCAAAACATACATCTAGTAGATCAATAGAACATCCCATTTTCACCACAGGTATCCCATCACAAGACATACATCAAGTGTTCTCAAATCCTTAAAGACTCCACCCGATAAGAAACCTTCAAAGGGAAAACTCAATTCATCACAGGAAGATAGAGAGGGGAAAACTCCATATGGTTCATCTATATCAATAAAGCTCCCGGTACATCAAGATCGTGCCATCTCAAGAACACGAGAGAGATAGATCAAACACATAGCTACTGGTACATACCCTCAGCCCCGAGAGGGAACTACTCCCTCCGCGTCATGGAGACCGCCGGGATGATGAAGATGGCCTCCGGTGATGGTTTCCCCCTCTGGCAGGGTGTCAGAACGGGGCTCCCGATTGGTTTTTCATGGCTATAGAGGCTTGCGGTGGCGGAACTCCCGATCTAGGTTTATTTTCGGAGGTTTCTGTATTTATAGGAGTTTTTGGCGGCGGTCCCACATGTAGAAGGTTCGCGAGGAAGTCACAAGCCAAGGGACTCTTCACTCCAGTATTTTTTATATTTTCCAAAAATATTCTCCGTAAATTTTCAGCTCATTCCGAGAACTTTTATTTCTGCACAAAAATAACACCACGGCAGTTCTGCTGAAAACAGCGTCAGTCCGGGTTAGTTCTAATAAAATCATAGAAAAATCATATAGAATTATCGTAAACATGGCATGAATACTTCATAAATTATAGATACGTTGGAGATGTATCAGCATCCCCAAGCTTAATTCCTGCTCGTCCTCGAGTAGGTAAATGATAAAAGAAATAATTTGTGAAGTGTGAATGCTACCCAACATGTTCATCATATTCTTTTCTTCTTTCTATAGCATGGGAATTTTGACTTGTACATGATTCAAAGCAATATTATAGTTTTAACATAATGACTTCAATACTCAAGCATATCAGCAAGCAACCATGTCTTTCAAAATATCAACACTAAAGAAAGTTATCCCTAGCCCATCATGCTCAATCATTGATCCATTCATGGAACATACTCAAATATTAGCTATGCCCAATGCTCAAGTACGATCATAGTGCCCCCTAGTTGGTGCTTATAAGAGAAGATGGAGACTCAAAGAAAAAACAAAAATTTCATAAAGTAAGTAGATAGGCCCTTCGCAGAAGGAAGTAGGGATTTGTAGAGGTGCCAGACCTCAAGGTTTAAATTGAGAGAGAAAAACTAATTTGAGTGGCATGCTTTTCCTGTCAACAAGAACGACAAAGTAGCTCACAATACTTTCCATGCTAGATATATTATAGGCGGTTCCAAAACAAAATGGTAAAGTTTTTACTCCCCCTCCACCAATCAATCACACTCCACGACGAACTGAATCCACGGGTACCGTCCATACAAACAACAAACCTGGGGGAGTTTTATTTCATTATTATTTTTGATTTGATTTTTTGAGCATGGGACTTGGCATCCCGAATGCCAGCCACTTTCTCATGAATGATAGTGAATCAACACATATCGTGAGAATAACACACCTAGCATGCAAAAATATTGGATACTACCCACCGTTTCATGAGCGGTACGGGCACACAAAAGATAAAAATTATTTTGAAAATTTAGAGAAGGCACATACAAATTTGCTTGGGACGACATGGAAATACCGCATATAGGTAGGTATGGTGGACTCATAAGGCAAAACTTGGTTTAAGGATTTTGGATGCACAAGTAATATTTTTGCTTAGTACAAATTAAGGCTAGCAAATAGATTGGGAAGCAACCAAACCAAGGAACGAAAAATCACATAAGTGAGCATTGAATCATAACAAACACCGAAAAATGCGCCACAAGTAGCATGTAACTTCATTGCATAACTATTGACTTTTGTGCGTGCATAGGGAATCACAAACCTTAACACCAATATTCCTACTAAGCATAATTACTCACTAACATGACTCACATATTACTATCATCATGTTTCAAAACTATTACAAAGAATCAAGTTTTAAATTGTCCCATGATCTTCATGAAAGTTATTATTATCTCCTCCTTGGATATCTATTACTTTGGGAATAATTTCATATATTTCCATTGCTTTTTGGCACACTCAAACAAATTTAAGTGAAGCACATGAGCAAATTACAAGCTACTCTCAAAAGATATAAATGAATATCAATGAGTAGTCAAACAATTAAGTAGCTATGTGACGACTCTCTCTCACACTCTCTCTCTCTCAATAAATATTTTAAGATCTGAATATTTTATTTAAACACCAAGAAAAAGAAAAATAGCACTCCAAGAATATCACACATCATGTGAACGAATAAATATTTAGGCTCAACATAGGCTAACCGATAGTTGACCAAGAGAGGTGGGATGCGTAGCATCCTCAAGCTTAGATTCTTGAGAATTCTTGAAATAATTACTTGGGGTTCCTTGGAAATCCCCAGTCTTGAGATTTTTTATATCATTCAATCCTCTCATATCCCGGTTCGACATATTCTCAGAAACTTAATCCACACAAAACTCGCAAAGAACTCGTGAGATCGGTTAGTACACATAAGAACAAATCAACACTTCATGTACTTCCAAGAGAAGTTGAAAAATAATTTCCAAACAATAGGTAATGTATACTACCATTTCCACAATTTATATCTACCAATATAGGCTATGGAAACTATAGGATAAGTAGATAACAAAACTATGACAGCAATCTATCCAAACAGAACAGTCTATAGCAATTTATGAAAACAGTGGACCTATGTAACTCAACCAATTATGAAAATTTATTAAATGATATAAAATTTATAATAAAACACTGTGTAAATTTTTTAGAAACTTTCCATGTTCCATTAAAATATGAAAATTCAAACACTACAGCAGAAGTTTCTGTTTTTACACAGCACTCATCAAACATGCAGTTCAAGCATCCTAAAGGAAATTCTTGGAACTTTTTATTGAAAAACAAGAATATAAATAACACATAACATAAAAAAACAAAATAAAATGACTCTTCAATAAAAACTCGTATTATGTGACGAATAAAAATATAGCTCCAAGTAAGATATATCGATAGTGTTGAAGACGAAAGATGGGATGCCCCGGAAGGCATCCCCAATCTTAGGCACTTGATTATTCATTGGATATTAACTTGGGGTGCCTTAGGCATCCTCAATATTAGGTTATTGTCACTCCTTAGTTTCCCCATATTGGTGTCTCACCCAAAACTTGAAAACTTCAATCACACAAAACTTACCGGAACTTCGTGAGAAGGGTTAGTGTAGTAAAGATAAATCATTCGCTTAGGTAATGTCAAGACAATATTTATAATTGTTACCACATCATATCTACCGTGTTATATCATTCCTACAATTTATCTTACTCAATATAAGCTATAGGAACACTTGAAACAAGTAAACCATGCATGCAAAACAGAATCTGTCAAAAACAGAACAGTTTGTAAATATCGGAATGACCACCATACTTTCCCGACTCTAAAAATAACAAAAAAAATAGGAAAAATTAATGAATTTTCATATAAATGTTGTGCAAAAATTTCAGAATTTTTTGGCTCTCTAGTAAAATCGTATAATTCATATACTAGACGCAAAACTTTCTGTTTTTGCACAGAATCAAACAAGCAAGTATCCACACTATCCCAAAGGCTTTACTTGGCACTTTATTGAAATAAAAGACACAAAACATTATTAATACAGTATATTAATCATGTGAACACACAAAAACATAAAGTAAAATTGTTGGGTTGTCTCCCAACAAGCGATTTTCTTTAATGCCTTTTAGCTGGGCATGATGATTTCAATGATGGTCGTATAGGAATATTAATTGCATCATGAATCTCATGACAAGCACATTGAAGTATAACTCACTTCCTGTGCATAGGGATTTTGTGAGAAAACAATTTATGGGAGGAATAATCAACTAGCATAGGAAGGCAAAATAAGCATGACTTCAAAACTTTGAACACACAAAGAGGAAACTTGATATTATTGCAATTGCTACAAGCATATGGTCCTCCCTCATAATAATTTTCAGTAGCATAATGAAGGAATTCCACAATATAACCATCACATAAAGCATTATTTTCATGATCTACAAGCATAGATATTTTATCACTCTCCACATAAGGAAATTTCTTCTCATTCACAGTAGTGGGAGCAACCTCAACAAAATAAATATAATGTGACACTTGATTGACATAACCACATTGAATATTAAAATCATGATGAAAATTTTCATGGTTACTATCACTGTTTATATCATACGTGTCATCATCATAATCATCCTATATAGGAGGCATGCCATAATCATAATAAATTTTCTCATCAAAACTTGGGGGATTAAATATATCTTCTTCATCAAACATAGCATCTGCGAGCTTGTGGCTTTGCATATCATTAGCATCATGAATATTCAGAGAATTCATACTAACAATATTTCTATCATGCTCATCACTCAAAGATTTAGTGCCAAACATTTTAATAACTTCTTCTTCTCACACTTGAGCACAATTTTCCTTTCCATCATTTTCACGCAAGACATTAAAAAGATGAAGCATATGAGGTAACCTCAATTCCATTTTTTTGTTTTCTTTTATATAACCAAACTAGTGAAAAACAAGAAACTAAAAGATTCAATTGCAAGATATAAATATATACCTTCAAGCACTCACCGCCCCGGCAACGGCGCCAGAAAAGAGCTTGATGTCTACAACACAACCTTCTTCTTGTAGACTCGTGTTGGGCCTCCAAGCGCAGAGTTTTGTAGGCCAGTAGCAATTTTCCCTCAAGTGGATGACCTGAGGTTTATCAATCCGTGAGAGGTGTATGATGAAGATGGTCTCTCTCGAGCAACCCCGCAACCAAATAACATACAGTCTCTTGTGTCCCCAACACACCCAATACAATGGTAAATCATATATGTGCACTAGTTCAGCGAAGAGATGGTGATACAAGTGTAATATGGATGATAGATATAGGTTTTTGTAATCTGAAAATATAAAACATCAAGGTAACTATTAACAAAAGTGAGCACAAACGGTATTGGAATGGTTAGAAACAAGGCCTAGGCTTCATACTTTCACTAGTGCAAGTTCTCTCAACAATACTAACATAGTTAAATCATATGTTAATCCCTCACGTGTGACAAAGAGTTCACTCCAAGTCGCAAATAGTGGAGAACTAACGAAGAAATAATTGTAGGGTACGAAACCACCTCAAAGTTATCTTTTCCGATCAATCTTATGAGCTATACCTATAAGTGTCATGAACAGCCCTAGAGTTCGTACTAAAATAACACCTTAAGACACACATCAACCAAAACCCTAATGTCACCTAGATACTCCAATGTCACCACAAGTATCCATGGACTTGATTATACGATATGCATCGCATAATTTCAGATTCATCATGTTCAATCCAACACAAAGAACTTCGAAGAGTGCCCCAAAGTTTCTACCAGAGAGTCAAGACGAAAACATGTGCCAACCCCTATGCATAGATTCCCAAGGTCACGGAACCCACAAGTTGATCACCAAAACATACATCTAGTAGATAAATAGAACATCCCATTGTCACCACATATATCCCATCGCAAGACATACATCAAGTGTTCTTAAATCCTTAAAGATTCGATCCGATAAGAAAACTTCAAAGGGAAAACTCAATTCATCACAAGAAGATAGAGAGGGGAAAACTCCATATGATTCATATATATCAATAAAGCTCCCGATACATCAAGATCGTGCCATCTCAAGAACACGAGAGAGAGAGAGATCAAACACATAGCTACTGGTACATATCCTCAGCCCCGAGGGGGAACTACTCCCTCCTCGTCATGGAGACCGCCAAGATTATTAAGATGGCCTCCGGTGATGGTTTCCCCCTCTGGCAGGTTGTCGGAACGGGGCTCCCGATTGATTTTTCGTGGCTATAGTGGCTTGCGGCGGCGGAACTCCCAATCTAGGTTTATTTTCAGAGGTTTCTGTATTTATAGTAGTTTTTGGTGGTGGTCCCACGTCGAGAAGGTTCGCGAGGAAGTCACAAGCCAGGGGCTTGTGGCTTCATTGGCCTTCCTCTCTAGTGACTCTTCGCTCCAGTATATTTTATATTTTCCAAAAATATTCTTCGTAAATTTTCAGCTCATTCGGAGAACTTCTATTTCTACACAAAAAAAAACACCACGGTAGTTCTACTGAAAACAACGTCAGTCCGGGTTAGTTCTAATAAAATCATACCAAAATCATATAGAATTATCATAAAAATGGCATGAATACTTCATAAATAATAGATACGTTGGACACGTATCATGATTTTCCCCAACTTGGTTGGCTCTATTACATAGTGAATCCCATCATCCTCTTATCCGGTCTATTCTGGCAGATATGGCAGAAGAAAGCCATCAACATCAGCAGTCCGGCTCCTCAGCCCGAAGGCGATAGGACCTCGCTGTTAGCCAGGATGGTCGTGGAGAAGCCTTAAGAGGCTCCCACGAAAAAGGAGAAGAAGAAGAAACCAGGTCAGGCTGGCCTTCGCATCAATGACCAGCCTGATGCTACATCCGAAGACACCCCTGCCTCCTCAAATCAGGAGGAGGCCGAAGAGGAGGAAGAAGGGGAGGAGGAGGTCGAGAGCAAGGGGGGAGGCAATTTCCCCTACGCCAAGAAGAGAGCGGCGTCTTCGGATGACCCGGGGCAGGCAACTTCTCCTGGCCTGAAGAGGGCGCGGCAGGCACGGATGGTCCTATCCGACGAAGGCTCAGACTTGAGCTCCGCATCGGAAGACCCCAACGAGGTTCCACGAAGGAGTCTAAGGGCCAAGCCCCCTCCATCCAGGTTAGGATCCAAAGACCCCTCTACCTATAGCTAGTAGACTCATAGATTGCTAATATGCGGGTTATTGGTCCAATAGCCCCCCACGTGTTATCCTCACCGAGGTAGTATCGGATGGGGAGACCCCACCCACCGAACTGGCGGAGAGCAGGGACTCTTCGCACCCAACCACTCCAGGCAGCACGAATGACATCATGGAGGTGTCGTCCCAGCCTACTCCAATGGAGGCGGACACAGGGGGCGAGGGGGAAAGCACTATGGCCAAGGCTAACGCCTCGTCCGCCGAAAACCAGGGGACAACGCCCCGCTCGGACACTAAGGAGGCCGAATGGACGGGCAATCAATCCCCTCCGAGGACACCTCCGGAGTGCACTATGCCTCCGAAGGTACCGGTCCAATCCCCGGTGCGTGATCGGGAAATCCGATCATTCCCGACAGCGCCGACCAACAGGTGGTCAGCCATGGAGGAGGCTCTATCGAGCGCCTCCATCCCCGAGGATCACCGCACCCTTATGGGTGCAGTACTACAAAGCGTCCAGTCCGTTGACAATGGACTGAAGGAGGACTTCAAAGGTCTCCTTGCGGGCTTTCAAGTAAGTCGCCCGATATTTTGCTAAGATTTTTATTTATTCGTATTGTATACATGGCAGCCCCTGAGCCCCAGGTGAGGTGAACAAACTCACCTAGGGGTCATATCTATAATTCGGGAAGTGAGTGCCGATGTGATGTATGCATTGTGTGTGTAATGTACGCTTCGTCATCAGTGGCGACCAAAAACGGCGCCGAGCTGGACAAGCTACGTCGGAAGCTCATGTGCTCCGAGGATGAGGTGGAAGACCTCAACAAGATTTTCGACGAGGCACATGGTAAGTCCGAATTAAATCTGCATACTTTCCCCCGAATACTGTCAATAAAGATTCCTTTTATATAAGTTTTGATCGTTTTGCAGCTTCGTCGAAAGAGATCAAAAAGCTCAAGACTGAGCTTCAACCTGCCAAAGACGAAGCGGCCATGGAGAAGGGGGCGGCCAAAGAAGCAGCCATCTCACTCTCCGCCCTACGAGCCACCAGCGATAAGCACCCGACTCGTATGGCGGAGATACAAGATGAGCTCAAGGATGCTAGCAAAAAGTGTGAGGCCTTGGAGCAAAATAATAAGGCGATCTCGGCCGAACTGTCCACCATGAAATCCGATCTCTAGAAGGAGCGGATGGACACACGGTTCTTTGAGGAACAAGTTCGCCAAGCCAAGGAGATAGCCGATGGTATGCCGTACTCCCTAAAGTGCGTATTCGGGGATAGAAGATTCGAATTGCTGACCCAGGTGTGGCGATCCTCAAGCGCATCCGTCGATCTCCAAAAGAGTGTGGCAGACACCAATTAGTTGCTCGCCTCGCAGTGAGAGGAAGACGAAGCTCGGACGTTCTAGGCACAGTTTGGAGACCCCGAGCATCCTCCTTTGCTAGTAGAGCAGCTGAAACATTTGATGGAGATGCACCAGATGGCGGAGCCAGCTATGAAGGACCTCTGCATCTGCTTATGGCCCGGCGAGCCACTCCCAGGCAGTTACTTCGGCCTAGTGTAGTGACTGATTGCTACCACGCCCCGCCTCGACGTCGTCAAGCTCTCCTCCTGCATCGAAGGAGTCCGGATGGCCCTTGCCAAGGCCAAAGTACACTGGCCGGGGCTCAATCTGATGAAGGTCGCCACCGGCCCACCGCCACCTAGAAAGGAGCACCGACGCCCCAAGCTATACTTCGATGGAGTGATGGAGAGTACGCGGGTGATAGCGTTGTAGTGTTCGGGTGAAAAATTATTTGAATGAGCTTGTAATGTGTCCACAAGACTCGTGATAACTTTTAATTATAATAGTGTCCGCTCTCACATGGTTTTGTATTCCTTTATAACTCCTGTGTGGTTGTTTAATACTGAAAGATGCGAGTCATCAGCTTCAGCCCCCACGTAGATACTACCTGGGGTGTCTATACCAATGCACTATGTTCCTTAGTCGTATTATCAGAACCTGAGGGCGGTGTAGTGCGACAGACTAGGCAATCAGACTATAGTGCTTTATTTCTTTCACTTAACCAAAGGGGCGCGAAAAGGACTACGAGAAGCGTACGATTAGCCACCGGATTTTTTGCGATGTTCGGACGAACCGAGCCTTAGCCCACATCATAATGTTTGCGCAAAAGGCAAGTTCCTCGTATAACACGGAATAACCGTACCGGGATTGAAGTATAATACTTCGAACTTGGGGTTCACAGATCGGATCTCGCATACTATGACAGTCCGTTTTCGGTTTTCTCCCCTGAGGTGCTTGACCGGACTATTCGGAAGCACAATCGCAGCGGTGCTCCCTTTGCCCTTTTAGCCGAACGAGCGGAACATAAATGGGCAAGCACAGGAGCCAGGCAACCCAACTTAATGACCAAAGACATAGTTCGGAACCGATGCATATAAAGCGAATGCCAAGAAGCCAAACACGCGATATTTAAGGCGATTTGTGTTTGAAATCGAGCCCCCGGTTAATTGGCTGGTTACCTCACGTCATACCGAACAGGTTCATGAGAAGAGAGAGGAGAAAAAGTATGTGCCAAAAACAGGACAGATGAGGCATACTTGCACCAAGCAATTTTGCATTTTCTCACCAGAACTTATAACTAGGATTGCCGAAGCAAATGTTTTCATGTATGCAAAAGAAAATAAGAAATAACATCCTATAGGTGTTGTTGTACCAGGGGCTTCAATTGGTGACCTGACGTCCTTGATATGCCACCTTTGTTGGTTGACTCTTGCTCTTGGATGCACCTTGATGGGTGTTAGTATGGGTGGATTTTGGGAACAAAATCTTGAGAGGCCGCAGCATTATAGGTGAGCTTTACGCTGTAGGAAGGCTCTTTTAGGAGCGCTTGCATCTTGTCTGAAGACGTATTGGTGGTAGTAGGTCGGGGTAGCCGAACACCAACCTGTATTTCTCCACTGCTTCCCATGGAATCTTAAGTGTCAAATTGTGCCTCCTCAGCACATACTTTGTTTGTCCGGAAATCCTTTGGTGGGGGCGAGTCCCTATAGAGGGGAATAGGAAGGATCCGAGTTATCGATCTGAAGCCGAACTCGCTTCCCAGCTTTATGTGCCTTTATGGCGGATATCGGAGCTTGGCAATCTTCTATATAACTAAATTCGGCCGCTAGGGTCAGTTCTTGCTCCTCAGTCCAAAGGGAGCGCTCGGTATTGCCGTTGACAGTAATGACCCCCTTGCGGCCAGGCATCTTGAGCTTGAGGTATGCATAGTGTGAGATCGCATTGAAACGAGCAAACGATATCCGTCCAAGCAGCGCGTGATAGCCGCTGCGGAAGGGCACGATGTCGAAGATCAAGTCTTCACTGTGAAAGTTGTTGGGTGAGCTGAACACGACCTCTAGAGTTACTGAGCCCGTGCATTGGGCCTCAATGCCCGGGATCACTCCCTTGAAAGTAGTGCTGCTGGGCTTGATCCTTGATGGATCGATGCCCATCTTTTTCACTGTATCTGAGTAGATCAGGTTAAGTCTACTTCCTCCATCCATTAGGACATTTGTGAGGTGATACCCATCTATAATGGGACTTAGGACGAGAACCGTCGAACCCCCATGATGTATACTGGTCGGATGATCATGCCGATCAAAGGTGATCGGGTATGCCAACCATGGGTTGTACTTCGGGGCTACGGGTTCTACCGTGTAGACTTCCCAAAGGGCGCGCTTCCTCTCCTTCTTAGGTATGTGGGTGGCGTATATCATGTACACCGTTTTTACTTCGGGAGGGAACTTCTTCTGACCGCCACCCATTGGACCCCGAGGCTCATCTTCGTCCTCGCTGCGCGAGCTTTTGCCCTGGTCTTCGGGTTGTATCCTCCCAGCCTGTTTAAACACCCAGCAGTTGCGGTGCGTGTGGTTGGAGGCCTTTTCCGAAGTTCCATAGATTTAGCAAGGCCTTTCCATGATCTTCTCGAGCTGAGAGGGTCAGTCACGATTGCCTTTAGGGGGCTTTTTCTGCTGCCCAGTTTGGGTATTGCGGAATCCGGCATTAACCGTCGTGTCATCGGCATCATTACTATTGTGCTGGCGCTTATTCTTATTGTGCTTTGGCTTTGAGTTGTCATCATGGGCTTTAGGTGCCACGGGATCTTCAGAATTGTGGTTGCGTCTAGCCAGCCAGTTATCCTCGCCTGCGCAAAAGCGGGTCATGAGGGAGGTAAGTGCGGACATAGTTCGAGGCTTGTCCTGGCCTAGCTGGTGGGCCAGCCATTTGTCCCGAATATTGTGTCGGAGGGAGGCTATGGCCTCAGCATCCGGACCGTCGACGATTTGGTTCTCCTTAGTCAAGAACCGATTCCAAAACTGTCGGCCGGATTCGTCGGACTTCTGGACGACGTTGCTGAGATCGGAAGAGTCCGGCGGGCGGACATAGGTCCCCTGGAAGTTAGAGCAGAACGCGTCTTCTAGGTCTTCCCAGCATCCTATGGAGTTTTTGGGGAGGTTGTTTAGCTAGTGCCGAGTTGTCCCCTTAAGCTGAAGAGGTAGGTATTTGATGGCATGGAGATCATCTCCTCGTGCCATGTGGATATGGAGGAGGAAGTCCTCGATCCATACAGTTGGCTCAGTGGTCCTGTCGTACTGTTCTATATTCACGGATTTAAACCCTTCAGGGAACTGATGCCGCCTTACCTCGTCCGTGAAGCACAGAGGGTGAGCGGCACCTCTGACCCGTGCTATGTCATGCCTGTATTCGCCATCTCTATGGGGCCGGTTGCATTCCTAGACCCTGTTGTTTTGGTCGAACCATGGTCTGTACTTGCCACGTCTATCGGGTGTGTACTCTCTGGATCCATAAATGGATCTAGTGCGGCCTCCTGTGTGATCCAGGTCATCTCGCAGGTCGAACCTATCATCAGGCTCTAATGGCTCTTTGCCCCATCTTCTGGGCACTGCCGGTATGTAACCAGTGTCGTCGCCGTCCTCTCTCGACCACGAGGGGGTGGTCTGGCTTGTCGTACAGCGTACGGTTTGGAGATGGAGTATCAGTAAGTTCGTCATCAAATTGCGGCAGCAACCTTCTCTGAGGGTAGCTTTTGGGATGGTTTGACGGGCCAGTGTCGTATACTTCCTCGGCTGAGAGGACTTTCATCCATCGATCGTTGAGGAAGGCCTGTTCGGCTTTGAGTTGTCGTTCTTTGGCCTTTCAGCCGCGAACCGTTTCTATGAGCCGTTGCCTGATTTCCACTTGATCCTCGAGGTTATTTGGAATGTACAAGTCATAGGCTTCCGGTATATCTTCCTCCTCGACGGGGGGAAGGTAATCGTTGCCTTCGGGGTCATTGATGGTATCGGGGTCGTTTTGATCCTGAGGCTCTTCCGGACCCTCAAACAGGTGCTCGGGGATGTCGGGATTGTCATGATCTGCGGGGGCATTATCTTCCCTGTTGCTGATAATAGCTCTTCTTCCCTTCTTTTCTTTTGGACCGCTTATGCGATTTTCGGCGCCGTGATGGCGCATTACCCGATTTGTCACTGTTGTTGTGAGGCGTATTGTCGCCATTGGTATCAGGAGTGTCCACCATGTAGACGTCGTATGTAGAAGTGGCAGCCCAACTCCTGGTATTAACGAGGGTGGTAGAACGGTCCTCTTCATGCATGTATTTTGCCTCCTCGGAGGCATAGTCTAGCAAGTCGGTTAAGTCTTCGACGGTGGCTATTAAGTGGGTGGTGGGTGGGTCGAAAAATCCGTACCTGCCCGAACTATAACCGGGTTGGGTGTAGATCGGGGCTGGATTGTTGGTGATCCTCATCGACAAGAATTGCTCCAAGGCCTCGTCAACCGCTGAGGGGCCGATCGGATCCAACTGTTCAGAACTCGTGGAGTGAACCCCCATGAGACCCACCCGTGGGAAGTGTTCGGCAGGAACACATGTTCGGTCACATGGCTCGATGGCCAGACCGGGATGAGAGATCGGATTGTCGCCATGGGTGACCCCATTGGCATGTCCGAAGAAGGGGCTTGAGGTTAAGGCCTCAGAGTCCTCGCGGGCTACAGGCGAAGCCGTGAGCCCGATTAGAATCGTGCTGGCTCGAAGACATTGGAAACATTATATAACTCTTCCGCTAGCAATCAATCCATGTAGTTTATTTCTGAAAAAATGTCATAGTTGCATGTCATTAATTTTCAGTTAGTAGGGCGCATCCCTATATTTTTCACTAACCTTGTTTCAAGCCTTAGCAGTCAGTAACAAAGGAAAGTATGTGAGTAGCCAACTTATTACCATGTAAATGGTCCGTGAGGCAATCATTATGCACGGATTTACAATGGAAATTAGTTAGAAGTCATCGTGCTGGTGGGATCACAATGGAAATCTTCTATAATTCTGCCGCTAGCAAGCAATCCATTTTGTTCATTTGTGTAAGAAAGTCATAGTTGCTAGTATTTAATTTTCAGGTAGTTGACCGCGTACCTATATTTCACACTAACCTTGTCTCGTGTATTAGCAGCCAGTGACAAAGGACAACATGTTAGCAGCAAACTTCTGATCTCGTAACAGGTGTAAGAGGCGATAATTAATTAGGGATTATATATTGTCGGCTAGTTAGAAGTCAGAATGTTCAAGCGAGCACATTGGAAATGATTTATAATTCTGCCGCTAGGAATTATATTCCTTAATTTTTAGTTAGTTGAGTGCAATCACTTATCTACCACTAATTTTGTCTTGTGTCATAGCAGCCGGGTAGTACGTTTGTAGCTAACTTATAACCAATTAAATGATCCAAGAGGAAATAATTATTCAGTGTTTTATATCTTCAGTTAGTTAGAAGTCATCATGCGGCTGTGTGCACATTGAAAACGTACTATGATTCTGACTCTAGAAAGCAATCAATATTGTTCATTTGTGAAAGGAAGTGATACTTGCACAACCCTATATTTCCCACTAATCTGGGATCGTTCCTTAGAATTCACCGGTTCAGGACAATATATTAGTAACTAACTTCTGATCAAGTAAATGGTCCAAGAGGCAGTCATTATTTAGAAATTTGCAGTTTCAGCTCGGTTCAAACACATTGGAAATGTTCTATAATTCTGCATCTAGCAAGCTGTCTATGTTGTTTATTTCTGAAAGAAGGCACAATTGCACATAGTTAATTTTCAGTTAGTAGAGCGCATCCCTATATTTTCCACTAACCTTGTTTCATGCCTTAGTAGTGAGAAACAGAGAAAAATATGTGAGTAGCTAACTTCTTACAAGGTAAATTGTCCATGAGGCAATCATTATTTACGGATTTATAAGGTCAATTAGTTAGAAGTCATCGTGCTGGTGCGATCACAATGGAAATGTTCTATAATTCGTTCGCTAGCAAGCAATCCATGTTGTTCATTTGTGGAAGAAAGCCATGGTTGCTAGTCCTTAATTTTCATTTAGTTGACTGTGTACCTATATCTCCCACTAACCTTGTCTTGTGTATTACCAGTCAGTGACAAAGGACAATATGTTAGCATCTAACTTCTGATAGGGTAAATGGTGCAAGAGGCGATAATTAATTGGGGGTTTAAAATTCTCGGCTAGTTAGAAGTCATAATGCTCATGCGAGCACATTGGAAATGTTCTATAATTCAGCTACTACCAAGCAATCTATGTTTTTCATTTGTGAATGAAAATCATAGTTGTTCTACTTTAATTTAAAGTTTGCTGATTGCATCCCTGTATTTCCACCAACACACTCGCGTACCGAGGACGATATGGTATTTGCTAACTTCTAACCAATCAAGTTGTCCAAGAATCAATCATTATTTACAAACTTATATAGTTAGCTAGTTAAAAGTCATCGTGCTGCTGCGAGCACATTTGAATGTTCTATAAATCTGAACCTAGAAAGCAATCTTTGTTGTTCATTCATGGAAGAGAGTCATAGTTGCTGATCCTTAATTTTTCTGTTAGTTCATCGCATACCTACATTTTCTAGTATTCTTGTCTGTGTCTTAGCAGCCAGTGACCGAGAACAATATATTAGTCGATAACTTATGATCATTTATGTGTAATAGCAGCCGGTGACCGAGGAGAGTATGTTTGATGCTAACTTCTAACCAATTAAATGATCCAGGAGGAAATCATTTTTAATGTTTTATATCTTCAGCTAGTTAGAAGTAATCATGCAGCTGCGTGCACATTGAAAATGTCCTATGATTCTGACTTTATTATGTAATCCATGTTGTTCATTTGTGCAAGGAAGTGATAGTTGCGCATCCCTGTATTTCACACTAACTTTTCTTGGAATTCACTGGTTGAGGATAATATATTACTAACTAACTTGTGTACCAAGTCAATGGTCCAAGAGGCAATCATTATTTAGGGATTTGTAATGCCAGCTAGGTAGAAGTCATCGTGCTGGTTCGAAGACATTAGAAACATTATATAACTCTGCCGCTAGCAATCAATCCATGTTGTTTATTTCTGAAAAAAGTCATAGTTGCACGTCCTTAATTTTCAGTTAGCAGGGCACATCCATATATTTTTCACTAACCTTGTTTCATGCCTTAGCAGTTAGTAACAAAGGAAAATATGTGAGTAGCTAAGTTCTTACCATGTAAATGGTCCATGAGGCAATCATTATGTACGGATTTACAATGTCAATTAGTTAGAAGTCATCGTACTGGTGGGATCACAATGGAAATGTACTATAATTCTGCCGCTAGCAAGCAATCCATTTTGTTCATTTGTTTAAGAAAGACATAGTTGCTAGTCCTTAATTTTCAGGTAGTTGACCGCGTACCTATAGTTCGCACTAACCTTGTCTCGTGTATTAGCAGTTAGTGAGACAAAGGACAATATGTTAGCAGCAAACTTCTTATATCGTAACTGGTGTAAGAGGCGATAATTAATTGGGAATAATAATTGTCGGCTAGTTAGAAGTCATAATGCTCATGCGAGCACATTGGAAATGATTTATAATTCTGCCGCTAGCAAGCAATCCTTGTTTTTCATTTGTTGGTCCTTAATTTTTAGGTAGCTGAGTGCATCCACTTATTTACCACTAACCTACTCTCATATCTTAGTAGTCAGTGACCGAGGACGATATATTAGCAGCTAACTTCAGATCAAGTAAGTTGTCCAAGAGGCAATCATTATTTAGAGATTTATATTGCTAGCTACTTAGAAGTTATTCTGGTGCTCCGAGCACATTTGAATTGTCTAGAATTCTGAAGCTAGAAAGTAATCTGTTTTGTTCATTCATGGAAGAAAGTCATAGTTGTTGGTCCTGAATTTTCCATCAGTTGATCGCATACCTATATTGCCCAGTAATCTTTTCTCATGTCTTAGAAGCCAGTGACCGAGAACAATATATTGTAATAGTAGGCAACTTCTTATCAAGTACATGGTCCAAGAGGCAATCATTATCTAGGGATTTATATTGTTGGCTAGTTAGAATTCATTGTGCTCTTGCGAGCATATTGGAAATGTTCTATAGTTCTGCTGCTAGCAAGCAATCCATGTCGTTCATTTCTAGGAGAAAGTTATAGTTGCTAGTCCCTAATTTTCAGTTAGCTAAGCTCATCCTTATATTTGCAACTAACTTTGACTCATGCCTTAGAAGTCAGTGACCGAGGACAGTATGTTAGTACCTATATTCTGAACGTGTAAATGGTCCAACAGACAATTATTATTTAGAGATTTATGTTGTCCGCTAGTTAGAACACATCATGTTGCAGCGACCACATTAGATGTGTTCTATAATTCTGTCCCTAGCATCAGTCCAAAAAATGACTATCCATCCCCAAAAAGATGCTAGTACCAACGCGTCACTGATATCAGGACAACTGGACAGTACCATGTTACCAGCTCAGAATCACACACAGCAACGCCACATCCACCTTAGTGCATGAGGGACTATGCCGGTTGTCAGCCAGATCGATGGAGATTATCTTGATCTTGTCCTGCAAATTCTGGACCAAAATAATGGACATGGTACAGGAGAACGGGTCGCCTCGAGCAGGCTACGCCGTTGCAAGTGACGTGGAAAGCACAATCCAGGAAAGCCCATGTACTCGACGGCTGATATGATCCAATACTATTTCACCGCAGCACTAATAAATGATAGCATTCCCTCAAAAACAAAACTAACAAATTATACCATAAAAAAGCCCCAAGAAAGACAGGCACGATATGCGTGTGTTACGTGAGAGCTACTAGCAATTCATCAAGGTGCTAGCTTATATAGGTTCTTTGAACGTGTGGAACTCGGCGGCTGGATTGATTTGGTACGTGCGCGCCTTACTAGATCGTCTCTTCGTCGCTCATCGGTTGGTTTATTTGTGAATATGGAAGTCACAGTTGTTGGTTGTTGGTCTTCATTTTTCACTTAGTTGAGTGCATCGCAATATTGCCTGCTCACCTTCTCTCCTCTCATCACAAATGGCATGGGCGGACCATGTCCTATGAATATATATATCGTTGCTCATCATCTTACCAACTGAGTGCTCTAACTAGTAATACTTCCTCCGTTCCTAAATGAGATATTTGGATTTTTGCCACTTTGTTCGTTGGGCTTCGCAGATTTGCCATTCTGAAGATTTGATTCGCACAATTGCCACTTAAGTCGTTGCATCCTTGATTAGCATGCCATTAACCCTGTTTTAATTGTATTTTTTCATTAATACGCTAGTGAAAAGACCAACATGCCCTTGTAGCTATCTACACATACGTATTTGGCAACGAATCAGCACTACAACCGCAAGGCCTGCGTTGTCTACCGATTATTTACATAACTAACATACTACGAGTTCCTTGGACATTGCGCTCGCCGCCGATCGCCTGGATGCCGCGTGCCGCCGGCTGGACGTCTTGCGCCGCCGATCGCCTGGACGCCGCGTGCCGCCGGCTGGACGCCTTGCGCTGCCGATCGCCTGGACGCCGCGTGTCGCCGGCTGGACGTCTTGCGCCGCCGATCGCCTGGACGCCGCGTGCTGCTGGCTGGACGTCTTGGACTACTGAGTGCCTGCACGGCCCATGCTGCAGATTGTCTGCTATGTAAGTGGCAGCATGGAACCTGATCGGCTTGGAGGGTAACATGATTTTCCTTTCATTTGCTTTTTTCGTTTGATCTCCAGTTCAAAATCTACAATACTTGATCTCTCTTCTCTTACAAATCCTGAAACGAGGAATGACGAAATAGAATGCACAAGTGATCCTTTATTTCTTATCTTATAGTTTTGTGTTTATATTTGTGGTTTTTGCAAACTGACAAAAGAAGAGCTCATCAACTGATAGAAAAAGAAGAGTTTCCTCCGCTAGAGTATTTTTCCTTTGATGGACTGGAATGACTATATGCTCCTGTCAACTTGCTACCTTTACATATATACTAGTAAAAAAGGAAAATTCAGTTATATATTTTAGCTCCAACAGATTGCAACAACTACTTTAACTTTTCTTTTACTACCACTAACTCAATCTTATGGTCATGTTTTCCTAACTGTTTCGAATAGGCATGATTCGGAGATCGCTATGGGGATTGGTACTCTGCAATCACCTATCCCAGAAGTCGATTGGGATAACTTACAGATAGTAGAGACGCATGACGAAGAAGGTAGAATTGAACTGGTGAGTGAGGATCAGTTATGCGAGATTTTGGGCTTGAAGGATGAGGAAGAGAAACCAAGAAAGAGTGAACCAAAAGGTCGTAGAATGGCTGAGCAGGGGGGTGATAATGAAGGTGCTGCCATTCCTGTTAGTGATGCCATACCGAATGAGATTGTGATTACGTATAATAAGGACCACCCTAAAATGGACCTTGGTACTATGTACCCATCAATGAAAGAATTCAGGTTAGTAGTGAGACAATTTGCCATCAATGAGGAGTTTGAACTAGGCACGGAAAAGTCAGATAAGAAGAGGTTTAGAGGGTTCTGCAAGTCCAGCGAAGATTGTCCTTGGAGGATTGTTGGCGGCCTACAGGATGATAAGTGTACTGTAAAGGTGAAATATAGCTAATTGCCCAACCTTCATTCTTTCTTTAAATTATTTATGGCTATGTTTATGTCCTATTTTAAATCACACTTCCATTCTTTCTTGTATATGTGCAGGTCACACTTTTAGTTGATCAACACGATTGTATTTCAAGCAGCAGGGTGAAGACGATAACACCATCTCAAAACTGGGTAGCTAGCAAGGCTGTGAGTATCCTTAGGAATTCACCCAATATGGGCGCTAAAGAATTGATGGAAAAGTTGCAAGAACAATACTCTGTCACAATTTCATATGACACGGTCTGGAGGCGAAGAGAGAAAGCTCTCGAAGAGGTTTATGGTAAATGGGAAGAGAGTTTTGAGATGCTATACCGATGGAAGGCCGAGGTCCTGAAGAGGTCACCTAGAAGTGTTGTGGAGATTGAAGTAATAGAAATAGATGGTAATGTGTATTTTCATCGGTTCTTTTGTGCACTTAAACCATGCATCAATGGTTTTTTGGAAGGATGTAGGCCACACTTGAGTATAGATTCTACTGCATTGAATGGAAGGTGGAATGGCCATTTGGCTTCCGCTACAGCAGTTGATGGTCACAATTGGATGTATCCACTTGCTTATGGGTTCATAGCGTCTGAGACAGAAGACAATTGGACTTGGTTTATGAATCAGCTTAAGAAGGCAATAGGAGATCCTCCACTTCTTGCAGTGTGCACAGATGCTTGCAAAGGCCTAGAGAATGCTGTGAATAATGTGTTTCCCAATGCTGAACAAAGGGAATGCTTTTACCATCTTATGAAGAATTTTGTGAAAAGATTCCATGGGTTTGGAAGGATGTATCCTGCAGCAAGGGCTTATAGGGAAGAGGTGTTTGCAGAACATATGGGGAAAATCATTAAAGAATCAAATGAGGTATGGCTCTGGTTAAGTAAGTACCATAATCTCAAGTGGATGAGGTGTGTCTTCAATCCAGGTATCAAGTGTGACTACATCACTAATAATGTAGCAGAAGTTTTCAACAACTGGATCCGAGACATTAAGGACTTACCTGTTGCTGAACTAGCTGATAAAGTTAGAGAGATGATCATGCTTTTGTGGAGAAAGAGGAGAAGGATTGGAGAAAGACTGCCATCTGGACGGATACTACCTGCAATTATGGTTCAGCAGAGGGCAAATACTAGAGGTTTGGGGCACTTGAAAGTTGTGGAATCTGCTAATTGGAGTGCGGAGGTTTGGGACAATAGCAAGAATTGTGAAAGACATATTGTGAAGCTAAATCAAGAGACTTGTACTTGTCTTGAATGGCAGCACACTGGTAAGCCATGCCAACATGTCTTGGCCTTTGTGACATCACAAAAGAGAGTAAACCTTGAACAATTTGTGCACGAGTACTACTCTGTGGACAGATTTAGGGCCGCATATGGAAGAGAGATTGAGCCAATGACAAACAAATCACAATGGCCACGTGTGGAGCTGCCATTTGTTGTGGGTGCACCACTTAAGAAAAGAAACAAAGGAAGACAAAGAAAACTGAGAATCAAAGGGTGTCTTGAAGGCGGACACAAGAAGAAAGACACCAATGATGGTTCCAATGATGGTAGCGCTTCTCCCACCAATGCTAGGGGGAAAAAATGATTAGAGGCCCAGTGACCTGTAAAAAATGTGGTGAAAAGGGTCACAGGCAGGCTAGTTACAAGTGTCCACTCAATGGAACCAAAAAAAGGCCAGTATTATTCTTTTGCTTAAAGCTTAAATAATCATGTCATGCCAAAAATAAATTTGTTGGTTTAATTTCAGGAAGAGGAAGCCTAGAAAGAACAATACAAAAGCATGGCCGGCAGAACCTAGCACCCCACAAAGGCCAACTAGGGAACAAATTCTACAAGACAGTCCAAGCATGGTCACTAGAAGGTAAGCTGCAATGACAAATAGCTCTATGGTCAACAATGTACAAATGAGAAACAAAATTATTTACCTAAATGTGATACATACATATGTGCAGCCGCCTTGCTTTTTTGCTGGGAGAAGGAAGTTCTTCACAAGTCAACATAATTACTCCAGAGAGGATGCCAACTGCAGCTCCACCAAAGAAGATGACTCCAAAGAGGATGCTCCGCCAAAGAAGATGACTCCAAAAAGGAAGCTTCAAATTGGATGAATTATATGTGTGACTATTATTTTTCTTAAGTATGCTTGCTTATGTGAGATGTGAACTCACACTTTCAATGAGCCATTGTATTCATAAGGATCTAATTTTTGGAAAAATTTGGAGCCTCTTCTCGGTTCATCAACCCGCATGTGTAGTTCAACAACACTCTTTCTTATAACTTTACTTAATGATCTGTTATGGCATGGTTGTTATCAAGTTTTGGTTTGATCAATATGTGAGCAATTTCGATCATTTTACTGTATGTTAAGCTTGTCCTTGTTGAATTATTAATCTACCAACATAAGTTCAGGAAAAAAATGTCATAGCTTGTAACAAATGACTGAAAAAAATGATTCCAAATCATGTAATTTCATTCCTTCATACAAAAAGTACAACAAGTTCTGACTAATATACATCGATCCTACTCTCATCATACAAATAAAGCATGCCCACAAGTTGGGATTATAGCACAAAACATGCTAAGAGAGGAAGTGCCCAGTGAAAGTTCTGAATAATTAGGTTGTATAATGATATAATGAACAACTGCACTTGGAGTTAGCTTCAGACACGTCTTCTTCGGCCAGTCCACGAGCAGGGAGCAGGAGGTGCAGCCAGCGACCAGCAAACACACAGGTGTCGCAAGAGGCGGTGGAGTGCAGGCAGAGACTGCCAGTGGTGAGCGGCGTCGGCGACCTCGAGCGGTCGACACTAGCGGCTAGTAGGCGAGCACCACGACCAGCAAGCCGATGGGGTGAGTAGGGAGCTGGAAGGGCGACCGGCGACCGACAAACGCGTGGGTGGTGCAAGAGGCGGCGGCGAGCAGGCGGCGATGGCGAGCGGAGAGCGGCGACGGCGAGTGGAGAGCGACGGCGGCGGCAACCTGGCAGAGGAAGCCAACACCTCGTACTGGTAGGATTGAGTCTATGGTCAAACCATATACCTACGTGTAAACCAAATACATTCGTGTAGTTAGTCACAGGGTAAGCTGGTCTTTTCACTAGCTAGTTAATGTTAAAAAAAATAAAACGAAGCTAATGGCATACTAATCAAAGATGCAACGATTTAAGTGGCAATTATGCGAATCAAATCTGCAGAGTGGCAAATCTGCAAAGCCAAGCGAACAAAGTGGCAAAAATCCAAATCTCTCGTTCCTAAATATCAGTCTTTTTAAATATTTCACTACGGACTACATACGGATGTATATGAACATATTTTAGAATGTAGATTCACTCAGTTTGCTCCGTATGTAGTCCATAGTGAAATCTCTAGAAAGACTTATATTTAGCAACCGAGGGAGTATTTGCAGAAGGAAGTCATGGTTGCTTATAATTAATTTTCAGCTAGCCGAATGCATCATAAAATTAGCTGCCCGTTCACCTTCTCTCCTCTCCTCGCAGTGGGCAGGTTTGATGGTGCCCACGGATGATATATTAGTGGCTTACCTTCTTACCAAGTTATACAGTGTTTAGCATGAAGTAACATGAAGAAAAGTCACATGTTGTCTTGTAGGCAAGAAGGACAGAAAGCGCCGCAGTAAAAAGTGAATTTCCAAGCACCGAATATTCTTTTTTTACACAGCCCAACGTCCCTCCTCTATGGGGCGACTCGGCCGCCCATCAACCCTAGCCGCCTCCACTACACTGTCCTCCTCTTCCTCCTCTTCCTGATCCTCTTCCTGGAGGCTTCGGTGTGGATCATGTCGCTCAAAACCTCCTCCATGGGTGGAGGCGAAAGCCTCTCTTCCTTTGCTTTGGACAATGACGACACATGCGTGTCATGTTCCTTCCCAAAGGCGTCAGCAGGGGACTGCTCGTGGTGGTGGAGTTGCTGGTGCTTCGAAGTCGGTGTGAGATGGCTTGTAGGTGGAGCGGTGTCGCATACTGCAGTCGAGTCTCGGTGACCGGTGCGTCCAAATGCACGAGCGTAGGGCAGTGGCGTTATTTGGCGCCATGACGGCGTCACCGGCTGGCCTGCCTTGCGAGGATTATGCAGATCTTTTTTCTGGAGATGGGCCAATAGTTCGATGATGATGACGGCTTTTGAAGCGCATGGATGTGATATACGTGTTGCCTCTGCTGCAGAGGGTGTATGCTCCTCGTACATCATGCGGGTAGATCGACGGTGACCTCAGTTCTAGATGGTGGGGAGTGAGGGCATTCCCCATTATTACCAAGTTTGTATGTGTGTGTGATGGCTTCGGGTTGTTTGATGTAGATTCTTGTCAGATCTTTATCGACTAATTTAATAAATATGGTCATATGTATCTATCTATCGATGTACGAACTGGGGTGTCAACCTCCTTTTCAAAAAAAGAAAGGAAAAAGACACATGATGGGTCCTAACTAGGAAAATAGATAAAAAAAAGACACTCCTTTATAAGCATGTAACTGAATCGGTTGGGTACTAGGTTTTGGAGATACCAATCGATAATTGTAATGACTTGGTGATTGAGTAAAAAAGAAAGTACCATTTTTCTTCAGAACCTATATAATTATATACTACCTTTGTCCGGGTGTATAAGACTTATGCGTAGTCTTAGGTAGACAATTTTACTAACAAATCATAAATTATAGGGCAACGCTAGGCCAGCGCACCGGCCCAACAGTTGGGCCGGTCGATGCCCAGCCGCTCGATGCAGCGATTAGAAATTGTCAGATATGTTCCATCGCATCCTTCTTCTCACGAGTCAACGCCCCAAGTGCCGCCGACACCCTGTCCCGAGGTTGAAGCACCACCGCAGCGTCCTCGTCGCCGATCGACGCCCTCGCCAGCCGTCCTCATCGCCGGTCGGCACCCTCGTCGGCCATCCTTGTCACCGGTCGCCGCCCTTGTCGTTGGTTCTACCCATGCAGCATCTACATCCTCTGGGTTGCAGCTCCACGTGGCGACGGATGTAGCTTGATGACAATGCAGCACCGCCATGCCTTCGGGCCGCAGCTCCTCGGTGTCGCTGCTCCCACCATCATCCGCATGCAGTATTAGTTGAAGTTTTTTTTCCATGTCGCTTGAAGCTTTTTTGACGATTTGAAGCTTTTTTTTCTCATGGCCTAAAGCTTTTTTCATGGTTGAAGCTTTTCACACATCAGTTGAAGCTTTTTCACAATACGGTTAAACCTTTTTCAGAGCGGCGAGGCAATGGTCAACGGGTTTTTTCTGCAATAGGCGACAAGGAAAACTACAACCAGTAGCCGTTTTTGCTACGACCAGGAAGACGACGAAGTGTGACCGGCGACGACGGGTTTCGAATTAGTTGCAACCCATCGTGGAAAAAGCTACCAGCGGAGTACAAATTTGCTGCAACTGGTGTGCGGTAGTGCGACGAGTGACGACATGGATTTGCTACAACTGGTGTGTAGTAGTGCAATGAGGGTGCTACGAGTGGTGTTGCGATGGGGAGTCCATGTCGCGGGAAAGAAGATGATGTAAAAAACAATTGGATTGGATAATATTGCTTCCGTCATTTTTTTTAGCAGTGCTCCGGTCGCGTAGTACTCTCGCGATCCAGCGCTCGCGAGGCCTGTGTGCGACCGGCCGAACGTTTTGGCCAGTGCGCAGGAAACGTTTACCTAAATTATACGTGGCAAGAAACATATATTTAGAAAGTACACTTTGATATGAATCTAATGATATAATTTTGATGACATATAATACATATTTAGTTATTTAAATCGAGGACCTGAAACAACGCGCACATCTTATACACGATGAACAACGAAGGGAGTACGTATGTGAGCAGGGTAGACCAACTTAACCCGATACCTCAGCCTACATATATGAGTACATATAGAACCGAAAGTTCCAACTAAAACAAAGACAAGATTGCTTCGATTGAGCAGGTGCAAATGGAGGCTACTGCTGCTTTGATGAGCATTGCGGTCACAGCGTTGGCTGCCTGCTGGTTCATCTACATGGTATTCACATGGAACCGCACGGCCGGAGCAAATGCTAGGCTGCCGCCAGGGTCGAGGGGTCTACCCATCATTGGGGAGACACTCGAGTTCTTCAGATCCACCCCATCTCTGGAGCTGGTCCCCTTCCTGAAGCGGCGTCTCGAAAGGTACTCCCTCTGTCCCACAATGTAATTAAGATCATTTTCCAATCTTGTTCAGCTGGCTAGCACATTCATTCAACAAGCTACTTACCAACAACAGTGATCAGTTTATTTACTATTAATTAATTATAAAGAGAGAAGACTGAAATGATAAATACAAATGCATCTGAGATATGGACCAATCTTCCGGACGAACTTGATCGGCGAGGACGTCATCGTCTCCCTTGATCCAGAGTTCAACAGCTTGATTTTCCAACAGGAGGGGAAGCTCTTCCGGATATGGTATCCAGATTCATTCATGAGGATCCTCGGAGAAGACAACATTATAACCTTGCTTCAGTCGCTGCACAAGCACATTAAGGTCTTGGTGCTTCGGCTCTTCGGACCAAGAAACCTCAGCCGTGTACTTCTCCATGATATTCAGAGAACGGCTGAGGCCAGCCTACTTTCGTGGTTTGATCAACCCAGCATCGAACTGAAAGACGCAACATCAAGGGTAAGTACTAGGTAGCAGCATACCTTGTTTATATCTATATGATCCCTTCCTGTTGATCCATGATGCCGAATGCTAAAAGTACTTAAACCGAAATTTCATCCTTCCAAATCTAATTTACCCTATCATATATATATATATATATATATATATATACAGATGATATTCAGTATCACTGCCAAGAGGTTAATCAGCTACGACTCCTCGACCTCAGATGGAAAGTTGATGGAACAGTTCGCCGCGTTCACTCACGGGCTAGTATCATTTCCAATTTACATTCCTGGTACCGCATTCTACAAATGTATGCAGGTAATTATGAAGCGAATGGGCATGAAAAACAAAACACATCGCATAAATTCTCGAGGACATATATTTCTTAATTTGGTCCTGAAAACAACCAGCATTGGAAGATGTTGAGAGAATATATGAAATTTTGCTAGTTCAAAATGAGAAATCTAATGGAGGTTAACGTATGGTGTTATTCCCAGGGTCGAAAGCATATCATGAAGATGTTGAGAAAATTGCTGGATGATAGAAAGAAGCAGGCTGTACAACATGTTGAGCGGGAATGCGTTGACTTCATTGATGTCTTGATCCAAGACGTAAAGGAGGACAGGCCTGATGAAATGAGCGAGGAAGTTGGATTGGACTTAGTTTTAACGCTTCTTTTCGCTAGTTCTGAGACCACATCATCTGCGATGACCGTTATACTCAGGTTTCTAGCTGACAACCCCAAGGCCTTGCTGGAACTAACAGTAAGTAAAAAAGAAAGTCCATATTTGTCAGTTCTTTCTATGGTAGCTACCTACTAATCTTCTTACGGAGATTATGAAAATGTCTTTGCTGACAATGACAACTAATTTAATGCTTCAGAGGGAACACGAGGGCATCCGGCAAAGAAGGGCCAATCTGGAGAGTGAAATAACGTGGGAGGAATATAAGTCCATGAAATTTACATCTCATGTATACGTCTGCACCCTGCCTCATCTAAAGCATATAAGTGCACGTAGCTAGTTCGTTCACAGTTAATGTCTGTGTAAGCAGACTACTTAAATTTATTACCATCTAATTATTTTTTCTAGGTTATCCATGAGGCACTAAGGCTCGGTAACATTGCTCCGGTCATGTTTAGAAGAGCCATAGAGGATTTTCATATCAAAGGTATTAGTAGAGACAACTGGCTTTCAAGATGCCTATAGATAGGATGACATATGTTAAATTAACTTGCCATTACCATTGGACTAACATGTGTCTTTTTTCGTGTCTCGTGAAGGTTACACTATACCAAAAGGATCAAAGATAATGATTAGTCCCTCCACTACTCATCTGAATCCTACTCTTTACAAGGACCCTAATGTATTCAACCCATGGAGGTGGCAGGTCTGTGAACTTCACTAGAAAGTTTCTTGTGCGCAATATTACAAATTAAATATACTGTCTGACATGTGAATTTATTATATCAACAACAACAACAACGGATAGAACAGATTGCGAACCCTCCCTCCTCCCTATCCCTCGCAAACCCCGTGCGCCGCCACTGGCTAGCGGCCTCTCCTGTGCTCACCCAGCCCCTTCCCACCTCCCCCATCCTCGCGTAGTCGTCCTAGGGTGACTCAGGGGAGAGAAGATCTCTAGTGGCCTACGCACCCATGTCTCCCCCCTTGCCGCCGATGCCGCTGGCTCCGGCCCTGGTGGCGGCATGCCCTACTCCCAAAGGGACGGGGGTCCTTTGGCTGTCTCCTGCAAAGCCAGAGGAGACGGGAGCCGGTCGAAGGCCTGTGTGGTATGGAGGGGGGCGGTGATGGGACATCTACTTGGGGCTGGTGAGGTGGATTTGGCCCATGTGCACCAATTTGTCCGGTCCGGCGAGCCCCTATCTTCTAAGTTAGTCGGTGCCTCCAACGAGACTATATTAGCTGGTTCGCGGGACAACCGCCAAGTAGAAATTTATCAGCTAGCTCTGCCATTGCAGATGCGACATTGTTTGCGGACGCCGCTAACCTCCTTCAAGGGTATTGTCATGGTGGCGGCCACATCGATCTTCGAGGGAAACCTCAGGTTTGCCTTGTCAGACTAGACAACGGGAGTGTGTAGCGTCGTCTACCTTATAGGCACTATTTTGGAGCTCATATCCATCGAAAATATGAAGAATCAGAGGTATGGTGGCGTTGGGCCACCTCGTAGACCCGGAAGGATGAGTCGCTTGCTCCAAGGAAAACCCTAGATCTAGTTCTTCTGGATTGAACAATGGCAGGGCCGAATGCTGTCTCCCTCCTAGATAGATTTGTCTTGAGGTGGAGCGGTCTTGCTTGTACTGCGTTTAAGACAGCGGGCCTGAGGTGGAGCGGTCTTGCTTGTACTGCGTTTAAGACAATGGGTCTCGGCAGCATGGAGAATTGAGAAATCGGTGGCAGACGCATGATGATAGATGCCACAGGGTGGAGGCATTGTATAGCGTCATGGCAGTGTCAACGGCAGGACTGACGAGGATTATGCACATCTCAACCCTAAAGATGGGTCGACTGTTCAATGGGGGCAGCGACTTTCGGAGCGTGAGCAGACGGTGCACGTTCAGGGTCTGATACACCACATGGTGCTCCTGGCTCGCCATAGGGTGACTCGGTGATGCCCCCGGAAGTAGCTGGTGTTGAGTTATTGTGAGTGTAAGCCACAAGGCTCTCATTCCTATAATACCTTCTTATTTTGGTGAATAATGGATTGGGTTTCTCGTATGTACAAGCTTGTATGATCCTAACTAATTGAAGTTTGCAGCCTTATGGGTGCATATCTTATAGTTCACCATGTTACACATGCATGTGTACAGGATACAGCGGAACCAGTTGGCAGCGCCTCAAAGGATTTCATGGCTTTTGGAGGGGGGTTGCGGTTATGTGTTGGCGCTGATTTCGCAAAGCTACAAATGGCTATATTTCTCCATTGCCTAGTTACTAAATACAGGTATAGTAATATAATACATAGCCTTCTCCTTGTTGTCCTTGAGGTACCTTTCTGTACTAGCATATAATAAAACTTGCGTATATTGCAGGTGGAAAACTATCAAGGGTGGAAGCATGGTGCTTTCTCCTGGAGTGCGATTTCCAGATGGTTTTCACATCCAACTTATTCCAAAAGTTTGGGATCTCTGCAAGACAATTGCTTTAGTCAAAGCATATGCAACATCACTGTTTAATTATTTTGGTATTGTAGTAATCAAACTTATATTACAACAAAAAGTACAAAAGACACTTGCACACTTGTATTCGTCAAAGTCTTTATTATGCTTGAAACCGATGTAACCACAAAGTCTTTTAAGACGCTGAATAATATCTACTATTGGTTCCTTTTCATGCTTGAAACCGATTTATTATGTATATCCCATCACCTCTAGCATAATGGAAATATAGGCTTCACTTGATAAGTAAACATGATACTGTACCACTAGGCAAATTATATTTGGATTGTGACTCACCCCAAAAAATATTGGATAAAGAAAATATATTAATACTAGGATGATATAAATGACACCCGGTCTTCAGGAAAATCGTTTTGTGAAGAAGTATATTCATGACATCAAGGACGCACACAACCAAAAAACCAACAAAAACAAACAAAAAAAGAAAGAAAGAAAAGGCACCACCCTATTGGTTCACAACTCGCAGTAGCATAAAACAACAATCACCATTTGCGACACCTATAATGCAAAAGAGTTCTCCAATGATGACGTCTCCAAGAATGGAACAATACATGAACACCGTCGTCACCGGATGTAACCACAAAGGCAGATCATGGGTTTAACTTAGGAGTAAGTTCATGCTCTCTAGACAATTCTTTCATCAAGGAAATGGTTGGAAATCTAACATTCCAAGGTACAACCAACGAAGGTTGAATCTAGGGTATTCACCTTGGAAATCAAAACTCGGCCCTCATACAGCACCACAAAAAAGTCATCCAGTAGTGCCGCCCACTTGCCGAGGTCACAACCTATATTCAGCAATCATGAGGGTCACAGTCGCCACAAACGGTTTTTACGTTGCCACTTCCGGGCAAAGCCTCCGGAGAAACAAACTAAAACCTGAGGAAGGGGCATGTATCTTCCCCTCGTCCCGTCGTAGCCCGTGCCTTCCGAGTCGCCCCCGACTCCCCCTCTCGTCCTCCTCCTCCCTCGCCGCCACCCGATGGCGCGGCCAGGCAAAGCCTTGCCGTCGCCGCCGGCGGCGGGGACTAGGTACCCTCCCGCTCGTGAGGAGCTGGCGCGGGCCGGAGCGTGACGTGCGGCCGGACGTCCAACGGGGGCTGGCGGCACTATGGAGATCCCATTCCCCATGGCAGGCGGCTTCAAGATCTGGGGCGCCACGGTCGCCATGTACGGCGGTGGCGCGGCCGGATCTAGGCTCAGGCGTGAGCTTGGTATCCGGGTCACGGTCGGCACGGTGGCGAGTGCGACACGTCGACATCTGGATGGATCTACGTGATTCCATCTTTGTCTGGTCCTTGACAACCCGGGCAACTCCGGGGGAAACCCTAGATATTCATGGGATCAAGCGATGGCGGTGCTCTTGCGCCACAGTCCCTCTTCAGGGCATCGTTTTGGAGTTTGCTACGGTCGAAGGAACCAGCGAGGCTGGCGGCGTACGCCCGGTGGCGCAACTGCCGATGAAAATCACGCTAACTACGGTCATGGCGGACGATGGCGGCGTCTTTTATGTCGTTTCCTTGTCGAGGCATTGTCCTTGCAGTTGGCGTCATCAGGCTCGGGATGCTCCGGGGGAAACCCTAGATCTGGGTCTCCCGGATCAGACGATGATGGCGTTCTTAGTAGCGCTTTCCCTCATGGGGGCACCGTTTTGGAGCAAGTGGTGGCTGGAGGTGACAAGAGGAGGAGCGGTGCTTCATCACACACATTGATGGTGTCGGATCTCGATGGCATGGCGCTCTGGAGATTAGGTGTCTGATGTGCAATGATGGAGTCGCGGAGGAGGTCGACGCTGTCTGGCATCGTGGTGGCGTCGGCGGCAGCTAGACCGGGCAATGTTCGTGCACCAGTACAACTCTGAAGATGGATTGGTGGCAGGTGGCTGCGGCGGCCTCATACCCGGCAGTCGTCCTGGTTGAGGAGCACGTCGGACTGGTGGGTGTCCATACCCGACAGGCGTCCTGGTTGGGACCTCAGGTCTTAGATGTTAGGTTTGGCTGCGAGGTCTGTTTGGTACTAGGGCCAGACTATCAACATCCCTTCATCAATTCGATAGGAGTAGCGACACTTTTGTTGCCTAGACGATGGCTTCAGTCTTAATGTTGTATGACTTTATAAGGTCTTGTGTGAATAATTAATAAAGTGGCTGCATGCATCGTGAGATGTAGAGTCTGGGGGTCCTCCTCCATTTCTAAAAAAAATTCGGGGCAAAGCAAACTGCATTTGCAATTGAGTTGTGATGCATCTTCTTCCTTCCTTCCATTGTGAAATATGACATAGCCGCTCGGGCTCATGGTCCTAACGTTTACAATGCGATGCGACCCAAAAACCAGGCCCATGCAAAGCGAGATATCAGGTTGTCGTGGTCTTGCTTCCCTCCGTCATTTTAGTCTACAACTCTACACGAGACATGGAGATCCTCTCGCCTTCGAAGTTTAACAGATTTTATATTCCCCGCCTCTTCTAGCACCAAGGAAATCAGCGAGATGATGGCGTGGTCGATGTGGCCGGGTGGTGCCGACGAAAAGTAGGGCTTCTTGAAGCGTGGCCTAGATGCAAAACTACGTCCATCACATACACGTCCAGTCCAAGCAATTTTTTACCCAAAAATACTTCCGCCCCGCTTTATATATAAAACAAAGATCATCAACATCTCGATACAAACATACGCCATCCCACAGACGCATACACCCAAGGCAACATACACAAGCGCTGAGGGCAGCAACATCACCCCTAGCTACGAATAGATGAAGCCGCATACAACGATCTGTAGACTCCAAGGCGGCGCCTTCAGGAAGGATACGACACCGGAGCGCCGGCACCGCCCGATCCGAGGATCAGGGTTTCCCCTGGAGCAACACCATGGGCGATGAGAGCCGCGACAACGCCTTCAAGACAGGAACGAGCTTCGCCGCCGCCGGTCTGTTCGAAGAAAGAGCAGGTTTTCACCCCGGCCAACACTCCTCGCCACCAAACGCCACACCCCTGCTGCCACGTCGCCCACACAACCATGGCCACCGGGTAGCACCAGGTCGCGAGCTCTACCCAAAAGCACCACGCTACCACCACCAGGGCCGCCGTCCCGGCATCCATGACCTAGGCACCACCATACACGCGACCCGCCGCGACTCCAACCGAAGAGAGTAGTGGAAAGGCCCCGCCTTTCGCACCCCTTGACGGCCCCAGCGCCGAGACCCAATAGGCTGGCCAAAACTAGCCTCCATCGCACCATCCTGCCGCCTCGAGCGCGAGATGAGCTCGGTCCTGCCACTGGGTGCGAGACGAGTTTGGTCCTGCAGCCGGACGGCACTACTAGAGAAAACCTTATAGACAGAATTTTACCAGTAGCGCGGTTTAAAAAAGGCGCTACTGCAACTTAGCAGTAGCGCGCTACAGCAGACCGTGCTACTGCTACCCACATAGTAGTAGCGCGTCATGAGGAAACAACACTACTACTACCATTGCCACGACCTTGCCACAAGACTAGATATAGCAGTAGCGTCTGTCTCCTCAACGCGCTACTGCTATGTCGTTTAGCAGTAGTGCTTTACCTCAAAGAGCGCTACTGTTAAAGCCTATCTTCTTCAACTTCTCCAACCGGCCGTCCCTCACTCTCCCCTCTCCACTCCACTCTCACTCTCCCCTCTCCACTCCACTCTCACTATCCCTCGCACCCCTCGTTGTCCGCCGCTGTCGCCGTTCCCCGACCACCATTGTCGCCAGCCGCCGCCGACGCTCCTAGTCCTCCTCCACTAAGGTAGTCCCTCCATCCCTCCTCCTCCCTCCTCCCTCCTCCTTCTCCCTCCTCCCTCCTCCCACTGCGGCCTCCTCCCCCTCTGCGGCCCTCCCTACTCCTCCGCCCCCTGCTCCCTCCTCCTCCGGCCAAGCCCTCCGCCGGTAGCCCTCCTCCCCCTCCTCCTCTCTCCTCCCTCCTCCCACCCCTCCTCATTCCTCCTCCTCCCTCCTCCCACCGCCCTCCTACCCCTCCTCCTCTCTCCTCCCTCCTCCTCCCTCCTCCTACCCCATCCTGCCTTCATCTCTCCTAAACCCTAAACTGTTTTTTATTGTTCTTGTATAATGTATTTTTAACTGTGTTTAGTAAGTGTTTAAAAGAAACAGTTTATTTAGTAAGTGGTTAATAGAACTAGTTTATTTATAGTAAGTGCTTAATAGAACTTGTATAATGGTAGCAACAATCATCGACGGTCAAAAAATCGGTGAGGGAGTGTCCACCATATATGAGAGAAGAAGAATGCCGACTGTTGTCGTGGGGGTCGCTTCTCCTTCTTCTCCTTGTGCTACATATTTGTTATGCACCAGGGAAAGGAGGAGTAGCGACGATCACCAACGGTTGAAAAATCGGTGAGGGAGGGTCCACCATATACGTGAGATAAGTGTTTAGGAAAGAAGACTCAACGTCATTGATACTAAGTGCTTAATAGAATTAGTTTATTGATAGTAAGTGCTTAATAAAACTTGTTTATTTATAATAAGTGCTTAATAGAACTATTTTATTTAGTAAGCAGTTAATAGAACTAGTTTTTTATATTTAGTAAGTACTTAACAAAACTAGTTTATTTAGTTTATTTAGTAAGTAAAGTTGGTGTCTCGTTCATGTCATTGATATCGATGATGATGCACTCTGAATATAGATGATGTTTTGGTGTTCTTGTTTGCAATGTACTTCCGAGTGACCCATGTTTTGCCGGAATGTTGATTCGTTTTCGTTTCGGCAAATTTCTGGCGCTCCATATGTCCTGTTTTAAGCAAAGGTCATGCCAAAAAAAATCATGAATTTTAGCATGACTTGTGCTACAATGTAGGACATATCGAGTGCTTCTGATTTGCCACAACGGGGAATTCAATGTTATTCCGGTAAAACATTGGGCATTTTTTCTATGTCATTGCTCGATATATGGAACGGATTGACTTTAGGTCTGGTAAGTGTTTATTAATTTTGTTTTCATAATTAAGCATTTGTTCTCGACGTCGACGATGCCTGGCCCGCATCCTCATCGTCGACTCGGGGGAGGAGGCCTGGTTGATTATAGGGGCCCTGTCCGGGACTGGGCTCCGTCGGTCTGGTACTAGGAGGTCCTACCTTCCGGGGCGCACAACTTGGTGAAGAGGCAGCCTGTCGTCGACCCAGAGGTTATTTGGTGGCGGTCGCGTGGGCCACTGTCGGTGCAGAGGGAGCCGGCCCCCGAGGAGGTGATACGTCGCCGTGTTAGGGAGGAGGACGAGCACGTATGACGCTATATGGCTGCGTTGGACGCCATGTTCTCCAATACCTGACAGGTTCTTCAGGGATCTCACCCAAGCGATGATCTTGTGATGGTTCTTTCTCTTTGGGTGTCCACCGCCCGCGTCGATACCCGTCGTTCGCTACGGTTCTAATTGTATTAGTGATGATATGTGTATGATACTATTCGAAATGTATTAGTGATAATATTCGATGATGTACGGACGCAAAAGATGATTTAGTTTTGCTTATTGAATGCATGCTAGTTTGAATACTAATTTGTTTCTCAACCATATTTGTCTCTCCTCCCTGGTAGTTTCCTCGCAATTTTCTTCGATCGATTTTAAATGTTTCAACTATGAACATAGGAAATGTCTGATGATGAAAAGGAATTCGTTATGTGCGAATACTGCGAAGACGAGCGCGGCCTATGCGACAAGCCTTACCTAGTTGGTGGTAGGCGCTTCAGCATCATGCTGGATGAGACCTTGTAAGTGAATACAGTAAGTCACAACGACAAGTTTTTTTTCGTATTTAAGCATGTCTTCTACTTCTTTTGCTTCAACTTATAATTTTAATTTTTTACTATTCTACTAGCGTATCCCCTGCTATGCAAGAATTTCTGTCTTGGATAAGATTGGTTTCAGTACTAAGGAAAGTATGGAGGTAAAGAGAGTTCACTTGAGGACCGAGCATGGATATACTTTTATCGTAACATTATACAATGCAGACACCTACTGCTATTTTGAATGCAAAAAATTGGAAAGCACTATGTAAGGCTTATGCATTTAAGCCTAATATGCTTATCACCTTTGATATTCGCCCGGAAGATAAAATTAAAGGTAATATCGACATCTGGGTCGATGTGCATATGCCTCCAGTTCTATCATTATGTGAGTTTCTTAACCATATTTATTAAGTAATTTATATTGTTTATTGTAAAATAGTTGACAACTCATTTCTATTGACAGCTTATTTCCATTCAAGCAAACATGTCCAGCGCTTGGTAGACAGCACGTACTACTGTCCTGGGGCTAAACTAAACTGTGAGGAGATAGGTCATTATGTTTCATGGCTTGAGGATCTTGATACCGTCAAGACAGGTTATTTTCCTGGACTTCGAGATATTAATACTCAAAGCGTGCGACCATTAGTGTGCGTATTGAACTACGATCACGTCTATTTAGGAAAGATGGTAAGATGTTTACTATTTGTCCTTAGTGCATCTTTTGCATACATTATTTTTTAATTTAAACTTCATTGCTAAGTATGTTACTATGATGTTCTTCAACGAGGACTCCCGGGATGACAGTGTTGTTGGGGTTGCCGTAGAGGTGCACATCCGTGGCTCCGTACCCATCCGCATGCCACCCATGATGTTGTCGGTTGGACCTTGACGGATTTGATGGGAAGGCCAGGATCCGGTCATCGCCATCGACGTCAGCGGTGTCGGTGTTGGCGGTGAGGTTGTCGCAGTCTCCTTCCGGCCACCTTCTAGTGCCTGTGGGACATGAGCATGCAACAATTTTTCAGGATAAAGGGTCAAAATAGATGTGCATCAATTATCAGGCCATTTAAGTTAAAATAATAATTAGCCAAACACAGAAGTTAGTTGTATGGAAGCCTTTTAACTTTAAACATTGCTACCTTTCAATTGGAAAATATCACAACTATGTATGCAGTTGCATGTCACTAACAAAACTTAAAGTACTATAAGAAAAAAATGACACCTGGTTATTTTAATTACCTTTGATTCTATCTACCATTGATTTACGATTATCATTTTTTTTTACTTTCTAGCTCTTGATTCTATATTCCATCACAGATAAATGTTAAGACTTCTTTTTAATTGTGTAAGAAACACTAATAATTGCTGATGGTATTCAGATATCTTGCTCCAGCGTTATATAAACAAGAACAAGGCATATAAGAGAAGAACACCATACAAACAGTATTCACCAGAAATCATGAAAGAGCACACATGAATTCAAACATCAATTAACACGCTTGCCCCTCTTACTTAAAGAAGAAAATCCTACAGACTGAAAATATACTCCGGTCAATGCAACATCACATATTTAATCTTAGTACTGACCCAAAATTAGCCTGAATCACCCCATCTAAACTCATGACCAACAGTATATATAGGCAAAATTAGCCTAGAATGAATAACCTATCGCCAAAATTAGCCTAGAGTGAACCACAAGTTTTAATCACCAAAGCATCCGAATTACAATCACAAACAGAAAGCCACTAATCAACACAAGGAGATCATAACCTTCCCTACACAGTGCCACATCTACCCGTACATTGTCCATATGCTGATGCGTCTAGAGCAACGTCCAAATAGTCAGGACCCATGACCATCTACGTGACACTCTTAGGAAACAACCAAATTGACCAAACAAGAGCAAGCAGTCATCAGCACAAATAAAGGAAGCAACAAAGCACCTGTCCGAGGACCGTCGGCAAACACTCCAGCAAGCAACAACCTCAACAGATCCAGTCCCTTGGAAGCCGAAGACGAGGATGACGCAGCGCCCAAACACCATAATCCTGCACATCGGACGGAAACAAACTAAAATCAGCAGCAGGAGACGCACAAATCGAGCATAAATACTGAATCGAGCATAAAGACTGTGTCCAGCGAGATAAATTACCTTGGCAAACACCCAAGCAGGCAACAACCTCACCAGATCCAGTCAACCCAAAGACGAGGACGACGCGGCGACCAAACAGCAGACCCTGACCCCAATCCTGCACATCGGTCGGAAACAAATTAAAAGTAAGCATGAGAAGATTTCGAATCGAGCTGTAGGTTTGTGCACAGAGAGATAAATTACCTCATCCATCAGGCAAAGAACCGAGAGGCATCGTCCATGGCAAAAATCGAACCCTGGCCGTCACTCGAAGCTACAAACGAATCCACCGCGTCAGAATCCAGGCACACACATCCGAAGCAAGAGAGGATGGGCGAGAATGTGGATCAGACCTGAGGATCATACCGGCGGGAGGCAGCGAGACGGCGGCGACCAGGTGGTGGAAGAGGGAGCGAGAACGGCGAAAGAGAGAGCGGAAACGGTGAAAGAGAGAGCGGGGCTAGGGTTTCGTCCCAGCCAACCGGTCTCGTGGCCATTACCCATAGGCGCCAACCATAGGCAAAGCGCCACGCACGATTCAAGATGCGAAATGTCGAAGTTACCTTCGCGGGCAGAAGGATTATCAGGCGGTGGCATGGGCTCCGTGCAGAAAACAACCCACACCGAAAATGTTACCCCGACAAGTCGCTAACATCCGGAGCCCACCACTAGTAGAAAACGGGCCTTTTGTCCATGTTCGTAAGGGACTTTAGTCCTGGTTCTAGAACCGGGAATAAAGGTCTCCACTTTTAGTTCCGGTTATTTTCAAATCTTTGAATTATTTGATAATTTAATATCTAATCACCCCTCCTCACTTCTCTGGAATTATTTGATAATTTATTGTCTAATCACCCCTCAATCCAAATCGTCTAACTTTCCGGCCGGTCAACCATCCTCTCACTGCACCAACCCGAGCACGCTTAACTTTCGAGTTCTATCACCCCTAGTTTCCAAGTCTGCACTTGTTGTTTTCTTGAAAATAGTAAGCTATCAATCCTATTAACTCTTCGTTCTTGGCGTAACATGATTTAATTTTTTGAATTCCAAACAATTATTAAAATAAACAACAATAAATGATTAATAATAATACTAAATTTCAATGAAAATAAAATAAGTAATAATATTATTTTATTAATTTTTTGCAATTTATTCATTTAATATCGCATAATTAATATCTTAAAATCTATAAATCAAAATTCAACAAATAATATATCCATTATTATCAGAAAAACGTGAGGAATCCAGATATGACATCATTTATTTAAAATATATATTTTTCATAACACTTATTTTTCAACATTGTATGCAAAAGTTATAGCCGTTTTACTTTTTCATAACACTTTTTTTAATCTTGTTTAAACTCCAGACTTTTTGTGCGTTCAACATGCACCATCCAAAGCCACAGTATCAATTCTCAATCCTTTCCCAGTTCATTCGCTATTTTTCATACATTTATTAAATTGTCTGAGTTAAATGACCCTGAAATTGAAAAGCACTATAAATGGACTCTGAATAGGTTGAAACTTGGCATGGTATCATCATTTCACCCACATAGCATTTGCTAAAAAGCTGAGAGGATTAGGGTAAAAACTAGATGCACTTCGTGTACAAACTGGACAAACCCTTTCGAAGTATCAGAGTTTTGGACGAAAACTCATCTGTTATAAAGGCATTTTGTCTTTTAAAACTTATTTAAACTCCAGAGTGTTTGTGCGTTCAACATGCACCATTCAAAGCCACACCATCAATTTTCAATCATTTCCCACTTCATTCGTTATTTTTCATGCATTTATTAATTTTTTTGAGGTAAATGACCCTGAAATTGAAAAACACTATAAATGAACTCTGAAAAGGTTGAAACTTGGCATGGTATCATTATTTCACCCACATAGCATATGCTAAAAAGTTGAGAGGGTTACGGTAAAAAGTAGATGCACTTCGTGTACAAACTAGATAATCCTTTTCGAAGTATCAAGGTTTTGGACGAAAAATCATCTGTTACAAAGACATTTCATTTTTTAAATTATTTCAACTCTAGACTTTTTGTGCGTTCGACATGCACCATCTAACACGTGCCTAGGATCAAAAGAAATTAAATTAAAAACTATTTTTAAACTCAAGTTATTCACAATCTAGGGTTTGAACAAATTTGAACAAATTCAAATTTAAACCATTCAAAATTGAAAACTAATTTCACAAACACAAACTAGACAAAAATTTGAATCTAATGCCAAAAACATCAAATATCCTAAAAGATATAAGCAATTTAAAACAAAAACTAAAAGCATAAAACAAATAGAAAAAACAAAAAAAATTCAAAACCTTTTAGTACCGGTTGGTATCTCCAACCAGGACTAAAGTCCCAACCCTTTTAGTCCCGGTTCGTGTCTCCAACCGGGACTAAAGGCTTCACCTTTAGTCCCAATTGGAGACACGAACCGTACTAAAGGGTATCGGTCCCTTTAGTGCCGGTTAGTGTCTCCAACCAGGACTAAAGGTCCCATTTGAACCGGGATTGATGCCCGACCGGCGCCCTAGCCGCTCGAACTGGGACTAATGCTCACATTAGTCCCAGTTCGTAATGCAACCGGGACTAATGTGTAGATCGAGTTGTGACCGAAGCCCTGTTTTCTACTAGTGCACCTTAGTCTGGGCCCGCTCGTCATTGTAATAGACGAAAAAAACTGGAGTGTAAACCCAACGGCAACTATTCATTGATACAGTTTCACAGACGATCCAACGGTCAGGATCGTCTCGCCCGAAGATCTAACGGCCAGGATTTCTTTGAAATCGCAATCAGACGGTCCAGAATGCCAAATCGTTGAGGAGGCTTCATGCATGGCGCCAATCTAAGAACTGGGATGTGTGGACGCAAGCATGGTACTACTTGTCACAGTAGAAGAGTGCACTAGCATCTAGTCTGACTTTGAACATGCAATTAAGTATGGAAAGAGACAGACTGATGATGAGGTTATTAGATCAATAATAATAGAGTTGAAATCACATGTTCATTTTTGCTACGGTACCAAAAAAATTGTGTTTCCAAGAATTTTTCCTTTTGTTTTTTGCGCTTGACTTTTGATTTTAGGCTTGGGGCTTGCTTCAATCCTGGTTCCACCAATGTGGAGATGCACATGCGGATATTTTACGGAAACCTTTTACAATTACATATGTGTGTTTTTGGTAAAGGGAGAATGTGCACATGAGATCAAAACTGAATATTCGATAAATTAATAAAATTATAAGTAGGTTGTGCGATTTCCAGCGCCTAAGAGGCCATCAGAGGCGGGGCGAACCGGCAGCATCACCAGCCCAGTACAATTACGTACAACTATTTGGCATAGCAGCATGGAGGTTGAAGATGTCCATCTGTAGCCTGTCGGGAGAAGCCACCGTAGCCGGTGATGGAGCCGGGAGTGGCTGCCATGTCATCATCATAGACGGCAGCAGAAATGGCGCTCCCATGGGTGCACACCGCAGAGAAGATCCACAGCACCCGCTGTGCAGATTCGCCACAACGCAGCCAACATCGTCGAATCTTCTCTCCTCAATATCACGACGATGAGAGAACAAAAACCTCAGATCTTGAAGACCATCAACAGGCCTGCGGTAGCCCATATTTATACCCAGCGCCACTATTATGCATTTGTATTTTTTTATACCGTTATACAATGTTTTATACGGCAGGAATGAAGAAGTAGTGAATGAAACACCGAATGATATGACAACTCGTCATTATCATAACTCATCATCTAGCATATCACAAGTTACCAACACACTAACTAATGTTATCATACTAGTTAAATAACTCCTCATCGTTCTAACAACAAACTAGCAAGTGACCAAGTTACCAAGTTATCACAAGTTACCAACACTAACTACTGCTCTCTCCAAGGTAAAATAGCATAAAAAAGATGAACTCCTTCATCTCCCTATTGAAAAATACAGATCAACCAATCTCCAACTTGTCGGCTGCGCAAGTTATAGTGTTCAAGTGGTTGCCTAGGTGCTTTTATTGTGTTGCTTCATCCTTTTATTTTCAGGGTTTCCTTCCTTCGACATATCGTGTATGTACGTGGGTAATTCACCAGCATTGGCCATAAGCTAACAATATGCAAATCATCTTTGTTAAACATCACATTAGGCACAGTCTCTCACCGGAGTACCAATTGAAGAACATAAGTAATAATAACATAATTAGCAAACTAGTTTTGCTTAATAAAAATGTATGCGAAAGATGGACTAGTGACACAATAGTAAAAAAAATCTTACAAAGATGTCTGAAGTGATGTCATAATGGTTCAACTTGTGCATTAGTGGCGCCAACCATGTAATTGTTTTTAAAATGCTCAACATCATGAGTAAATGAGATCAAATGATTTTTCTCCAACCAAGTAAGATCGGAGTTATAACTGTAGTAGGTCCGGTCTACCATCTGCCGTGTATTTTTAGAGAAGAGAAATAAGCTGGAAATTAAAAATAGATAAGTTTAGTCGGGATGAGTACCAAATAGTTTAAATAAAAAATATAAATTACCTTGCAAATTTGTTGACAAACTCACACGGAGGTAGAATTGGAATCAAGTGATCCACATGCACCAAATTTCAATATTATTATCACGATCATCATCATGACCAATATTGAAGGTTATTTGCATGTCTTCCTTAAACGCGTATGCCTTGCATAATGCTCTTCAAGCGGAACAACCAAAATATGTTTGATCTACTTCATTTTTAGCTTATCATCAAAAGTGAAAAGGTCTGTTTTAGGTGAGCTCTCTTAGTCTCCGTATTCTCCCTATCTTGGAAATGAAACTTGTCCATAACATGGAGTCTTGCATGACAGGGAATGCACTAGTCGACTTGTAAATAAAATTACAGGTTAACCAAAGCAAAAAAGCACACCTCATGCTTCATTACAAAAAAATGCATGTCATCTTTATATACCGTAATAATTTAGAACTCCTCCTTTAGCTTGACGGTGAAGGATGTACCGTTGTCTAGGTAAGGTTAACGGTCGCATATACCCTTGTCATCAGTGCACAAATCGCACTCAGGGATCCTCTCGTCGTTAGATATTTTCTGTGTTCATGATTCAAATATTAAAAATCGACGGTAATTATATATACTAGGAACTATTCAACATGGGTCGACTTTCGGCCTGTCGAGGCTTCCTTGAAAAACTCTCATATCGCATGGTGTATATGGTCCGCACTTCCTCACACTGATATGGTGGTGTATTTGCTGGACACTCCCTCATACTAATATTTCGACCGTCAATGATGGTCGCTCCTCCCTTCGTACCCGCGTGCATTATCAAAATGTCTAGCACACGGGGAAGAAGAAGGAAGGGATCCCACGACAACAATCGGGATTCCTCATCTCTGATATTTCGACCGTCAGTGATGGTCGCTTCCTTTCCCCCTCTCGCGCATTATACCAAGGTATGTATCGCGAGCAGAGGAAGAGGAAGCGACCCTCACTACAACAGTCGGGATTCCTCTATCAAGAACATAGTGGAAGTCACACAAGGAGCTCCGACAGCCTGAAAGTGTACCCTAGAAGCATCAGTCAATTAGCATTATATTTATGAAGTAATGACATAAAAATGGCCTATGTTTTGCCGAAATGTCATTTAATTCATGTTTCGGCATATCACGGGTACTCGATATTTCCTACTTTATAGCAAAAGTCATGCAAAAATTTCGACATGACCTTTGTTAAAAACAGGACATATCGAGCGCCTGAAATTTGCTGAAACAGAAATAAATCAACATTCCGACAAAACATAGGCCACTCCAAGGTGTACCCTGCACATGTCCAATAATGACATATAGAATTCTTCTTTGTTGACAAAGTAATGATGGCATAAGAATAATTAAATTGTCCAATACATTTCTATATTGAAAAAAATAAGTATTAAAAATTTCATTACCTATTTTTTTCTAAAATTTGTATACCTTAATTTTGTTACAAAAAAAATCTATTACTAAATTTTATACCTAAAACTATCTTATGTACCATTCCAATACATTTCTATACTTCAAAATTTCTACATGCTATTGTATTAAAAAGAAGACAATTCAAACCTATAGCATCTATTGTATTCCAACACTTTCTATTGTATTCCAATACATTTCTATACAAAATATTCAAATCTATTCTATTCTATTTTAAGAAACCAATACCATCTAATCCTCTACAAGAGCAGAAGGCGAAGGGAGGGAGGAAAGTGGAGGGAGGAGGGAGCACATATTAGTAGCGCCGGGTGAAAAACCCGGCGCGACTGCTATAGTTTACCAGAAGCATGCTTTTATTACCGGCGCTATTACTACTTAACAGTAGCGTGAGGCTTTTATCCCGCACTACAAGTAATGTTCTACCTATAAGTTATTTCCTAGTAGTGACAACAGGCGGCATTAGAGCGTTATGAAGCATCGACATCGTTGGAGACACTAGTGCATAGACGTCCTATGCAAACTGTTTTCCCCGTTTACATGACATGGTTTTAAACTGTCACCTTGCCTATGCAATATGCAATAAGGAGGGTCCATTCTACTCAACTTAGATAAATCATGGCTGATAGATGCTTCGGTCATACACGTCGGGATAAAATAGCTCATGTGCGATCGGTTGAGCCATCACAAAAAATTAAGTGGAACAAATCGTGTGAGATGTGCTTAGCATCTCACATAGTGAATCCCGAGAAGTGTTTCCATTCATATGGTATGTCATACATATTTTTCTGCATAACCTCGCCTGTGATATTTAGGGGTGGCTATCACAGAAGATATTTATAATTTTATCGTTGGCATTATTCAATACATCATGCACGGTTCCTATAAGAAAATGTATGACATAGGGTTGTCTGTCGAACCCAACGAGGCGCTAAAGGTAGAATTAATATTCTCTCAAGTTCTATCGACCACCGAAACAACTCTACGCACGCTAACGCTTACTTTACCTAGAATAAGTATGAAACTAATTTGTGAGAATAAAACTAGAAGTACTTAGTAGGTGTGTAATACATAGTTTTGCAAGGTAATAAAGAACATGGAAATAAAAATTAGGCATTGCTTAGAAAAATATTGATTCAGTTAGTTGCTTAGTAGAAAGCTTTTTTGTAACAACAGAGAAAGATTGTCCATAGGCAATTGAATATAACATGATAGATACTTTTCATGTTCAATGAGGAAGAGACATACGCTAACACACTTTTCATGCTTGGATCATATGCACTTATGATTGGACTTCTAGAAAGGATCCGCAACTACTAGAAATCATTAAGGTAAACCAACCATAGCATTAAACATCAAGTCCTCTTTACCCTCATACGCAAACAACTCTCTTACTCGGGTTTGCGTTTCAGTCACTCACCAACCCACTATAAACGAATCATAAACATATTGCAAACCCTCCAGCAAGATTCCTTCACGTGTGCACCTCACGGAAGGCACCTTAGGACAGCACCATATCAACATACAACTCGTATCAATAACATCATACCATAATAAACGTGTAGGACAAAAGAGATCTATTCAAACATCATAGGATAGCCACACATCATTCGATAATAATATATAGCATTAAGCACCATCTTTAAGTAGAGATTACAACGGGGAAGAGAGGTTTTACATCGTGGCATAGAGTGGGAGATAGTTCGTGATGACGGCGGCGAAGTTGTTGGTGTAGATCGCCGTCACGATGGATGGCCCGGCGGCGCTCTGACGCCACCGGGAGGGAGGGGGAGAGCCCCCTCCTTCTTCTTCCTTGGCCTCCTCACTAGATGGGAGAAGAGTTTCTCCTTTGTTCCATGGCCACCATGGCTCCAGGAGGGCAAGAGCCCCTCCAAGATTGGATCTCTCTCTGTGTTTCTATCGGTGCACTAGAGTTTTGGGCTCTCTAGTGCCCCTTACTCGTGCACGGGCAGTATTAGCCACCCTGGCAGCAAGGCCCAGCACGAACTTGCTAGATACCAACACAGGAGAATCAAGACCACCGGGAAGACCTTGCCGGGAGGGCTATTGAACCCCTAGGCAAAGCAAGGCCTCGGCAAGGCGAAGCCTCGACAAGGCCCCACCAGCGCACGGGCCTGGTGTCGATCCACCTGGACGCGTGTCGCGGCGTCGACGTTGGAGGGGGCTAAGCAGTGCCGATGGGATGGGCTCCCATCCAATCCCACTGACGAACAGAGATGCCTGACGGTGCATTAAATGCGCATGTCCTACTCCGTTAGTGTTAGGTATGATAGCACTGTAGCTCTGTACATCCCGTATACACACTATACGCCAGTGTTGGGCTCCCCTTCAGAGTATAAAAGGAGGCAAAGGAAGATACGGTAGAGCACTTTTCAACTTTTGGGACTTTCTAGCTCACACACGTGGCAGCTACTCATAGCGCTCCGGTAGCTACAACCCTAAGAACACTCTCAATACAACCAAGCAGGAGTAGGGTTTTACGCATCCGTACGATCCAAATCTGGGTGAAGATCCCCGCGTGCTGTTCATCAGACCGGCTCTTTGTGCGAGCCTTCCCCCCGTCGAACCGAAAGGGGTCCCTATGGTCCCATAGGTGTTTGTTCTCACGACAGTTTCTTAAATATCCGGAGATCCGTAACTCCGATCGGGCTGAAATTTTTAAGGGATTTTTATCCGAAAACTATCTATTTGTGGAAAAAGTAGGGCCCCAACCGAGTTAAGGGGCGGGGGGCATGAGCTAACAGGGCCTGGCCAACCCTCCTGGCTGTGCCTTGTCGGTTCATGGGGCCCTCGGGCATCGTATTCCGTTGATTCTTCTTCCTAAAATTCACATATATTCCAAAAAAATCGGTAATTTTTTATCGCGTTTGGACTTCGTTTGATATGGAATTTCTATGAATTAAAACACACACAAAAAATAGAAACTGGCACTGGACACTGGATAGGTAAGTTAGTCCCAAAAATAATATAAAATATTGCCAAAAGTATATGAAAGTTATAGAATATTGGCATGAAACAAACAAAAATTATAGATACGATGAAGACGTATCAGCATCCCCAAGCTTAATTCCTGCTCGTCCTTGAGTAGGTAAATGATAAAAATATAATTTTTAATGTGGAATGCTACCTAACATAATCTTGAACAAATATCTAATCATGACATGAATATTAAGATACAAGTGATTCAAGGCAATAGTCTATCATTTGACAAAAAGGCATTAATACTCAGGTTTACTAGCAAACAATCATGTCCTTTTAAAATAACAGTGCTAAAGAACGCTATCGCTACAAAATCATATAGTCTGTCATGCTTGGTCTTCCTAGCATAAAGTATAAATCATGAGCATCCTGGTGTCAAACCAAGCAATTGGATCATACTTTTTAACGTGCTTCATCTTTTTATTACTCACGCAATACGTGAGCGTGAACCATGGATATAGCATATGGGTGGAATAGAATATGGTGGTAGGTATCAAAGAGGTAAAAAGTGGAGAATAAAGTCTCGCATTAACTCGGCGTATCTACGGGATATGAAGATGCCTATCAATTGATATCAATGTGAGGCTTAGGGATTGCCATGCAACGGATGCACTAGAGCTATAAGTGTATGAAAGCTCGAATGAAGCTAAGTGGGTGTGCATCCAACTTGCTTGGTCATGAAGACCTCGTGCATTTGAGGAAGCCTATCATCGGAATATACAAGCAAAGTTCTATAATGAAAATTTTCCACTAGCATATGGAAGTGACAAAACATGAGACTCTCTATATGAAAAACATGGTGCCACATTGAGGCACAATTGTGGAAAAAGAGGTAGTAGCATTGTCCCTTCTCTCTTTTCTCTCATTTATTTCCTTTTTCTTTCTTTTTCTTTTTTTATTGTTCTCTCTTTTTTACTTTTCCTTTTTCTTTTTCTCTCTTTTTTCTTTTTTTTCTTTTTGTTTGGAGTATCATCCCGACTTGTGGGGGAATCATTGTCTACATCATCCTTTCCTCACTGAGACAATGTTCTAATAAGGATGATCATCATACTTTTATTTACTTACAACTCGATATGAAAAACTAAACAATATGACTATATGAATGCTTCTAGCAGTGTACCAGGATGTGCAATGATCTAGCATAGAAAAAGTTATCAAAAAATAGACAAGCCATGAAAATATCATGCTAGCTATCTTACAATCATGCAAAGCAATATAACAATGGGTGGACAACTCATATGATGTGACGGTTGAAGTTCAATGGCAATATATCTCCGGATGGCTATGAAAATGCCATAATAGGTAGGTATGGTGACTGTTTTGAGGAAGATATAATGAGGCTTATGTGCAACAGAGCGTCTCGTGTCACGGGGTTTGGATGCACCGAAAAAGTTTGCACCGATCCTCGAGGAGAGAATGAGCAATGCACGGCACCGAAGAGACTAGCAAATATGAGGAGGTGAGTGTGCGTACATCCATGGACTCACATTAGTCATAAAGAACTAACATACTTATTCCAAGGTTTTATTACCTCTCTCAAGGAAAAGTACTACTCGCATGCTCCTAGGGAGGAGGTTGGGAGGAATTAACCATCGCGCGCTCTCAATTATAACATCACAAAGGATTTTAATCAATGATAAATTATGCTCCAACTTCATTACAAAACTAGAGACCATACGTGCATGCTTCAGGAATCACAAACCTTAACACCAATATTCTTACTAGACCTCAATCATTCAGTAGTACCCCCACATATTACCATCTTAATATCGAAAAACTATTGCAAGGAATCAAACAGATCGTATTCAGAGATCTACAAGTTTTATGTAGGATTTTATGAGTAACCATGTGAATGACCAATTCCTGTTGACTCTCTAAATAGGTATAAGTGAAGCATGACAGTATAATTTCTTTCTACAAAAGACCATGCTCTAATAAATATGAGTGAAGCAAAAGAGCGTTCTACAAATAATGGTTTGCTATATGTTGAAAAACATGCATTCAATTTCAAATGATATAAGTGAAGCAGATGAAGCATTCTATAAAGTCATACACAAAAGATATAAGTGAAGTGCAAAGAGCATTCTATAAATCAACCATGGACTTTCTCATACCAGCATGGTGCATTTCTAAAAGGAAAATAAAAGGCACACAACTCTCCAAGAATTTACGCATGTCATGTGAACAAAACAAAAACCGAGACATACGGATAATTGTTGAAGAAGAAAGATGGGATGCCTTCCGGGGCATCCCCACGCTTAGACGCTTGAATCTCCTTGAATATTTACTTTGGGTGCCTTGGGCATCCCCAAGCTTGACCTCTTTCCTCTCCTTATTCTTCTCATATCGATACCTCCTCGATCTTCGAACAGTTCATCCACACAAAACTTAACATAATTCTCATTAGAAAGGTTAGTACATATAACATCAAATCTCATCATGTCATGCCATCACATTATTGTATAATTATAATCTAAAATTACCTATTGTATTCTATCACAATTCTACGGCTCCCAAGTCAATGGGGCCCAACAATAACACAAACATAAGAACACAAAGCAACTATAACAGCAATCTATGAAAAACGGGACAGTCTGTAAAGATCTGTTTGGTTACCATACTTATGTATCTTAGAAACTTCTGAACAATTAGGAGAACCTGGTAAATTTTCATAGAAATATTGTTTAAAAATTTCCAGAATTTACCATGCTCCAGTAGAGAACAAAAAATTCTGCACTGGAGGTGAAAATTTCTGCTTTTGCATAGCATCAATTATACTCATCATGCAAATCATCCAAAGGTAAATCATGGCACATTATTGTTATAATACAATGGATTTATACAAGGGGATAATTTTTTTTGTTGAGAAGTTTCCAGAATCAAGATTCATAAAGTTTCCATGGGCATGAACAAAGTTCAATGCTAGCCCCCACTTCAACGTTGCTCGCCTTTCTCACTTTCATTTTTCTTTTTAAAAAAGTTTTAGGTTCCCCATTTTTTTAATTATTTTAAAATCACACAACAGAAATAAATGACTCTCTAAAACTTTCGGTTGTCTCCCTGGCAGCTCCTTCTTTAAAGCCATTAAGCTAGGCATATGGTGCTCAAGTAATTTATCCACCCAGATCCCAAGATATATCAAAGCCAATTTTATTTAACAATGATTTGTAATTTAGTAGTGAGCACAAAGTGATACATATCATGTGACAACGAAGTCTAACTCTCTTCCTATGCATTGGCATGTGGTAAAAGAACAATTCATTCACACAAAGTAAAGGCAAATACATAGCATAAGTGGTTTCTTGTAATTTTATTGTATTGGAAACATAGAGAGGTGAAGATTTGGTTCCTCTCTCATAATAATTGCAACTAGGAGCAGAAAGCACATGCATATTATATTCATCAAAATCATCATGTGTGATAGTAAAACGCAAACCATCAATATAATCCTTAATAAGTGAAAACTTCTTCGATATGGTGTAGTTAGGAGAATTCAAAAAGATAATAGGACTGTCGTGTGTGGATGCAATAGCAACAATTTCATGCTTAACATAAGGAACTATAGCAAGTTCATCTTCATAATCATAATTTATATTGGCATCATGGCCACAAGCATAGCAATCATCAAATTCATCAAAAAGGGATATTTCAAATGAACCCAAGGGATCATAGCATTCATCCTTCGGTATGTGTGAAGGGAAATTAAACAATGTATGAGTTGAAGAGTTACTCTCATTATAAGGTGAGCACGGGTATCTAATCCGCTCTTCCTCCTTTTGTTCCTCACTCTCCTGCTCATCTTTTTTATCTAATGAGACCATAGTTTTAGCAACTTCTTCTTCCATAGATTCCTGCAAAATATTAGTCTCTTCCAAGGCAGCAGACATTCTCTTAGTAAATTCATTAATATCGGCATTGTATTCATAATTCTCATAGCAATATTTAAGTATGGCAAAATTTTCAGATTTGTAAACAACATCATCATAGTTATCATATTTTCGAAGAATGATTCAATTTCATAAGCACCTTTAAAGCAACGAATTGTTCTATTTGTTCCACATCATAATAATCATATATACCCTTAGCATAAGAAGCCAAGGTTTCATTATCATTAAATTCACATTGAAAGGGAGGGTCTAGACCCTTAGTCTTAGAGCAACAAGTATAAGCACATCCCCAACATAAATTCCAATCATACCAACACAACAATTTAATTCGATCCCATAAGTGTTTCCCGTTTTAATACAAGCGATAATCCCTAAAGTACTCACATTGATCCAACGTGTCTTCCATTATCAAGTTAAATGGGGATTTCTCAGGATTATCAACGCTCCTTCCTCCCTGGCAGTATCCGGCGAACGAGCAAATAAACACATCATCATTGTCACCCTCAGGCCCTGGTTGTCACCCACCCTGGACTCTTCATGCCTTCATCGCCTTTCTCTCCAGCCAACATCAACACGTCGTGGTTGCGTTCCTCCCCCCCCCCCCAACTCCCAACATCATAACTTCATGGTCATCTTCCTCTCAAGCCAACATGGGCACTTCTGCCCTCCCGAATGGTGTTGACGAGGTAGGCGAGGCCTAGGTCGTCGCGAACATGTAGTAATTTTTTTCAATGTTTGACTTTACACCATGTTACTCATTGAAATGAGATGGTAATGTAAATCCTTAACTTAATAAGTATATAGTAGTTTCGTGCATAAATTCATGCAAACTAGAATAAAGCAATTTGATTCCATGCTTGAATTATTTATGCATCACACATAGTTGTCTCATCATTAATGAACTGATTATATTCGCGATGATGTTGTGTGGTGTTTGGATTGATCGGATATTTTATTTAAACATGTGTAGATGGAGCAAGAAACTAGTTATGATGGTGATGATTGCGGTAACGAGAATGGATTATCGTCAATGAACGTGAACAAACCTAACGAGGAGAACTATATGAGTCTGGATGATCGTCTAGGAAGCATCTACAAGTACTAAAAATCATTAAGGTAAACCCAACCATAACATTAAACATCAAGTCCTATTTAGTCTCATACGCAAACAATTCCCTTACTCGGGTTTGTTTTTCAATCACTCGCCAACCCACTATAAGCGAATCATGAACATATTCCAAACCCTCCAGCGGGATTCCTTCACACGTGCACCTCACGGAAGGCAAATTAGGATAGCACCATATCAACATACAGCTCATATAAATAATATCATACCACAATTAATCCGTAGGACAAAAAAGATCTACTCAAACATCATAGGATAGCCACACATCATTGGATAATAATATATAGCATTAAGCACCATGTTTAAGTAGATATTACAGCGGGGAAGAGAGGTTTGACACCGCTGCATAGAGCGGGAGAAAGTTGGAGGTGACGGCGGCAAAGTTGTTGGTGTAGATCGCTGTCACGATGGATGCCCTGGCGACGCTCCGGCGTCACCGGGAGAGAGGGGGAGAGAGCCCCCCTCCTTCTTCTTCTTCCTTGCCTCCGCCCTAGATGGGAGGATAGTTTCTCCTTTGTTCCATGGCATTCATGGCTCCCGGAGGGCAAGAGCCCCTCCGAGATTGGATCTCTGTGTGTGTGTGTGTGTGTGTGTGTGTGTTTCTCTTCTGTTTCCGCTCCTGTTTCCTGGCCCTTCATGATTTCTTAAATATCTGGAGATCCGTAACTCTGATTGGGCTAAAATTTAAGGGGATTTTTATCCGAAAGATATCTTTCTTGCAGAGGAAGTAGTGCCCCAACCGACTTAAGGGGGAGGCAGGAGCTAATAGGGCGCGGCCAACTCCCCTGGACGCGCCCTGTTTGGTTCTGAGGCCCTCGGGCATCGTATTGTGTTGATTCTTCTTCCTAAAATTCACATATATTCCAAAAAAATCGTAAATTTTTATCGCGTTTGGGCTTCATTTGTTATGAAATTTCTGTGAAACAAAAAACACACAAAAACAAGAATTGACACTAGGTACTGGATAAGTAAGTTAGTCCCAAAATAATATAAAATATTGCCAAAAGTATATGAAAGTTATAGAATATTGTCATTAAACAATCAAAAATTGTAGATTCGACGGAGACGTATCATTGTCCATCACACACCCGTTAGATGTGAAAACATTTGTGCAAGGCGGCCTAAGGCAAATAGTTGTGTGGCCAAAGTGGTGTGTGATTGTTCATTGATCCAACGCGCATACTTCCTAGAAACTGTGTGGTTTGTTGGAGGTCATCACCCACGGTGTTGTAATAGAAACCGTCTACAATTGAAAAAATCCAATAAGTAGGTTAATTGGCCTATTATTTTTGATCCATTTAGTAATCAAATTGACATTTCAAATCAAACACATGATATATTTTACATTTGTATTGTGACAACCGGGATTTTGTAATTGAAATAGATCAAAATACGATATCATATAGTTTCAGCACTCAGTTACACCATATAAGCATATAGCTACCCCCATTACACAATAGCACCAAGTTTCACATGCAACATCTGAGACCTTTGAAAGGTAGCATCATATATACAATTAATAGATAGATGAATCTCATCTAGAAAAGTGCCGAAGCGCAAGGAGAATATTCAGCCTTCAACTATGTTGAAGGTCCTTGCAACTTTATGCCAGTTCCTGTGGATGATTGCCCGCCCATCTGTCGTCTTCTTAGGGAAGACATCAATATTATACCATGGGAGTTGTATGAATACCTTCCTGGCCTCTTGACCAAACAAGTGGTTGGAGAGGTAATCATCGGTGAACTTCTTTGGAAAGGATGAAAACAAAGATATGCATAAATATCCTTTCTAAACTTTGAAATGGTGCCAAGGAAAAACAAAAAGGTTAAAGAGTTAGTGTCATCCTATAGTGTTGACTGATGTCATCTTCATTGTGCATACAAAGATGTTGTTATATTTTGTCGCTTGTTTCTTTATCCTAACAATGTTTCTGAGTTTTTTGATCTGACTGATATTCATAGACATCTCATGTCTCCATATGAGAAATGGGTCGAACAGTGGGTCTAAATCTCTGACAGCATGACCTACATGTGTAAGACCAAATTATTAAAAATCAAAATATTAGAATGCCTGCAATTGCACAATAATGTGCTATAAGCTAAAGGATCGTGCATGTGCAAACCTCGATGGTAAACCTCAGTGTCTCCCATTGTTTTTGTGCAACATATATAAGATAGATATTGATCAGGTTAAGAGCGAGTTGGCAGACTGAAAGTAAAATATGTTAATGAAAATAAACACATTGTTGATCCTACAGAATAATTCGAGCCACATGAAAAAGACAGTTATCAAAACCAAGCCATCTTAAGAGCTAGAAAAAATAGCAATTGTATATGTTTCCCAAGTATTTAGTACAACCAAATGTGATATATTGCTCACATGCATAACAATTCAAATTTGTACCCACAACAATTGGACATCACATTGCACAACACAACATATCAGAAGATTTCATTGCGTAGTAACATTACGTTGAACAATTCACTAGATTCCTAAGGGATTGGCATGAGCAGCACATGCAACAGGTAAACCAAACATGCTTAATTAACCGGTGTAGCTAGAGAAACCTAGGTCCTTAGTAAGCTAAAAAAATCAAGCTAATCCTTATCGTCCGGGATATCAATGACGATGGGCTCCTTAAACTTGGAAGAGGGCGGGGCCTCCAAATCGTGGGTGCCCTCCTCGTAGTGGTGAGTCTTCTAAGCCGGTCCAGACATCAACCTGCTGACTTTGGAGTTGAGGTAAGCACGGGCATGCTAACAAAACACCTTGTAGTCTTTGTCGGAGGCACTAGCGGTTGACTCGAGAAAACAGAACTATCATTTAAAGTAGTCAAGTGCATACTCGATTGCACGAGATGGACGTCTTGGAATTAATGAATGGAGGAACTATTGAGTGACTACAACTTGAATATTAGAGATCTGTGGATTTCTTTGCTCCACAAATGGAGATGAAGATGTTTTCCTATTCTTCACAATTGTTCCTAAAGGAGAGGAGTACCGTGCTGGTATTTATGATGGTTTATAGTATGTATATGTACTACTAGCACTAAGGCAGAAAAGTCTAGAGATGGTGTGCCAAAAATGGCCTTGTTGGTATAGACACCCAACGCCATCAATACAGCACCACTTTTAAAAAATATTGCTAGCGTGCATCCGACGCCAGCAGTATATGACATGTTAATGACATGCCACGTGGCCAACGCCGGATACACATTTATCCTAACTTTGTCGTGCATTGTTGCCCAATGTCTATAATTTTTTTTTATATAAAAAATACTACTTCAGAAACTAAATAATTCATCTAACAAGATACTCGTAAACTTAAGAGTTTAAACTTCATAAAAGGTACTGATAAACTAAACATACTCATAAACTTAAGAGTTTAAACATCACAAAAGGTACTGATCAACTAAATATACTCATAAATTTAAGAGTTTAAACTTCACAAAATATACAAGATACTCAAATAACTACTCTTCATCAAGGATTAGTCTCAGCTGGTGAACCTTCTTCCGATTGCTCTCTCCATCCTTTTTGAAATGAGCGACTTCCATCTTTAGCTCATTCCTCTCTGCCCTGTGGAGTTTTCTCTCCTCCTTCAGTTTATCTCTTTCCTCCATCAAGTTATCCATCTCCTCCATCAAGTTATTTGACTTACTGATGGCATCCGCACCCTTGGTGATTAGCTCATCCCTGTCATTCTTCACATAGACATTGTCTTCTTCCAGTTTTTGATGAGCCACTGTGAATGCTTTAAGCCCTCCTTATTCCACTTGTCCACATCGCACACCGATTCCTTGTTGCTTATAGAATTATCCATATGTCCTGATTCAACTTATGTACACAAGCAAATTAAAACTTGTAGTAGCAATTATAAATCAACTACTACCTAAACATTGCAAGATTGAGACATATGAAACTACTGTATAAATCATTTTAGTAAAATTTTAATTTCATCTTACAAAAGGCTTTAGAATATAAATGTTGTAAGTAGTTTGGTAAACTAGTTGTATAAGGGCTCGAACTAGTTTGGCAACTATTACATACGACCCATTACATACGACCCCAAATTTCTATAATTGGATAATCGGAAAGTTTGCACTATATTATTCTATTATCTGGATTTAAGGTACACTTTGTCCACTACCCATCTCCAAATATTCGATTTAGGTGTTGCTAATTGCCGATCCCTAAATCTTTGATTTAGAGGTATGTACTCATACGTATGAAATTATCTAGTACTCTTACATATGTGTAGATGAACCGATGCACACATACACGTAATTTGGCACATAATCGGTTCAACCATGATATTTTTTATGTACCATGATATTTCCTAGATCCGTCATGATATTTTCTATGTACCATGATATTTCCTAGATCCTCCACTGGGTTGGGGGCGGCGTTACCTCAAGTTCGGCGGCGCGGAGGGCGGTGACGGCGTCGGGCTGAGTCCGGCGACGCGAGGGATCGAGAGGACTGGGAAGGAGGGGTGGCGCTAACCAGAGGAAGATGAGGTGGGGGGGGGGGGGAGCGAGTGAATCGATCAGATAAGAGTATGTGTGTGGGTTCAGTTAAAACGGGCTAGTGCTGACGTGGGGCTAATGGGCTACGCCAGCACAATCTGTACCAAAAACAAAACCTTAAATTACCTATGGGGTTAGACAATATTTGCAACGCCACCATTATGTGTATAGCAATGACGTCCAAAGTTAGCTAACGCCAGCACTATTTAAAATATAGTGCTGGCATTGGAAGGAAATGGAACGTCACCAATAAAAATTATGGCTAGTCATTTTTTCACTAGTGTAGCTAGCTAGCTAGGATAACTAATGAACATGTATGCATGGTTTAGTACAGTAGTGGATGTTGGATTAGTCATCATGGTCGCCAAGAAGCTAGTGCCTAATGTATGCATAAACGATGGGTATCACAATATTATATTGTAATATTATCAGAATCAATGTGGGACGCAAACATGTTTACGCATACCTAGATCAGTTGTGGCAGTTTTTTTATGCTGCCACGGCATCGTTTTTTGGCTAATTTTCAAAAAATAGTAATGGGATGCGGAGGAAACCCGACGCCCATAAAGATCTCTCTTGTTTGTGACGTTCGAAAATATTGCACACCATAGCTACATACGATACTGTCAACGTGCGAATATAACCAACACCATCGGTATCTCAAATACTACTGACATAGCTGCCAACGCCACCGTTATTTTCTAAAAATGGCGCCATATTAATGGTGTCGGATGTCCATGCCAGCAAGGCCATTTTTTTTACGTCATAGCTAGGATTTTTCTGCACTAGTGGACAGCACTAGATAATTTATCTATGGCGTACATAGAAATCCAATGCCACCGGTATCCAACTGGTCAACACAGCTGGGCTCACACATTGGCGGTGTTTTACAAAATATCCACGTCGGCACTATACATAAAAAGTTGTCGTGCCAATTATGCCGACGCCACCACTATTTAGAAAAATAATGCTAGCATTGATTGGAAATGGCACGCCACCAACAAAAATCGTGCCACCAACAAAAATCGTGGCTAGTCATTTGTCCACTAGTGATCCCTTGGGGAGACGAGCCACACGGACGCAGCCAGCATATCCAAGTACTGTGCTATTGCTGCTTCGGAACAAACCGTCGTACATGTCCACCTGCAGTCGGTAACAAATCGACAACAACAAGGAACTGGATAGCACCGCTTCCCAGATTTGGAAACCACGGGGGCAACCGGCAATGAAACGTGCCTCACTTGGTGGAGTCTCGATGATGTCGAGTCGGGGCAGACAAGGGACCCCAGCCCCGACCGTGCCAAACGGTGATCGCAACCGTGCCAAACTGCACCCCTACAGGATGGCACCCACGGCTCAGATCCCACCACCGGTAAGGGAAACAACACTATCCAACCGGAGACCATGGCTTGATGCGGCGGTGATTCGTCGACGACGCCGATCTAGAGAATGAAGTGCCGCCCGAGATGGGGAGCGGATCAAATGAGAAGGAGCAGGTAAGGGATTTTTTTTAAACTATGACATACGATTCGACTTTGATCGTTATGGATTGGTACCAAGATCAAGTCCTAGGCAAGCAGACCTAATTTTATAGCAAATTTGAAAACTAGAGGGCTGAACGAAAAAACCCAGAAATAGGATCCCGTCGGCCGAAGGCTGGCTGAAGGTGGGCTTTTCGGCCTGTAGTTGGCCGAAGAAGGCTAGTCGGCCACCAGTGGGCCGACGAGTGGCCTGTCGGCCTCCAGTAGACCGAAGAGGGCCCGTAGGCCGCCAGGAGACCGAAGAGCTCCTGGATAAGCCCGACGCCGCTCCTTTCTTTTTCTTCTGTTCGCTAGCTCCTCCTCTCTCTCTCGTTGCTCTCTGTACTCTCGACCCCCACGCCGATCTCTTCCCTCCCAACAGTAACAATATGAATTATTAATGTTTATTTCTTGCCATTCAATAGCCCTTACGTGGACGAATGGACTATTGCGCCGATAAATATTTGGGATGAAGTTCGGCCCTTTGACTGGGACAAGTTCGGTTTGTATCTGCAGCTTTACCGGCATAGCACGAGGATCTACCTCGTTCCATCAGCAGCTCCTGATAAGATCGAAGCCCCTCTCACCAAGGATATGTTCCCAACTTCCTCTGTTGTGGGAACCAGACACCACACGGTACGTGCTATGGTTCTCAGATGTTAAGTTTTTTCTTAACCTGAACATATACAATTGGTTAAGTATTCATGTTGTCTGCCATACAACGATGATCTAATTGGTTAACTCTCCGTGTACAGGGTGACTTGACATGCGAGGCGCTAGAGGAGATTTCCGCTTTCATGCAACGCTTTGAGAGGGGAGATAATATCCCACCGCGATAAAACGTCTCATAGTTGAGGCGTCTTAATGAGAAGCTACGCGGGATTTACACAGCTGTTACATGTAGTCAATCTTCAGATGTTATTATTTCTCGTCCAGCACATTGTCTGCCACGCCCCTCTCTACGGCGTTCAGAAGCGCAACCCTCTGTGCACCGTTCGGAACCACGACCCTCTGTGTAGCGCTCAGAACAACGACCTTCACAACCAGGGAGCTCTTCGTGGCAGCAGACACCTCCTTCACAACCAGCGAGCTCTTCCGAGCAGCAGACACCTTCTTCACAACCAGGGAGCTCTTCCTGGCAGCAGACACCTCCTTCACAACAAGGGAGCTCTTTCTACCAGCAGCCACCTCCTTCACAACCAGGGAGCTCTTCCTGGCATAATCAGATGGACCTAGGTAACACTACTTTGTATATTCTTTTAAACATTGTAGGTTTGCAAATCAATTTTACATGTTTTACTTTACCGCAGTCGGCAACCAGTCGCAACCGTTCATGCATTCAGTCCAGTCACCGATGCTTAGTGGTGCTGGTTCGTTCTTAGACGGCGACGGCGACGACGATGAACGAGCTGCAAACACCTATGAGTTCTCGCAAACAATTCTTCACACTCCACCACCACCATGGACGCAGCAGACACTAACACTAACAGACGAGGTTGTCTATGGTCGTGGTCATCGTGAGACTCGTCCACCGCCCGAGCGTTTATCACCTTCCGGTCCTCGTCCGAGGAAGACCCAGATTCGTCGTTGTCCCCAGCAGTGATATGTTTATATATGTATGAGACATCCATGTTAGTTTCAGACTGTTTTCATGTGTGCGGACTTATCTATGTATCAGACACCTTCATGTATGTGTTACTATCTATGTATGAGTCATTATATATGTAATAGACTGGTTTGTTTTCAAGACAATTGTCTACTTCATATTAGTAGTACATCTAAATTAAACGGTACCACTTAACTATACGGTATGAGATACATTTCCAAAGAGACTACAACAGATAATTAAGATAGAAGTACATCTGAATTAAACGGTATGACTTAATTAGAAAAATACATCCCACAAACTACATGAAGTCATCATCGTCATCCTCCATTGATGCAGTACTCTTACCCTTGGACGATGCAGTAGTCTTGGACTTTGATGATGTGGATCTCTTAGCCTTGGTGCTCAGCATGAAGTCATCGTCGTCATCCTCCGTTGATGCAACACTCTTCCCCTTTAACGGCGCGGTAGTCTTGGACTTCAACGATGTGGGTATCTTGGTCTTGGTGCCCGGCATGAAGTCATCATCATCATCCTCCATTGATGCAGCACTTTTGCCCTTCAACGGTGTGGTACTCTTGGACTTCGACGATGCGGGTATCTTGGGCTTGGTGCTCGACATGAAAAGATTGTCTTCGTCATCACTGTCTTGGCTCCATAACCAAGTATCTTCTACTGCAGCCCTTTGAAAAGCTTCACTATTATATTCTACTTTTTGAAAAGCTTCACTATTATATTCTACTTTTTGAAAAGCTTCACTATTATATTCTATTGTATCTCCTCAAAGGTCCTTGCAGGCCACCGCTCCTTCTTAACTGGTGAGCCAACTCATTCATGAAGATGTCACTACCGAGGAGTTCGTCCCATCGAACTATTGTGTTGTCTATCTTAAAATCGGCAGCTAAACTAAGAAGACTTTTGGACATCAAGGTGAAAACAACTACGATTGAAAGGATAACCGAACATCTTCACGAGACTACACTTGCCTGCTCACCCACCTTAGTGCGGAGGGTTTTTTATAGGTTCATAAGAGAAGATGGCGGGAAAGAATGGCGGGAGAGAAAGGCGGGAAAGAAAATGGCGGGAAAGAAACTAGCGGGAAAGAATGACGGGAGAGAAAGGCGGGAAAGAAAATGGCGGGAAACAATATGACGGGAAGGAAAATGGCGGGAAAGAAGTACCAGTTTTGAAAAAAAATCAGATCAGGCCCCGAGGGACACTTCGGCCGTCTGGAGGCCGACAGGCACTCTCCGGCCGCCTGGAGGCCGACGGGACGCTCTTCGGCTAACTAGAGGCCGACAGGCCCCTCCTCGGCCCACCGCAGGCCGACGGGCCCGTCTTCGGCCAGACAGACGCCGACGGGGTCACATTTCTGAATTTTTGGCGTTCGGCCCTATAGTTTTCAAATTTGCTATAAAATACATCATAGTTTTGAAGAAAAAAAGTAAGGCAGAGAAGGAGGTGGTCGGGGTGCCTAGCCGTCGTCGTGGCCTGGACGGCTGCCACCGACGGTGAGGGAGAGGAGCGAGAGGAGGGGGGGTTAAGTCAAAATTCAAATCTAGTTTCGTAATTCATTGTGATAACGTATCACAGCCGATGAACTTTTCTAAAAAGAAAATAACTCGGACAGTATGTGGCAATTTTTCATGGTCTAGGACTTACCAGATGTCTTTGCGGGCACAGTATGCATGGACGTACCATTCCATGACGGACCAATCATGAAGCTGACGAGGAGCACCCACCACAAAGATGCATGCATGCTTCAGAATATGATTTTATGAAATTGTACTATAAAATATTTGATAGTGTGATTGTTGTAATCTTACATGCTTCAGTCAGCAAAACCTAATATTTTAATCCTTTTTCAGTCGGTCAGGCTCTGCGCTAGCTTTTCAGGTCATTCTCACAAGACAACTTTATAAAGCCACGTCAGTGTGGGCAGGAGGTGGATCTTATTGGTGAATATGGAGACGTTCAGGTTGTCACTAGTCTCCCATGTCACTATTTTTAAAGTTGAATGGACCTTTCAAAATGATCTATATATTTATTTGTTGTTTTGTGTTAATGGTATGTGTTAGTTTAACCCACTCTGTCATATAGTAAATATGAAAAGAAATCATTCATGTTTCAGCGCACAAGCGAAGATGTGGTGGGCGTCATCTGGCTTTAAAGGTGGAGGCTCTAGCGAGAAATGTCCTGCTACGGCAGGAAACCAAGCCGAAAGGGGAGGGTCCAACGGAAAAATGAAAAGGTGCATCGTAGGATGAGGCTTTTGTGCTGAACCCGTATGTTGGAGACAACATGGAGGATAGTCCGGATAACCATATTTTCCCCACATATGGTTTGAATTTGGGGGAGTCCGGACTATCCAGACGGATGTATTTTGGGAAGACTATTGAGCGCCCGTTCGATGTTCGAACACGCCCGAACGTATGAGGGAGGAATGAGATTCGACCTTGCAGACGTTTCTAATCATTTGTTAGATTTATTTATGTATGCATTATGGCCCGTAACAACGCATAAGTATTCTGCTAGTAAACCAGTAAAAAGGGGTGTGAAAGGTGAGGTGAAAAAAGCACAAAAATAAACATGCATATGAGGCTATCAACTCATGTTTTACAAGTAGAGATAAATGGACCGCCCGTCTTGGAATTTTAGGCAACCCTTTCGTACGATATTACAGAAAGAAATCATTCGCGGCTGGGGGAAGCATCCACGGAGGAGCAGAGCAGGACTGATTGATTCCATCGCAGCCGTATCTCGTGTCGGTGTGGATTACTATATTACTATTATCCATGTGCATTAGTACTACATTATTAGCCAGATGTAGATGTTTGATTATTATTAGGAGTATATCGTTCCAAAAATTTAATAGTAGTAGTCGTTCGCGTGAAGACATTTCTCTCGTTGGAACTGACGACTGCTCGCAACTTGTTGCGGTTGCTGTTGCTTTGATTGGGACCTCGTTTAACAGATCAGCCGCCACCAAAGTCAGCTCACTTATGCATCATCTTCATCAGTCACACGGGCTTTAAAGTATTGTCTTCTTCGGTTAGCTGATTAATATGGAATGAAAATGAATCTGCAGCCAGGTTAGAAGTCATCATGTTGCTGCGAGCAAATTGAAAATGTTCTTCATTTGTGGAAGCAAGTCTTAGTTTACATTCCTTAGTTACCCACTAACATTGTCTCGTATCTTAGCTGTCAATGACTGAGAACAATATGTTAGTAGCTAAGTTCCGCCAGATAAGTGGTTCAAGAGCCAATCTTTATTGAGGAATTTATAAGCTCGGCAAGTTAAAAATCAGCGTGGTGGCGCAAGCACATCGGAAATATTCTACAATTCTGCCGCTAGCAAGCAATCCGTGTTGTTCATTCGTGGAAGAAAGTCATAGTTGCTAGTCCTTAAATATGAGTTAGCTGAACGCATCACGATATTTCCAATTAACTTTCTCTTCTATCTTAGCAGCCGGCCGGTATCTTAGCAGCCGGTGACAAAGGGACAATATATTAGCAGCTAACTTCTGACCAAGTAAATTGTATAAGAGGCAATCATTATTTAAGGAGTTATACTGTCGGCTAGTTAGTAGTCATCGTTTTCCTACGAGCACACTGGAAATGTTCTGTAAGTTTGCCGCTAGCAACCAATCCATGTTATTGATTTGTGAAAGAAAGTCATAGTTGTTGGTCCTTAATTTTTAGTTAATTAGTTAAACGCATCCCTATATTTTGCAGTAGAGTTCCCGCTTAGGCATAACACCCCCCGCCCCCCCCCCCCCAAAAAAAAGTATAAAGCGTAGTAACATTTAGCACATGGCTTATAGCATACCTGTCTACTGCCGTACACCCGCCCACGTCGTTGTACGCTCACCCGCATACGCTCGGTCACCCACGCTAGTGAGTTGGAAAAAAATATGTCGCGCGTGCCCAGCCGCCGCCCCCCGGCGAAACCGTAGTGGTGATCCTGATTGTCACCGCCCTTATGCCCTGCTCGACATGTTCTCCTTCCTCCCCGGCAGTATCCCGCGAACGAGGCGAACGAGCAAATAAACATGTCATCATTGTCACCCTCAGGCCCTGGTCGTCACCCACCTCGGACTCTTCATGCCTTCATCGCCTTTCTCTCCAGCCAACATCAACGCGTCGTGGTTGCGTTCCTCCCCCTCCCCCCCCCCCCCCCAACCCCCAACATCATAACATCGTGGTCGTCTTCCTCTCAAGCCAACATGGGCGCTTCTGCCCTCCCGAATGACGTCGACGAGGTAGGCGAGGCCTAGGTCGTCGCAAACATGTAATACTTTTTTTTCAATGTTTGACTTTACACTATGTTACTCATTGAAATGAGATGGTAATGTAAATCCTTAACTTAATAAGTATATAGTAGTTTCGTGCATAAATTTGTGCAAACTAGAATAAAGCAATTTGATTCCGTGCTTGAATTATTTATGCATCACACATAGTTGTCTCATCATTAATGAACTGATTATATTCGCGATGATGTTGTGCGGTGTTTGGATTGATCGGATATTTTATTTACACATGTGTAGATGGAGCAAGAAACTAGTTATGACGGTGATGATTGCGGTAACGAGAATGGATTATCGTCAATGAATGTGAACAAACCTAACGAGGAGAAGTATATGAGTCTGGATGAATCTTAGACTGGTAATGTAAGTTTCGTGAACATTGACAACAACATTAAACCCAAACAAATGCATTGACACTTACATGTATTTTTGTGAATTTATACAAGGATATGTCGTTGATGCCAATGAGGTTGTGGATATAGATGAGTCTTATGTTGAAACCGAGAGCCATGCACGTTTAAAATTATGTAGGGCAAGGAATGGGATAACAAATTTATTACCACTTACATGACTTATTTTAGATCTGCGCAGATGGATACGGATGGGGACAATGAGCGGAATATTGTCGATGATGACAGTGACCACCGCGTGTAAAGAGTAGCCACGATGTACAACAAAGTCAGAGCCCATAATGGCTTGTGGCTGTGCATGTAAGCCTCGAGTCCTGAAGTATCCATGTGTCTCTTCGTGCCTGGGTGGAACATTCCGCATGAATACTGGTACTTCTCCAGCAACACCTAGGCTACCACTGGGTCCTCCAGTGTGTCGTTAAACCAATTTCCACCCAGAGGTACATTGCATCATGAGGTCTTGAAAATCTTGAAGTCTTGAGGTCTTGATCATAAATTAATTCTCACGACTCTCGTGATAAATACTCAACCAATCCCGTCTACTAAAAGCATAGCCAAAATAAAATATCGTTTCCCGGAGCCAAAGTTACAAGGGTTTATGGGGTGCCTACTAAATACTCAAGAACCTAGTTTCCAATTGTTGAAAATATGCCCTAGAGGCAATAAATAAAGTGTTTATTATTATATTTCCTTGTTCATGATAATTGTTTATTATCCATGCTATAATTGTGTTGATTGGAAACTAAATACATGTGTGAACATATAGACAAACACTGTGTCCCTAGTATGACTCTAGCAGGCTAGCCCGTTGATCAAAGATGGTTAAGGTTTCCTGGCCATGGACATGAGGTGTCATTTGATATTGGGATCACATCATTAGGAGAATGATGTGATGGACAAGACCCAAACTATGAATGTAGCATATGATCGTGTCAGTTTATTGCTACTATTTTCTGCATGTCAAGTATATGTTCCTATGACCATGAGATCATGCAACTTACTGACACCGGAAGAGTGCCTTGTGTGTATCAATCGTCGCAACGTAACTGGGTGACTATAAAGGCGCTCTACAGGTATCTTCGAGGGCGTTTGTTGAGTTGGCATGGATCAATACTGGGATTTGTTACTCCGTGTGACGGAGAGGTATCTCAGGGCTCACTCGATAATACAACATCACAACAAGCCTTGCAAGCAATGTCACTAAGTGTTAGTCGCGGGATCTTGTACTACTGAACGAGTAAAGAGACTTTCCAGTAACGAGATTGAACTAGGTATAAAGATATCGACGATCGAATCTCGGGCAAGTAACATACCGAAGAACAAAGGGAACAACATACGGGATTGTCTGGATCCTTGACAAAGTGGTTCGACCGATAAAGATCTTCGTAGAACATGTAGAAACAAATATGGGCATCCAGGTCCCGCTATTAGTTGTTGACCGTAGAGGTGTCTCGGTCATGTCTACATGGTTCTCGAACCCGCAGGGTCTGCACACTTAAGGTTCGGTGACGTTTTGGTATAGATGAGTTATGTTTGTTGGTGACCGAAGTTTGTTCAAATTCATGGATGAGATCCCGGATGTGACGAGGAGCTCCGGAATGGTCCGGAGGTAAAGATTCATATATAGGAAGTTCCGTGTTGGTTATCGGGAAAAGTTTGGGCATCACCGGTAACGTACCGGGGGTGCTGGGACGGTCCCGGGGGTCCACTGGAAGGGTCCACCAGCCCCAAAGGCCTACATGGGTTGTGAGAGAGGGCACACCAGTCCTTGGTGGGCTGGACGCCCCTCCCACAAAGGCCCATGCGGCAAGGGGGTAGGTGGGAGGGCCAACCCTAGGGTTGGCGCCACCTAACTTGGGTGGCAAGCCACCCTAGGTCGCCTCCACCCTTGGCCGCCGCCCCAAGGGGGAAAACCTAGGGGTTTTGGCGCACCAACCCTCCCCCTATATATATGAGAGGGAGGAGGGCAGCCACACCCTAAGCCACGGCGCAGCCCTTCCTCCCTCTCTGATAGCCTCACCTCTAGATTGATTCAGCGACGCTTAGCGAAGCTCTACCGAATCAGCTCCACCACCGCTGCCGCCACGCCGTCGTGCTGCCGACGAACCCATCTACCTCTCCGCACCCTCTTGCTAGATCAAGAAGGTGTAGATCTTCATCGAGCTGCACGTGTGCTGAACGCGGAGGTGTCGTCTGTTCGGTACTTGATCGGGAGTTCGTGGGATGGCTTGCGATTTGGATCGCGGAGACGTACCACTACATCAACCGTGTTCTTTAACGCTTCCGCTTAGCGATCTACAAGGGTACGTAGATCCAATCTATTCTCTCATAGATGCTCATCTCCTAGATTGATCTTGGTGAAGCATAGGAATTTTTTTGTTTCCCATGCAACGTTCCCCAACACCAATTACCTACGTTGCATACAATGGTGGAAAAGGTTAAACGAATGCACTGAAAACCATAGGTAATACATGATTAATGTGGACTTGCCTTGCTGATGATCTTCGAACCCAAGCAACTCTATGTAGCAAGCCTCGCACTCCGGATGGTGCAATGAAACAAACAATTCACACCATAAGAATAACCATATCAGAACTTAGAGTACCAACAAGTAAAACTACTAATACTAAAAAAATAAGAAACACATAGACAAAACAACAACAAAATCAAAGGAAAAAGTAAAACACAATAGGAAAGGTTTGACTAATGGAACAACAAACTAATAAATATTTTTCACCTACAAATAAAATCTTAACAGAAAGAAAAACTAAGTTTTATTAAATTAAGAGAAAGTATTTCACCTAAAGTTTTCTACACAAAAATAATTACTTTAAAACCTATTAAAAAAACTCTACATTGGAAGAAAACAATGTTTCCTGATAAGGAAAGAACAAAAAAATAATAAAAAATATTTTTCTTAATAGCAAATAATAAACATATTGCTAACCAACAGAAACTATATCAAATATGTCAACAAAGCTAAAGCAAAATAGTTTAAAAGAAATTAAAACAAAGGAAATAAGAATAAACCAAAAATAACTAAAATTATACGGTTTTACTAAAAACCCAAATTTAATTAATCATAAAAAATCCCAAATTGAACCTACTCATAAAGATAACTAATATTAAACAGTAGAAAAAAGAATTTCACTAAAAAATCTATTTTTAATATAAAGTTATTCTAAATCTAGTGATTCAAGCAAATTTCAATGAATTCAACTTTAAGGTAGTCAAATATGAAAACTAGTGCCACTAACAGAAAGTTTATAATCTTTGTGGTCTAATGCAAAAAGGTTTACTTAAAAACATTAAATAAACAAAGAGTTATTCAGTTTTTCAAAACAGACGTTGTTCTCTTAAAGAAAATGAAAACAGAAAAGAAAAGCTAACTAGTGAATGGGGATGCTACGTGTGAGTTCCTGGTTGGCTGCGGGTGTGCACGTGCGGGTCAAATAGAAGGAATGCGCACTAAATAAAAGAAAACGGTTTGCTATAAAATGTTCTAATCTCGCTCGTAGGTTTGACATCAGATGGGGAGGGCTCACAGTGGGGAAACTCGCCAGGGATGGTAGACTACAGCGAGGCAGGAACGACGGTGAAGACATTGGAATTGCTCCGGTGGTCCTTTGTGACAGCAGAGAAATCCAGACGAATGCGGCGAGGCTTCGTGGTCGATATATAGCGATGATGGTTCTCGTGGCCGAGGGAGGTGACACTAGTAGAAAACAGGGCATTGGTCCAGGCCCGAAAGCCCATTAATCCCGGTTCACTCACGAACCGGGACCCATGGGGGCATCGGTCCTGGTTCGTGAGGCCAGTGCGCCGGCCGGGCCTCGTGGGCCATTGGTCCCGGTTCATCTGAACCCTTTGGTCCCGGTTCCAGACACGAATGGCCCACAACCATTGGTCCCGGTATGTGGCTGGAACCGGGACCAAATGTGGTCCTTTAGTCTTGGTTCTAGCCACAAACCGGGACCAATGGTTGGCCTATATATACCCCGTGCCCGTGACCAGACCAGTGCATTGTTCTGTTTTTTTGGCCGGCCATGGGAGAGCTAATTGTGGTGCTCTAGCTCACCTCCTATGCACATGAGGTGTTTGATGAAATGCACAAGCCACACTTAAGCTTTCTCCTCTCGAAGCTCCTTGTCCAAGCTCCATTTTTCTCAATATTTGTCTAAGTTTGGCGGTCCGTCTTGTCCCGTCCTCGTCCTCACTGTTGTCGATCGCCTGCGCCCATCTCGGCGCCGGCACCACCGTGGTTAGCCTCTTCTTATCTTCTTTCTAAAAGAAAAAAGTTCTTACTTGTATTATTTAGATATATACTTGTGTAATTTTCTTACTTTTATTATTGTTTGTTATTATATAGTGCGATGGTTTTGGTATCCGCCTCCGTCGGCCCTCGTCCTGTCTATGATTCAAATGTGGTATGTATTATCTTTTATAACTATTTGTTTTATTTAGTGTCTGTGACAATTATGCCGACCAACGTGACATAGATTTTTTAATCTAGGAGGTATGTGAACCGGAAATTTATGTCGTTGGATCAATTGGTACCTTAGTAGCGGTTATGATCGCACTTGTTGTTGGATTTAAATTTTTCACATAGTTTCAATGTATGTTTTAATTAGATGCTCTAGAGATCTATATGTTGTTCAATAATGATAACTATGTATGAACTGTATGTATTTTTTTGGGACCTACCCTATTGGAAAGACCTAGAGGTCCGCTCTGCAATCGACGTGATGCACGTGACGAAAGAGATTGTCCATTTTGTACATGAAGTGCATTCAGTTTTTGCCGTAACCCTCTTAACTTTTTATAACATGCTATGTGGGTGAAATGATGACAGCATGCCAACTTTCAACCTTTCAAAGTTCATTTGCAGTGCTTTTCAATTTCCGGGTCATTTAGCTCAAAAACATCAGTAAATGCATGAAAAATACCAGATGAAGTCACAAAGGGTTGAAAATTGATGATGTGGCTTTGAATGGTTCATTTTGAACACACAAAAAGTCTGGAGTTCAAATAAGTTCAAAAAAATGAAATCGCTTTGTAACTTATGAGTTTCGTGCGAAACCCTATCAGTACGAAAGAGATTGTCCATTTTGTACACGAAATGCATCCAGTTTTTACCGTAAGGCTCTCAACTTTTTATAACATTCTATGTGGGTGAAATGATGATACCATGCCAACTTTCAACCTTTTCAGAGTTCATTTATAGTGCTTTTCAATTTTTGGGTCATTTACCTCAAAAAATTCAGTAAATGCATGAAAATACCAGATGAAGTCACAAAGGGTTGAAAATAGATGACATGGCTTTGAATTTTTCATTTTGAACACACAAAAAGTTTGGAGTTCAAATAGTTTCAAAAAAATGAAATTGCTTTGTAACTGATGAGTTTTCGTCCGAAACCCTGTCAGTACGAAAGAGATTGTCCATTTTGTACACGAAGTGCATCCAGTTTTTACCGTAAGCCTCTCAACTTTTTATAACATTCTATGTGGGTGAAATGATGATACCATGCCAACTTTCAACCTTTTCAGAGTTCATTTGTAGTGCTTTTCATTTTCCGGGTCATTTAGCTCAAAAAATCAGTAAATGCATGAAAACTATCAGATGAAGTCACAAAGGGTTGAAAATTGATGATGTGGCTTTCAATTGTTCATTTTGAACACACACAAAATTTGGAGTTCAAATATGTTCAAAAAAATGAAATCCCTTTGTAACAGATGAGTTTTCGTCCAAAACCCTAATACTTCGAAAAAGATTGTCCATTTTGTACGCGAAGTCCGTCCAGTTTTTGCCGTAACCCTCTCAACTTTTTATAACATACTATGTGGGTAAAATGATGATACCATGCCAACTTTAAACCTTTTCAGAGTTCATTTGTAGTGCTTTTCAATTTCCGGGTCATTTAGCTCAAAAAATCAGTAAATGCATGAAAAATACCAGATGAAGTCACAAAGGGTTGAAAATTGATGATGTGGCTTTGAATGGTTCATTTTGAACACAGAAAAGTCTGGAGTTCAAATAATTTCAAAAAAATGAAATCCCTTTGTAATAGATGAGTTTTCGTCCAAAACCCTGACAGTTCGAAAGAGATTGTCCATTTTGTACCCGAAGTGCATCCAGTTTTTGCCGTAACCCTGTCAACTTTTTATAACATGTGGGTCAAAAGATGATACCATGCCAACTTGCAACCTTTTTAGAGTTCGTTCGTGAGTTCGTTCGTAGTGCTTTTCAATTTTAGGATCATTTAGCTCAAAATAAAATCAGTAAATGCATGAAAAATACCAAATGAAGTCAAAAAGAGTTGAAAATTGATGTGGGTTTGAATAGTGCATTTTGAACACACAAAAAGTCTGGAGTTCAAATAAGTTCAAAAAATGAAATCCCTTTGCAATAGATGAGTTTTCGTCCGAAACCCTAATACTTCGAAAGAGATTTTCCATTTTGTACACGAAGTGCGTCCACTTTTCTCCGTAACCCTCTCAACTTTATAGCACATGCTATGTTGGTGAAATGATGATACCATGCCTACTTTCAACCTTTTCAGAGTTCATTTGTAGTGCTTTTCAATTTCAGGGTCGTTTAGCTCAAAGAATGAACTAATAGCGAAAAGAATGAACTAGAAAACTTTTATGAAACTCTAATTTATGCAACTAAAATTATCAAAATATTTTTTGTTCAAAACATTAATAGCAAAAAATAATTTTAATAAAGAAATTTTTTGTTAGAAACTTTAATAGCAAACTAAAATAACCAATTCTATTTCTGATTAAAACAGACATTTAAAATAACCTAAAACTTACCAAATTGAATATAGTGATAAACCACGGTAATATTAAATAGCAGGAAAAGGAATCACTCAAAAAGCTATTTTTTCGAGTAAAGTTATTCACAAACTAGTGATTCATGCAAATTTCAAAAATTCATATTTAAACTATTCAAATTTGAAAACTAATGGCACTAACAAAAAAATTATAATTTTTGTGACCGAAAAGCAAAAAAGAATCACCGAAAAACTGTAAGTAGGAACAAAATAAAATAAATAAAGCAAAAAAACAAAATGCCACCTACAGGGCCACCACGGCCTAGATACGACTAGAAACCCAACCAGCTTGTTGGGCCAAGATTCAGGCCCGTAGCAGGCCCAATAGGCCCACATGTAGTGACAGATTAGGCCTGGAAGCCTGCGGTTGAGAGGAGCTCGAGAGGGTGTGCGCAGCAGCACTTATGAACCACTCTCGAGCTCTCTCAGCTAGTGAGGTGGGACTAAAACATTTGGCCCTAGGCAGCACCACCCATTCGTCCCGGTTGATGCCACAAACCGGGACCAAAGGGGTGCATTGGTACCGGTTGGTGCCACAAACCGAGACCAATGCTTCATGTATATAAGCAGCACTTGTGAAAAATTCCATTCAGTTCTTCGATCTCTCCGACGATGCCAAGCTGCCCTTGCCCCGCTGTCGCCCTCGCTGCGCCCCTGCCCCGAGCCCTCACCATCGCTGCTTCCGATGCCATTGCCACGCCCGACGCCCCCTACGCCGGCGCCGCGCCCCTGCCCCCAACGCAGTCATCGTGCCCCGAGCCTTCGCCGACGGTCCACGCCGCCCCGCGCTATGGTCCGTCCGGCCCCCTTTCCTCCCTGTCCTCCTTCCCTGTTCATATATATTTTTTGTTCATATGATTGTTAGATATGATAATTGTTAGCTAGATGATGTTGATAATAGATATGATGATGTTGATGAAAGATGATGTATCCTTTGTTTTGTTCATATAATTTTTGTGTTCATATGATGATTTGTTTTTGCATTTTTAGAAAATGGTATGTATGTATGTTCTCTGTATATGTTCATATAAGCAAAAGTTACATTTTTAGGTAAGTTTTATGTATGTATGTTCTCTGTATAAGTTCATATGTGCATATTTAGAAAAACAATTGTGTATGTATGTTCATATATATATATGCAAAACTTACATTTAAGAAAAAAAGAAAATGTATGTTTTTTTCATATGCAAAGAACTTTTTTTTTGTTCATAGAAAACTCTCGAGTCCACCCAAACCGGGACTGAGATGTGATAGGTAGTATTTTTTTGTTAAATTATTTAAAAGAGCATTGTCGAGGCCACCCCAAACCCTAGACGTCGGACATGACATGAGGGTGGACGTCGGACGTCGGATATGAGGGGTGAGTGTCGTTGTCATCTACCCCCTCCCCGATAACTTCGACATGAGGGGGACATCGGACATGACATGAGGGGTGAGCATCATTGTCGTCTGCCCCCTCCCCAATAACTTCGACATGAGGGGGACGCCGGACATCGGACATGAGGGGTGAGCGCGTTTTCATCTACCCTCCTCCCTGATAACTTCCACATGAGGGGGGATGACGGACATCGGACATGACGGGTGAGCGTCGTTGTCATGTGGTATTTTTTTGGTTCATATAGAAAACTCCGGTAACATAGATTTATCAAAGAATGCCCCCATTATGGATGTGCACAAGTTTTTTTTTCTTATCCCATCCATATATATATATATATATATATATATATATATTCTTCTATATGTCATGTTGTGTGTCAAAGTGTTGATGAAATCCATGGCTTCATCATTAGCCGAAAGTAACCGGCGTATGATGCTACGAAGCTCTTCAAAGTTGTTTTGGAACGGAGTTCTGGATAGAATAATTTTCTTTTTGGTACAAATATTAGCAACGGCCTTCCAAATAGCGATATTCCGAAGGCTCTTGCTGAACTTCCTACCAAAAAGCTAATTATCCTATCTGGGACTATGTTCCAAAACAATTTTGTAGAGCTTTGTACCATTATGCGTCTATTACTTCCGGCTAATGATGAAGCCATGGTTTTCATAAATCCTTTGACACTAGACAATGTGACATATAGAAGGGTAGATGAGATCATGAAAAATATGAACCATTTTCTGCACATCCAGAATGGCACCATTTTCTGCACATGAGGGGGGATGACGGACGTCGGACATGAGGGGTGAGCGTCGTTGTCATGTGGAATTTTTTTTGTTCATATAGAAAACTCCGGTAACATAGATTTATCAAAGAATGCCCCCATTATGGCGTTGGGGAACGTTGCATGGGAAACAAAAAATTTCCTACGCACACGCAAGATCTATCCATGGTGATGAGCATCTCCGAGAGGGAGAGTGGATCTACATACCCTTGTAGATCGCTAAGCGGGAAGCGTTAAGAAACGCTGTTGGTGTAGTCGAACGTCTTCGCGATCCAAATCGCCGAGTGTCCCGCGATCTCATCACGATCCGTCCTGCGATCCAATCACGATCCGTCCCGCGAACGCATCATGATCCGTCTCGCGATCTTGATCATGATCCTTCCGATCTAGCGCCGAACGGACGGCACCTCCGCGTTCAGCACACGTACAGCTTGATGTCGATCTCCGCCTTCTTGATCCAGCAAGAGGGAGCGGAGAGGTAGAAGATTTCTCCGGCAGCGTGACGGTGCTGCGGCGATGGTGGTGGAGCTATTCTGGTAGGGCTTCGCCTAAGCACTGCAGAAAACCAATCTAGTGGAGAAGCTATGCACTAGAGGAACGGGTGGCACGTGGCTGAAAATCTTGTGCCAAAACCCTAAAATCCTCTAGTATATATAGGAGGAGAGAAGGAGGAGGATTGGCTGCCAAAAAGGCAGCCCTTGGGTCGGCCAAACCAAGGAGGGAGGAGTCCTCCTCCTCCACTACTAGTAGGATTAGGACTCCTTCCTTATTTGGCCCTTTTTTTGCCTTTTTCCATCCTTTTTTCCTTTTGGGCTTTTCTTCTCAGACGCATGGGCCTTGTGTGGGACTTCCACCAGCCCACAAAGGGCTGGTATTTACTCTCCCACATCCCATATAGCCTCTTGGGTCGAAATACCCCTCCCGATGGTCCCCCGATACACTACCGGCACTCCTGGTACACTACCGATGAGCCCGAAACTTTTCTGGCGACCAAAATAGGACCTCCTATATATCAATCTTTACCTCCGGACCATTTAGGAGCTCCTCGTGACGTCCGGGATCTCATCCGAGACTCCGAACAACCTTCGGTCACCACCATCCATAACTCTATACTACCGAAACGTCACCAAACCTTAAGTGTGCAGACCCTACGGGTTCGAGAACTATGTAGACATGACCGCGACACCTCTATGGTCAATAACCAATAGCGGGACCTGGATGCCCATATTGGTTCCTACATATTCTACGAAGATCTTTATCGGTCGAACCTCTGTGTCAAGGATTCAGTTAATCCCGTATGATGTTTCCCTTTGTTCTTCGGTATGTTACTTGCCCGAGATTCGATCGTCGGTATCTGTATACCTAGTTCAACCTCGTTACCGGCAAATCTCTTTACTCGTTCCGTAATACAAGATCCCGTGGCTAACACTTAGTCACATTGCTTGCAAGTCTTATTGTGATGTTGTATTACCGAGTGGGCCCTGAGATACCTCTCCGTCACACGGAGTAACAAATCCCAGTCTTGATCGATGCCAACCCAACAGACACCTTCGGAGATACCTGTAATGCACCTTTATAGTCACCCAGTTACGTTGCGACGTTTGATACACACAAGGCACTCCTCCGGTGTCCGTGAGTTGCATGATCTCATGGTCAAAGGAACATATACTTGACATGCAGAAAACAGTAGCAATAAACTGACACGATCAAATTCTACGTTTGTAGTTTGAGTCTTGTCCATCACACCATTCTCCTAATGATGTGATCCCGTTATCAAATGACATCTCATGTCCATGGCTAGGAAACCTTAACCATCTTCGATCAACGAGCTACTCTATTAGAGGCATACTAGGGACATGGTTTTGTCTATGTATCCACACATGCATCTAAGTCTCCGATCAATACAATTATAACATGGATAATAAACGATTATCATGATCAAGAAAATATGATAATAACTAATTTATTATTGCCTCTAGAGCATATTTCCAACATATGGATGTGCACAAGTTGATCCAATTTTTTTCTTATCCCATCTATCTATCTATCTATCTATATATATATATATATATATATATTCTTCTATATGTCATGTTGTGTGTCAAAGTGTTGATGATATCCATGGCTTCATCATTAGCCGAAAGTAACCGGCGTATGATGCTACGAAGCACTTCAAAGTTGTTTTGGAACGGAGTTCTGGATAGAATAATTCGCTTGTTGGAACGAATTTTAGCAATGGCCTTCCAAATAGCGATATTCCGAAGGATCTTGCTGAACTTCCTACCAAAAAGCTAATTATCCTATCCGGGACTCCGTTCCAAAACAATTTTGGAGAGCTTTGTACCATTATGCGTCTGTTACTTCCGGCTAATGATGAAGCCGTGGTTTTCTTGAATCCGTTGACACTAGACAATGTGACATATAGAAGGGTAGATGAGATCATGAAAAATATGAACCATTTTTTGCACATCAAGAATGGCGCCATTTTGTTAAATCTCTAAAAGGGTAAGAGAATCCCCTGGTCGCCCGACCAAACCCGAGAAGCGTCGAGGGCCACCCCTAACCCTAGAAGCATTGTCGAGGCCACCGCAAACCATAGACAAGTATATTAATCATCATGTTTTAATATTTGCAGAAACTATGGATCAAAGAGACTTGGAACCAGAACAGTTGTTGGGGGACATAATCCGAGGCAGTCCTGATGTTGTCTTGTCGTTTCTCAATGACACCGATGGTCTTGAAGGAGAGTATTACTGCTCCGGTGATCGAACAATGGAGGAGGAAGGACATGATCATGATGGCTCCGGTCACCGAATACCGGAGGAAGAAGGAGACCATGGTGACGGCTCCGGTGACCGAATGGAGGGGGGAGATGTTGCAAAGTCTGACGAGGTATATATATTAATTAAGCTTGTGCTAACTAGCTAATTGATGCATTAATTGTTTTGGTATGTACATATATTAACTATTTTTTTCTTCGTTTATAGCCCTCTAGATCGAGCCAAACTTCGGTAACGACACGAGGCCCGAGGAGAAGGTTGGACAAGGAAGAAAGGTTCACGATCATAGCACTCGCGGACGATGGCCTACCGATTGAACCAAAGCAGACCAAGGACGCATTTGCTGCTCAGTGCGGAGCTATTGTTAGGGACAGCATCCCGATCAAAGTCAACCAATGGAATAAGCCTAAGGACATCAACACTGAAATTTCTTATGTCACCGATAGACACAAAGATAATCTTTGGACCTCGCAGAAGGCAAATTTCACCCTACCGCCATAGGAGGATCCGAATAACCCAGTTAGAGAGCCACTGGTCAAGGCGTGTGCTCTTAAGAAGATAGCAGATCTATTCAGGAGGTGGAAGAATGAGTTGAAATCAAAGTTTTTTGACAAACGGAAAACTCTAGAATTCATCGGCCGATTTGAGAAGATAAGAGATTACTGGCCCGAATTTGTGGCCTACAAGACATCAGAGAAGAGTAAGAAAATGGCTGAGACAAACAAGAACAATGCTGCAAAGAAGCAGTATCACCATCACACGGGGTCAGGTGGCTACCTCAAAGCCCGGCCGTTGTGGGACAAATCTCAGAATGACCTGATTGCTAAAGGGGTTGAACCCCAGACATTGAACTGGCCAGACTGTTCAAGGACTTGGTTCATCGAGGTTGGGGGAACTTTGGACCCTGAAATAGGGAAGTGCCATTGGACGGACGAGCAACTTGCAATACCGCAGCGCAGGAAGGGACGTTCATTCCCGACAGAGAGAAGGATGAGCTGGCTGAGGCCCTCGGGAATCCTGAGCACCATGGACGAACACGAGGCACACCAGGCTCCGTTCCATGGAAGGTTGGGGAAACCCCGACACAGGCGGTTACAGAAGCCGGGAGAGAAAGAGGAAAGCAGAGCTGCCGGCCAACCATCTCAGCGGCACGAAGCTACCCCAGAAGCTACCCGCCATCTCAACAAAGAAGCAGCATGGCTGCCACGGAGCTCGTTCAGCCTGAATTCACGACTCCTAGCTACCCCGTGGATACTACCACGGAGGTTCAACATGTTGGAAATATGCCCTAGAGGCAATAATAAATTAGTTATTATCATATTTCCTTGTTCATGATAATCGTTTATTATCCATGCTATAACTGTATTGATCGGAGACTTAAATGCATGTGTGGATACATAGACAAAACCATGTCCCTAGTATGCCTCTAATGGACTAGCTCGTTGATCAAAGGATGGTTAAGGTTTCCTAGCCATGGACATGAGATGTCATTTGATAACGGGATCACATCATTAGGAGAATGATGTGATGGATAAGACCCAAACTACAAACATAGCATATGATCGTGTCAGTTTATTGCTACTGTTTTCTGCATGTCAAGTATATGTTCCTATGACCATGAGATCATGCAACTCACGGATATCGGAGGAGTGCCTTGTGTGTATCAAACGTCGCAACGTAACTGGGTGACTATAAAGGTGCTCTACAGGTATCTCCGATGGTGTTTGTTGAGTTGGCATGGATCGAGACTGGGATTTGTTACTCCGTGTGACGGAGAGGTATCTCAGGGCCCACTCGGTAATACAACATCACAACAAGCCTTGCAAGCAATATGGCTAAGTGTTAGTCACGGGATCTTGTATTACGGAACGAGTAAAGAGACTTGCCAGTAACGAGGTTGAACTAGGTATGGAGATACCGACGATCGAATCTCGGGCAAGTAACATACCGAAGAACAAAGGGGACGTTATACGGGATTAACTGAATCCTTGACATAGAGGTTCGACCGATAAAGATCTTCGTAGAATATGTAGGAACCAATGTGGACGTCCAGGTCCCGCCATTGGTTATTGACCGTAGAGGTGTCTCGGTCATGTCTACATAGTTCTCGAACCCGCAGGGTCTGCACACTTAAGGTTCGGTGACGTTTCGGTAGTGTAGAGTTATGTATGGTGGTGACCGAAGGTTGTTCGGAGTCCCGGATGAGATCCCGGACGTCGCGAGGAGCTCCGGAATGGTCCGGAGGTAAAGATTCATATATAGGAAGTCCCAGTTTGGTTTCCGGAAAAGTTTCGGGCTCATCGGTAGTGTACCGGGAGTATCGGTATTGTACCGGGAGTGCCGGTAGTGTACCGGAGGACCTCCGGGAGGGGTATTTCGACCCCAAGAGGTCCATGGGCTGTGGGAGAATAATAACCAGCCCTTAGTGGGCTGGGAAAACAGCCACAAAGGCCCATGGCGCAGGAGAGAAAGTCCTAAAGCAAAAAGTGGAAAATCAGCCAATAGGAGGCAATCCTACTCCAACTAGGATTGGAGGTGAAGTAGGATTGCTCCCACCTCCTATTTCGGCCGACCCAAAGGCCTTGGCTGCCTCTCCTCTCCTCTCCTCCTATATATACTAGTGGATTGGGTGGTTTTTGGACAGAATTTCCGGCCACGTGCTACCCGTTCCACCGGTGCATAGTTTCTCCTCTAGATCGTAGTTCCGCAGTGCTTAGGCGAAGCCCTGCCGGAATTGCTCCACCACCATCACCGGAGCGCCGTCACGCTGCCGGTGAACTCTCTCTCCTCTCCACCCCTCTTGCTGGATCAAGACGGTGGACATCGTCATCAAGCTGCACGTGTGCTGAACGCGGAGGTGCCGTCCGTTCGGTACTAGATCGGAAGGATCGTGATCAAGGCCACGAGACGTTCGTGATTGGATCGTGGGACGGATCGTGACGAGATCGTGGGACGGTTCGTGATTGGTTCGCGGGACGGTTCGTGATTGGATCGCGGGACGCTCGGCGATTTGGATCGCGAAGAAGTTCGACTACACCAACCGCGTTTCTTAACGCTTCCCGCTTAGCGATCTACAAGGGTACGTAGATCCACTCTCCCTCTCGTAGATGCTCATCACCATGGATCGGTTTGCGTGTGCGTAGGAAAATTTTTGTTTCCCATGCGACGTTCCCCAACAGTGGCATCATGAGCTAGGTTGATGGTTCGATGAGATCTCGAGTAGAACACAAAAGGTTTGTGGGCGTTGATGCTTAGATTGCTTCCTCCCTTGGTTGGATTTTGGTTCAGCGGGATTGTGAGATGAAGCGGCCCGGACCAACATTACTCGTACGCTTACGAGAGACCGGTTCCCTCGACGCAACTTGTTGCTTAGATGGCTTGCGGGTGACAGTTTCTCTCACTTTAGTTGGATCGGATCCGACAAAGGCGGTCCTTGAGAAGGTTGAAAAGCAATCTATGTATCACCGTTGTGGTTTATACGTAGGTGAGAATCGTTCTTGCTAGATACCCGTAGCAGCCACGTAAAACATGCAACAACAATTAGAGGACGTCTAACTTGTTTTTGCAGGGTATGTTGTGATATGATATGGCCAATTACATGATGAGATATATGTGATGTATGAGATGATCATGTGATGTATAGATTATCACGACTTGCATGTCGGTGATTACGGCAACCGGCAGGAGCCATAGGGTTGTCTTTAATTATTGTATGACCTGCGTGTCAATCATTAAGCGCTATGTAATGCTTTACTTTATCGCTACGGTAGCAATAGTAGTAGAAGAATGCAGGGCGTGACAACCCCGATGGCGACACGTTGATGGAGATCAAGATGATGGAGATCATGGTGTCATGCCGGTGACGATGGAGATCATGCCGGTGTTTCGAAGATGGAGATCTTAAACACAAGTTGATAGCCATATCATGTCACTTATGAATTGCATGAGATGTTAATCCTTTTATGCACCTTGTTTTGCTTAGTACGACGGTAGCATTATAAGGTGATCCCTCACTTAAATTTCAAGATGAACTGTGTTCTCCCCGAGTGTGCACCGTTGCGAAAGTTCGTCGTGTCGAGACACCACGTGATGATCGGGTGTGATAGACTCTACGTTCACATACAACGGGTGCAAGTCAGATTTGCACGTGCAGAACACTCGGGTTAAACTTGACGAGCCTAGCATGTACAGACATGGCCTCGGAACACAAGAGACCGAAAGGTCGAACATGAGTCATATAGTAGATATGATCAACATAATGATGTTCACCATTGAAGCCACCTTAACTCACGTGATGATCGGACTTGAGTTGGTGAATTTGGATCATGTGACACTCAGATGACCCGAGGGATGTCAATTTGAGTGGGAGCTTTAGTAATTTGATTAACTAAACTCATTATCTTGAACAATAGTCTAAGTAACCTTTGCATATTTATGTTGTAGATCAATGGCTCGCGCAGTAGCACCCCTGAATTTTAATGCGTTCCTAGAGAAAGCTAAATTGAAAGATGATGGAAGTAACTTTGTTGACTGGGCCCGTAATCTGAGGATTATCCTCACGGCTTCCCAGAAGTCATATGTCCTTGATGCACCGCTTGGTGACCAGCCAGAAGACATGACCTCCGAAGACGTTAAGAACGCTTGGGAGGCTCGTGCTGGAGACTACTCAATAGTTCAGTGTGCAATATTGTATGGCTTAGAACCGGGACTTCAAAGACGTTTTGAACGTCATGGGGCATATGAGATGTTCCAGGAGTTGAAGTTTATCTTTCAAAAGAATGCCCGGATCGAGAGGTATGAGACCTCCGATAAATTCTATGCTTGCAAGATGGAGGAGAATGGGTCTATTAGTGAGCACATACTCAGAATGTCTGGGTACTCAAACCGTCTAGCGGAGTTGGGAATTACCCTTCCGCCGGAGGCGATCACTGATAGAGTTCTTCAATCGCTGCCACCTAGTTACAAGAGCTTTGTGATGAACTATAACATGCACGGGATGAACAAGTCAGTCGCCGAGCTGTTTGCGATGTTGAAAGTCGCTGAGTCTGAAATCCAGAAAGAACATCAAGTGTTGATGGTCAATAAAACCACTAGTTTCAAGAAAAACGGCAAAGGCAAAGGCAAGAAGGGTAAAACCAAGAAGGATGGCAAAGCAGTTGCTACTCCTACAAAGAAGCCTAAGCATGGACCTAAGCCAGAAACTGAGTGCTTTCATTGCAAAGGAACTGGTCATTGGAAGCGGAACTGCCCCAAGTACCTGGCTGGCAAGAAGGCGGCCAACGACAAACAAGGTATATATGATATACATGTTATTGATGTGTACCTTACTAGTTCTCGTAGTAGTGCCTGGGTATTTGATACCGGTTCGGTTGCTCACATTTGCAACTCAAAACAGGAACTACGGAATAAACGAAGACTGGCAAAGGACGAAGTGACGATGCGCGTGGGAAATGGTTCCAAGGTTGATGTGATCGCCGTCGGCACGCTCTCTCTTCGATTACCATCAGGATTAGTGATGAACCTAAATAATTGTTATTTAGTGCCTGCGTTAAGCATGAACATTATATCTGGATCTTGTTTATTGCGAGACGGTTACTCATTTAAATCAGAGAATAAAGGTTGTTCTATTTATATGAGTAATATCTTTTATGGTCATGCACCCAATGTTAGGGGTTTATTCATATTGAATCTTGATAGTGATGACACACATGTTCATAACATTGATGCCAAAAGATGTAGAGTAGTTAATGATAGTACCACTTTCTTGTGGCACTGCCGTTTAGGTCATATTGGTGTAAAACGCATGAGGAAGCTCCATGCTGATGGACTTTTGGAGTCACTTGATTTTGAATCACTTGACACATGTGAACCATGCCTTATGGGCAAGATGACCAAAACGCCGTTCTCTGGAACAATGGAACGGGCGAGTGACTTATTGGAAATCATACATACTGATGTGTGCGGTCCAATGAATGTCGAAGCGCGCGGTGGTTATCGTTATTTTCTCACCTTCACTGATGACTTGAGTAGATATGGGTATATTTACTTGATGAAGCACAAGTCTGAAACATTTGAAAAGTTCAAGCAATTTCAGAGTGAAGTTGAGAATCATCGTAACAAGAAGATTAAATTTCTTCGATCTGATCGAGGAGGTGAATATCTGAGTTATGAGTTTGGCAATCACTTAAGACAGTGTGGAATTGTTTCACAGTTGACACCGCCCGGGACACCACAGCGTAATGGTGTGTCTGAACGTCGTAATCGGACCTTATTGGATATGGTGCGTTCTATGATGTCTCTTGCCGATTTGCCACTATCGTTTTGGGGTTATGCATTAGAGACAGCTGCATTCACTTTAAATAGGGCACCATCAAAATCCGTTGAGACGACGCCATATGAACTGTGGTTTGGCAAAAAGCCGAAGTTGTCGTTTCTTAAAGTTTGGGGATGTGATGCTTATGTCAAAAAGCTTCAGCCTGAAAAGCTGGAACCCAAAGCGGAAAAGTGCGTCTTCATAGGATACCCGAAAGAGACAGTCGGGTATACCTTCTATCTCAGATCCGAGGGCAAAGTGTTTGTCGCTAAGAACGGAACATTTCTTGAGAAAGAGTTTCTCTCGAAAGAATTGAGTGGGAGGAAAATAGAGCTTGATGAGGTTATTGAACCTTTACTTCAACCAGAGAGTAGCGCAGCACAGAAAGATGTTTCTGTGGAACCTACAACGGTAGAAGAGGAAGTTAATGATGATGATCATGAAGCTTCGGATCAAGCTGCTATTGAACCTCGTAGGTCGACAAGGACGCGTACTACTCCCGAGTGGTACGGCAACCCTGTCTTAGAGGTCATGTTGTTGGACAACAATGAACCTACGAGCTATGGAGGAGCAGTGATGGGCCCAGATTCCGAGAAATGGTTAGAGGCCATGCAATCTGAGATGGGATCCATGTATGAAAACAAAGTATGGACTTTGGAAGTACTACCTGAAGGGCGAAAGGCCATTCAGAACAAATGGATCTATAAGAAGAAGACGGACGCGGATGGTAATGTCACCGTCCATAAAGCTCGACTTGTGGCAAAGGGTTTTTCACAAGTTCAAGGAGTTGACTACGATGAGACTTTCTCACCCGTAGCGATGCTTAAGTCTGTCAGAATCATGTTGGCAATAGCTGCTTATTTCGACTATGAAATTTGGCAGATGGACGTCAAAACGGCGTTCCTCAACGGTTTCCTTGAGGAAGAGTTGTATATGATGCAACCCGAAGGTTTTGTCGATCCAGAGAATGCTGACAAAGTTTGCAAACTCCAGCGATCCATTTATGGACTGGTGCAAGCATCTCGGAGTTGGAATAAACGCTTTGATGAGGTGATCAAAGCGTTTGGGTTTATACAAGTTTATGGAGAAGCTTGTATTTACAAGAAAGTGAGTGGGAGCTCTATAGCGTTTCTAGTGTTATATGTGGATGACATATTGCTGATCGGAAACGATATAGAAATGCTGGAAAGCGTGAAGGAATATTTGAATAAGAGTTTTTCAATGAAGGACCTAGGAGAAGCTGCTTTCATATTAGGCATTAAGATCTATAGAGATAGGTCGAGACGCTTAATAGCACTTTCACAGAGCACATACCTTGATAAAGTTTTGAAGAAGTTCAAAATGGAACAGGCCAAGAAGGGGTTCTTGCCTGTGTTGCAAGGTGTGAAGTTGAGTAAGACTCAATGCCCAGTGACTGCAGAAGATAAAGAAAAGATGAGCGTCATCCCCTATGCTTCAGCCATAGGCTCTATCATGTATGCAATGCTGTGCACAAGACCTGATGTCAGCCTTGCCATAAGTATGGCTGGAAGGTTTCAAAGTGATCCTGGAATGGAGCACTGGCAAGCGGTCAAGAATATCCTTAAGTACCTTAACAGGACTAAGGACATGTTTCTCATTTATGGAGGTGATGAAGAGCTCGTCGTAAAGGGTTACGTCGATGCAAGCTTTGACACTGATCCGGACGATTCTAAATCGCAAACCGGATACGTATTTATTCTTAACGGGGGAGCGGTAAGCTGGTGCAGTTCCAAGCAAAGCGTGGTAGCTGATTCTACGTGCGAAGCGGAGTACATCGCAGCCTCGGAGGCAGCGAAGGAAGGTGTCTGGATGAAGCAGTTCATGACAGATCTTGGAGTAGTGCCTAGTGCACTGAATCCAATAAATCTGTTCTGTGACAACACTGGTGCCATTGCTCTAGCCAAGGAACCAAGGTTTCACAAGAGGACCAGACACATAAAGCGACGCTTCAACTCCATCCGGTTCTACATCGAGGAGAAGGACATAAATATTTGCAAAGTGCACACAGATCTGAATGTTGCAGACCCGTTGACTAAACCTCTTCCAAGGGCTAAACATGATCAACACCAGAACTGTATGGGTGTTCGATTCATTACCATGTAAATCACATAGTGATGTGAACTAGATTATTGACTCTAGTGCAAGTGGGAGACTGTTGGAAATATGCCCTAGAGGCAATAATAAATTAGTTATTATCATATTTCCTTGTTCATGATAATCGTTTATTATCCATGCTATAACTGTATTGATCGGAGACTTAAATGCATGTGTGGATACATAGACAAAACCATGTCCCTAGTATGCCTCTAATGGACTAGCTCGTTGATCAAAGGATGGTTAAGGTTTCCTAGCCATGGACATGAGATGTCATTTGATAACGGGATCACATCATTAGGAGAATGATGTGATGGATAAGACCCAAACTACAAACATAGCATATGATCGTGTCAGTTTATTGCTACTGTTTTCTGCATGTCAAGTATATGTTCCTATGACCATGAGATCATGCAACTCACGGATATCGGAGGAGTGCCTTGTGTGTATCAAACGTCGCAACGTAACTGGGTGACTATAAAGGTGCTCTACAGGTATCTCCGATGGTGTTTGTTGAGTTGGCATGGATCGAGACTGGGATTTGTTACTCCGTGTGACGGAGAGGTATCTCAGGGCCCACTCGGTAATACAACATCACAACAAGCCTTGCAAGCAATATGGCTAAGTGTTAGTCACGGGATCTTGTATTATGGAACGAGTAAAGAGACTTGCCAGTAACGAGGTTGAACTAGGTATGGAGATACCGACGATCGAATCTCGGGCAAGTAACATACCGAAGAACAAAGGGGACGTTATACGGGATTAACTGAATCCTTGACATAGAGGTTCGACCGATAAAGATCTTCGTAGAATATGTAGGAACCAATGTGGACGTCCAGGTCCCGCCATTGGTTATTGACCGTAGAGGTGTCTCGGTCATGTCTACATAGTTCTCGAACCCGCAGGGTCTGCACACTTAAGGTTCGGTGACGTTTCGGTAGTGTAGAGTTATGTATGGTGGTGACCGAAGGTTGTTCGGAGTCCCGGATGAGATCCCGGACGTCGCGAGGAGCTCCGGAATGGTCCGGAGGTAAAGATTCATATATAGGAAGTCCCAGTTTGGTTTCCGGAAAAGTTTCGGGCTCATCGGTAGTGTACCGGGAGTATCGGTATTGTACCGGGAGTGCCGGTAGTGTACCGGAGGACCTCCGGGAGGGGTATTTCGACCCCAAGAGGTCCATGGGCTGTGGGAGAATAATAACCAGCCCTTAGTGGGCTGGGAAAACAGCCACAAAGGCCCATGGCGCAGGAGAGAAAGTCCTAAAGCAAAAAGTGGAAAATCAGCCAATAGGAGGCAATCCTACTCCAACTAGGATTGGAGGTGAAGTAGGATTGCTCCCACCTCCTATTTCGGCCGACCCAAAGGCCTTGGCTGCCTCTCCTCTCCTCTCCTCCTATATATACTAGTGGATTGGGTGGTTTTTGGACAGAATTTCCGGCCACGTGCTACCCGTTCCACCGGTGCATAGTTTCTCCTCTAGATCGTAGTTCCGCAGTGCTTAGGCGAAGCCCTGCCGGAATTGCTCCACCACCATCACCGGAGCGCCGTCACGCTGCCGGTGAACTCTCTCTCCTCTCCACCCCTCTTGCTGGATCAAGACGGTGGACATCGTCATCAAGCTGCACGTGTGCTGAACGCGGAGGTGCCGTCCGTTCGGTACTAGATCGGAAGGATCGTGATCAAGGCCACGAGACGTTCGTGATTGGATCGTGGGACGGATCGTGACGAGATCGTGGGACGGTTCGTGATTGGTTCGCGGGACGGTTCGTGATTGGATCGCGGGACGCTCGGCGATTTGGATCGCGAAGAAGTTCGACTACACCAACCGCGTTTCTTAACGCTTCCCGCTTAGCGATCTACAAGGGTACGTAGATCCACTCTCCCTCTCGTAGATGCTCATCACCATGGATCGGTTTGCGTGTGCGTAGGAAAATTTTTGTTTCCCATGCGACGTTCCCCAACACAACATTGCGAGCTTTGGACGAAATTCTGGAACCTCACTTTGAAGGCGGCTCTCGGCTCTGTTGCACCTCCTCAACCCAACGGAACTTTTCACTGCCTTCCGATTCCACATGGCTATGCTGTTGTGATGGTGGATGAAGTAATGGAGGGATTTGATGAGCTGGAGCTTGACCACCATAGAGGTGAAGGAGAGAAGAAGCTGGTTCATGCTCTGAGGAGTACATGACTATGAAAGAAGGAGTACATCTAGCTTCCAAACTGGACGCCTCCGTCTCCTCCTCCTCCACTAGCGCGTCAGGGCACTACGCCTCCTCCTCCTCCTCCTCTAGCGAGTGATCAGGGCACTCCGCGTCCTTCTATGGCTCATCCGGCGTGTGAGGTCACTCCGCCTCCTCCTTCGCCTACTCCGGCGCGTCCGAGCAGTCCGCCTCTTCCGGCGTGTGAGGCCACTCCGCCTCCTTCTTCGCCTAGTCCGGCGCGTCAGGCCACTGAGCCTCCTCCTCCTCCTCCTCCTCCCGCACGTCAGGACACTATGTCTCCGCTGACGCGTTAGCCACTATGGAAGAGAGACGCTGCCGCCGCTCCAAGGGATAGCAGTACAATAGGAGGGGGAAAAAATTCAAATTTGGTCCAAGCATCAAGCCTGTTACAAAGTTACCATACGAGAGGACTGATGAAGAAAGCGCTGACATCAGTAAAGCTGAAGTGAAGGCCCATTTTGCACGGAAATAGCCACCTCCGAAAGAAACGGTAGATCCGATGAAAGCGAAGTGCACTCTGGATGCCCTGAAGCGACCATCACCGCCTCCGCTGTCATCAAACTATGACCGTTATATTATAAAGACATATAATAAAGCACAGCGGTTGGGAAATACTTCTAGTGCTGCTTGAGTCAAAGAACGAAAAAGTGAGAAAACAATTCCCCAGCTCGGCAAACAGGAACAGCAATCGTGCCACTGCTTAAGGTGTCTAGCAATCTTTGTTTAGAAACTTATAAGCTCGGCAAGTTAAAAAGCAGCGTGGTGGCGCAAGTACATCGGAAATATTCTACAATTCTGCCGCTAGCAAGCAATCCGTGTTGTTCATTCGTGGAAGAAAGTCATAGTTGCTAGTCCTTAAATATGAGTTAGCTGAACGCATCACGATATTTCCAATTAACTTTCTCTTCTATCTTAGCAGCCGGCCGGTATCTTAGCAGCCGGTGACAAAGGGACAATATATTAGCAGCTAACTTCTGACCAAGTAAATTGTACAAGAGGTTATCATTATTTAAGGAGTTATATTGTCGGCTAGTTAGTAGTCATCGTTTTCCTACGAGCACACTGGAAATGTTCTGTAATTTGACCGCTAGCAAGCAATCAATGTTATTGATTTGTGGAAGAAAGTCATAGTCGTTGGTCCTTAATTTTTAGTTAATTAGTTGAGCGCATCCCTATATTTTGCAATAGAGTTTCGCTTGGGTATAACCCCCCCCCCCCCAAGTATAAAGGGTCTACTGCCATACACCCGCCCACGTCGTTGTACACTCACCCGCATACGCTCGGTCGCGCGTGCCCAGCCGCCGCCCCCAGGCGTAACCGTAGTGTTGATCCTGCTTGTCGCCGCCCTTATGCCCTGCTCGACATGGTCTCCTTCCTTCCTGGCGGTATCCGGCGAACGAGCAAATAAACACGTCATCATTGTCACCCTCAGGCCCTGGTCGTCACCCACCCCGGACTCTTCATGCCTTCATCGCCTTTCTCTCCAGCCAACATCAACGCGTCGTGGTTGCCTTCCTCCCCCCCCCCCTACCCCCAACATCATAACGTCGTGGTCCTTTTCCTCTCAAGCCAACATGGGCGCTTCTGCCCTCCCGAATGGCGTCGACGAGGTAGGCGAGGCCTAGGTCGTCGCGAACATGTAGTATTTTTTCAATGTTTGACTTTACACTATGTTACTAATTGAAATGAGATGGTAATGTAAATCCTTAACTTAATAAGTATATAGTAGTTTCGTGCATAAATTCGTGCAAACTAGAATAAAGCAATTTGATTCTGTGCTTGAATTATTTATGCATCACACATAGTTGTCTCATCATTAATGAACTGATTATATTCGTGATGATGTTGTGCAGTGTTTGGATTGATCGGAGATTTTATTTAAACATGTGTAGAAGGAGCAAGAAACTAGTTATGACGGTGATGATTGCGGTAACGAGAATGGATTCTCGTCAATGAATGTGAACAAACCTGACGAGGAGAAGTATATGAGTCTGGATGAATCATAGAGTGGTAATGTAAGTTTCGTGAACATTGACAACAACATTAAACCCAAACAAATGCATTGACACTTACATGTATTTTTGTGAATTTATACAAGGACATGTCGTTGATGCCAATGAGGTTATGGATATAGATGAGTCTTATGTTGAAACCGAGACCCATGCACATTTAAAATTATGTAGGGCAAGGAATGGCATAACAAATTTATTACCACTTACATGACTTATTTTAGATCTGCGAAGATGGATACGGATGGGGACAATGAGCGGAATATTGTCGATGATGACAGTGACCACCACCCGTCAAGAGTAGCCACGATGTACAACAAAGCTAGAGCCCATAATGGTTTATGGCTGTGCAGGTAAGCCACGAGTCTTAAAGTATCCATGCGTCTCTTCGTGCCTGTGTGGAACATTCCGCGTGAATACTCGCACTTTTCCAGCAACACCTAGGCTACCACTGGGTCCTCCAGTGTGTCGTTAAACCCATTTCCACCCAAAGGTACATTGCATCATGAGGTCTTGAAAATCTTGAAGTCTTGAGGTCTTGATCATAAATTAATTCTCACAACTCTCGTGATAAATACTCAACCAATCCTGTCTACTAAAAAGCATAGCCAAAATAAAATATCATTTCCCAGAGCCAAAGTTACAAGGGTTTATGGGGTGCCTACCACATGATACTACTCAAGAACCAAGTTTCCAATTACCTACGTTGCATGCAATGGTGGAAAACGTTAAACTAATGCAATGAAAATCATAGGTAATACATGATTAATGTGGACTTGCCTTGATGATGATCTTCGAACACGAATACGTGCATGGGAAGCCTGTCATCAAACCTGATCATCCTCCCCTAACAACGATGATGAACAATTTGCGTGAGTGGTACATGAAAACCAGCAGGGATTCTGGGAGATACACTATGTATGTGGCAGTGAAACCAGAGCACGAATTCATTGGACTCAGCATGATGCCTATTGAATTTGTGGTCTTATTTCAGGTATTCAATCAATGGGCCCTCGACAAACAACTCTTGACTAGCTACTATCTGTAAGTATTACATCTTTAGTTAAGTCTCTAGCTCAGCTCGTTCATTGCATGCATATATAATCATCATCACTATTTATGCAGATTGAAGATCGTCAAATGGAAAAAAAGGAATCTTCGACGTTGGGTTCATTAGCCCAGATGCCGTACATGAATGGTCGATACGAAATGAAACCAAAGTGAACGAGAAGAACTTGCTAAAGTCGTTCTTTACACATCAAAACAAAAGGGAAATACTCTTTCCTTACAACTTCAAGTGGGTGTTGCTGTCTTCTCTGTACTCGGTTTCGTTTACTCGAGGTTAAGTAATATAATTGATGAGTTATATATGCATGCGCAATTTCCACTATATTCTGCTATCCATTAAGCTTGACGGGGCATTAGTAATTGTCTTAGACTCGAGACGTAAAGATCCCAAGAATTATGTGGACATGACTGCAATGCTCAAGAAGTAAGTTCAGTCATTACCGGGACCAGATCGGCATGCAACTTTCGTTAATTACCATGCTTGCTTATGAGTTTGATTGAACTCTATTCTCGTAAAGTGCTTGTACCAGGAAGAAGGGACTGTTTTATGTGGATACTACGTATGTGAGTTCATTCGCCAGTCGACCTATGAGCGGGGCTTCTCTGACAAACAATTTGAAGTATGTAAATAATATTCACAATTTTATTTCATATATTACGTTGCCATCAATGTTGAGTTTTATTCAAATATATGCATGTATTGACCCCCTTCTTTAAATTAGATCTGACAGATGCGGGATGAATTCCTACCACATGATCGCATATGAGCAATTCAAGAGGAATTGGTGAATTCAAGAGGAATTGGTGGGATTCTTTCTTGACCACGTCATACCTAAACATGGAGAATACTATGTGAATTTGTGATTAGATCTTAGGGATTGTAAGAGATCTTATATTGTATATATGTAGCTAGTAGCGTCGGATAGATATACGAAAACTTGTTGTTCGACCAATCTCTCGGAGAAAGAGAGGTCGATAACTTCTCTCTGTATATGTTCATGATGATCTTGTGTACTTAATGGTTCCTTCATTTGCTTACTAGTTAGCATGTCGAGTTATCTCTATCGTAGCAAGCTAGCGTCGACCAAGCATGGAGAAAGAAAGGACAGTTCTCTCTATCAGCTGGCTAACACAATATGAAACCCCTAAATTAACCCGAGACTAAAGGTCCTCCTCCTTGGGATCCCCGTAGAGGCCATGTGAAGCCCCTTCTATCCCGGTTCGTAAGTAAACCGGGACTAAAGGATTGGGGCTTTAGTCCCGACCTTTTAGTCCTGGTTCCAGAACCAGGGCTAATGGGCCTCTAGAACCGGGACAAATGGGCCGTTTCTACTAGTGTGAGCTGGTCGAGGTTGGGAGGGTTTAGGTGGTGGGCGGAACTCCGACGACGTCGTTGTGTCGGCGTGAGGCATGGAGAGGGGGGTTAGGGGCGGAACGGGGTGTAGAGGCTGGGCTTATATAGCCACGGGGTCGAGAGCATGGGAAGGATGGGAAGCGCGCGGGATTTGGCTCACTCCGGTGAGATCCCGTTGGGAAGGAAAGAGAGACGGAGGAAGGAAGGAAGTGACCAAGAGGGGATTCGGTCAGGTGGGGTGGGGCCGGGCGTCAATGGCGAAGAGAGAGAGAGAGGGAGAGGCGTCGGTGGCCGATCCATAAGCGCTTTGGGTCCGATTCAGAGGGGATTGGGCCACATCTGCAAACGGGACACACTGTTTCTTTCCTAACAAATGCTATGTTGTTTCCTTTCTTTTAAACCTTTTCCCTTTATTAAAAACATGAAATAAAAATTAAAAAAGGTAAATAAATATAGAGGCAAATATAGAAGTTTTATACATCAAAATTATCAGAAAAAGAAATGGAAACTCTTGAACATTTTTCCAGGGCAATAATAATTATTTGAAAAAATGCTTTGTCAAAAAATGCCGAAATGGATTAAATTCCCATTTCAAATAATTTGCAATAACCCCCCTCGTTCGAATGGTCAAATGGCTTTAAAAAATAACCCTAAAATGCAGGGTTATGTTCCTCCTCTCAAATTCAAAATTTTCAGAGGTTTCACTATTTGAATTCGAATGAAAGCAAATAATAGAATAGAGGTTTCAGCTAACACCATAGAGCTTTCAACTTCACCCCACTTCAACAAAGCAAATACAAACAATATGATGGATGCATAACTATTATTATAACATGCCAAAATGAAATTTTAGGAAGTTACATGCTATGAGATATATTCGTCACAAGTAAATGGTTTACAATACCGACGAAGTAAACATTTGCATAATTCTTTAGACCATCAGAGTATTGAGTTCCTTCTTACTTGCTTCGTGAAGTTTGGGATTTATTAAACGTCATATGTAGGTGGCAATTGCAGCTGCTTACGGGTTCACGGAAAAGTATTACAAGTAACTTGGTAGCTCAAGATTGGGATTTTGTCCTCCTACGATGCAGAGATATTCCTAGGGCCCTCTTGTTGTTACGGTATCCATCATCGTCTGGCCAAACACAATGTGATTTGAGCATAGGTATGCTAAAACATGGAAGTGAGAAAAGAGAACAAGACTGGTAATGAGGTAACTGGCATAGTGGACAAGTTGTTGATCCATGAGGATGTTGACAAGTCTCACCTTAGGTGTTTGTATCATATTGTGAAGCAACAGGGATAGCACACGACAAATTACTAGTTCGCTCGAATATTCATTTGTGTGGGTATAGGGATCAATATGTCTGTCCACGACAAAGTGTTTCGGGTCATGTCTATACTTCACCTAACCTATAGTTTGACAAAGTGTTTCTGCTGAATACAAGACACGGAGTCTGAGAGAAAGTCATTGGAAAAGTTTTGGAACAAAACGGAAAGGTTCTGGAGAGAACAACGGAAAAGTTTCAGTAAAACCGAAAAGTTGTTTCGCAGTAAACGATTAATTGAAAAAGGATTTTGGCATATGCCTCCAACTTTTTGGAAGTGTGGTACGTCTCCATCGTATCTAATTTTCCAAACACATTTGCCCTTGTTTTGGACTCTAATTTGCTTGAATGAAACTAACCCGGACTGACGTTGTTTTCAGTAGAATTACCTTGGTGTTATTTTCGTCCAGAAATAAAAGTTCCCGAATTGACCTAAAAATTTATGGAGAATATTTTTGGAATTAATAAATAATACTAGTGAAAGAATCAACCAAAGGGGGGCACCCACAAGTGGCAAGCCTGCAGCACCTAGAAGTCTTGTGGGCCCCCTGTTGCTCAACCGACCTCAATTCCACTACTATTTATTCCTATTTGCGGAGAAAAAAATCAGAGAAAAGAGTTCATCATGTTTAACGATACGGAGCCGCCGCCACCTCCTGTTCTTCCTTGGGAGGCCAGATCTTGAGTCTGTTTTGGCTCCGAAGAGGGGAAATCGATGCCATCGTCATCACCAACCATCCTTCATCACCAATGCCATGATGCTCTCCGCCGTTCGTGAGTAATCCCATCGTAGGCTTGCTGGACGGTGATGGGCTGGATGAGATTTATCATGTAATCGAGTTAGTTTTTTTAGGGTTTGATCCCTAGTATCCACTATGTTCTCAGATTGATGTTGTTATGACTTTGCTATGCTTAATGCTTGTCACTAGTGCCTGAGTACCATGATTTCAGATCTGAACATATTATGTTTTCACGAATATATATGTGTTCTTGATCCTATGTTGCAAGTTGTAGACAACTATTACGAGTTATGATCAGCATCCCCCAGGGTGACAATAATCGGGATTCTATCCGGTGATTACCGTAGTTTGAGGAGTTCATGTATTCACTAAGTGCTAATGCTTTGGTCTGGTTCTCTATTGAAAGGAGGCCTCAATATCCCTTAGTTTCCATTAGGACCCCTCTGCCATGGGAGGATAGGCCAAAAGATGTCATGCAAGTTCATTTCCATAAGCACGTATGACTATATATGGAATACATGCCTACATTATATTGAAGAATTGGAGATAGTTCTCTGTCACTTTATGTTATAACTGTTGCATGATGAATGCCATCCGACATAATTATCCATCACTAATCCATTGCCTACGAGCTTTCCACATATTGATCTCTGCGAAGTTACTTTTCCATTGTTACTGTTACAATCATGACAGAACTGCTACTGTCACTTTTGCCATCATTATTGTTACTCCCATACTACTCTGCTATTGAATAATTTCCTGCAGATATTAAGTCTTTCAGGTGCGGCTGAATTGACAACTCAGCTGCGAATACTCGAGAATATTGTTTGGCTCCCCTTGTGTCGAATCAATAAATTTGGGTTGAATGCTCTACCCTCGACAATTGTTGTGATCCCCTATACCTGTGGGTTATCAAGACCTTTTTCTGGCGTCGTTGTCGGGGAGCATAGCCCTATTCTCTGAGTCACTTGGGATTTATATCTGTTGATCACTATGAAGAATCTGAAAGATCCAAAAACCAAGATCTATCCCTCTACTACGAGGGGAGGTAAGGAACTGCCATCTATCTCTACACTTGATTCACCTTCTGTTATGAGTAAGTTTGCTACACCACCACCTGCTAGTAATTCTGATATGTCGCAAGTAATTGATGACGCCACTTCTGCTACGCATGATGCTTATGATGATACTTTGCTTGATAATACTGTGCCACTAGGTGAATTTCTTGATGAACAAATGGCTAGAGTCAATGCTGAAAATTGTGATATTTCTGAAACTGATGAAATTATTGAAACTGAACACTATGACACACCTGCTAGACCTAGCCCTCCTAGATATGAATTGCCTGATATTCCCGAGGGTTATGTTATAGAAGGAGAGGTAGCTAGGGACTTTCTTGCTTGTAAGGATAGAGATGATCTTAATAAATTACTATGCAAGTGGAAAGAAAAATCTTTGAATGCTAGAATGAAATATGATCCTAAGTTCGCTACTTCACCTATCTTTGTTAATGATAAGGATTACGAATTCTCTATCGATCATGAGCTAATTACTTTGGTTGAATCTGATCCTTTCCATGGCTATGAATTTGAAATTGTTGTGGCACATATCATGAAACTGAATGATATAACCACCCTATTTACTGATGAGGAAAAAAATCGTTATTACTATGTTCTCAAGTTGTTTCCTTTCTCATTAAAGGGTGATGCTAAGATATGGTTCAACTCTCTTGCTCCTGGTTGTGTGCATAGCCCCCAGGATATGATATATTACTTATCTAAAAAATATTTTTCTGCCCATAAGAAACAAGCTGCCTGGAAGGAAATATTTAACTTTATGCAAATTGAAGAAGAGAGTCTCCCACAAGCTTGGGGGGCTTCTCTAGTTACTTAATGCTTTGCCTGATCATCCTCTCAAGAAAAATGAAATACTTGATATCTTTTATAATGGACTAACCGATGCTTCTAGGGACCACCTAGATAGTTGTGTTGGTTGTGTTTTTAGGCAACGAACTGTTGAACAAGCTGAGCTACTATTAAACAATATATTGAGAAATGGTAATGATTGGACTATTCCCGAGCCACCTCCAAAGCCAACTCCGAAGAAAAGAGGTATTCTATTCTCATTCCTGAAGATATTCAAGAGGCAAAGAAATCTATGAAATAGCATTGAAGAAAAAGGATGATGAGGATTTTGAGCGCTTTGTTGAAATGCCTAGACCTGTTTTTTGCATATGCGCTTGACTGATATTTTGAAAATGTCTCCTTATGCTAAGTATATGAAAGATAAGGTGACTAATAAAAGGAAGATACCGGAAGCTGAAATTTCCACCATGCTTGCTAATTATACTTTTAAGAGTGGAGTACCAAAGAAATTAGGAGATCCAGGAATACCAACTATACCATGCTTTATTAAAGGGAATTATGTTAAAACTGCTTTATGTGATTTGGGAGCTGGTATTAGTGTTATGCCTTTCTCTTTATATCGTAGAGTTGATTTGAATAAGTTGACACCTACTGAAATCTCTTTGCAAATGGCTGATAAATCAATCGCTCTATCTATCGGTACTTGTGAGGATGCACCTGTCATAGTTGCAAATGCTACTATCTTAACAGACTTTGTTATTCTTGATATTCCCGAGGACGACAGTATGTCGATCATCCTTGGTAGACCCTTTTTGAATACTGCAGGGGCTGTTATAGATTGCAACAAAGGTAATTTCACTTTTCATATTAATGGTAATGAGCATACGGTACACTTTCCGAAGAAACAACCTCAAGTTCATAGTATTAACTCTATTTAAAAAATTCCAGCGAATATTATTGGAGACTTTGAATTCCCTCTTCCTACTGTCAAGAAGAATTATGATACACTTATTGTCGGGGACATGCATATCCCCATTGAGGTAACTTAATCTTATTCAAAAATTCTTTGGTTCCATGTTACTCGAAAGTAGTTCGTTAATAAGACTTGATCAACCTTATTGATGGATTCCTTTGAATAAGCATGAGAGGGATGAATTTAGAAAGCACAACTTTCTGTACCCAACCTTTAATTTCTATTAGTTAGATTAAATTAAGCAAAAATTCTATTATTTTTTCTGTTTTCTGAGTTTTCCGTGCAATAGAAAATGGCCTGAAAATAAAAGTTCTTCAAAAGCCCTGAAAATGTAGTATGATTTTTTCTGGAATATTTAAAAATTTCTGGCACTGAACACACAACAGGGAGCTGCACCAGTGGGTCACAAGACCACAAGGCGCGGCCACGGTGTGGCCGCGCCTAACAGGCTTGTGGGTCCCACGTGGCCCCCCTTAACTTATTCCAGCACCCATCTACTTCATCTTACTCTAGAAAAAATCCCACCAACGCTCAAACCCGTGTTCTAGCTCATTTTGCTGCCATTTTCGATCTCCTTGTGCAAAGCTTCATTCGCAAAACTGTTTTGGGAGATTGTTCTTCGGTATGTGACTCCTCCAATGGTCCAATTAGATTTTGTTCTAGTGCTTTATATATTGCAAATTTTGCTGTTGTGGTGACCTTGGTCTGGAGCTTGCATGTCAAATTTGTATGGTCCCAAGTAGTTTTGATGCATGATATAGCCTCTAGGCACTTGTGGGAGTAGTTGCTATTAGTTTTGTCGAGTTTTGTGCACCTTTATTCTTGGGTCACTAAACATTTCAGAATTTTTCAGAGAAAGAAATGTTGAGTAGATTGTTAAGACGCTCTTCAAGCCGGAGTTCTAAGGAAGATGAAAATGAGATGAAGGAGAAACCCAAGTATAATCTTCCTTGCATCATAGAAGTTCAACCATGTCAATGGCCATGTGACACATTCTTGAGGGCGGCCGGAATTTATGAAGATTTCTATTATTTGGCTGAGAGTGCAGGCCTCACCGACTTCCGTGTTGGGAGACGTAGTAGTAAATCAAAAATTTCCTACGTGTCACCAAGATCAATCTATGGAGAAACCAGCAAACGAGCAAGGGGGGAGTGCATCTTCATACCTTTGAAGATCGCAAAGAGGATCCATTACTAGAACGCAGTTGGTGGAGTCGTACTCACAGCGATTCAGATCATGGTCCATACCGATCTAAGCACCGAACAACGGTGCCTCCGTGTTCAACACACGTGTAGCCTGGTGACGTCTCCTACATCTTGATCCAGCAAGGAGGAAGGAGCGGTTGAGGGAGAGCTCCGGCAGCACGACGGCGTGGTGACGGTAGAGCTGCGTGGTACTCCGGCAGGGCTTCGCCAAGCACTACGGAGGACGAGGACGAGGAGGGGTAGGGCTGCTCCGAGAGAGGAAGAAACTTCTGTGTATGTCAGCCCCCAAAACCCCACTATATATATAGGAGGAGAGGAAGGAGGGGGCGCACCCCTTGGGTTCCCACCCTAGGGGTGGCGGTATCCCTAGATGGGGCTTGGTGCGGAGGCCAGAGAGGGAGAGGGAGGGGCGGCGCCCTAGGTGGGCCTAGGACCCATTTGAGCCTAGGGTTTGCCCCCTCTCCTCCTTGTGCTACTCCTTTGGGCCTTGGTGGGAGGTGTACCAGCCCACTCTGGGGCTGGTCCCTTCCACCTTCAGCCCACGCATCCCTCTGGTGCTGGTGGCCCCACCTGGTGGATCCCCGGAACCCTTCCGGTGGTCCCGATACGTTACCGGTGATGCCCGAAACACTTCCGGTGACCAAAACCTCACTTCCTATATATGAATCTTTACATCCGGATCATCCCGGGACTCCTCATGATGTCCAAGATCTCATCCGGTACTCCTAACAAGCTATGGTAATCACGTACACTATTTCCCTATAACCCTAGCGTCATTGAACCTTAAGTGTGTAGACCCTACGAGTTCGGGAGGCATGTAGACATGACCGAGACACCTCTCCAGTCAATAACCAACAGTGGGATCTAGATAACCATGTTGGCTCCACATGCTCTAAGATGATCTCATCAAATGAACCATGATGTCGGAGATTAAATCAATCCCGTATACAATTCCCTTTGTCTACCGGTATGATACTTGCCCGAGATTCGGTCATCGGTATCCCTATACCTTGTTCAATCTCGTTACCGGCAAGTCTTTTTACTCGTTACATAACACATCATCCCGTGGCTAACACCTTAGTCACATTGAGCTCATTATGAGGATGTCTTACCGAGTGGGCCTAGAGATACCTCTCCGTCACACGGAGTGACAAATCCCAGTCTCGATTCGTGCCAACCCAACAGATACTTTCGGAGATACCCGTAGTGTACCTTTATAGCCACCCAGTTACGTTGTGACGTTTGGCACATCCAAAGTATTCCTACGGTATCCGGGAGTTGCACAATCTCATGGTCTAAGGAAACAATACTTGACATTAGAAAAGCTTTAGCAGACGAACTACACAATCTTGTGCTATGCATAGGATTGGGTCTTGTCCATCACATCATTCTTCTAATGATGTGATCCCGTTATCAATGACATCCAATGTCCATGGCCATGAAATCGTGACCATATATTGATCAACGAGCTAGCCAACTAGAGGCTCACTAGGGACATGTTGTGGTCTATGTATTCACACATGCATTACTATTTCCGCTTAATACAATTATAGCATGAACAATAGACAATTATCATGAAAAAGGAAATACAATAATAACCATTTTATTATTGCCTCTAGGGCATATTTCCAACAGTCTCCCACTTGCACTAGAGTCAATAATCCAGTTACATTGTGATGAATCGAATACCCATAGAGTTCTGCTGTTGATCATGTTTTGCTCGTGAAAGAGGTTTAGTCAATGGATCTTCAACATTCAGATCCGTATGTACTTTACAAATGTCTATATCTCCTTCTTGAATGTAATCACGAATAGAGTTGAAGCGGCGTTTGATGCGTGTTGTCTTCTTGTGAAACCTGTGCTCCTTCCAAGGGCAATAGCTCCAGTGTTGTCACAGAATAGAGTCATCGGGCCCGATGCACTAGGAATCACTCCTATGTCGGTGATGAACTCCTTCATCCGGACTCCTTCGTTTGCTGCTTCCGAAGCAGCTATGTACTCTGCTTCACATGTAGATGTCGCCATGATGCTTTGCTTGCTGCTGCACCAGCTGACTGCCCCTTCGTTCAAAATAGACATGTATCCGGTTTGTGACTTGGGGTCGTCCGGATCTGTGTCGAAGCTAGCATTAGCGTAACCCTTTACGACAAGCTCTTCGGAACCTCCATATATGAGAAACATGTCCTTATTCCTTTTCAGGTACTTTAGGATATTCTTGACCGATGTCCAGTGTTCCGCTCCGGAATCACTTTGGTACCTCCCTACCAAACTTATGTCAAGGTTCACATAAGGTCTAGTACATAGCATGGCATACATAATAGAGCCTATGGCTGAAGCATAGGGGATGACACTCATATCTTCTCTATCCTTTGTCGTGGTCGGGCATTGAGTCGTACTCAATATCACACACTATAACACAGGCAAGAAACCCTTCTTGGACCGATCCATATTGAACTTCTTCAATATTTTCTCAAGGTGTGTGCTTTGTGAAAGACCTATGAGGCGTCTCGATCTATCTCTATAGATCTTGATGTCTAATATGTAAGCAGCTTCTCCAAGGTCCTTCATTGAAAAACACTTATTCAAGTAGGCCTTTATGCTTTCCAAAAGTTCTATATTATTTCCCATCAACAATATGTCATCCACATATAATATGAGAAATGCTACAAAGCTCCCACTCACTTTCTTGTAAATACAGGGTTCTCCATAAACATGTATAAATCCAAAATCTTTAATCACCTCATTATAGCGAATGTTCCAACTCCGAGATGCTTGCACCAGCCCATAGATGGAGCACTGGAGCTTGCATACCTTGTTAGCATCTTTAGGATCGACAAAACCTTCCAGTTGCATCATATATAGTTCTTCCTTAAGGAAGCCATTAAGGAATGTTGTTTTGACGTCCATTTGCCAGATCTCATAATCATAAAATGCGGCAATTGCTAACATGATTCGGACGGACTTCAGCATTGCTACGGGTGAGAAAGTCTCATCGTAGTCAACTCCTTGAATTTGTCGATAACCCTTAGCAACAAGCCAAGCTTTATAGATGGTCACATTACCATCCGCGTAAGTCTTCTTCTTAAAGATCCATTTATTTTCTATGGCTCGTTTATCATTAGGAAAGTCCACCAAAGTCCATACTTTGTTCTCATACATGGATCCTATCTGGGATTTCATGGCATCAACCCATTTGTTGGAATCCAGACCCGCCATCGCTTCTTCATAGTTCGAAGGTTCACTGTTGTCCAACAATATGATCTCTAGGACAGGGTTGTCGTACCACTCTGGAGCGAAACGTGTCCTAGTGGACCTTCGAATAGCAACTTGATCTGAAGTTTCATGATCATCATCATTAACTTCCTCTCCAGCTAGTGCAGGCTCCACATAAACAACTTCTTGTGTTACGCTACTCTCCGGTTCGAGTGGAGGTTCAGTTACCTCATCAAGTTCTATTTTCCTCCCACTTACTTCTTTCGAGAGAAACTCTTGTTGGTGAAAGTTGCATGGGAAACAAAAAATTACCTATGCACACACAAGATCTATCCATGGTGATGAGCATCTACGAGAGGGAGCATGGATCTGCGTACCCTTGTAGATCGCTAAGCGGGAAGCGTTAAGAAACGCGGTTGATGTAGTCGAACGTCTTCGCGATCCAAATCGCCGAGCATCCCGCGATCCAATCACGATCCGTCCTGATCTAGCACCGAACGGACGGCACCTCCACGCTCAGCACATGTACGGCTTGATGACGATCTCTGCCTCTTGATCCAGCAAGAGGGAGCGGAGAGGTAGACGAGTTCTCTGGCAACACGATGGCGTTGCGGCGATGGTGGTGGAGCTATTCCGGTAGGGCGTCGCCTAAGCATTGCAGAAAACGATCTAGAGGAGAAACTATGCACTAGAGGAGAGGGCAGCATGTGGCAAAAATTCTATGCCAAAAAAGCCTAAAACCTCTAGTATATATAAGAGGAAGAGAGGAGGAGGTTTGGCCCAAGGGCCAAGCCCTCTAGGCTTTGCCCGAAGGTGCGAGGGAGTGTTGAGGAACGTTGCATGGGAAACAAATATTTTCCTACGCACACTAAGATCTATCCATGGTGATGAGCATCTACTAAAGGGAGAGTGGATCTACATACCCTTGTAGATCGCTAAGCGGGAAGCGTTAAGAAACGCGGTTGGTGTAGTCGAACGTCGTCGCGATCTAAATCGCCGAGCGTTTCGCGATCTCATCACGATCCGTCCCGCGATCCAATCACGATCCGTCCCGCGATCTCGTCACGATCCGTCCCGCGAACTCATCACGATCGATGCCGCGAACTGATCACGATCCGTGCCGCGAACTCATTTAGATCCGTCCGATTAGCCCGAAACTTTTCCGGCGACCAAAATGGGACTTCCAATATATCAATCTTTACCTCCGGACCATTCCAGAGCTCCTCGTGACGTCCTGGATCTCATCCGGGACTCCGAACAACCTTCGGTCACCACCATACGTAACTCTATACTACCGAAACGTCACCAAACCTTAAGTGTGCAGACCCTGCGGGTTCGAGAACTATGTAGACATGACCGAGACACCTCTACGATCAATAACCAATAGCGGGCCCTATATGACCATATTGGTTCCTACGTATTCTACGAAGATCTTTATCGGTCGAACCTCTATGTCAAGGATTCATTTAATCCCGTATGATGTTCCCTTTGTTCTTCGGTATGTTACTTGCACGAGATTCGATCGTCGGTATGTCCATACCTAGTTCAACCTCGTTACTGGCAAGTCTCTTTTACTCGTTCCGTAATACAAGATCCCATGACTAACACTTAGTCACATTGCTTGCAAGGCTTATTATGATGTTGCATTACCGAGTGGGCCCTGAGATACCTCTCCGTCACACGGAGTAACAAATCCCAGTCTTGGTCCATGCCAATTCAACAAACACCATCGGAGATACCTGTAGAGCACCTTTATAGTCACCCAGTTACGTCGCGACATTTGATACACACAAGGCACTCCTCTGATGTCCGTGAGTTGCATGATCTCATGGTCATAGGAACATATACTTGACATGCAGAAAACAGTAGCAATAAACTGACATGATCATATGCTACGTTTGTAGTTTGGGTCTTGTCCATCACATCATTCTCCTAATGATGTGATCCTGTTATCAAATGACATCTCATCTCCATGGCTAGGAAACCTTAACCATCTTTGATCAACGAGCTAGTCCATTAGAGGCATACTAGGGACATGGTTTTGTCTATGTATCAACACATGCATCTAAGTCTCCGATCAATACAATTTATAGCATGGATAATAAACGATTATCATGAACAAGGAAATATGATAATAAATAATTTATTATTGCCTCTAGGGCATATTTCCAACAGTCTCCCACTTGCACTAGAGTCAATAATCTAGTTCACATCACCATGTGATTCGCATTGTTATAAATCTAACATCCAATGAGTTCTGGGGATCGATCATGCTTTGCAAGTGAGAGAGGTCTTATAGTCAACGGGTCTGCGACAGTCAGATCCGTGTGTACTTTGCAAATTTCTATGTCAAACCGTAAACGCTGCTACCACACTCCACTTGGTACTATTCCAAATGGCTGCTCCACTATACGTATCCAGATTGCTACTACGAGTCATCCGGATCGGTGTTAAAGCTTGCATCGACGTAACTCTTTACGACGAACTCTTTATCACCTCCATAATCGAGAAACATCTCCTTAGTGTTTTAGTTACTAAGGATAATCTTGACCGCTATCCAGTGCTCCATTCCAGGATCACTTTGAAACCTTCTGGCCATACTTATGGCAAGGCTGACATCGGGTCTTGTGCACAGCATTGCATAGATGATAGAGCCTATAGCTGAAGCATAGGAGATGACACTCATCTTTTCTCTATCTTCTGTAGTCACTGGGCATTGAGTCTTACTCAACTTTATACCTTACAAATCAGGCGAGAACTCTTTCTTTGACTGATCCATTTTGAACTCTTTCAAAATCTTGTCAAGGTATGTAGTCATTGAAAGTCTCATCAAGTATCTTGATCTGTCTCTATAGATCTTGATGCTCAACAATTAGGTATCTTTATCCAGGTCTTCCTTTGAAAAACTCTTTCCAAACAACCGTTTATGCTCTCCAGAAATTCTACATCATTTCCGAATAGCAATATGTCATCCACATATACTTATCAAAAACTCTATAGTGCTCCCACTCACTTTATTGCAAATACAAGTTTCTCATAAACTTTGTATAGACTCAAAAACATTGATCACCTCATCAAAGTGTATATTTCAACTCCGAGATGCTTGCTTCAGTTCATAGAAGAATCGCTGAAGCTCGCACATCTATTCGCATCTTTAGGACTGACAAAACCTTCTGGTTGTATCTCATACAACCTTTCCTTAAGGAAGGAAACGATGTTTTGGCATCCATCTGCCAGATTTTATAATTGAAAAATGCAGCAACTGCTAACTTAATTCCAACAGACTTTAGCATCGCTACGAGTGAGAAAGTCTCATCACAGTAAACTCTTTGAACTTGTCGTAAACTACTTTGCAACAGGTCAAGCTTTACAAATGGTAACATTTACCATCAGCGTCTGTCTTCATTTTAAAGATCCAGTTAAACTTTAACGACCAGCCGTCCAACGAGCAAGTCCACCAAAGTCTAGACTTGGTTTTCATACATGGATCCTTTCTTGGATTTCATGGCCTCTAACCATTTGTTGGTTTCCGGACCCATCATCGCTTCTCCATAGTTCGTAGGTTCATCGTTGTCCAACAACATGACCTCCAAGACAGGGTTGTCGTACCGCTCAGTAGCAGTACACATCCTTGTCGACCTACGAAGTTCGATAGTAACTTGATCCGAAGCTTCATGATCATCATCATTAACTTCCTCTTCAACTGATGTAGTCTTCACAGAAACATCTTTCTGCGCTGCGCCACTTTCTGGTTGAAGTGAAGGTTCAATAACCTCATCAAGTTCTATTTTCCTCGTAGGTCGATAGTAACTTGATCTGAAGCTTTATGATCAACATCATTAACTTCCTCTTCAACTGACGAAGGCTTTACAGAAACATCTTTCTGCGCTGCGCTACTTTCTGGTTGAAGCAGATGTTCAATAACCTCATCAAGTTCTATCCTCCTCCCACTCAATTCTTTCAAGAGAAACCCTTTCTCGAGAAAGGACCCCGTTTTAGCAACAAACATTTTATGCTTGGATCTGAGATAGAAGGTTCACCCAACTGTTCTTAGGGTATTCTATGAAGATGCAATTGTGCGCTTTGGGTTCGAGCTCATTAGGTGAAAACATTTTCCACACAAGCGTCGTAGCCCCAAGCATTAAGAAATGACAGCTTAGGTTTCTATCAAACCAAAATTCACACGGTGTCATCTCAACGAATTTAGATGGTGCCCTATTTAAAGTGAATGTAGTTGTATCTAATGCATAACCCCAAAATTATAGTAACAAAATGATAAGAGACATCATAACATGCATCATATCAAATAGAGCATGACAATGACGTTCGGACATACCATCACACTATGGTGTTCCAGGTGGCGTGTGTTGTGAAACAACTTTCACATTGTCTAAAGTTGTATGCCAAACTCGTAACTCGGATATTCACCTCCACGATCATATCGCAGATACTTTTATCTTCTTGTCACGATGATCTTAAACTTCACTCTGAATTTGCTTGAACTTTTCAAACGATTCAGACTTGTGTTTCATTAAGTAAATATACACTATATCTACTTAAATCATCAGTGAAGGTAAGAAAATAACGATATCCACTACATGCTACAAGACTCACTGGATTGCATACATCAACATGTATCATTTCCAATGAATCACTTGCCCGCTCCATCCAATGGGGCTTTTTTAGTCATCTTGCCCAACAGGCAGGGTTCGCATGTCTCAACCGATTCGAAATCGAATGAGTCCAAAGATCCATCAGCATGGAGTTTCTTCATGCGCTTTATTCCAATATGACATTTAGCGGCAGTGCCACAAGTATGTGGTACTATCATTATTAACTTTGTATCTTTTGACATCAATGTTATGAACATGTGTATTAGTACGATCAAGATTTCAACAAACCATTCTCACTGGGTGCATGACCATTGAAGGTATTATTCAGGTAAATAGAATAACCATTATTCTCTAACTTAAATGAATAACCGTATTGCAATAAACATGATCTAATCATGTTCATGCTCAACGCAAAACACCAAATAACATTTATTTAGGTTCGTCACTAATCCTGAAGGTAGAAAGAGCGTGTAATGTTGATCTCATCAACCTCGGAAGCATTTCCAACACACATCGTCACCTCACCCTTAGCTTAGTGTTCCGTTTATTCCGTAGCTTTTATTTCGAGTTACTAACATTTAGCAACCGAACCGGTATCCAATACCTTGGTGCTACTTGGAGTACTAGCAAGGTACACATAAATAACACATATATCAAATATACTTCTGTCGACGTTGCCAGCCTTCTTATCTACCAAGTATTTAGGGTTGTTCTGCTAGCGACCTTTCTCCTCATAATTGAAGCACCTAGTCTCGGGTATGGGTTCAACTTTGGGTTGCTTCACTGGAGCAGCAACTGACTTGCCATCCATGAAGTTTCCCTCCTTGCCCTTGCCCTTCTCGAAACTAGTGGTTATACTAACCATCAACACTTGATGCTCCTTCTTGATTTCTACCTTCGCGGTGTCAAACATCGCAAACAGCTCAGGGATCATTAATTCTATCCCTGGCATTCAATAGTTCATCACCAAGTTCTAGTAGCTTAGTGAAAGTGAATTGGAAGACTATATCAATCACTATCTTATCTGGAAGATGAACTCCCACTCGATTCACGCGATTGTAGCACCCAGACAATCTGAGCACATGCTCAACGATTGAGCTATTCTCGTTCATCTTGCAGGCAATGAATCTTGTTGGAGATCTCATATCTCGCAACAAGGGAATGAGCCTGAGATCCTAATTTCAGCTCTTAGAACATCTCATATGTTCCATGACGTTCAAAACGTTTCGGAGCCTCAATTCTAAGCCGTAATGCATGACGCACTAAACTATCAAGTAGTCATCAGAACGTGCCTGTCAGATGTTCACAACATCTACAGACGACGCTAGAGGGGTTGGCGCACCGAGCGGTGCACTAAGGACATAAGCCTTCTGTGCAGCAACGAGGACAATCCTCAGATCACGGAGCCAGTCCGCAATATTGCTACCATCATCTTTCAACTCTATTTCTCTAGGAACATATAAAAATTCAAGGGAGCTACAGCGCGAGCAAGTAATCTACAACATAATTTGCAAAGACACTACTGACTATGTTCATGATAATGAGTTCAATTAATCATATTACTTAAGAAATCCCACTCAAATTGACATCCCTCCGGTCATCCGAGTGATACATGATCCAAATTCACCAACTCAAGTCCGATCATCACGTGAGTTGAGGTGGTTACAATGGTGAACATCATCATGTTGATCATATCTACTATATGACTCATGTTCGACCTTTCAGTCTCTTGTGTTCCGAGGCCATGTCTGTACATGCTAGGCTCGTCAAGTTTAACCCGAGTGTTCTACGCGTGCAACACTAGCTTGCACCCGTTGTATGTGAACGTAGAGTCTATCACACCCGATCATCACGTGGTATCTCAACACGATGAACTTTCGCAACGGTGCACACTCGGGGAGAACACAATTTTATCTTAAAATTTAAGTGAGGGATCACCTTATAATGCTACCGTCGTACTAAGCATAACAAGGTGCATAAAAGGATTAACATCACACGCAATTCATAAGTGACATGATATGGCCATGAACTTGTGCTTTAGATCTCCATCTTGGAAGCACCGTCATGATCTTCATCGTCACCGGCACGACATCATGATCTCCATCATCTTTGATCTCCATCAACGTGTCGCCATCAAGGTTGTCACGCCCTGCATGCTTCTACTACTATTGCTACCATTTAGTGATAAAGTAAAGCATTACATAGCGCTTAATGATTGACACGCGGGTCATACAATAATTAAATACAACCTTATGGCTCCTGCCGTTTGCCGTACTCATCGACATGCAAGTCGTGAAATTCTATACATCACATGATCATCTCATACATCACATATATCACATCATGTAATTGGCCATATCACATCACAACATACCCTGCAAAAACAAGTTTGACGTCCTCTAATTGTTGTTGCATGTTTTACGTGGCTGCTACGTGTTTCTAGCAAGAACGATTCTCACCTACGCATAAACCACAACGGTGATAGATAATTTGCTTTTCAACCATCTCAAGGACCGCCTTTGTCGAATCCGATCCAACTAAAGTCAGAGAAACTGCCACCCGCAAGCCATCTATGCAACAAGTTGCGTCGAGGGAACCGGTCTCTCGTAAGCATACGAGTAATGTTGGTCCGGGCCGCTTCATCTCACAATACCGCTGAACCAAAATCCGACCAAGGGAGGAAGCAATCTAAGCATCAACGCCCACAAACCTTTTGTGTTCTACTCGCGATCTCATCAACACATAGACCTAGCTCATGATGCCACTATTAGGGAACGTTGCATGGGAAACAAAAAATTTCCTACACACACGAAGATCTATCCATGGTGATGAGCATCTACGAGAGGGAGAGTGGATCTACATACCCTTGCAGATCGCTAAGCGGGAAGCGTTAAGAAACGCGGTTGGTGTAGTCGAACATTTTCGCGATCCAAATCGCCGAGCGTCCCGTGATCACATCACGATCCGTCCCGCGATCCAATCACGATCCGTCCCGCGATCCAATCACGATCCGTCCCGCGAACTCATCACGATCCATCCCGCGATATCATCACGATCCGTACCGCGATCTCATCACGATCCGTCTCGTGAACACATCACGAACGGTCTCGCGATCTTGTTCACGGTCCTTCCGATCTAGCGCCGAACAAACGGCACCTCCGTGTTCAGCACACGTGCAGCTTGATGACGATCTCCACCATATTGATCCAGCAAGAGGAAGTGGAGAAGGAGAAGAGTTCACCATCAGCGTGATGGCGCTCCGATGATAGTGGTGGAGCAATTCCGGCAGGGCTTCGCCTAAGCACTGTAGAAAACCGATCTAGAGGAGAAACTATGCACTAGAGGAACGGGTAGCACGTGGCTGAAAATTCTGTCCCAAAACCCGAAAATCCTGTAGTATTTATAGGAGGAGAAGAGGAGGTGTCTTGGCTGCCAAAAAGCCAGCCCTTGGGTCGGCCAAAGTGGGGAGGAGAGGAGGACTCCTCCTCCAATCCTAGTAGGACTAGGATTCCTCCTTTTTTTGGCCTTTTTCCACCTTTTTCCCTTTGGGCTTTTTCTCCCAGCCGCATGGGCCTTGTGTGGGACTTCCACCAGCCCACAAAAGGCTGGTATTTACTCTCCCACAGCACATGTAGCCTCTTGGGTCGAAATACCCCTACCGATGGTCCCCCGGTACACTACCGGTACTCCCGGTACATTACCGATGAGCCCGAAACTTTTCCGGCGACCAAAATAGGACTTCCTATATATCAATCTTTACCTCCAGTCCATTCTGGAGCTCCTCTTGACATCCGGGATCTCATCCGGGACTCCGAACAACCTTTGTTCACCACCATGAATAACTCTTTACTACCAAAACGTCACCAAACCTTAAGTGTGCAGACCTTGCGGGTTTGAGAACTATGTAGACATGACCGAGACACCTCTATGGTCAATAACCAATAGCGGGACCTGGATACCCATATTGGTTCCTACATATTATACGAAGATCTTTATCGGTCGAACCTCTATGTCAAGGATTCAGTTAATCCCGTATGATGTTCCCTTTGTTCTTCGGTATGTTACTTGCCCGAGATTCGATCCTCGGTATCTGTATACCTAGTTCAACCTTGTTACCGGCAAGTCTCTTTACTCGTTTCGTAATACAAGATCATGTGGCTAACACTTAGTCACATTGCTTGCAAGGCTTATTGTGATGTTGTATTACCCAGTGGGCCCTCAGATACCTCTCCGTCACACGGAGTAAGAAATCCCAGTCTTGGTCCATGCCAACCCAATAGACACCCTCGGAGATACCTGTAATGCACCTTTATAGTCACCCAGTTACATTGTGACGTTTGATACAAACAAGGCACTCCTCCGGTCTCCATAAGTTGCATGATCTCATGGTCATAGGAATATATACTTGACATGCACAAAATTGTAGCAATAAACTGAGACGATCATATGCTACATTTATAGTTTGGGTCTTGTCCATCACATCATTATCCTAATGATGTGATCCCATTATCAAATGACATATCATGTCAATGGCTAGGAAACCTTGACCATCTCTGATCAACGAGCTAGTCTACTAGAGGCATACTAGGGACAAAGTGTTGTCTACTTATCCACACATGTAATGTGTTTCCATTAAATACAATTATAGCATGGATAATAAACAATTATCATGAACAAGGAAATATAATAATAAACACTTTATTTATTGCCTCTAGGGCATATTTCCAACAACTCTTTCTCAAGAAAGGATCCATTCTTGGCAACAAACACTTTGCCTTCGGATCTGTGGTAGAAGGTATACCCAACAGTTTCTTTGGGGTATCCTATGAAGACGCACTTTTCCTATTTGGGTTCGAGCTTCTCAGGTTGAAGTTTCTTCACATAAATATCGCATCCCCAAACTTTCAGAAACGACAGCTTAGGTTTCTTTCCAAACCATAATTCGTACGGTGTCGTCTCAACGGACTTTGACGGTACCCTATTTAAAGTGAATGTGACAGTCCCTAATGCATATCCCCAAAATGATAGCGGTAATTCAGTAAGAGACATCATAGATCGCACCATATCCAATAGAGTGCGATTACGACGTTCAGACACACCATTTCGCTGAGGTGTGCCAGGCGGCGTGAGTTGTGAAACAATTCCTTATTTCCTTAGGTGCGTGCCAAACTCGTGACTTAAATATTCTCCAGCACGATCAGATTGTAGCCACTTTATTTTTCTGTCACATTGATTCTCTACCTCACTCTAAAATTCCTTGAACTTTCAAAGGTTTCAGACTTGTGTTTCATTAAGTAGACATAACCATATCTGCTCAAGTCATCAGTGAGGGTGAGAACATAACGGTAGCCACCACGAGCCTCGACGCTCATTGGACCGCATACATCGGTACGTATTATCTCCAACAAGTTAGTTGCTCGCTCCATTGTTCCGGAGAACGGAGTCTTGGTCATCTTGCCCATGATGCATGGTTCGCGCGTGTCAAATGATTCAAAATCAAGAGACTCCAAAAGTCCATCACCACGGAGTTTCTTCATGCGTTTGACAGCAATATGACCAAGGCGGTAGTGCCACATGTAAGTGGGACTATCGTTATCAACCTTACATCTTTTGGTACTCAGACTATGGACATGTGTAACATCACGTTCGAGATTCATCAAAAATAAAACATTGACTAGCGGGGAATGACCATAAAACATTTCTCTCATATAAATAGAACAACCATTATTCTCAGATTTAAATGAGTAGCCATCTCGCATCAAAAGAGATCCAGATAGAATGTTCATGTTGAAAGCTGGTACTAAATAACAATTATTAAGGTTTAAAACTAATCCCGAAGGTAGATGTAGAGGCAACGTACCGACGGTGATCACATCGACCTTGGAACCATTCCCGACGCGCATCGTCACCTCGTCCTTTGCCAGTCTCCGCTTATTCCGCAGCTCCTGCTTGGAGTTACAAATGTGAGCAGGTGCACCGGTATCAAATACCCAGGAGCTACTACGAGCGTTGGTAAGGTACACATCAATAACAAGTATATCACATATACCTTTAACGTTGCCGGACTTCTTATCCGCTAAGTACTTGGGGCAGTTCCGCTTCCAGTGACCGGTACCCTTGCAATAAAAGCACTCAGTCTCAGGCTTGGGTCCATTCTTGTTCTTCTTCCCGGCAACTTGCTTACCGGGCGTGGCAACAGCTTTGCCGTCCTTCTTGAAGTTCTTCTTACCCTTGCCTTTCTTGAAACTAGTGGTCTTATTGACCATCAACACTTGATGCTCCTTTTTGATCTCGACCTCTGCTGATTTCAGCATCGAGTACAACTCAGGAATGGACTTCTCCATACCCTGCATGTTGTAGTTCATCACAAAGCTCTTGTAGCTAGGTGGGAGCGACTCGAGGATTCTGTCAATAAACGAGTCTTCCGGAAGATTAACTCCTAGCTGAGACAAGCGGTTGTGCAACCTAGATATTTTGAGTATGTGCTCACTGACAGAACTATTTTCCTCCATCTTACAACTTAAGAACCTGTCGGAGACATCATATCTCTCGACCCGGGCATGAGCTTGGAAAACCAGTTTCAGCTCTTGGAACATCTCACATGCTCCATGTTGCTCAAAACGCTTTTGGAGCCCGGTTCTAAACTGTAAAGCATGTTGCACTGAACCAGGGAGTAATCATCACAGCGTGACTGTCAGGCGTTCATAACGTCTTGAGTTGTTGGGAAAATAGGTGTGTCACCTAGCGGTGCATCAAGGACATATAATCTCTTAGAATCTATGAGGATGATCCTCAAGCTATGGACCCAGTCCGCATAGTTGCTTCCATCGTCTTTCAGCTTGGTTTTCTCTAGGAACGCGTTGAAGTTGAGGGTGACATTAGCATTGGCCATTGGATCTACAATATAGATTGTAAAGACAATTTTACACTAAGTTCATGATAATTAAGTTCACGTAATCAAATTATTTAATGAACTCCCACTTTGATAGACATCTCTCTAGTCATCCAAGCGACACATGATCCACGTCAACTAGGCCGTGTCCGATCATCACGTGAGACGGACTAGTCATCTATGGTGAACATCTCCATGTTGATCGTATCTTCTATACGACTCATGTTCGACCTTTCGGTCTTCCGTGTTCCGAGGCCATGTCTGTACATCCTAGGCTCGTTAAGTCAACCTAAGTGTATCACACGTGTAAATCTAGCTTACACCCGTTGTATGCGAACGTTAGAACCTATCAGACTCGATCATCACGTGGTGCTTCGAAACAACGATCCTTAGCAACGGTGCACAGTTAGGGTGAACACATTTCTTGAAATTTTAGTGAGAGATAATCTTATTTAGCTACCGTCGTTCTAACAAAATAAGATGTAAACATGATAAACATCACATGCAATCAATATAGTGACATGATATGGCCAATATCATCTTGCTCCTTTGATCCCCATATTCGGGGCACCATGATCATCACTGCCACCGGCACGACACCATGATCTCCATCATCATCATCTCCATCATCGTGTCTTCATGAAGTTGTCTCGCCAACTATTACTTCTATTACTATGGCTAATTACTTCTACTACTATGGCTAACGATTAGCAATAAAGTAAAGTAATTACATGGTGTTTATGATTGACACGCAGGTCGTACAATAAATTGAGACAACTTCTATGGCTCCTGCCGGTTGTCATACTCATCTACATGCAAGTCGTGATCCTATTACAAGAACATGATCAATCTCATACATCACAATGCATCACATCACATCCTTTGGCCATATCACATCACAAGGCATATGCTACAAAAACAAGTTAGACGTCCTCTAATTTGTTGTTGCAAGTTTTTATGTGGCTGCTATAGGTTTCTAGCAAGAACGTTTCTTACCTACGCCAAAACAACAACGTGATATGCCAATTGCTATTTACCCTTCATAAGGACCCTTTTCATCGAATCCGATCCGACTAAAGTGGGAGAGACAGACACCCGCTAGCCACCTTATGCAACAAGTGCATGTCAGGCGGTGGAACCAGTCTCACGTAAGCGTACGTGTAAAGTTGGTCCGGGCCGCTTCATGCAACAATACCGCCGAATCAAGATAAGACTAGTAACGGCAAGCAAATTAACAAGATCGATGCCCACAACAACTTGTGTTCTACTCATGCATAGATTCTACGCATAAACTTGGCTCTGATACGACTGTTGGGAGACGTAGTAGTATATCAAAATTTTCCTACGTGTCACCAAGATCAATCTATGGAGAAACCAGAAAACGAGCAAAGGGGGAGTGCATCTTCATACTTTTGAAGATCGCAAAGCGGAAGCGTTACTACAACGCGGTTGGTGGAGTCGTACTCGCAGCAATTCAGATTGCGGTCGATATCGATCTAAACGCCGAACAACGCCGCGTCTGCGTTCAACACACGTGCAGCCCGGTGACATCTCCTACACCTTGATCCAGCAAGGAGGAAGGAGAGGTTGAGGGAGAGCTCCTGCACCACGATGGCATGGTGACGGTGGAGCTGCGTGGTACTCCGGCAGGGGTTTGCCAAGCACTACGGAGGACGGGGAGGAGGAGGGCTAGGGCTGCGCCGAGAGAGGAAGAAACTTCTGTGTATGGCAGCCCCCAAAACCGCACTATATATAGGAGGAGAGGGAGGAGGGTGCGCACCCCTAGGGTTCCCACCCTAGGGGTGGCGGCAGCCCTAGATGGGGCTTGGTGCGGTGGCCAGAGAGTAAGAGGGAGGGGTGGTGCCCTAGGTGGGCCTTAGGCCCATCTAAGCCTAGGGTTTGCCCCTCTCCTCCTTGTGTTGTGCCTTGGGCCTAGGTGGGAAGCGCACCAGCCCACTCTAGGGCTGGTCCCTTCCACCTTCAGCCCGCGCACCCCTCTAGTGCCTGTGGCCCCACATGGTGGACCCCCGGAACCCTTTCGGTGGTCCCGATACGTTAGCGGTGATAACCGAAACACTTCCGGTGACCAAAGCCTCACTTCTTATATATGAATCTTCACCTCTGGACCATTCCAGAACTCCTCGTGATGTCCGGAATCTCATCCAGGACTCTGAACAACCTTCGGTAACCATGTACACTATTTCCCTATAACCCTAGCATCATCGAACATTAAGTGTGTAGACCCTACGGGTTCGGGAGCCATGTAGACATGACCGAGACAACTCTCCGGTCAATAACCAACAGCGGGATCCGGATACCCATGTTGGATCCCACATGCTCCACGATGATGAAAGCACATTTGCTCCCTTGGTGGTTTTGGTAATTAATAACAACATATAAGCCATTGAACTAACGTTTCCACTGAGTATATTTTAGGAAATGTTCAAAGAGAGGATTGGCAAAAGGAGATTGTGGAGAAACCCCAAGATGCAAGGAAATAGGTTGGCCAAGCTTCAAGAAAGAGGACTCTACATTTTATATTTGTGAGAAATCACTTTGAGTCATAGCAAAGCCAACACTATTAAAAGGGGGTAAGGTTTTGTTGGTGAACAATATGCTCAAACGTGCACAAGTGATAGTCGCCAAAACCATCCACAAAACTCTCCCACCCAAGTCTGTTCTATACCCAACACTCAAAATCGGTGCAACCAACTTTCCTACTTTGATGCCACCGATTCCACAACCTAGACAGACTCAGCCAAACCCTAGCCACTTCGGTGCAACCGATTCCATACCGGTGCCACCGAGTTTAGGTTGCCAACTTTCTGTTGCACAAATTCACTCTTCCGGTCCCACCGAGAATGCTGGATCGGCGTTACCGAGATTGGAAATATGACCGTTGGTCACTTTATCGGTGCAACCGAGTTTTCTATATCGGTCTCACCGAGATTCAAAAGTTGCCACCTTTTGGTCACTTCGGTACCACCGAGATTCACACATTGGTGTCACCAAGTTGGTCATTTTGTGTGTAACGGATGGATTTTTGGGGATGCCTATATATACCCCCTCACCACCACCTACTCGAAAGACAAGCAGTCAGAACTATTCCATACCTATCCTATCAGATTTTCTGAGAGAGAACCACCTACCCTTGTGTTGAGGTCTTATTCCACTCCAACCATATGGATCTTGATCTCTAGCCTCCCCAAGTAGCTTTCCACCAATCCTATCTCTTCTACTAAGCCAAATCTGCGAGAGAGTGATTGGGTGCTGAGGAGTCTATCATCTTGAAGCACAAGAGCAAGGAGTTCATCGTCATTATCGAGCCTATTACCTTTTGGAGGGTGGTGCCTCCTAGATTGGTTAGGTGTCGCTTGGGAGCCTCCTACTTCGTGTTGTGGAGTGAACCAAGAAGTTTGTTAGGGCAAGGAGATCGCCTACTTTGTGAAGATCTACCCCATTGTGAGGCTAGTCCTTCGTGGACGGAAGCCGTATGGAATAGTCAAGGTTGCTACTTCGTGGACCCTTTTGGGTGGAGCCCTACGTGGACTCTCGCAACCGTTACCCTCCATGGGTTGAAGACTCAATAAACGTGGATGTACGATAGTACCACCTATCGGAACCACGAGAAAAATCATCGTGTCTACAATTGCGTTTGATCTTCCTACCCTATCCCCTCTGTACATGCTTGTTGTTACTTTCCTCTGCTATATACTCTTAGGCTTGCATGTGTAGGGTGTACTTGACTTGCCATAAAATGCTAAAACCAGACAACCCTAAAAATTGGTATAGGCAAAACTTTTATTTGGTCAAGTAGTCTAATTCCCTCCCCCTCTAGACTTACTTTCGATCCTATAGATTATCTCATCGGATGAACCACGATGTCAGAGATTCAATCAATCCCGTATACAATTCCCTTTGTCTACCGGTATGATACTTGCCTGAGATTCGATTGTCGGTATCCCTATACCTTGTTCAATCTCGTTACTGGCAAGTCTCTTGACTCGTTCCGTAACACATCATCCCGTGGCTAACTCCTTAGTCACATTGAGCTCATTATGATGATGTCTTACCGAGTGGGCCCAGAGATACCTCTCTGTCACACGGAGTGACAAATCCTAGTCTCAAAATCGGTGCAACCAACTTACCCATTTCGGGGCCACCGATTCCAGAACCTAGACAGACTCAGCCAAACCCTGGCCACATCGATGCAACCGATTCCATACCGGTGCCACCGAGTTTAGGTTGCCAACTTTCTGTTACGCAAATTCACTTTTTCGGTCCCACCGAGAATGCTGGATCGGCGTCACCGAGATTGCAAATCTGACCGTTGGTCACCTTATCGGTGCAACCGAGTTTCCTATATCGGTCTCACCGATATTCAAAAGTTGCCACCTTTTGGTCACTTCTGTACCACGAAGATTCACACATCGGTGTCACCGAGTTGGTCATTTTGTGTGTAACGGTTGGATTTTGGGGATGTCTATATATACCCCTTCACCACCACCTACTCGAAAGAGAAGCACTCAGAACTATTCCATACCTATCCTATCAGATTTTCTGAGAGAGAACCACCTACCCTTGTGTTGAGGTCAAGTTAGTCCACTCCAATCATATGGATCTTAATCTCTAGCCTCCCCAAGTAGCTTTCCACCAATCCTATCTCTTCTACCAAACCAAATCTATGAGAGAGTGATTGGGTGCTGAGGAGTCTATCATCTTGAAACACAAGAGCAAGGAGTTCATCGTCATTACCGAGCCTATTACCTATTGGAGGGTCGTGCCTCCTAGATTGGTTAGGTGTCGCTTGGGAGCCTCCTACTTCGTGTTGTGGAGTGAACCAAGAAGTTTGTAAGGACAAGGAGATCGCCTACTTCATGAAGATCTACCCCATAGTGAGGCTAGTCCTTCGTGGACGGAAGCCGTATGGAATAGTCAAGGTTGCTATTTCGTGGACCCTTTTGGGTGGATCCCTCCATGGACTCTCGCGACCGTTACCCTCCGTAGGTTGAAGACTCCATAAACGTGGATGTACGATAGCGCCACCTATCGGAACCACGGGAAAAATCATTGTGTCTACAATTGTGTTTGATCTTCCTACCCTATCCCCTCTGTACATGCTTGTTGTTACTTTCCGCTGCTATATACTCTTAGACTTGCATGTGTAGGGTGTACTTGACTTGCCATGAAATGCTAAAAATTGTCAACCCTAAAAATTGGTATAGGCAAAAAATTTATTTTGTCAAGTAGTCTAATCCCCCCTCTAGACATACTTTCGATCCTACAAGTGGTATCAGAGCCTTGGTCTCCATTGCTTAGGTCTCACAACCTAGGAGAAGTATGGCGTCTAGTGAGGGAAGTTATCACCGTAGAGGTCCGTACTTTGATGGCACTAATTTTTCTGGTTGGAAGCATAAAATGAAAATGCATATTCTTGGTCATAACCCTGCCGTTTAGGTTGTTGTTCGTGTTGGCTTGCAAGGTGAGTTCTTTGTGGATGGACGGGAACCGGATCGTGAAGCGACCGCAGATGAATTGAAGATGTTGCAATACAATGCTGAAGCATGTGAGATTCTCTTCAACTGCTTATGCCCCGAAGAATTCAACAAAATCAGTTGTCTTGAGAATGCAAAAGAGATTTGGAATACTTTGGTTGATATGCACGAAGGAACCGAGTCCGTGAGAGAATTCAAGTTAGATGTTCTTCAAGGTCAGCTTGACAAGTTCAAGATGAAGTATGGTGAAGGAGTCGCAGAGATGTACTCTAGGCGAGCTCTCGCGACTGTTACCCTCCGTGGGTTGAAGACTCCATAAACATGGATGTACGATAGTACCACCTATCGGAACCACGGGAAAAATCATCGTGTCTACAATTGTGTTTGATCTTCCTACCTTATCCCTTCTATACATGCGTGTTGTTACTTTCTTATGCTATATACTCTTAGACTTGCATGTGTAGGGTGTACTTGACTTGCCATGAAATGCTAAAAACTGTCAACCCTAAAAATTGGTATAGGCAAAACTTTTATTTGGTCAAGTAGTCTAATCCCCTCCCCCTCTAGACTTACTTTCAATCCTACAGATTATCTCATCGGATGAACCGCGATGTCGGGGATTCAATCAATCCCGTATACAATTCCCTTTGTCTACCGGTATGATACTTGCCCGAGATTCGATCGTCGGTATCCCTATACCTTGTTCAATCTTGTTACTGGCAAGTCTCTTTACTCATTCTGTAACACATCATCCCGTGGCTAACTCCTTAGTCACATTGAGCTCATTATGATGATGTCTTACCGAGTGGGCCCAGAGATACCTCTCCGTCACACGGAGTGACAAATCCGAATCTCAATTCGTGCCAACCCAACAGATACTTTCGGAGATACCCGTAGTGTACCTTTATAGCCACCCGGTTACGTTGTGACGTTTGGCATACCCAAAGTATTCCTACGGTATCTAGGAGTTGCACAATCTCATGGTCTAAGGAAACGATACTTGACATTAGAAAAGCTTTAGCAGACAAACTACACGATCTTGTGTTATGCTTAGGATTGGGTCTTGTCCATCACATCATTCGTCTAATGATGTGATCCCATTATCAATGACATCCAATGTCCATGGCCATGAAACCGTGACCATCTATTGATCAACGAGCTAGCCAACCAGAGGCTCACTGGGGACATGTTGTGGTCTATGTATTCACACATGCATTATGGTTTCCGCTTAATACAATTATAGCATGAACAATAGACAATTATCATGAACAAGGAAATACAATAATAACCAGTTTATTATTGCCTCAGTGTGCCTAGTACCTCTTGATTACGAATACCTTTGTGCAAAATTTCCATTTTCATGTTAGGGAAGACCCTCCTATAGTAGAATTTTCACTTATATGATGTGCCTAAGAAAATGAACATTTATGATTTTTGCAAAGTTTGCAAAATACCCTATGAGGGCAGCATCAGGGAACCACGTCCTAGAGACATGGAAGATTTTATTGCCGCAGTCACTATAGGGGAAGACAGAGGTGTGTCAAAGGTAAGAGCAGCTAGTTTACATTTTTCTGTGCTATGCTATTATTCATTATTTGCGAGAAGACGCTTAGTTGGTCGCTGGGAGAGCGGAGGCCTTAGTGCCCCTGACCTCACCATTCTGCACCATCCTTTATTTGCTGATAGAACCTTTAGTTTGGGCGTGATGGTGGCCCAACGGTTGAACTCAAACCATTCGTGGGGGACCATATTAGGAGGTATCTATGCATCTCGTCTGGCCAAACACTTTGAGATACCCATTAGGCTTAATGAGGAAGATGAGAGGCTGCTACCCTTGAAGTTCTTAGATTATGACCGTATGGTAGCACATGATGTTATTAAGAAAAAAGATGATAGGAGGTTGATTTATAACTTAGTTTTTAGCCAAGGTACTTGTGAGATTATTACTCTGCCTGCTTCTTTGGTCGATATTCACTCAGGCAGGTACACCAATATGCCCGGAGACATTTATAGATATTGGGGTCTAACGCAACCCCAGCTCCAAAACCGGCACCAGCCCTTGATCCGTACCCTAAGCCAGTTTTTCAGTGGGAGCCGCAGGAGCTCGCCAACCAATGGAACTCTAGGGACGCTCCTGAGTATCCGAGAGAGAGTTATTTCCATCCATGGCCGTAGACCAACTTAGGCCAAAAGCCTAAGCTTGGGGGAGTATGTATCTCTCACCGACATTACATTCATGTTCTCACACTCATCTTAGTAGTCGGTGTTCATACTTTTTCATACTACCATCCATGGTAGTTTATTTCTTTTTTCGCTTTCTTCTTGTGTGTTCAATTAACTATGAGAAAAATACAAAAAAATTAGTTCTAGCTTTACCTTCTAGTTGTTTAGTTGTAGTATTAAAAGAAAACCCAAAAAGGTTTTTCGTTCTTGTTTTGCTTGTTGGGAGCTTTCCCATGTAAATAGTTTTTCTCGTTCTTGTTTCGAAATTCCTTTCTTTGGGTCATAAGGAGAAGACCATAATGAAAATGTTGAGTAGCTCTCATATGCATAAATTTTTATTGATCAAATAGCCCATATTACCTTGCCTTCTCCTTTGAGTTATTGTTTGCAGATTCCAGGTTAGTCCAATGCACGTGCACTCTTATTATTATCCACACCGTTCGGTTGTGCAGGTGAAAGGCAATAATGACGATATGTGATGAAAGGATTGAGATGAAGAAATGCTGGTATGAGCTCCATGTATCTTGATTTTGTTAATATGATTAGCTCATCGTTCCAAATTCAGTTCATTATGGGTGAAACATATTTGGAATGACAGTTAGAGATTATAGTTACTCATGCCATGTTAATTAGCTAAGAGTGGATAACGGCTTGTCTTGGGTGCCAACATACATATTAAAATAGTTGTGATGTAGTATGATGGGATGGTATCCTCCTCAGAACGATTCAAGTGGCTCGAGTTGGCACATGTTCATGCATGTAGTTGAAACAAAATCACGATAGCCTCTATGATATTTATGTTCATGGTGATTTATATCCTACTCATGCTTCCATTCAATGTTGGTTAATCTGAAAGCATGTTGATGACTGTGTCGCTCTCTAGTTCGTCGTTCCCCAGTCTTTTGCTAGCCTTCACTTGTACTAAGCGGGAATACTACTTGTGCATCCAATTCCTCAAACCCAAAGTTGTTCCATATGAGTCCACCATACCTGCCTATATGCGGTATTTACCTGTCGTTCCAAGTAAATTTGCATGTGCCAAACTCTAAACCTTCAAATAAACTTTCTGTTTTGTATGCCCAAATCACTCATGTGGCAAAAAAAGACTAGGGCTGTCAGTATCTTCCATGCTAGGTGGGTTATTCTCACGATATGTGTTGATCCATTATCATTCACGAGAAAGTGGCTGGTAAACGGGATGCCCACTTCCATGCTCGAAATAAAATCAAAATATAATTAAAAAAAACTCCCCCAGGATTGTGTTTGTATGGACGGTACCCGTGGATTCGGCTCGTCGTGGAGTGTGATTGATTGGTGGAGGGGTAGTAAAAACTTTACCATTCTGTTTGGGAACCGCCAATAATGTATCTAGCATGGAAGATGTTGAAAACCTCTTGGTCGTTATGTGAGGAATGAAAGCATACCTCTCGAAAATTATTAGTCGTCATTGTTTAAAAAAACGAGCTCTGGGACCTCTGCAAATCAATGCTTCCTTCTACGAAGGGCCCATCCATTTACTTTATTGTTGAGTCATTCCATTCTCATAAAAGGCACCAGTTAGAGAGCACCACCGTCATTCGTATGCTTTGCTGTTAATTGATATTGAGTATGAGAATGATTGGATCTCTTTCATCATGAATTAAAATGTATCGTCGGCCCTTGTTCTTTAGAGGTGCTCTGCATTTTTGTTTTGCGGTATCACAAAGGGCTAGCGAGATATCATTTCAGCATATTGTATCACGATGGTTTTGATATGTTGCCATCCGAGAGTTATTATTGCTCGTTAGTTGATTATGTCATTGATATGAGTAAATGTGAGACCTAAATGGTATTGTGAATGTGGTTAGTCCATGATCTTTGCTAAAAATTTGAACATCAGTTAGACATATTTACAACACACTAGTAGGAAAAGGGTTATAGCTAATATAGACATTAGTGGCGCACTATGTATGTGGTGCGCCACTGCTATATAGCAGTGGCACACCAGATACCGGTGCGCCATTAATGGCCACATTACTAATGGCACACCTGGTGTGTGGTGCGCCATTACTAGTTGTGTCCTGGCCCCACACCCCTCCCCAGACTTAGAAGTGGCGCACCAGGTGGAAGTGCGCCATTACTAGTTTTAACTATTTATGTCGCACCACACATACGGTGCGCCACTACTAACAAAAAAAATTCAATTTTTTTTTCAAAACTAGTAATGGCGCACCATACACTAGGTGCGCCATTAGTAACCCTGGTTACCAATGGTGCATTCTTAGGAGGTGCGTCATTAGTAACCTGAGAGCAGCTAGCTATTTAATTTTTTACAGCCACCTACCACATTCACTTTCCCCACTTCATTCTCTCCACCTCTAGCTACCAAGCTTGGTCTCGGCTGCCTCCTCCTCCTCACCTCATTTGCACCATAGATTCACCCAAATTAAGTGTTTAAATTTCCTTTTTTTGACAGGTAAGTAAGAGGAAAGCTTTCTTTATGTTCTAGATCTACTTTTTTCCCTCCAACGTACACACTTTTTATGGCCTAGATCTACGTATGTTTGTGGTGTGCCATTGTTTGTGGTGATGACCCTCCCCTAAATGTTGCCAATATTTTGCCGGAATGTTGATTCATTTCCGTTTCGGTGAGAATTTGGCACTATGCATTCTTTTTGGTCCTATTTTTAGGCAAAGTCATGCCAAATTTGTTTTGGTTCTAAAATATCATTTTGCTCTACCCCGCAGGCAACCATGGTCCGCACGATGACCGAAGGCATCGTGAATAGGTTTTTGAGCTCCACGGAGGCCGAGATGCTTCAAAAGAACGAGACGGAGATAAGATGTCCGTGTCGAAGATGCAAGCTGAAGAGCCTAATGGACCCGGATTCCAGACAGGTGCGGGACCACCTGCTCGTGCGTGGTTTCATGGATGGCTATCGGTGGCAAAGTGATGAAGATGATTATGAAGTCGTCCATGGGGGGCGGGCAAGAAATAAGGAAGGGCAGCAAGACAATAGTCGCGAGGGTGGGCGAGAAGACGAAGAATCTCCAGGACATGATCACGAAGTAGATGCAGGACACAGTCATCATGTAGAAGATGCCGGACATGATGATGAGGAAGATCAAGACAAAGGGCATGATCATGAAGATGAAGATGCCAGAGCAGACGACGATGGACCATCGATGGGCTGGTGCAGGACCCTCATATTCAAGAGCTGCTTCTCAAGTAGACGGGTAACGCAAGAGCTGCCGCCCAAGAGAGAGCCAAGCTGGATCAACTGGAGATAGACGCGGTTACTCCATTGTATGAAGGATGCAGGCCCGAGGATACCCGCCTGAAAGTAACGCTCATGGCTCTGGAGATGAAGGTAAAACACAAAATGACCGACGCATGCTTCGACGAGAACATGTCATTTTGGCACGAACGTCTTCCCAAGGGGAACAAGGGCCCGACCAGTTTGGAGGAGGCGAAGAAAATCGTGTGTCCTCTGGATTTACCGCACGTGCAATACCATGTGTGCATGAACGATTGCATCATTTATCGCGACGAGCACGCGGAGTCTACCATATGTCCGGTGTGCGCGTCACTCGATACAAGAAGAGGAAAAAAGCTCCTCGAAAAGTGGTGTGGTACTTTCCGATCACTCCTCGTCTGCAGTGGTATTTCGCGGACCCTAAGCTAGCAAAGCTCCTGCGTTGGCATGCGGATAGGGAGGAGAAGAAGCGACGAGATGACGGAAATGATCCGGAGATAAATAAAAAAGAAAAGATGTTGAGTCACCCTAAGGATGCGAGCCAGTGGCAAGCGTTGAACTTCGAACACCCAGAATTTGGGGACGATCCAAGGAACATCGTGCTGGGCGCGAGCACCGATGGAGTCAATCCGTTTGGCAGCCAGAGAAGCACACATAGCACCTGGCCTGTGTTTGTGTGGATGTACAACCTCCCCCCCTGGATGTGCATGAAGAGGAAGTACATTCACATGAGTATGCTAATTGAAGGGCCGAAACAACCAGGGAAAGGGAACGACATCAATCTGTATCTGGGGCTGCTGAAAGAGGAGCTAGACACGCTGTGGAAAACGCCAGCCAATACGTGGGACGCCGCAGCGAAACAATATTTCCCTATGAGAGCCGCACTGCTCACGACGGTGCACGACTTTCTCGGTTACGGATATGTCGCGGGGCAGGTGGTCCACGGATTTAGTGCATGCGTCAGGTGCATGGATGACACAACGTATCGCTAGCTAGATAGATATCGAGGGTCTTCGAAAACCGTGTTCATGGGACATCAAAGGTGGCTTCACAACGATGACGCATGGAGAGAATGCAAGGATCTGTTCGATGGTGAAACCGAAACCCGAAGACCCCCACGAACGAGGAGCGGCGAGGAAATAGATGAGCTGTTGAAAAATTGGAAAGAGTGCCCACCGCCGGGAAAGAAGCAAAAGGCGCCAGAGCCGCTGCTGAAGGTATGGAAAATGAGGTCTGTTTTCTGGGACTTGCCGTACTGGAAGATCCTCCGTGTGCCTCACAGCCTTGATGTCATGCATATCACAAAGAACGTGTGCGAGAGTCTGCTTGGTACCCTGCTCAACATGCCAGAGAGGACCAAAGATGGGCCGAAAGCAAGGGCAGACTTGCAATCAATGGGCATCAGGGAGGAGCTTCATGCAAAACGCCCTAATGATGATGATGATGATGAGGCGAAGGACATGGAAAGTCGTCGCAACAAAGGAAAAAAGGCCAAGAAGATCGAATATGAATGCCCTCCCGCGTTCTTCACTCTAAGTCAGAAGGAGATTGAGCAGTTTTTCACCTGCCTCGTAGGAGTAAAACTTCCTTACGATTACGCAGGGAAGATAAGCAGATACCTAGACTCAGCGAAGCAGAAGTTCAGCGGGATGAAGTCTCACGACTGTCACGTGCTGATGACGCAGATACTTCCAGTTGCAATCTGTGGGATCATGGACGTGCATGTCCGTGAAATGCTATTTGGCCTATGCAGCTTTTTTGACGTCATCTCTCAGAAGTCGGTTGGCGTGAAGCAACTCAGAAGGCTACAGGAAGAGATCGTGGTGATACTATGCGAGCTTGAGATGTACTTCCCGCCCACATTCTTCGACGTTATGGTGCATCTGCTGGTCCATATCGTGGAGGATATCATCCAACTCGGGCCGACGTTCCTGCACAGCATGATGCCGTTCGAAACGATGAATGGTGTCATCAAAGGATACGTTCGCAACAGGGCACGTCCAGATGGAAGCATAGCCAAGGGCTTTCTGACCGAAGAGTGCATCTCCTTCTGCACGAATTATCTAGTCATCGAGAACCCCTTTGGTCTGCCCGTCAAAAGGCACCTCGGCACGCTCACTGGATGGGGTCACCGTGAGGGTCGCTGCGAAATGCATGTCGACTTCAAGGGTCGACTCGCCGACTTTGAAAGAGCAAACCTAGTCGCGCTACAACACATAGATGTGGTCGATCCTTGGGTGGTAGAGCACAAAACCTTTATTGAGAAGACGTACAATGACCGAGGCCAACAGAGGACGGACGGAGATATAATCAAAGAGCACAACTCATGTTTCACGCGTTGGTTCAAGGACAGGCTTCTGTCGTACCCTTTACATGAGGATTCTTCCATGGAAGAAAAACTCATATTCGCCTTGTCACAAGGCGCCGAGCATAACCTGATGACCTATGAGACGTACGATATCAACGGCTACACATTCTACACCGAGGAAAAGGACATGAAGAGCGATTATCAGAACTCCGGGGTAATGATGGAATCCTACACCGGTAACGACAAGGACAGATACTACGAAAGGATCGAGGAGATCTGGGAGCTGAGCTATGCTGGAGACAAGGTCCCGATGTTCCGTGTCAGATGGGCCAAGAGCGTCCTAAAAGAAGACCGGTATTTCACCACCATGGTTATACCCAAAGCCAAATCCAAGACCGCGGGCGCAAACGTCACCGCGAAAAATGAGCCATGGGTACTGGCTTGCCAAGTGGACCAATGCTTCTTCATTACCGACCCGTCAAAGCCCAGTCGTGTTGTCGTGAGGAGAGGAAAAAGGAACATCATCGGAATGGATGGAGTCGCCAATGAGCAAGACTTCGACAAGTACGGTGCCCCGAAGATGGAAGATGACAACGACGATGAAGTACCATACACCACAAGAAGAAGCAGGACCACCCTACCTAAAGGATGTCCGTTCAAGAGAAGAACTCAAGGGGTCCTGGGGCTAAATTATTCAACCGCGAGAAAGAAGGGCAAGAAGATTGTGAAAATATAGCGAAGATCGAATCATGACGTGTCGGTCGCGTGTGTGTGTCAGTGGCAAGCTCAATCTTTGATGACTGTTATTTCATGTCACTTGATTTCAACACTGTGTATCTTGTTGGCTTTCCATCACCATCTCCCAACGGGTGTATTCTTGTTCACAATTCGCTGCCACATTGTGTATCTATGCATCCCCTTCATTCTAATATATCGACACACAATGCTTTTGCATGTGTCCAAAAAATCCTACTCTTTTTAACTAAGTAGCACCTGACCATAAGGATTCTACATCTGGTTCCTACGCAATCGATAACTTTGTATCATAGTGAACCAACTACACAACAACCACAAACATACACACTTTGTATCATACCATGTCATATAATTATAAATTATTACATGCAAACTAAAATCCAAAAAAAAAGTTAGTAATGGCGCACTAGGAGGAGGTGCGCCATTGCTATCACTTTTTCTATGGTGCACCCCTAAAAGCTGCGCCATTGATATACAAATAAAAAAATGTTAGTAATGGTGCACCAGGAGAAGGTGCGCCATTGCTACCACTATTTTTATGGCGCACCCGTGAAAGGTGCGCCATTGCTAACCCTCCCCCCACTACGGCCTTCCCTCCCTCCCCTCCCGCCTTCCGCCTTCCCCTTCTTTCACAACCGGCCACCCCCGCTCCACTGTTGCCTGCGTCTCCCACCCCTGCTCCGCCGTTGCCTGCGTCTCCGTCGCCGGATCCACCGCCGCCGCCTGCCCGTGCTCGCCTCGCCGCCTCGTCCAGCCCGTCCCCCGATCGCTTGCCGTCGGCTGTGCCCCCAAATCCCTCACCTCCTTCAGCTTCCCATCCGCCCGCGTCACCATCATCCCTCCTCGCCGCTGCGAAGGTACAGCTCCTCTTCTTTCACAAATTGGGGAGGCCTAGTTTGGTGTCCCAGATTCGAGCTCCAGGGAGCTTTTGTGCTGTCAAATTTGGACCTGTGTGATGTGTGTCTGTTACTAATTCAGTTAGCCAGTGTTCCATTTAAGGGGCCATTAGGTTCATAAAACGTGTGTGGTGGATATTTTGGCGGTTGCTCCATTATCGCGGAATAGTAGAAATTGGCGGTCTTTCTTATTGGGAGAAATAAGTAAACCATGTTTGATGTAGCCCAAGTGGAATCTGAGATGAAAAATTATGTTGATGGAACATATGGCAACTGTGTATAGATTCAGTGATACCCACCATAACCATTGATAAAAGAAAGCAGTAAACCAAGTATCAAGCTTGCTTGCCAATGTCAAAAACCGATGTAAGTAGTATGTAACCAAGCAATCACACGCACATGTTACAGGCGTGCTGTTTCTGGAGGTTATATCAAGCATAGCTGCAGTGTTAATTAGAACCATATGGATGAGGCCAGCATGTGCACCAAGGCAAACAGTTTCTCTGTATCACCGGCCTGGAAATTATGCACCAATGTCTATTATGTGTAGAGCTAGGATCAGCTCGTCTATGATGAGATCTTAACTGAGATTAGTTAGTAGCTCTCTCCTTTATCTACCACCAAAAAAAGTACAAAGCAGATCCCAACAAATAGGAAGTACTCCCTCCTTAAAAAATATAAGTGTTTAGTGTATACATTTCTGAAAGACAAAAATCATTGGTAGTTTTGCTGACAACTTCCTTTCATCATACCCTGATTACCACTATGTCCTTTTGTTTTGACACACGCGCGCTGGCGTGCGCATCTCCTCATTAGGACTATCTTATTCCTCTAAGTTTGGCCGATTGAAAGTGACCGTTGGTTTTAAATTGCTAAGCACCCGTGTGTCCTGGAATGTTGACGCTAGGACAAATAGTTACCCCTTTCTCCTGAAATGTTGATTAATTTCCGTTTCGGTTGAGAATGGGGCACTCCTAGGTCAAGAAAATTAGCAAAGGTCATGCCCAATTTTCTTGACCTAGAGGTGCCCGATTCTCAACCGAAAAAAAAATTAATCAACATTTAGAGACAATGTTTTATTCTTAGTTTTCCTCTAAATCTGAGAAGAATAGATACTACCCTGATCTCATCCAGTAACTCTAGAGTAGCTTTTTTTCCTATTTAGAGCGAACATGGCCAACAACAATGAGGCCGGCGGTTCGGGCAAGCCATTCTGGGAGCTGTCCCAGTTGATGGAGGAAGAACCTCACCGCTATGAGGATGCTGCGGAAGACACCGATCCCGACTACACAACCCCTAGTGGCGTCGGGGATGACACCATTGATGGTGCCGCCGGGTAAGCCACCACTGATGATGGCAGCGAACGCACAGATGGCAGCCAACCGAAGAGGCAACAGAAGGACCGGTGCCCAAATGTGCTCGACACCGTCAAGGAGGAATTTACTGAAGTGTCCTCCAGTGGGCATCCAATGGCGCCCAAAGAATTAGTTTGTGGGTACGTGGGACAACTCGGGTGCATTCTCCGGAGCACCGTCTCGATCAACACCGAGAACCTAAGGCATCCTGACCGAGGGAATTTGCGCAACCTCCTCTTCACGAAGCTGCATGAACGATACAAGTTCCCCGGTGACTTTGCAAACACACGCCTTTCAGCGAATAAAGTGAACAGTGTTGCCCTCACGAAGACGAGCACGGCCCTGGCTACTTGGAGAGCCGCGGTGAAGAGAAGGATTCTAAGTGGTGATAGTTATGAGAAGATCAAGGCGACAAATCCTTCGATCAGCGAAGAGGACTACCTGGAGTTCAAGATCATGTGCGAGAGCAACGCATCCACGGAATCAAGTTAGTGGGGGAAAGATATGCGGGACTTGAACTTAGGGGTCCACAAACTCGGTCACAGCGGTTACAGAGTGGCGGAATCTAAATGGGACAAGGAGGACGTGGAGCGTGCCGCGCAAGGCCTACCGCCCCTCTTCGATAAATACCATGAAAAGCAGACCAGGAACTATGTCAGGGCCCGGTACAAGGTGGACCCGGTAACAGGGGAGCTTACCACGGATCCGAAGGTGAAGGAACTTGAGCGTGTTCTGGTAAGGAATACACCCCCGCGTAATTACCTCCATATGGTTGCATTCTAATTAATGAAGCCAAATTTCTAAATGGTTCACGTTCCTTCCGTAGGAAACTAAAAGCAGTAGCGCGGGGTCTTAGAGCTCCCCGCCTGCTGCCCCTTGGGACACCTCTTTAAATAGGGCGTTGAACATTCTGAAACAAAAGGATAAGTTCAGTAAGCCGTCATCAGCTGGTCGTGTGGCCGGTGAAGGCTTGTCCACGAAATGGTCGGAATACTATAAGGCTGGGCGAAAGGAGAAAAGACCAGCTCGGAATGCCAGGAGCGCGAGGTTAAAGAACTCAGGGCACAAGTGGCGCGGATTCCCGAGATAGTCAAAGAGCAAGTGCGAGACCAACTAGGAGCGACGATCACCGCCATTATGCCTTCCTTGCCTGAGGGGCTGCGGGGGTGGATTGCGAGCGGCCAACAGGGGCCGCCCCCGATTCCCAGCTTCATGGGCAGCAACTCGCACAACGTGTCGGCAATGGTGTCTTCGACGGAGGCGGCATTGGTGTCTCCGGCGGAGGCGGCATTGGTGTCTCCGACGGAGGCGGCATTGGTGTCTCCGGCATCGGCGCCGGTATTGGACCTTAACGCACCCGACTGTGGGTAGAATACGCCGGCCGGCACCTCGGCAGCAAGCGGCCCCTTTGTCACTTGCAGGCCTGCCGTTGGTGGTGCCTCGACATTAGCCAAGCTCGACGCCATCACGGTAACTAAGCCTCGGCCGATGACTACTTCATCTCCTTGCCTTTGACTGGGCATCCCTGACGCCCTACATGTTTTCGCAGGGCGCCACCAATGTTCCATGCACTCTCCTGCACTTCGTGGATGGCGAGTTGATCGATGTCGCCATGGCCAAAATCGTTGAACCGGGCAACCGCGTGTTCCACGGTAATCCGATGCCACCCACCGTGTATAGGGTTCAACTGGTTCAGGTGTTGCGGGGCTGCAACGACTTGTTACCTCCGTATCGATCCCCTGGGGCCGACGAAGATGATGTGATGACCCTCAGCGCCTGCTTAAACTGGTCCATGCTTTGGCCGAAGAGCCAGATTCGTTTGGGGACGGGGGACACCACCCCACAGACAACACCGCTAGTCGTGTTGTCGCCAAGCCATGGCAAGACCGCTGCAACGCTACCGCCATCAGCTGATCCGGACATGCATATGGCACAGGATCCGGACGACGACGACGGTACATTTTCCAACATCGATAAGTACATCAACGAAGATGGGTACGGTGACGAATTCTTGGGGCCTCTTTCTCAAGAACCCAACCCTGCAAAAGACGATCGGGATCTAGCTGGTACCGCGGAGAAACCCAATTGCAACAGGCGTCGTCTGTTTAGTTCTCAGGAGACGCCTCCAGCTGCTGCCTTCACCGAGACTCAAACAGCCGGGGTGCAAAATATTATCATCCCCAACACACTCAAGAAGGTGGTTTCTGAGCAGAACTCGATCCCATTACAGCAGAAGAAGCAGAAGGCACGAAAAAGAAAAAATAACAAGGGTGCAAGCCAGCCGGCACCAAGTACGATCCGTGCTCAAGACGGGCCACCAATACCTAAGGATATCTCGAGGAGGGTGCATGTGGCGGGTAGGCCGATGCTACCGACTAATCTGCTCAATGCTGCAACCGGTGCTATGTGGAGTCTGCATGACGGTATTCTTACTATGGAGAAGCGGCGTCTCACCGAGAATTATGTGGCATACCCGGTTTTCGTGGCCAAGGTGCCAGAGGGCAAGGGCTTTGTCGAGAGCACCGTCGGGCGTATGATTGTCCTGTGGTTTGATGACATCTTCGCTATGTTTGACCTTTATCCGCTGCACTACACCTTCATTAGGCTATTTTCGCTTGGTATGGAGATGCGGATCATTAGAGACAAGACCCCAGACATCGTGATAGTCGACCCCTTCTACATGCGTGCCAAGATCTTGGGCAGCGCTGGGGATTGGCAAGTCGTGAGTTCATACCTCGTAGGCGTCATTCTGGCGGACCCAGATAAGGATAACTTCCTCGTGCCTTACTTTCCCGAGTAAGTCATCCCCTCACCGCCCAGAAACATATGATTTCTTAGATTCGATCATTCTTTTTTTTCTAACATTTCGTGTTTTGTGCAGTGACACAAATTGCACACTCATCCTCTTAAGCCCGAAATATTCCATGCCCACGTATTTCAACTCGGACCATCAGTCGAAGAAAGACTACACAAATATCAAGAAAGTTCTTGATGATGCTCTGCCTGGCTAGGCCAAATCTGGAGGCACCTTTAGGAGGCCAATTTCTAGGTACGGCAAGGACGTGTTCACCCATGTAATGACGTTCCCCTACGTCAAGCAGTCGCCTGGCAGTCAGAAGGATGCCTACTACGCTCTCCATCACATGCAGTTGATCGTACGGGACCTTCATCACCTTATGCTACCAAGTAATCTCAAAGATTGGGCCGCACGCTTGTCGGAAATCCAGGACGCGGACATCAGACAAGAATTCTTTTGCATCCAGTCGGATATTGCGGAAATCATCTAGCAAGATGTCCTTCGTACCTCGAGGCAGTTCTACCTCAAATATCAACCGTCCAACAGTGAAATAAAAACAATGCTACAAATGCAGGCTGACAATGAACGCACATTCATGACCATCACGAAAGACGGCGGCTTCATCCACGCTCCGGTACCTGAGCCGAGTCGAAAGTATTGATGCTATGTATTTCTGGAAGAAGAGTTTAGTTCATGTTGTAATTAAACTTTAATGAACTTGTATGTCTCTTTAGTTTGGACAGTCGTTCAACTTATATGTAATCGATGCTATTTATTAGTAGGACCATGAATTGTGCTATTAATGTGTTGCTTTTCTCTTCCGATCCTTTTGTTGCATACTTATATATTGCTTATATATTATCTGTGAATTGCTACTAATGTTTTGTTTGTCTAGTGCATAGAGATGTCGTCGTATGTCGTGTACATGGGTAAGGTTCCCAGAGTCTACGACGACTGGGAGGAGTGTCGGAGACAGGTTCACCGTTTAAGCGGTAACAGTTACAAAGGGTACACCACTAGGGCGGAGGCGAAAGCTAGATACGCGCACTATCTAGCGGGAGATAGGAGGGAGCGGAGGAGGAACCGGATGAAGACCAGTTTCATCGCGATGATGCTCATCGTGACCGCAGCTCTCTTCTATGTGATGGTAGTTTAGATGATCGATATCAACTTTGTAATGTGACGATAAACTCGGCTAATATGATGAACTTTGCTAATTTCTCGAGACCTAAACTTGGCTAATGTTTGAACTTTGTTCCCTATTTCGAATTTGGAGACTAATATGATGAATTCTATTGTGTGATGTTTATATTCTGTGTTGTAACGTATTTTGTAACCTGTGCAAATACCAGAAAAGAAAAAAATAATAATTCCTAATATTCATAGTAGTGGTGCACCATATTGAGCATTAGTGGCGCACCAGGGCCAAATACCAGTGGCGCATTATGGGGCATAGTAATGGCGCACCTGGGGGCATAGGTGGAGGCAAATATGGCCCCCTAGGAGGCATAGTGATGGCGCACTGTTGGACATAGTAATGGCACACTCTGTGGTGCGCCACTATTATCTGGGATACTAATGGCGCACCAGAGGTGCGCCACTACTATTTGTTATTAGTGGCGTGTTAATAGTGGCGCACCCATAGTGCGCCATTAATAGCAAAAACGGGTGTGCCACTAACAGCCTACTTTGTAGTAGTGACAACAAGATCAAACAAAGTTTGTAAAAGTTTTTCTTTATCAGTTTCAGTTTATCAACTGAATTGCTTGAGGACAAGCAATGTGTTAAGCTTGGGGGAGTTGATACGTCTCCATCGTATCTACTTTTTAAAACTATTTTGCCCTTGTTTTGGACTCTAATTTGCATGATTTGAATGGAACTAACCCGGACTGGCGTTGTTTTCAGCAGAATTGCCTATTTTTGTGCAGAAATAAAGTTCTCGGATTGACCTAAAAATTTACGAAGAATATTTTTGGAATTAATAAAAAATACTTGCGAAAGAATCAACCGGAGGGGGGCCACCCATAGGTGGCAAGCTTGCCAGGCGCGGCCACCCCCTGGTCGCGCCTAGCAGGCTTGTGGGCCCCCTGTAGCTCCATCGACCTCAATTCCACTCCTATTTATTCCTATTTGTAGAGAAGAAATCAGAGAGAAGAGTTCATCATATTTCACGATACAGATCCGCCGCCACCTCCTGTTCTTCCTCGGGAGGCCAGATCTGGAGTCTGTTTTGGGCTCCGGGGAGAGGAAATCGACGCCATAGTCATCACCAACCATCCTTCATCACCAATTCCGTGAAGCTCTCCGCTGTTCGTGAGTAATCCCATCGTAGGCTTGCTGGACGATGATGGATTGGATGAGATTTGTCATGTAATTGAGTTAGTTTTCTTAGGGTTTGATCCCTAGTATCCACTATGTTCTAAGATTGATGTTGCTATGACTTTGTTATGCCTAATGTTTGTCACTAGGGCTCGAGTGCCATGATTTCAGACCTGAACCTATTATATTTTCATGAATATTTATGTGTTCTTGATCCTATCTTGCAAGTTGTAGACACCTATTATGAGTTATGATCCGCATCCCTGGGGTGACAATAACTGGGATTCTTTCTGGTGATTACCGTAGTTTGAGGAGTTCATGTTTTCACTAAGTGCTAATATGCTTTGGTGTGGTTCTCTATTAAAAGGAGGCCTTAATATTCCTTAGTTTCCATTAGGACCCCGCTGCCACGGGAGGGTAGGACAAAAGATGTCATGCAAATTCTTTTCCATAAGCACGTATGACTATATATGTAATACATTCCTACATTACATTGATGAATTGGAGCTAGTTCTGTGTCACCCTATGTTGTAACTGCTGCATGATGAATGCCATCCAACATAATTATCCATCACTGAACCATTGCCTATGAGATTTCCACATATCGATCTCTACTAAGTTACTTTTCTGTTGTTACTGTTACAATCACGATGAAACTGCTACTGTCACTTTTGCCAACGTTACTATTACTCCCATACTACTGTGCTATTGAATACTTTGCTGCAATTATTTAAGTCTTTCATGTGTGGTTCAATTAACAACTCAGCTGCGAATACTTGAGAATATTCTTTGGTTCGCCTTGTGTCAAATCAATAAATTTGGGTTGAATACTCTACCGTCGAGAACTGTTGTGATTCCCTATAGTTGTGGGATATCAAAGTGCCAAAATTATTATTGGCTACTGGAAATGTTCTAGGCCTCCAGAAAAAGTTTCGAATTTTTAGGACGCAAAAAAATGTTTTGTTGAATAGTGAAAAGCACTGATTGGTTGCTTTTTGGGAAAATATCTAAAGGGGAAAATCCCAAAATATCTTATATAAATCTCGGTGGTACCGATATTGTCATGATTTTGTCACGGCAGATGTCCGAGGACTTAGATTCGAGGCCATCGCTAAGGTGATGGACTCAAAGGGGTTGGTTGGGACGAAGGACACGAGTTTACCCAGGTTCGGCCCCTCAAGAAGATGTAAAAGCCTACGTCCTGCTTGTGTTGTATTGATTGGAGTATCAATTACAAGGGAATGGATTTGCTTGACCTAGTTCTCGACTAGTTGGTTTCTCTCTAAGTCGCCCCGAGTCTCGCCTTTATATAGGAGGTCAAGACCATGGGTCATACAAGTTGTATACCGACTCTCACAACGTGTGCGAGTCTATCTCTATGTTGTCTTGCCTTCCTGAGCAAGCTGTCTCCGGGCGGCTTATCCGCCCGGGTCTTCATGCCTTCTTCGTCTGGGCCTCATCTTAGCCCATCTTGGCAAGCCGCCAAACGTCTTGGGCCTGAGTCTTCTGCCCATCCTTGGGTTGGCCTATGAGCCGCCAGGTGTGACCCGGCCCCTCCTGGGTGGGTCTCACCATGGGGTTATATCCCCAACATTAGGCCCCAGGTTGATTTGAGCTTGCTCATTTCAACCTTCCATCTTTCTTGGTGGCAAGTCTCGCTTGTTATCACATGTAAGTAAGAAAAATATGACTCGCCGTGACGTCACACCGGCTTTATCAAAACAACAATACCTGACATCCGCAATGGATCTTTTCAATATTAAACTGACGGCCCGAGAATCGAGGCGTCCGTCTCGGTCAATCAATATCTATCGTCTGGATTTTCGCGCCGGTTTTCCTCCTTTGGCCTATTAAATAGGACCGCAACGGGTGGCTTTCATTTCCTTCCCCGCTTGTGCTTCTTCTTCCTTTCGACGCCGTCTCTCCAGCGCCTCTTGCTCTGGTGAAGCTTCCTCACCGTCGTCGCGCCAGGCCGCTGCATCAACCTGAACATACCAGCGATCCGCCCGCGTCCATCGCTTCATCTCCGGTGAGTTCTTTACCCCCCTTTAGATCTGTAGCTCTTGGTAGGGTTTTCATGGAGTTCCTCCGCCGCTAGAACACGAGCTGCTCATAATGCCAGGCTGTATGTAGACCATCAAACGGGAACGCCCTCCCTTTCATTGCGGCACATTATAGGAAGTTTTTATAATGGCACAATAACAGATCTGTGGCTTCCCTTGACACTGCCTTCGGACATCACCGGTTCCATGGTTTCGTCGTTAGGTTTAGAAATAACTCTATTTTTCTCTATTTTGTAGATCCATAACTGCATAGATAGTCTGTGAAACTTGTTTTCCACACTTAGTAAAATTTTCCTTGCCTTCCTGCAAACTTGACTTGCCGGTGAAATTCTGGCTCTCATGAAACCACTCTGGCGACTTAGCTTTATAAAACTTAGACTTTTAGCCGTCCATAGTTGTCGGTCACCTTCTGACTCGCTGCACATTGTTACCTTGCATAGTTTTGAATCGCCGCCATGTCTCGTGCATCCAATTCTTGCAATTGGGTTGGCTCTGCTGTCACAGAAGAGTTCCTGACGGATTTTGTAGACGCGGGGACCCTTCCAACCAAGGAAGTCATCCATTGGCGGGTTGCAGGCAATGAGCTAAAGCCCATTCCTCAGGAGGGTGAAGTAGTTGTATTTGCAGATCATCTCGTGCGCGGGTTTAGCCCACCCGGCTCAAAATTCTTTTATGCCAACCGCCAGACAGAGGTAGCATCTGGTCCAAGTTTAGAGCTTGGCGGGATCTCCATTCAGAGGCGACGAGACATAACTTTTCCGGCTATTCAGATGCTGAGTCATCCTAAAGAATGGAATAAGACTTGGTTATACTACAAAGACACATCTTCAGAAGGAGAGCATCCTCGGTCGGGTTATCGTCCATCCCGGCTCAAGACAACAACTAAGCTCCCTGGCCGGCTTTCAGCCTCTGAGCGGGCGAAGTACGCTCCAGCTCACGCAAGGATTAATGCCCTTATGGCTAATGGATTGACGGGTATTGATCTAACCCGCTGCTGGATTTCTTGGAGGGTCATGCCCCTGAGCCGGCGAAGCCACCTCATGTGTGAGTATACGGGCAAAGCTAATGAACCCCTCTGCTTCAAGGCTACTTCGTTGTCACAAGGCAACATTGTCGCTGCTATAAAAAGCCTGGTGCATGATTCTTCAAAGTCTTGCCATACCATCAGGCTAGCACCTTTCTGTGCCGCAAACCCGGCCCCGGACGTAAGGGCAATTCTTGATCTCTTTGCTTCCATGTTGGCTATCCATTCATATCGTGCTATCCTTTGACCTTTGTTGTCTTATACTTTCAGGCCAGTTCCAGCTTCTGGAAAAAGAAGTACGTTCCTCCTTCGAAGAAGTCAAAGGAGAAAACTCATGGACGAAAGAAGAAAACCGCACCTCAAGAACAACCAGAATTTGACGACTCAGAGGTAGAGCTTGACTCTCTTAGCCGTCTCTTCATGCACCTTATTGATGATAATAATCCGCAGGACGAAACGGAGACAAGCCATGCCAATCTTCCTGAGGTAACTTATGTTTCATCTGACTCAGAACCTCTTGCGCCACAGAAGATAAGGCGGGTTTCTCAAAAATTCCCACTTTCTCATCCTCTTGCTTACTTAGACCCCCACTTTCTTTTGGAAAAGCAACAACAACTCTCCCGACGCCAGACCCGGAGCACCGGCTCTAACGAACTTATGGTCGGGTTATCTCACTCTCCGACTCAACGGAAATGGCCGGCTGAGGTATCTACTCAATCTTGGCTTTGTTTTATCAACCTTTGCCTTTATAATTCGACTTTGTCTTATACTATCTTAACCATTTTTCAGGAATCACCTCCTTCATCTGGCGACTCTACAATAACCGCTCTGCCGCCTCTGAAGATCAACCCCGAGTACGTGCCTTTCATGCTTATATTCAAACTTTTGTTACTTGTAAAGATTAGACCATGACCTTCTGTGTTCTCCAGGGCTCAAGCAAAACAAAGGAAGACTAGCGGGTCTACCCCTGGTCCCAAGGCTCGAGAGTCGGAGCCTGCTAAGCCGGATTCTCCTGTGCCACATGTTGATCCCTCTATGGCTTCTGAGGAGGCACCTGAAGAAACTCGTCATTCTGCCGAGCCGACGGCCCATGATATGATTCCTGAGAGTCCTCCAAGGTCAATTCTAAGCCGCCAAGTCCTTCAAAGGTTGTTGACGATTCCGTTACTCCGGACGTCCTTATTACTGGCGCCGGCTTCGATACACCTCCGCCTCATGTGTTCACAAAGCACACTGAGAAGACCGAAGCCTCAGAGAAGATGGATTTTGAACTCCCCGCGCTGGAGAAGTTAACAGCTAACGAGCTGCACGCCGGCTATTTAAACCGCCTCTCCATCATCCGAGATATGGAGCTCAAGCTTGTTAGTTTGATGAAGAAGAAATATGAGGTACTCAAGCTCTGTTGCCTTGTACCCTTACTTAGACCCCAAGATCCGGTTTAGTATTTAGCTAATGGTAAACCGGGTCTTCAAATCTTGTTTAGAAGTAGAAATACTTAGCATGTAGGCCTCAACCAAATTTGGTCGCTCAAAGAGTCATCCATAGCCCCCAAGGGCCGGATCAACTTTGATAAAGTAGAGTCGGAGCTTCAATGTAGATAGCCTGAAGAGCCATATGTGGCCCCCAAGGGACGGCTCAACTTTGATAAAGTTGAGTCGGAGCTTCAATGCAGTTAGTTTGAAGAGCCATATGTAGCCCCCAAGGGCCAGCTTAACTGGGTAACGATGAGCCGGAACTTGTAATGCAGATAGATCAAGGAGCCATTTGTAGCCCCCAAGTGTCGGTTCAACTTGATGAAGTTGAATCGGAACTGCATTCTAATCTTGGAGAGCAAATAGACATTAGCCCCCAAGTGTCGAGCATATTGCTTGCAATCTTCTTCAAACTTGTACTTCATTATTTGAACCTTCATCATCTGGTAACACTCCATCCCGTCGACTTAACCTTCCTATTATTTTGTTACACCATAGGAAGCTTTAAATGAAGCCGAGTCTGAAGTGCCGGCTTGAATAGCAATCTGGCTACTCAGCAAGCCACCCGAAGCGAGGCAGATGAGAAGTCCGGCTCATTGTTGAGGAGCTTACAAATATTAAAGCTGAATTTGCTGCCTTCAAAAAGTCTGCTGAAACGAAACAAGCCGCCCTAGCACAACAAGCAGATGACGCTGACCAGCGGCTCGTGGTTGTGTCTGATGAACTACAGTCCTTGAAGCGCCACATTATGAAGATGTCTGCCGCCATATTTGGTAAGTATTCAAATACTTAACCAATACTTTTATATGAATACTTATACAAGCGACTTATGACCAAAAATCCGTCTTATGCAGGTCCAAGGAGCCGTCAACTTGCTAGTGATAGCTTGTTGCCATTGAAAGTTGTCTATACTCTGACCGAGCAGCTCTACTGCAGAGCTCTCTGCACGATCAAGGTGGTGCTATATAAAGACAATATTCCCTTAACTATGAAGGGAGTTATGTTGGGGAACGTCACATGGGAAACAAAAAAATTCCTACGCACACGCAGATCTATCCATGGTGATGAGCATCTACGAGAGGGAGAGTGGATCTACATACCCTTGTAGATCGCTAAGCGGGAAGCGTTAAGAAACGCGGTTGGTGTAGTCAAAAGTCTTCGTGATCCAAATCGCCATGCATCCCACGATCCAATCACGATCCGTCCCGCGATCCAATCACGATCCGTCCCGCGATCCGATCACGATCCGTCCCACAAACTTGATCACGATCCTTCCGATCTAGCGCTGAACGGACGGCACCTCCGCGTTCAGCACACGTACACCTTGATGACGATATCCACCATCTTGATCCAGCAAGAAGGAGTGGAGAGGAAGAAGAGTTCTCTGGCAGAATGACGGCGCTCCGCTGATGGTGGTGGAGCAATTCCGGCAGGGCTTCTCCTAAGCACTGCAGAAATCCGATCTAGAGGAGAAACTATGCACTGGAGGAACGGGCAGAACGTAGCTAAAATTCTAGTGCAAAAACCCTAAAACCTCCAGTATATATAAGAGGAAAGGAGGAGAGGCCTTGGCACAACGGCCAAGGCCTCCTTGCTTCGCCCGAAGGAGAGAGGGAGAGGTGGAGTCCACCTCCAATCCTAGTAGGACTAGGATTCACCCTATTTTGCCTTTTTTCCACGTTTTCTCTGAGGAATTTATCCTCCAGCCGCATGGGCCTCTTGTGGATGTTCCACCAGCCAAGTAAGGGCTGGTTTACACCCTCCTAAAGCCCATGTAGCCTCTTGGGTCAAAATACCCCTCCCGGTGGCCTCCCGGTACACTACCAACACTCCCGGTACACTAACGATGAGCCCGAAACTTTTCCGGCGACCAAAACAGGACTTCCTATATATGAATCTTTACCTACGGAACATTCTGGAGCTCCTCGTGATGTTCGGGATCTCATACGGGACTCTGAACAACCTTCGGTCACCACCATACATAACTCTATACTACCGAAACGTCACCAAACCTGAAGTGTGCAAACCCTGTGGGTTCGAGAACTATGTAGACATGACCGAGACACCTCTACGGTCAATAACCAATGGAGGGGCCTGGATGTCCACATTGGTTCCTACATATTCTACGAAGATCTTTATCGGTCGAACCTCTATGTCAAGGATTCAGTTAATCCCGTATGATGTTCCCTTTGTTCTTTGGTACGTTACTTGCCCGAGATTCGATCGTTGGTATCTCCATACCTAGTTCAACCTCGTTACTGGCAAGTCTCTTTACTCGTTCCGTAATACAAGATCTTGCAACTAACACTTAGTCACATTGCTTGCAATGCTTATTGTGATGTTGTATTACCGAGTGGGCCCTGAGATACCTCTCCGTCACACGGAGTAACAAATCCCAGTCTTGATCCATGACAACTCAATAGACACCCTCGGAGATACCTGTAGAGCACCTTTATAGTCACCCAGTTACGTTGCGACATTTGATAAACACAAGGCACTCCTCCGATGTCCATGAGCTGCATGATCTCATGGTCATAGGAATATAAACTTGAGAAGCAGAAAACAGTAGAAATAAACTGACACGATCATATGCTATGTTTGTAGTTTGGGTCTTGTCCATCACATCATTCTCCTAATGATGTGATCTCATTATCAAATGACATCACATGTCAATGGCTAGGAAACCATGACTAGTTTTGATCAATGAGCTAGTTCACTAGAGGCATACTAGGGACAGAGTGTTGTTTATTTACCCACACATGTAATGTGTTTCCAATTAATACAATTATAGCATGGATAATAAACGATTATCATGAACAAGGAAATACAATAATAAACACTTTAGTTATTGCCTCTAGAGCATATTTCCAACAGTCTCCCACTTGCACTAGAGTGAATAATCTAGTTCACATCACTATGTGATTTACATTGTAATGAATCGAACACCCATGCAGTTCTGGTGTTGATCATGTTTAGCCCTTGGAAGAGGTTTAGTCAACGGGTCTGCAACATTCAAATCCATGTGCACTTTGCAAATATTTATGTCTTTCTCCACGATGTAATCGCGGATGGAGTTGAAGCGTCGCTTTATGTGTCTGGTCCTCTTGTGAAACCTTGGTTCCTTGGCCAGAGCAATGGCACCAGTGTTGTCATAGAACAGGTTCATTGGATTCAGTGCACTGGGCACTACTCCAAGATCTGTCATGAACTGCTTCATCCAGACACCTTCCTTCGCGGCCTCCAAGGCTGCGATGTATTCCGCTTCGCACGTAGAATCAGCTACCACGCTTTGCTTAGAACTGCACCAGCTTACCGCTCCCCCGTTAAGAATAAATACGTATCCGGTTTGCGACTTAGAGTCATCCGGATCAGTGTCAAAGCTTGCATTGACGTAACCCTTTACGACGAGCTCTTCATCACCTCCATAAACGAGAAACATTTCCTTAGTCCTTTTCAGGTACTTAAGGATATTGTTGACCGCTTGCCAGTGCTCCACTCCAGGATCACTTTGAAACCTTCCGGCCATACTTATGGCAAGGCTGACATTGGGTCTTGTGCACAGCATTGCATACATGATAGAGCCTATGGCTGGAGCATAGGGGATGACACTCATCTTTTCTCTATCTTCTGCAGTTATTGGGCATTGAGTCTTACTCAACTTCACACCTTGTAACACAGGCAAGAACCCCTTCTTGGACTGATCCATTTTGAACTTCTTCAAAACTTTATCAAGGTATGTGCTCTGTGAAAGTGCTATTAAGCATCTCGATCTATCTCTATAGATCTTAATGCCTAATATGAAAGCAGCTTCTCCTAAGTCCTTCATTGAAAAACTCTTGTTTAAATATTCCTTCATGCTTTCCAGCATTTCTATATTGTTTCCAATCAGCAATATGTCATCCACATATAATACTAGAAACGCTATTGAGCTCCCACTCACTTTCTTGTAAATACAGGCTTCTCCGTAAACTTGTATACACTCAAACTCTTTGATCACCTCATCAAAGCGCTTATTCCAACTCCGAGATGCTTGCACTAGTCCATAAATGGATCGCTGGAGTTTGCAAACTTTGTCAGCATTCTCTGGATCGACAAAACCTTCGGGTTGTATCATATACAACTCTTCCTCAAGGAAACTATTGAGGAATGCTATTTTGACATCCATCTGACAAATTTCACAGTCGAAATAAGTAGCTATTGCTAACATGATTCTGACAGACTTTAAGCATCGCTATGGGTGAGAAAGTCTCATCGTAGTCAACTCCTTGAACTTGTGAAAAACCCTTTGCGACAAGTCGAGCGTTATAGATGGTGACATACCGTCCGCGTCTGTCTTCTTCTTAAAGATCCATTTGTTCTGAATGGATTTTCGCCCTTCAGGTAATACTTCCAAAGTCCATACTTTGTTTTCATACATGGATCCCATCTCGGATTTCATGGCCTCTAACCATTTCTCGAAATACGGGCCCATCACTGCTCCTCCATAGCTCGTAGGTTCATTGTTATCCAACAACATGACCTCCAAGACAGGGTTGTCGTACCACTCAGGGGTAGTACGCGGCCTTGTCGACCTACGAGGTTCAATAGCAGCTTGATCCGAAGCTTCATGATCATCATCATTAACTTCCTCTTCTACCGTCGTAGGTTCCACAGAAACATCTTTCTGCGCTGCGCTACTTTCTGGTTGAAGTAAAGGTTCAATGACCTCATCAAGCTCTATTTTCCTCCCACTCAATTCTTTTGAGAGAAACACTTTCTCAAGAAATGTTCCGTTCTTAGCGACAAACACTTTGCCTTAGGATCTGATATAGAAGGTATACCCGACTGTCTCTTTCGGGTATCCTATGAAGACGCATTTCTCCGCTTTGGGTTCCAGCTTTTCAGACTGAAGCTTTTTGACATAAGCATCACATCCCCAAACTTTAAGAAACGACAACTTTGGCTTCTTGCCAAACCACAGTTCATATGGCGTCGTCTCAATGGATTTTGATGGTGCCCTATTTAAAGTGAATGCAGCTGTCTCTAATGCATAACCCCAAAACGATAGTGGCAAATCAGCAAGAGACATCATAGAACGCACCATATCTAATAAGGTTCGATTACGACGTTCGGACACACCATTATGCTGTGGTGTTCCGGGCGGTGTCAACTGTGAAACAATTCCACACTCTCTTAAGTGACTGCCAAACTCATAACTCAGATATTCACCTCCTCGATCAGATTGCAGGAACTTAATCTTCTTGTTATGATGATTCTCAACTTCACTCTGAAATTGCTTGAACTTTTCAAACGTTTCAGACTTGTGTTTCATTAATTAAATATACCCATATCTACTTAAGTCATCAGTGAAGGTGAGAAAATAACGATATCCACCACACGCTATAACATTCATTGGACCGCAAACATCAGTATGTATGATTTCCAATAAGTCACTCGCCCGTTCCATTGTTCCAAAGAATGGCGTTGTAGTCATCTTTCCCATGAGGCATGGTTAACATGTGTCAAGTGATTCAAAATCAAGTGACTCCAAAAGTCCATCAGCATGGAGCTTCCTCATGCATTTTACACCAATATGACCTAAACGGTAGTGCCACAAGAAAGTGGTACTATCATTATCAACTCTACATCTTTTGGCATCAATGTTATGAACATGTGTGTCATCACTATCAAGATTCAATATGAATAAACCCCTAACATTGGGTGCATGACCATAAAAGATATTACTCATATAAATAGAACAACCTTTATTCTCTGATTTAAATGAGTAACCGTCTCACAATAAACAAGATCCAGATATAATGTTCATGCTTAACGCATGCACTAAATAACAATTATTCAGGTTCATCACTAATCCTGATGGTAATCGAAGAGAGAGCATGCCGACGGCGATCAAATCAACCTTGGAACCATTTCCCACGCGCATCGTCACTTCATCCTTTGCCAGCCTTCGTTTATTCCGTAGGTCCTGCTTTGAGTTGCAAATGTGAGCAACCGAACCGGTATCAAATACCCAAGCACTACTAAGAGAGCTAGTAAGGTACACATCAATAACATGTATATCATATATACCTTGTTTGTCGTTGGCCGCCTTCTTGTCAGCCAGGTACTTGGGGCAGTTTTGCTTCTAGTGACCAGTTCCCTTGCAATGAAAGCACTTAGTTTCTGGCATGGGTCCATGCTTGGGCTTCTTTACAGGAGTAGCAACTTCTTTGCCATCCTTCTTGGTTTTACCCTTCTTGCCCTTGCCCTTGACTTTGCCATTTCTCTTGAAACTAGTGGTTTTATTGACCATCAACACTTGATGTTCTTTCTGGATTTTAGACTCAGCGACTTTTAGCATTGCGAACAGCTCGCGACTGACTTGTTCATCCCGTGCATGTTATAGTTCATCACAAAGCTCTTATAACTAGGTGGCAGTGATTGAAGAACTCTATTAGTGATCACCTCTGGCGGAAGGGCAATTCCCAACTCCGCTAGACGAGTTGAATACCCAGACATTCTGAGTATATGTTCACTGATAGACCCGTTCTCCACCATCTTGCAAGCATACAACTTATCGGAGATTTCATACCTCTCGATTCGGGCGTTCTTCTGAAAGATAATCTTCACCTCCTGGAACATCTCATATGCTCCATGACGTTCAAAACGTCTTTCAAGTCTCGATTCTAAGCCATACAATATTGCACACTGAACTATTGAGTAATCTCCAATACGTGCCTCCCAAACGTTCTTAACGTCTTCGGAGGTCATGTCTTCTGGTCGGTCACCAAGCGGTGCATCAAGGACATATGATTTCTGGGAAGCCGTGAGGATAATCCTCAGATTACGGGCCCAGCCAACAAAGTTACTTCCATCATCTTTCAACTTAGCTTTCTCTAGGAACGCATTAAAATTCAGGGGTGCTACTGCGCGAGCCATTGATCTACAACATAGATATGCAAAGTTTACTTAGACTATTGTTCAAGATAATGAGTTTAGTTAATCAAATTACTAAAGCTCCCACTCAAATTAACATCCCTCAGGTCATCTGAGTGTCACATGATCCAAATCCACCAACTCAAGTCCGATCATCACGTGCGTTGAGGTGGCTTCAATGGTGAACATCATTATGTTGATCATATCTACTATATGACTCATGCTCGACCTTTCGGTCTCTTGTGTTACGAGGCCATGTCTGTACATGCTAGGCTCGTCAAGTTTAACCCGACTGTTCTGCGTGTGCAACACTGGCTTGCACCCATTGTATGTGAACGTAGAGTCTATCACACCCGATCATCACGTGGTGTCTCGACACGACGAACTTTCGCAACGGTGCACACTCGGGGAGAACACAATTCATCTTGAAATTTAAGTGAGGGGTCACTTTGTAATTCTACCGTCATACTAAGCAAAACAAGGTGCATAAAAATATTAACATCACATGCAATTCATAAGTGACATGATATGGCCATGAACTTGTGCTTTAGATCTCCATCTTGAAAGCACCGGCATGATCTCCATCGTCACCGACACGACACCATGATCTCCATTATCTTGATCTCCATCAACGTGTCGCCATCGGGGTTGTCGCGCCCAACATGCTTCTACTACTATTGCTACCGTTTAGCGATGAAGTCAAGCATTACATAGCGCTTAATGATTGACATGCAGGTCATACAATAATTAAAGACAACCCTATGGCTCCTGCCGGTTGCCATACTCATCGACATGCAAGTCGTGAAATTCTATACATCACATGATCATCTCATACATCACATATATCACATCATGTAATTGGCCATATCACATCACAACATACCCTACAAAAACAAGTTAGACGTCCTCTAATTTTTGTTGCATGTTTTACGTGGCTGCTACGGGTTTCTAGCAAGAACGATTCTCACCTACGCATAAACCACAACGCTGATACATAATTTGCTTTTCAACCTTCTCAAGGACCGCCTTTGTCGAATCCGATCCAACTAAAGTGAGAGAAACTACCTCCCGCAAGCCATCTAGGCAACAAGTTGTGTCGAGGGAACCGGTCTCTCGTAAGCGTATGAGTAATGTTGGTCCGGGCCGCTTCATCTCACAATACCGCTGAACCAAAATATGACCAAGGGAGGAAGCAATCTAAGCATCAACACCCACAAACCTTTTGTGTTCTACTCGAGATCTCATCAACACATAGACCTAGCTTATGATGCCACTGTTGGGGAATGTCGCATGGGAAACAAAAAATTCCTACGCACATGCAGATCTATCCATGGTGATGAGCGTCTACGAGAGGGAGAGTGGATCTACATACCCTTCTAGATCGCTAAGCGGGAAGCGTTAAGAAACGCGGTTGGTGTAGTCGAACGTCTTCGCGATCCAAATCGCCATGCATCCCGTGATCCAATCATGATCCGTCCCACGAACTTGATCATGATCCGTCCCACGAACTTGATCACGATCCTTCCGATCTAGCGCCGAACGGACGACACCTCCGTGTTCAGCACACGTACAACTTGATGACGATCTCCACCGTCTTGATCCAGCAAGAAGGAGTGGAGAGTAAGAAGAGTTCTCCGGCAGCATGACGGCGCTACGGCGATGGTGGTAGAGCAATTCCGCAGGGCTTCGCCTAAGCACTTCAGAAATCCGATCTAGAGGAGAAACTTTGCATTGGAGGAACGGGCAGCACGTGGCTGAAATTCTAGTGCAAAAACCCTAAAAACTCCAGTATATATAAGAGGAAAGGAGGAGAGGCCTTGGAACAAGGTCCAAGGCCTCCTTGCTTCGGCCGAAGGAGAGAGGGAGAGATGGAGTCCACCTCCAATCCTAGTAGGACTAGGATTCACCCTATTTTGCCTTTTTCCACTTTTTCTCTTAGGAATTTTTCCTCCAGCCGCATGGGCCTCTTGTGGATGTTCCACAAGCCCACTAAGGGCTTGTTTACACCCTTCTACCGCCCATGTAGCCTCTTGGGTCGAAATACCCCTCCCGGTGGCCTCCCGGTACACTACCGACACTCCCAGTACACTACCAATGAGCCCGAAACTTTTTCGGCGACCAAAATAGGACTTCCTATATATGAATCTTTACCTCCGGACCATTCCGTAGCTCCTCGTGATGTCCGGGATCTCATCTAAGACTCCGAACAACCTTCGATCACCACCATACATAACTCTATACTACCGAAACGTCACCAAACCTTAAGTGTGCAGACCCTGCGGGTTCGAGAACTATGTAGACATGACCGAGACACCTCTACGGTCAATAACCAATGGCGGGACCTGGATGTCCACATTCATTCCTACATATTCTATGAAGATCTTTATCAGTCGAACCTCTATGTCAAGGATTCAGTTAAGCCCGTATGATGTTCCCTTTGTTCCTCGGTATGTTACTTGCCCGAGATTCGATCGTTGGTATCTCCATACCTAGTTCAACCTTGTTACTGGCAAGTCTCTTTACTCGTTCCGTAATACAAGATCTCGTAACTAACACTTAGTCACATTGCTTGCAAGGCTTATTGTGATGTTGTATTACCGAGTGGGCCCAGAGATACCTCTCCATCACACGGAGTAATAAATCCTAGTCTTGATCCATGCCAACTCAATAGACACGCTCGGAGATACCTGTAGAGCACCTTTATAGTCACCCAGTTACGTTGCGACGTTTGATACACACAAGGCACTCCTCCGATGTCCGTGAGTTGCATGATCTCATGTTCATAGGAACATATACTTTACATGAAGAAAACAGTAGCAATAAACTGACACGATCATATGCTATGTTTGTAGTTTGGGTCTTGTCCATCACATCATTCTCCTAATGATGTGATCTCGTTATCAAATGACATCACATGTCAATGGCTAGGTAACCTTGACCATCTTTGATCAACGAGCTAGTTCACTAGAGGCATACTAGGGACAGAGTGTTGTTTATTTACCCATACATGTAATGTGTTTCCAATTAATACAATTATAGCATGGATAATAAACGATTATCATGAATAAGGAAATACAATAATAAACACTTTATTTATTGCCTCTAGGGAATATTTCCAACAAGTTATAGAGTTGCTATCCACCCTACTGAAACAAATCCAGGAGCTCAAAAGATCAGCCGCCATAAAAGGAGCCATCGCAGCCATAAGCCGGGCGTTGGCCTTTGCTCCAGAGTTAACTCCCGAAGACATGATGGACGGGTTTCCCTCCAAAAAAGATGACGGCATAGATTTCACGGAGGTTGACTATGCTCGCTGCATGAAGGCTTCAAGAGTCCTAGCCTCCGTGTTAGCTGAAGAAGCGGACTTGTCAACATACCAGGCGGCTTACGATGCCGAGCAGAAGAGAGTATGCGGCCCCACTTTTGAACCAAGGACTTGACGCCTGCACGCTGTAACCACCTCTTTGCTTCTGATCTTGACCTGTACCCCCTCTTTGAAGAGAGAAATTTTGTGGCTTTAACCAACTGCAATTGGGATGTGGACAATCTCTAGATCATGGAGGTCGAAGACCCGGCACGTGGTGACCCTCCCTCCAACTGACGACTTTAGTAATGCCGTGGGTAAGCCGGCCTTGTGATCCTTCATGGAGCGGTGTAAAAAACTTTGAATCACCACTTTTGAGCGCTGCAGAGAGCGTCTGTAATAGGTTTGTAGTAAACTCTGTCTTTGCCTGAACTGTGCCATCGTGCACATATTAAGTTGTCTGGCTTAACATATTACATCTTCCTTGTGCTTTCGACTCATATTAGATCTTTCGCCGACTCTTGGCAGTTTAACCAACCTGCAAGAATAGATGTATCTTCACATTGTTAGGAGGGCGGCTTGGAGTAGCATAACCCCAAGATGTTGTATCTTTCCTAACTTGCTTTTTCATAAGAACTCATGCGTCGGTTCTACTAGGCTGAATCGCCACTTAAAACTCCTTATCAGTACAGGGTCTCTATCGAGATTGGTTGTCATTTTGTTTGAGCGGCTCGGGGTCTCTAAGCGAGATTAACTGAAAGGAAGTGTGACGTCCCAAAAGAGACACGGCAGGGCATGAGCACCCTGATAGCCCATAAACTGCCTCTGACGTGACATAAATATGTCGTTTTAACCTTAAACAGTACAGGGTCCTTGAAGGATTAACTGTCTAAGAGTACGAATAGGCCACATAGCGGAGAGTCGACAGTAGATGGGAGAGTTTATCCCTGCTTTCCGTAAGCCGGCCCTCTCGTGACAAGAGCCGTCGTTTTAACCTTAACCAGTACAGGGTCTCTATGGAGATTGGCCATCAATTTCTTGAGCCGGGATCTCTAGGCGAGATTAACTGGTAAGAGTTCGGCGGGTACCTAGCGGAGTAGCATCAGCTTACAGGTAGGTTTAACCCTATTTGGCTTAAGAGCCGATTAAGAGGGTGTGTAAGCTACACCCGGTGGGTGGAAAGCCCCCAAGTGACCTTTGTTGACGGAATCAACTGTTTGGCTTAAGAGCCGACCGATAGGGTGTGATAAGCTACACCCGGTGGGTGGGAAGCCCCCTGGACAGTCATGTTGACGGAGTCAACTATTTGGCTTGAGAGCCGACCGATAGGGTGTGATAAGCTACACCCGGTGGGTGGGAAGCCCCCTGGACGATCATGTTGACGGAGTCAACTATTTGGCTTGAGAGCCGACCGATAGGGTGTGATAAGCTACACCCGGTCAGTGGGAAGCCCCCTGGACGATCATGTTTAATCCTTTTTGCACAGATTGAGATATGCGAAATGGTAGAGGCCCTGGCTTGCAGGGATGCCAAATTTTATACATATATAAATATGATATGTACAATGATGGTGTACAGTGTCAAGTCTTGACAACTTAAGTATAGTAAGGCCGTAGGTGTGCTATGTTCCACGGCCGGCGGGTCTCCTGCCCCGAGGTATTTGAGTCATCTCGGGTGTCAATGAGGTAATATGACACGTTGTTGAGATTTCTGCTGACCACAAAAGGTCCTTCCCATGGAGGGGACAACTTGTGCGCATCTGTCTGATCTTGAATCAACCGCAACACTAATTCGCCTTCTTGAAACGTCCGGGTCTTGACTCGGCGGCTATGATAGCGGCGTAGGTCTTGCTGATAAATCGTCGATCGAACCGCCACCAGATCACGTTCCTCCTCCAAGGCATCCAACGCGTCTTGACGCGCTGTTTCATTGTCCGCCTCGACGTAAGCCGCCACTCGTGGCGAGTCATGAAGGATGTCACTTGGTAACACGGCTTCTGCACGTAAACCATGAAGAAAGGTGTATAACCCGTTGATCTGTTGGGAGTAGTTCTGATGCTCCATAAGACGGACGACAACTCTTCCACCCAACAACCCGGTGTTTGATGCAAAGGAACCATAAGCTGGGGCTCTGCCTGACCGTTTGATAGTGGATGAGCCACCGCAGAAACATCAAGTCAGATGTGGTCACTGTCACGGAACGCTCGCATAGCCCCCTTGGATAGATTCGTACCATTATCTGTGATGATACTGTGAGGGTAACCAAAATGGTAGATCAGCTTTTTAACAAACTGAACCGTCATGGCCGCATCACACTTGCTGACCGGCTCAGCTTCTATCCACTTGGTAAATTTGTCAACCACCACTAAGAGGTGGGTCTTCTTGTCCTTGGATCTCTTGAAAGGCCCGACCATATCAAGCCCCCAGACTGCAAATGGCCAAGTAATTGGAATCATGCACAATTCTTGAGCCGGGACGTGAGCACTCCGGCCAAACTTTTGACATCCATCGCACTTGCAGACTAAGTCTTCCGCATCCTTATGAGTCGTCAACCAGAAAAAACCATGTCGAAAAGCCTTGGCCACTAGAGATTTTGAGCCGGCATGATGACCACAATCACCAGCATGAACTTCATTCAAGATTTCCTTGCCCTCTTCAGGTGAAACACACTGTCGAAACATGCCCATGACACTGCACTTATGTAATTCGCCATTGACTATTGTCATAGACTTAGACCGCCTGGTGACCGGCCTGGCAAGATTTTTGTCATCAGGCAACTCGTCGCAAGTCAAGTACGCTAAGTAAGGCACAACCCAGTCTGGAATAGCATGTAGAGCCGCAACCAGCTGTCCCTCCTGGTCAGGAATAGCCAACTCTTCTTCTGAAGGTAACTTAACTGACGGGTGATGTAAAACATCCAAGAAAACGTTACGCGGCACCAGCTTCCGTTGAGAACCTAGCCTTGACAGGGCATCAACTGCCTCATTCCGGCGATAATCAATATGATCCACCTAATAACCCTTGAAGTGACCAGCGATGATATCCACCGCTTGATGCTAAGCCGCCATCTGCGGGTCCTTGGAGTTCCAAGTGTCTGAAACTTGCTGGGCTACGAGATCTGAGTCGCCAAGGCATCTAACCCGGCTCAGGTTCATCTCCTTAGCTACCCTGAGGCCATGAAGCAGAGCTTCATACTCAGCTGCATTGTTAGTACAAGGAAAAATCAACCTTAGCACATAACAGAACTTGTCACCTTTGGGGGAAGTTAAGACAACCCCTGCCCCTAATCCTTCCGGTTACCTGGATCCATCAAAGTGTATTGTCCAATATGTGTTATCCGGCTTTTCTTCGGCGCCTGACACTCCGTCCAGTCGTGTATGAAATCCACCAACGCTTGGGACATGACCGCCGTGCGAGGTACGTACTTCAAATTGAGAGGTCCAAGCTCCAAGCCCCACTTAGCAATCCTGCTAGTGGCCTCTTTGTTTTGAATTATGTCTCCCAACGGGGAAGAGCTAACCACTGTAATCTGGTGCCCCAGGAAATAGTGTTTCAGCTTGCGATTGGCCATGAACACCCCATACACCAGCTTTTGCCAATGTGGATACCTCTGCTTGGATTCTGTCAGGACCTCGCTAATATAGTAAACTGGCCTCTGAACCGGATATTTCTTACCTGCCTCCTTGCGGTCGACCATGATTGCGGCGCTGAAAGCCCTGTTATTAGCTGACACGTATAAGAGCAAGGGTTCTTTCTCAGCCGGAGCGGCTAAGACCGGCGGCTCAGTGAGCTGCTTCTTGAGCGCCTCAAATGCTTCACCCGCCGCCGTACTCCAGACAAAGTTGTCCGTCTTTTTCATCATCTGATATAAAGGAATGGCCTTCTCACCAAGGCGGCTTATAAACCGGCTTAACGCAGCAATTCGTCCTGCCAGGCGCTGAACATCAGTGATGCATGCCGGCTCAGACAGGGAGGTGATAGCCTTGATCTTATCCGGGTTGGCTTCAATGCCACGCTCTGAGACTAGAAATCCCAAAAGCTTGCCTACCGGAACGCCAAAGACACACTTGGCCAGGTTAAGCATCATCTTGTAGACCCATAGATTGTCGAAAGTCTCCTTTAGGTCGTCAAGCAGAGTCTCCTTCTTTCTTGACTTGATCACAATATCATCCACATATGCATGAACGTTGTGCCCAATTTGGCTATGTAGACAGTTTTGTACACAACACTGGTAAGTCACCTAGGCACTCTTGAGCCCAAAAGGCATAGACGCGTAGTAGAAGGCACCAAAAGGCATGATGAAAGCCATCTTATCTTTGTCCCTGACTGCCATCTTGATCTTATGATAACCAGAATAAGCATCCACGAAACATAAACTCTCACAACATGTCATTGCATCAATGATCTGGTCAATACGAGGGAGAGCAAAAGGGTTAGCCGGACAGGCCTTGTTAAGATCCGTGTAATCCACACACATACGCCACGTGCCGTTTTTCTTGAGTACTAGCACCGGGTTAGCAAGCCACTCTGGGTGGAAGACCTCGACGATGAAACCCGCCGCTAGAAGTTGGGCTACCTCTTCCCCGATGGCTTTGTGTCTCTCCTCATTGAACCACCGTAGAAACTGCTTGACTGGTTTAAACTTAGGATCCACATTAAGGTGGTGCTCAACGAACTCTCTCGGTACACCCGGCATGTCAGAAGGCTTCCACGCGAAGATGTCTCGATTCTCACGGACGAATTCGATGAGCGCGCTTTCCTATTTGGGATCCATATTGGCTCCAATAGTGAACTGATGAGATGAGTCGCCCGGAGTGAAGTCCACCAATTTGGTATAATCCGCCGAAAACTTGAGGGGCGGCTCAGACTCTGTGGTGGGTTTTTTGAGCGGAGTCATGTCCTTCGGGTCAACATGTTCCTTATAAAACTTGAGCTCTGCCTCAGCACAACTGGATTCTGCATAAGTTGCGTCTCCTTCCTCGCACTCAATAGCCGTCTTTCGATCACCATGAACAGTAATCGTCCCGTTTAACTCGGGCATCTTGAGCTGCAAGTAAACATAGCAAGGCCTGGCCATGAACTTGGCGTAAGCCGGCCGCCCGAACAAAGCATGATAGGGGCTCTTGATTTTGACCACCTCAAACCACAAAGACTCCACCCTGTAGTTGTGCTCGTCACCAAAGGCAACTTCCAAAGAAATCTTACCCACTGGGTAAGCTGACTTGCCCGACACCACACCATGAAAGACTGTCGAGGAAGGCCTAAGATCTTTATCAAGTAACTTCATCCGTCGGAAGGTGTCGTAGTACAGGATATTGATGCTGTTGCCACCATCCATAAGTACCTTAGTGAACACATATCCTGCCACTTGGGGGCGACCACCAGAGCCAGCCACCCCGGGTCATCAATACGCGGCGGGTGATCTTCCCGACTCCAAGTTATGTCATACTCAGACCACTTAAAATATTGCGGTAGAGTCGGCATGATTGCGTTAACCACCCGCTTGCACAACTTCTGATCTCGCCTGTCTAGGCTGGTCGTAAAAACATGATACTGACCCAAGCTGAGCTGCTTTGGATTACTCTGATATCCAGACTGGTTACCTTGTTGTTGATTGTTACCACCAGAGTGCTGATGATGTCCTCCTTGGTTGCCATGGCCGTTATGGCCGGATCCTGAGCCGCAAGACCCAAACCCGTCTCTTGACCCGCCTGGTCCCGAGCCGCCGGGCGGGCTACCACCATCGTTGTTACGCTGTCGCATGTTGTAGTCCTTGAACTTTTGCATGATGTGGCAATTACCCCACGTGTGACCCGCCGGTCTGTTGGGCCGGCTGTGCTCCAGACAAGGTTTATTGAGCATCTCCTCTAAATTGAAAGGAGTCTTACCCTTATTAAAAGGCGGTCTGAACTTCCCGTTGCCCTTAGCACGATTGTTGCCGGTGCTGGCGTTGGCCACCAATTCTGACCCGCCATCTGGGTTCTTCCTCTTACCTTGGTTACCATTGCTCGCCATTCCCTTGCCATGGTTACTTCTTTTACTCTGGCCAGGATTCTCCTCATCAGAGCCCGGATCCTTCATACTATCAGAGTTGGCATACTTCGTGAGAGCCGCCATGAGCTCCCCCATGTATTGACACGTGCGCTTGAGCAAGCCGAGCTTCTACTTCAGAGGTGTGAAGTGTCAATTCTTTTCCAGAATCAAAACCGCTTGAGCCACCATGATCTGCTCAGACGAGTGGATGATAGTTGAGACCCGCCAGACCCAATGATGAGCCGACTCATTTTCCTGTTGTACACAGTGATCTAAATCCACAATCGTCATGGGATGCTTGCATGTTCCTTGAAAGTTTTTGACGAACTTCTCTGTTAACTCAGCCCAAGAATTGATGGTATTGGGTGGCAAACCCTTCAACCATGTGCGAACCGGCCCTTCCAGCATCATGATAAAATATTTTACGCATACCGCGTCATTGACATCCAACATCTCCATAGCCAGCTCATAGCTTTCAATCCAGGCCTCCGGAGGTAAGTCGGCGGTGTAATTTGGGACCTTGCAAGGGCCTTTGAAATCTTCTACAGACGCTCGTTCTGCAGAGCCGACACCAAGCACGGTACTCCCACTGCCCTTGTGGTTACTCCCACTAAGACGGAAGGCGTAAGCTCTTGGTGGGCCGCCGCTGCCAGAGCCGCCGCATCTTGCTGTGCTCTTGCCCGGTCTACGAGCGCCTATGCATCCAGAGCCGCCTGATCATCTCGTGGCGGGCCCCGGTGCCTATCACTGCTAGAAACCACCAACAACTCATAACACCGACTGAAGCTATGGCTGGGGAGGGGGGTTGAATGCACGCGACTCCGGCTGTAGGTATACTTCTCTTGTTGGGCAATCGCCGTTTGAAGGTATCCAATGGCGTTCCGCACCTCTTCTGCAAAAGGCGCCTCGTCAGGAATAGGGATTGTCTCAAGCTGGGTTGCTGCCGCCACCATGTTCTCTGCCGGGTTTGAATAATGACCCGCCAGCGTTGGAAAAGCCATTGGTGAGGTCTGGTTCCGTCGAGGCGGGTTAAGCTTCTGCCGAGCCGCCGGCCGACTTCTAGGTGCGTCCACCATTCGCCCCGTTCCTGGCGTGTTAAAAAGGTTTCTGGCCTCATACTGCTCCGGTACGCGGGACTTATGTCTCATCCGTCGCACCGCAGCTACTGATTGTTGTTCCAGCTCAAGGTGGAAAGCATCCGCCTTAAGGCGCGCTGCCTTTGCATCCATCTGAGCCTTTAACGCGCCGATCTCCTGTTGGCCTTCCGCCATCTGGTCTTTTAGTCTTGTGATCTCTAAGTTTCGGGCGGCTTGATTCTCAGGTGTGGCTTCAGTCTCCATCAGAGTCACGAGCTCGTTCATTAGATCTAGAAGAACCTGAGCCGGCTACGGCGGGTCAGCCTCCGTGTCTGTCGCCCCGGCTGTTGTACTGCCCGGGCCTAGTGCTGATCCCGCCATGAACACGGCCGCATGATTCGGTGGCTCATGATCGTCCATCTCAGAATGCTCCGACTCGGAATAAGGCTCGTCGTAGCCCCCGAGCCTATCGTCATGAAGCTGGTAGATTGATTCTGCCTCTCCGCTCGAAGATCCGTCCTCTGAATAGACGAGAGTCCCCTGTGACATAGAAGCCTCAAGATCCATAGCTTGAGTAAAGCCGACGAAGACATGCTTCCGGCCTGGGTCAGCACGGGCGGGTTGCATGTGTTGGGTGTGTTGCGCGCACCGAGCCGGCTCGATGATGTCAGTGCAGACGTCCGGCCCGGGCGGAGATCCGCCGATTTTGCCGATGAAGACGTGGATTCCACCAAAGGGAACCCTGAAACCGTACTCGACAGAATCGGCCTCTTGGTTCCCAGTCGGCGTCGTCAATGTAGAGCCGGCCACGGCGACTCTTGTTCATCCTTCCGACCACGTATCCCTCGAGCCCTGGAAGACAGCCCTTTGAGAACTCAACACCACCGAGCGCTAGCCCCACGGTGGGTGCCAACAGTCTTGGTTTTGTCACAGAAGATGTTTGAGGACTTAGATTCGAGGCCATTGCTAAGTTGATGGACTCAAAGGGGTTGGTTGGGACAAAGGACACAAGTTTACCCAGGTTCGGCCCCTCAAGCAGAGGTAAAAGGCTACATCCTGCTTGTGTTGTATTGATTGGAGTATCGATTACAAGGGAGTAGATTCGCTTGACCTAGTTCTCGACTAGTTGGTTTCTGTCTAAGTCGCCCCGGGTCTCTCCTTTATATAGGAGGTCAAGACCACGGGTCATACAAGTCGTATACCGAGTCTCACAACGTGTCCGAGTCTATCTCTACGTTGTCTTGCCTTCCTGAGTAAGCTGTCTCCGGGCGGCTTATCCGCCCGGGTCTTCATGCCTTCTTTGTCTAGGCCTCATCTTAGCCCATCTTAGCAAGCCGCCAAACATCTTGGGCTTGAGTCTTCTATGCCCATCCTTGGGTTGGCCTATGAGCCGCCAGGTGTGACCCAGCCCCTCCTAGGTGGGTCTCACCATGGGGTTATATCCCCAACAGATATGGTTGACCTAGGAAGTTTCCAAATCTCGGTTTTTTCTGATTCCTCAAATTGGCGGGACCGATATTAAGAAATTGGTTAATAGAAAGTTGGTCACTGATTCTCGGTTGCACCGAATGGAAACTTGGTAGTATCGAGATTCTATGGTTTGGCTGGGTTTTTGTCTAGGTAAAACCTCGGTGGATCCGAATAGGAATAGTTGGTGTCACCAGATTTTCAGTTTTGGCTTTGGAAAGAAGGTTTTGTGGGAAAGTGGGTGAGTATTTTTACTGGCGAATCTCTAAGCACTTGAGAAACCAGATCATCATATATACCTCATCCCCTTTTAATAGTATTGGCTTTCCTATGGAATGAAAAGTGATTTCTCACAAAATGTAAAATATAGTCCTGAATATTGAAGCATGGCCAATCTTGTTCCTTCCTTTCCTTGGGGGGGGGGCTTCTCCACATAATATTTTACCCAACCCATCACTAAACTTTTTCTTGAGATACACCTGGTCAGGCTCGGGGCGGCGGCGGAGACCAGTCCCGGACATGGCGTCTCTCAAGCAGGTTGTCGCTGCCTAGTCGACGACGAGGATGCAGGTCAGGCTTCGTCGATGTAGAGAACTTATAAACATGGGATTTTCATAACAATGGTTATCATTTTATTATGCTACTCATATTTATAAACAAATTCCTACTCAAACTTATAAACAAATTCCTACTCAAATTTCTATAGTGCTTCGGCGATTCAACGGCTATGCTATGCAATTGATTCGACGGGTACGCAATAACAAGGGATTTGAATATGCTTTATATGCAATATCTCCATTAGCAAATCAGCAACATCTAGACATCTAAACATCTAAACATCAAGAACTGATTTCAATCATATGCATCAACAAGAACATCCTCAAATAATGACAAGTATTAGCGCTAACTACAAAACTATGTGAATACCTCTTCATGTCATTTCGCATGTGTTTCACAATTGGCCTATATGTGAAAACAATATGCATAGCTTTGGCAAACAAAAGAACATACACATATGCATCAATATAACATACATCAATATAAAACAAATACACACATGCATTTTATCTAACATACGCATATGCATTTTATAAAACATACAAAATAATGAACAAAATTCAAGGAGGAGATGTTCACCGGCAACGACGGTCTCGGGGAGGAGGAGCAGGCGCCGGAGACGGGTCTCAGGGAGGTGGCATGGGTGGCGTCCGGCATCGGGGGAGGCGACGACGTAGACGAGGACGAGGAGGCACGCGGGGACGAGCTCGGGTCGGCGGCGAGGTCAGGCTCGGGGGCGGCAACGGCTACGACGACGGGAACGGGCTTGGGGGCAGTGGTGACGACGAGCAGCATGGCGGCACCGGGGCAGGGCGTCAGCGTCTGGGCGAAATGGGAGAGGTTGGGAGAGAATTCCATAGCTCCCGCCTTATATGCGAACACCTTTGGTCCCGGTTGGTGGCTCCAACCGGGACTAATATTTCTTTAGGTCGAATTTATTTTTTTCTATTAAAGTTTTTAACAAAAATAACTTCGATAATTTTAGTTGCATAAATTTTATATAATATTAAGTTAAATAACTTTTATCGGACGAAAACACGTCTATTACAAAGGGATTTCAATTTTTTAAACATATTTGAACTCAAGACATTTCCTGCATTCAATATGCACCATTCAAAGCCACATTATCCCTTTTCAACCTTTTTATTAGTTCATTTGCTATTTTCCATGCATTTCATGATTTATTTTGAGCGAAAATGACCCTGAATTGAAAACCACTCCAAATGAACTCCGAAATGGTGAAAGTTGGCATGGTACCATCATTTCACCCACATAGCATGTGCTAAAAAGTTGAGAGGGTTATGGCAAAAACTGGATGCACTTCGTGTACAAAATAGACAATCTCTTTCGAAGTATCAGGGTTTCAGACGAAAACACGCATGCTACAAAAGGATTTCAATTTTTTAAACATATTTGAACTCAAGACTTTTTCTGCATTCAATATGGACAATTCAAAGCCGCATCGTCACTTTTCAACCCTTTTCTAACTTCATTTGCTATTTTTCATGCATTTCATGATTTATTTTGAGCTAAAAGGACCCTGAATTCAATAGCATTGTAAATGAACTCTGAAATGGTTGAAATTTGGCATGGTATCATCATTTCACCCAAATAGCATGTGCTAAAAATCGAGAGGGTTACGGCAAAAACTGGATGTACTTCGTGTACAAAATGGACAATCTCTTTCAAAGTATCAGGGTTTCAAACGAAAACTCATCAGTTACAAAAGGCATTTCATTTCTTGACATGTAACTGCAGTGATATTATAGATCAAAGTCATCATCAAAATAGTTGTGGAGAGAAAGTCTTCACTTTTTCTTCGCATGTGTCCCTTGCTTATTGCGTCGTAACCATGGATAATGTTCATTGTTTAACATGGTGCTTGGGTCAACCTTCACTTTGAAGGGAGGAATTTCATGAAACTTTTCATAATCTGCAGACATGTCTATCTTGCCCTCCACTCCCATGATGTCTCTTTTTCCTGAAAGAACTATGTGGCTCTTTGGCTCATCGTATGATGTATTCGCTTCCTTATCTTTTCTTTTTCTCGGTTTGGTAGACATTTCCTTCACATAGAAAACCTATGCCACATCATTGGCAAGGACGAATGGTTTGTCTGTGTACCCAAGATTGTTCAGATCCATTGTTGTCATTCCGTACTTTGAGTCTACCTGTACCCTGCTGCTACCTCTTGAGCGTGCGTTGGTTTTGCCTTGAAGAGGAAAGGGTGATGCATCGAAGTAGATAAATATTTCCCTCAGTTGATGAGAACCAAGGTATCGATCTAGTAGGAGGAACAAGCTAGTCACCAATGGATGCACCTACACAAACAATCAAACTCTTGCACCCAACGCTATAAAGGGGTTGTCAATCCCTTCACGGTTATTTGCAAGGATTAGATATGGTAGAGATAGATGTAGAAGATTGCGGAAAATAAAAAAAGGTAAATAAATTGCAGCAAGGTATTTTGGGTTTATAGATCTGAAAATATTTTATGGAAAATAGACCTGGGGGCATAGGTTTCACTAGAGGCTTCTATCTTGAAGGAAAGTATCACGGTGGATGAACAAATTACTGTCGAGCAATTGATAGAAAATCGAATAATTACGAAGATATCCAATGCAATGATTATGCATATAGACATCACGTCCGTGTCAAGGAGACTGAAATGATTCTGCATCTACTACTATTACTCCACACATCGACCGACTCCTGCCTGCATCTAGAGTATTAAGTTCATAAAGAACGGAGTAACGCATTAGGTAAGATGACATGATGTAGAGAGATAAACACAAGCAATATGATGAAAACCCCATCTTGTTACCATTGATGGCAACAATACAATACGTGCCTCGCTACCCCTACTTTGTCACTGGGTGAGGACACCGCAAGATTGAACCCAAAACTAAGCACTTCTCCCATTGCAAGAATTACTAATCTAGTTGGCCAAACAAAACCAATAGTTCAAAGAGACTTGCAAAGATATGAAATTATGCATATAACAATTCAGAAAAGACTCAAATAATATTCATGGATAATCTGAACATAAACCCACAATTCATCGGATCTCAACAAACACACTGCAAAAGAGTATTACATCGGATAGATCTCCACAAAGATCATGAAGAACATGGTATTGAAGCACAAAGAGAGAGAAGAAGCCATCTAGCTACTAGCTATGGACCCGTAGGTCTATGGTGGACTACGCACGCATCATCAGAGGGGCAATGGAGTTGATGTAGATGCCCTCCGTGATCGAATCCCCCTTCGGCAAATTACCGGAAAAGGCTCCAAGATTGGATCTCTCTGGAATGGAGGCTTCTGGCGGCGGAAAAGTATTGGTGTTGCTCTCTTTCGTATTGGAGGAATATTTGGGTATTTATAGGACGAAGATTAGGCCTAGGAATCCTACCAGGGAGTCACAAGCCTGCCAAGCGCGGCCAGGGGTGGCCGCACCCACCCTGGCTTGTGACTTCCTGGCAAGGTCCTTGCCTTGCACTCCAAGCCTGGTAGATCTCTTTTGTTCCAAAAAAAATCATCGCAAAAATTTTATTCCGTTTGGACTCTGTTTAATATTCCATATCTGCAATACTCAAAAACAAGGAAAAAACAGAAACTGACACTAGGCTCTAGATTAATAGGTTAGTCCCAAAAATAATATAAAATAGCATATTAATGCATATAAATCATCCAAAACAGATAATATAATAGCATGACACAATCAAAAATTATAGATACGTTGGAGACGTATCACCCGCCTCCTGACAGATTGACCCATTTGCATCGAAACAAAGGGACCTTAAAATCATGTCCATAGTCAAGTTCCCATATGTCCACTATGTAACGATAATATGTCTCCTTTGCCCTGTTGGTTGCTGCATCAAAGCGGACACCACTGTTTTGGTTCGTGCTCTTTTGATCTTGGGCGATCGTGTAATATGTATTCCCATTTACCTTGTACCCTTTGTAAGCCAATACAGTCAAAGATGGTCCCCTGGCCAACGAGTACAGCTCATATGCAACAGTGGTATTACCCATGAGCTGTGTTTGCAACCAACTGCTGAAAGTTCTGATGTGTTCAAATGTAATCCAGTCGTCACACTTCTCCAGGTGTTTGCAGCGCAGAATATTCTTGTGTTCATTGACATATGGGGTCACCAAGGTAGAATTATGTAGAACTGTGTAGTGTGCTTGAGACCAAGAATGCCCATCCCAACATATTATTGAGTCTGGTCCTAGCCCCAACATATTATTGAGTCTGGTCCTAGCGTGCCTTTTCTAGTCAGTCTCCCCTCATACCGCGATTGAGGGATACCAATTGTCTTAAGGTCAGGAAAGAAACCAACACAAAACCCAATGACCTCCTCTATTTGATGGATCGTGGAGATGCTTCCTTCTGGCCTAGCACGGTTATGAACATATTTCTTTATGATTCCCATGAACCTCTCAAAGGGGAACATATTGTGTAAAAATACAGAGCCTAGAATAGCAATCTCGTCAACTAGATGAACTAGGACGTGTGTCATGATATTGATGAAGGATGGTCGGAACACCAGCTCGAAACTGACAAGACATTGCACCAAATCACTCTTTAACCTTGGTAGGATTTTTGGATCAGTTACCTTCTGAGAGATTGAATTGATGAATGCACATAGCTTCACAATGGCTAATCGAATGTTTTCCAGTATAAAGCCCCTCAATGCAACTGGAAGCAGTTGCGTCATAATCACGTGGCAGTCATGAGACATTTGGTTCTGGAACTTTTTCTCTGCCATATTTATTATTCCCTTTATTTCGACGAGAAGCCAGACGGGACCTTCATACTGAGCAGGCATTCAAAGAAGATTTCCTTCTCTTCTTTGGTAAGAGCATAGCTGGCAGGACCTTCATACTTCTTTGGGTGCATGTCGTCTTTTTCGTGCACACGTTGCTGGTCCTCCCATGCCTCCGGTGTATCTTTTGTCTTCCCATAGACTCCCAAGAATCCTAGCAGGTTCATGCAAAGATTCTTCGTCACGTGCATCACATCGATTGCAGAGCGGACCTCTAGGTTTTTCCCATAGGGTAGGTCCAAAATATTGATATCTTCTTTTTTCACATGGGTGCGCGTCCCTCTGCGTCACTCGGAGAAGATAGTCCTCCATGACCCTTTCCAAAGATTACTTGTAAATCATTGACCATATCAAGTATATGATCACCAATACGGAGGGCGGGCTTCTTTCGATGATCTGCCTCACCTTTGAAATGCTTTCCTTTCTTTCGAGATTGATGGTTGGTCGGCAGAAATCAACGATGCCCCGGGTACACATTCTTCCTGCATTTGTCCAAATATATACTTTCGGTGTCATCTAAACAATGCGCGCATACGTGGTATCCCTTGTTTGTCTGTCCTAAATGGTTACTGAGAGCAGGTCAATCGTTGATGATTACAAACAGCAACGCATGTAGGTCAAATTCCTCCTGTTCTTCTCATCCCACAAACGTACACCTTTTCCATTCGAGAGCTGTAAAAGTTCATCAACTAATGGCCTTAGGTATACATCAATGTCATTGCCGGGTTGCTTCGGGACTTGGATGAGCACTGGCATCATAATGAACTTCCGCTTCATGCACAACCAAGGAGGAAGGTTATACATACATAGAGTCACATGCCATGTGCTATGCTTGCTCCTCTGCTCCCAAAAGGATTAACGCCATCTGCACTTAAACCAAACCATACGCTCCTTAGGTCACTTGTAAAGTCCATTCACTTTCTCTTGATCCTTCTCCACTGCGACCCGTCAGTGGGTGCTCTCAACTTCCCATCTTTCTTACGGTCTTTTATGTACCCTCGCATCAACTCGGCATGCTTTTTGTTTCTGAACAGACGTTTCAAGCGTGGTATTATAGGATCATACCACATCACCTTGGCAGGAACCCTCTTCCCGGTGCGCTGGCCCTCAACATCACTAGGGCCATCTCGTCTAATCTTATACCGCAATGCACCACATACCGGGCATGCGTTCAAATCCTCGTACGCACCGCGGTAGAGGATGCAGTCATTAGGGCATGCATGTATCTTCTGCACCTCCAATCCTAGAGGGCATAGAACCCTCTTTGCTTCATACGTACTGTCGGGCAATTCGTTATCCTTTGTAAGCTTCTTCTTCACTATTTTCAGTAGCGAACCAAATCCCTTGTCAGATACACCATTGTCTGCATTCCATTGCAGCAATTCCAGTGTGGTACCAAGCTTTCTGTTGTCATCTTCGCAATTTGGGTAAAACCCTTTTTTGTGATCCTCTAACATGCGATCGAACTTCAACTTCTCCCTTTTACTTTCGCATTCTCGTTGTGCATCAACAATGACCCGACAAAGATCATCATCGGGCACATCGTCTGGTTCCTCTTGATCTTTAACTCCCCCCATTGCAGCATCACCGCATTCATGGGGAGGATAGTTGTCATCATCCTCTTCTTCTTCGTTGTCTTCCATCATAACCCCTCTTTCTCCGTACTTGGTCCAAACATTATAGTGTGGCATGAAACCCTTCTCAAGCAAGTGAAAGTGAAGGGTTTTAGAGTTGGAGTAATACTTCGTATTTCCACAGACAGTACATGGACAATGCATAAAACCATTCTCCTTGTTTGCCTCAGTCACTTCGAGAAAATTATGCAGGCCCTTAATGTACTCGGAGGTGCGTCGGTCACCGTCCATCCTTTGCCGGTTCATCTACGTGCATTATATAATTAAGTGTATCAAAAACCATTACAGAACATCATGAATAGATATGTGACCAAATTAATAGAAGTTTATCATCACATTAAAACCAAAGTACAATAGTGACCAAAATAAAAACATAAAGTTCATACATAGTTCTCATTGAACAACATATAGCTCTCTAGAGCATCTAATTAAAACATGCATTGAAACTATCTAAACATTTAAATGCAACAACAAATACGATCACAATCGCTACTAAGGTACCAATTGATCCAACGGCATAATGATACCAAGCCTCAGAATGAACGGCATAATTGGGGTTACATCGGCAACATGCAACCCCAATTGCATCTTCTCCTCCTCAATTCTTTTCAATTTTTTCTTCAAGTAATTGTTTTCTTTTTCAACTAAATTTAACCTCTCGACAAGAGGGTCGGTTCGAATTTCCGGTTCACATACCTCCTAGATAAAAACATCTATGTCACGTTGGTCGGTATAGTTGTCATAAACAGTAAATGAAACAAATAGTTATAAAAAATAATATACCACATCTGAATCATAGATAGGACGAGAGCCGACGGGGGCAGATACCAAAACCATGGCACTATATAATAACAAACAATAATAAAAGTAAGAAAATTGTACAAGTATCTATCTAAATCATATAAGTAAGAATTTGTTTCTTTTACAGAGAAGATAAGAACAAGAGGCTCACCACGGTGGTGCCGGCGACGAGATCAGCACGGGCGATCGACGGAGGTGAGGACGGGGACGGGACAGGACGGACCGCCGTACCTAGACAAATCTTGAGGAAAATAGAGCTTGGAGGTTGAGCTTGGAGAGGAGAAAGCTTAAGTGTGACTCGGGCATTTCATCGAACACCTTATGTGCATAGGAGGTGAGAGCTAGAGCAACACACATGCAGACGTCGGCGGCTAAAAAACAGAGTGAGCGGGCAGGGGCGGGGTGGGGTTATATATAGGATATATCTTTAGTCTCGATTGGTGGCTAGAACCGGGACAGAATACAAACCTTTGTTCCCGGTTCCAGCTACCAACCAGGACTAAAGGTGTTGGGCCAGGAGCGAGGCCCATTGGTCCCGGTTCGTCAGGAACCGGAACCAATGGCCTACGAGGCCCTGCCGGCGTCCTAGCCTCACGAATCGGGACTGATGGTCCCTTTGGTCCCGGTTCGTAAGTGAACCGAGATTAATGTCATTATCCTGTCCTCAACCAAAGCCTTGTTTTCTATTAGTGGGTCTACGACTTTGACTGGGTTCCACGCGAGTTTTTCCTATTGTTCTTTGTCACAGGAGGTCGTGCCGACGTGCCAGACTAGGTTGGAGCACATGCAGTCACAAAACTCCCCCACTCTGCTTGATGCGGGCGGGGCTGCCATGCTATACGTCCTCAACCTTCTCGTGTGACTGTTCGGTTTGTCAGGAAGGTGCCACATCAATGTTGTGCACTACGTATTTACACATTTGGTAGCCCTTACCTCAATGTATCCGGGGGCCATGCAGGCCAATGCGGTCTCCGGGCCCTCTCCGGTGCAGTTTTCGACGCCGCGTACATCTGTGGGCCTGCGCGATCCACGGCTTTGACCGGGTGCCAGACGGGTTTGACCGGGGAATTTTCCTCTTGTTCTGTCTGACGGCAGGTCATGCCGACGTGCCAGACCAGGTTTTAGTGCATGTGCAGTTTATAAGGGAGGTGCCACACCAATGTTGTGCACTGCGTGTTTAAATGGCTGGCCGCCCTTACGTTGATATATCCGGGCCTCACGCGGGCCGGTGCAGTTTTCGACACCGCGATCTCCGGGCCCTCCCCGAGGCAGTTTTCGACACCGCGGTCATCCATGGGCCCGCGCGGTCTACGGTTTTGACCGGGTGCTAGACAGGTTTGATTACTTTTAGGCATCGGGATATATCTGAATCGGTGAACATCGTTAACAAATATATGTATCGTTTTCGTTTGATTATTTTTAGTCCTCGGTAGATCGAGTACGCGTCTTTGATTTTTCTAACAGTGATAAAATGAGATTGAAGGTGCGATGAAAACTAGCCTAGATAGAATGTGTGTGAGAAATTAGGCGAAGGAAAAAAATGCAACAAGTAATAGTTATAAATCGAACTCACTAACTTCATTTCTTGCAATATTCGTATTGTATGCTCTGTAAGCCAAGTGTATTATATAGCGTACTCGGCTTACCTACAGCGCGTCACGAAGCCATCAGCCGGCGGCATGCGGGCCGCGTTGCAGGCACGGGTTGCCCTGTGTGTCCGCGGGGATGTTTCGGCTTACATGTGTGTACGTCGTGTGTTTCTGTTAAGCCGGGTGCCGGCTCGTTTGGTTGACGGCATACACGTATGTAAGGAGTTCCTTGTGTTCGCAGTGTGCCCTCAGATGCGTACTCGGCTTAGGTTCGCAGTGTGCCCGTGTTTTAGCACTCGGTTTATACATTGTGCTAGACGACGTGTGTAATGCATCGGCGGTGGTTAGAAGCAAAAAAGAAGTATAGTCAACGAGCCGACGGCGGCCAACAGTGAGCCACCAAAATCAGCTCCTAATTGATGTTGTTATGTGCCGACCCTCTCGAGTATAAGATATGGATTGTATCTATTCCCTCCGTTTCTAAATATAACATTTGAAAGATTTCAATACAAATACGTACAAAACAAAATAAGTGAATTGACATTTTTATAAACATTTATATGCATCTGTATGTAATCCATATAAAATCTATACCTACTAATAAAGAAAATAGGTATACATAGTCCCAGGTAGGATTTTTGGGCCCGGCCCGTGGGCAAGGTCGGACCGGGCCGGGTTGGGCTTTTTTGGGTTGGGCCGATTGGGCCGGAATTTTTATGGCCGGGACTAGTGCGTATACATAGTCCCAGGTAGGGCTGCAAGAAAAGCTCGAGGCTCGTGAGCCGCTAAAGATCGGCTCGTGTTTTGGCTTGACTCAAAATCGACTCGAAAAGAAATGAACTCGGTATGAACACCTTATTTAGTTCGACCGAGAAATGAGCTGATCTTGAGCCAACACTGACTCGCTCAATTTTAGCTCGATAGCTTGATATAACATAATTATGTTACATAATTATTATGGTTTAAAAATAAATTGGAAAAATATTACCATGGATAGTCAAAAATACATTACCATATATGGAAGCTTAATTAAGTGTGGAGAAATTTTAGCACCAATTTGGTACATGGTCAGCGATGTGCAAAATATCATGTTATTTTGGTCAAAGTTTGAGATTAGACGTGTTTGCTTCTCTTGCATGTTCATCTATTATCTCTTGCTATTAAGTACTAGTCTTCAGTTGAAAGAAATTACGTTGAATTATGTAATGATTTCTTATGTTGTCTTGTAGCCTTGCTCACTTACTAATTTTTCTTATAGACTATTATATTTTTTATCTTATTTAGTTCGAAACTAGCTCGAGATCGACTCGACATCGTTACAAGCTGAGCATGAGCTACTTTCTACAGCTCGGCCTCGAGCTTCGCTCAGTTTAAGCTCATTTAAACTTTAGTATAAATTGAGTTGAGCCTAATATAACACGTTCAAATTCGACTCGTTTGCAGCCCTAGTCTGAGGTTGATGCCTTACACACAAAGCCATCCATTTAATAGATCATGCATGCAGCCATGCTGGCATTCATCATGCACGCAGCCATGCCTGTATTGATGAACTAATGGGAAGAGAGACCAGCGAAACTCTATGCTAATCTCGCATGCATGTAGTATCACTTTTCAATTAATTCAAAACATTTAATGGCTAATTTAGGGTTGATGGTTCCCCTAATAATATATAAACTCCCTCCGTATCAAATATAAGACGTTTTTTGGCGCTATAATTCAAAACATTTGATGACTAATTTAGTGTCGATGGCTCCCCCTAATAATAGATACCTATCAACTTTTTTCCCATTGCAAATTAATACCCTCGATAAATGAAAATATAGAAAAATATGTATGCAAACTCGATGTCACCTGATAATACTGAACAGATGGAGTATAAAATAAGAGCCGATGACTCCGCCTAAAGACATACTGAGTAAAGAAAAGGAGTGGGTGATTCAAATGCTAAACAATGTGAGCTAGCGATTTATTCTTAAATATTTGCACATTTGTAATGCGAGGATCATCGGTTCAAATCCGACAGTCGACATTTTTTAATCTATCGATTCTACCAACAAGATTTTTCTTTTCCGAATTAAATGGAGAATCCAGGCAACTGAATAGAGCGAGCAAGTTCAGATTGACGGAATATAAACCTGTTAGTGCAAAAGCCCCATGGAGAGCTAAAAAGTTTGTAGGCCGCCTAATTGACAAAAGTTTTCTTCATACTTGAATCAAGTTTTTTTTATATCTTCATGTCATCACAGTTTGCAGATTATCTACGCACCTCACACAAGTAACATTAAGTTGCTAAAATCAAGAAAACGTAGCAACTTTTTCAAGTATCCCGAAATTTTTCTTCCATTTTTAAATCTAGATACTTGTAGTTTTACTTTTCAGCAAACAATTTACTTTCATAAAGTTTCTAGGGATGGTAGTAATCTTATTTGTGATGCTTGCCGGAGTTGTTGTTTTTTGAAAGTCGGTATTTTATTGATTAAGCAATAAAATCATACAAGTTCTTCCGGATACAATCTGGAACAAAATGGAAAACACATAACAAACCAGAATGCTTACAAGAATTGGCCAAGACATGGGCAATTATATTACAATGCCGACGAACATGCTTGAAGGTCGACGAAGTAAAATTCATGGCTGCTTGTTTAATATCCATAACCACAGATCCCACATCAGATCGATCCCAGATATTAGAATTAATCCGTTGTATCAAAGAAAGACAATCTAAGGCAAAGATCACATGCATGAATCTTTTATTCCGAGCTACAATGACTGCACTTTGTGACAGAAGGTGAAGGTTTTTTATTTTTCGCCCGTAGCAACGTTTGTGACGATGGATGGATGGATCGTGACTAGCCAACTGATACTAACTACTTGTTTTATATATACTCCTCCTCCTGACAAACCACCTTCCTAACTCAAGAGTAGGCCATGGAGGCACCCTCAGCCTCAGGTCTCCCCGGTCCCGGCGCGGCCCTGTCGCGCAGCAGCCGGAGCTGGGGCAGCAGCCTCTCCCACTCTTTCCGGCAGCCGGACACGGAGGACCCGTTCCGGCGCGGCTCCACCTCCTCCTCGCGCCGCCATGACGACGAGGAGGAGAACCTGCGGTGGGCGGCGCTCGAGAAACTCCCGACCTACGACCGCATGCGGCGGGCCATCCTCAACCTGCAGCTGCAGGGCTACGCCGGCGGCGAGAACGGGCTGGTGGAGATCGAGCACCTGGCGAGCGGGGACGGCGGGCGGGCGCTGCTGGAGCGGGTGTTCCAGGACGACAGCGAGCGGTTCCTCAGGAGCCTCAAGGACCGGGTGGACAGGGTCGGGATTGAGCTCCCCGCCATTGAAGTGCGCTATGAGGACCTGTGCATCGAGGTGGACGTGTTCGTGGGGAGCGACGCGCTGCCCACGCTCTGGAACGCCTCCGTCAACTTGCTCAAGGTACTCCCTTCCCTTTCCTTGCTCCCTTCCCTTGCTCTGCTCTGCTCTCTTCATCCTCGCGCGCACGTCCGTATCCATTACTACTTGTCCACATCATGTTGTTTGTTGGTTTTTAAACCGTAGACCAAACCATCCGGAGGCTATACGTATGTACGTGCTAACTAGCAACCAAGCAGACAAGCTGCTGGATGGTTAGCAGCACAAGCGCGTAGTGGTAGCTGGCTAGCTTGAGTAGATCGATTGGCTTCGGCGCCGTCGGCGGAACGTTCCTTCGGCGAACGTAGACGGATAAAAACTGATCGGGAGATTTTGTAATAGCAACAGGGGCGTGTCGCTCCTGGACGTGTATTGCTTTTTCTCTTTTTCGTTGTGTTACAAAGACGGAGTATACACACACATATATATATATGCGGAACGTAGCCTACTTCTAATCCTACTCGGTGTAGTACTACTAATCCTACTCGGTTTGCAATACTAACCAAACTAGGACACACATTACAACTAGATTAATTACTACATTCACCTCCTTAATCTGGTTGCTTTGTCTCCATTGCTTGCACTCCGATTTTCTTCCTCATCTCGATGAACTTCTGTCGACCGAGGGACTCGGTGAAAATATCGGCAAGCTGGTCCTTCGTGTTCACATGCTGACCTTCGATCATCCCTTCCTCAATGCACTCCCGGATGTGGTGGAACCGAGTGTCTATGTGCTTGCTCCTTTCGTGATGAACCGGATTTTTGCACAATGAGATTGCAGCTTGGTTGTCGATCTTCAATGACACCTTCTGCACCTCCCGCTTCGTAAGAATAGCTAGGAATCTTCTCAGCCACACTGCTTGACAAGCTGCCGTGCTTGCCGCTATGTATTCTGCCTCGCATGAAGACAGTGCCACCACCTTTTGCTTCTAAGAATTCCAGCTAATCGGATTCGGACCAAGGTAGAATACCATGCCCGTTGTGCTCTTCCTGTCATCCACATCACCTGCCATGTCACTATCTGAATATCCACGAAGGATCAATCCTTCCTTTCCCTTTCTGTACGTGCAGCCAAGATTAATAGTGCCTTTCACATAGCGCAATATTTGATTGACCGCGCTCATGTGTTCGGTTGTCGGATTCTCCATGAAACGACTCACGATCCCGACTGAATAAGCCAAGTCAGGTCGGGTATGCACCAAGTATCTTAGACTGCCCACAACGCTTCGATACATTGTGGTGTCCACCGGCGGATTTGAGCTACGCTTGCTCAACTTGTGACGTTGGTCCATTGGAACTTGTGTCTCGTAGCAATCTGACATGCCACACTTTTCCAATAACTTGACCGCATAAGCCGATTGACATAGGGAAATCTCACCGGAGCTTTGCTTCACTTCAATGCCCAAGTAATAGCTGAGTAATCCCAGATCGCTCATGCTAAACTTGTTCTTCATTTGCGCCTTGAAACGCTTTCTTGTACGCTATCTCCGGTGATAATCAGATCGTCAACATAAACTCCCACTAGCAGGTTTGAGCCTTTGGAGTTCTTTGTATAGACTGCGTGCTCAAGGGGACATCTCTTGAATCCGAGCGAGACCAAACTTCGGTCTAACTTTGAGTTCCAAGCTCTTGGTGCTTGCTTCAACCCATAAAGTGCCTTCTTGAGCTTGTAAACTTTTCCTTCTTCGCCTTTCTTCTCGTAGCCGAGGGGTTGTTCTACGTACACTTCTTCTGTGAGATCACCGTTGAGAAAAACGGATTTAACATCCATATGATGAACCTTCCAATCCTCTTGTGCTGCCAAAGCTAGGAGCACTCTCACAGTCTCGAGTCGAGCAACCGGTGCAAACACCTCATCGTAGTCAACTCCTTGACGTTGTACATAGCCCTTTGCAACGAGTCTTGCTTTGTACTTCACAATAGCATCCTGTGTGTCCTTCTTTAACTTGTAAACCCACTTCAAACCTATGGCCTTTTGGTTGGGAGGTCGGGTTACCAAAGTCCACGTGCCATTGCTCTCAATCGCCTTCTTCTCATCATCCATGGCGTGCATCCAGCTAGGACTTTTCCTTGCCTCTACGAAGTTCGACGGCTCCTCAACTCCGAGCAGACATAGTCCGGAGTACTCAAGCGTAACTGGCTTTGTGTACTTGTAGACTTTCTTGAGGGTCTTGTAGCGTCGAGGCCCGAAGGAGTCCGTTGTGGCTTGCGAAGGAGGCGACACAAATTGTGTCGGTGTTGATGCACTTGAGGAAGACGGCTGAGTCTCGGGCGTGTCATCGACATTCGTGTCATCGACGTAGTCGTTGTGACCGTGACCATCATCTTGATTGTCGTTGCAACGAGTCTTGCTTTGTACTTCACAATAGCACCCTGTGTGTCCTTCTTTAACTTGTAAACCCACTTCAAACCTATGGCCATTTGGTTCGGAGGTCGGGTTACCAAAGTCCACGTGCCATTGCTCTCAATCGCCTTCATCTCATCATCCATGGCGTGCATCCAGCTAGGACTTTTCCTTGCCTCTACGAAGTTTGACGGCTCCTCAACTCCGAGCAGACATAGTCCAGAGTACTCGGGCGTAACTGGCTTTGTGTACTTGTAGACTTTCTTGAGGGTCTTGTAGCGGCGAGGCCCGGAGGAGTCCGTTGTGGCTTGCGAAGGAGGCGACACAAATTGTGTCGGTGTTGATGCACTTGAGGAAGACGGCTGAGTCTCGAGCGTGTCATCGACATCCGTGTCATCGACGTAGTCGTTGTGACCGTGACCATCATCTTGATTGTCATTGTCACTATGCGCCTCGTTGTCGATGTCGTCGCCGAGATCTCCGCTTGTGTCGTGCACATCGTTGTCGCTATCACTTTGCGACCCATGTGCGCCGTCGTCGGTGTTGGCACCATGATGATCACTACCATTGTGGTCACCTTGGTTGGGCGTCTTGCCAACCACCTGGACGTCTTCCCCTGCATCATCATCGGGAAACTCAACTGTGAATATGTTACCGTTTGGAGCATCGTTGGCTGCTGCGCTCCAATTCCACGCTTTGTTTTCTTCAAACACGACGTCGCGTGAAATCCGTAGACGCTTGGTTTGTGGATCATAGAAGCGGTATGCCTTGGTGCCGGAACTACTCTCGTATCCGATGAACACCATCTTGGTGCTACGATCGGCAAGCTTTGAGATATGCGGCTCCGCCGTCTTCACATGCGCCACGCACCCGAACGTCCGTAGATGAGACACATTCGGCTTGCGTCCGTAAATTGCTTCATACGGAGTCTTGCCAATCACCGCCTTCGTTGGAGCCCGATTGAGAAGATAGACCGCCGTCGAGACAGCTTCTCCCCAAAAAGTCCCCGGCAGGTTCTTGCTCTTGAGTAAACTCCTTGCCATGTCAACGACGGTTCGATTGCGCCTTTCAACAACCCCGTTCTGCTGCGGCGTATAAGGTGCCGTGAGGAACCTTTTTATGCCAATCTTCTCGCAGTAGTCGTTGAACTCGTTTGACGTAAACTCCCCGCCGCGATCTGTCCATAGAGCGCAAACCTTCAACTTGTGTTCCATCTCTGTTGCAGCCTTCAGCTTCTTGAACGCTTCAAATGCCTCATCTTTAGATCGTAGGAGAACGACCCACATATATCTCGAGTAGTCATCTACCACAAGGAAGAAGTACTTCTTTCCTGCGTGAGTTGCCGAGGTGATAGGGCCACATAGATCACCATGGAGCAGCTCGAGTGCATCACTTGCACGATAGGTAGACTGAGCAGGGAACGGCCTGCGGTGATGTTTTCCAACCAAGCACCCGTCACATACTCGATCAACATGGTCGATAAATGGCATCTCGGATACCATCTCCATCTTTGACATCTTCTTCAAGGCGTAGAAGTTAACGTGTCCAAATCTAGCATGCCATAACCACGAATCATCATCACTCTTAGCGAGCCAACACTCCGGTTGAGATTGATCAAGGTTGAGGATATAGAGTCTGTTCCGTGTGCGATTAACATGGGCCAGCACGTTTCGGAGGTTGTCGAAGATCGTCATCACTCCGTTCTCGATATTCACCTTGCATCCATTCTCGTCAAGCTTCCCGATAGAGATGATGTTGTTGCGAAGCCGTGGGATGTAGTACACTCCGGTGAGTATGCGATGTTCACCTGTGAGACCCTCGAAGAGGACAGATCCTTGCCCGCAAATCTCCACAGCTGAACCATCACCGAACTTGACCGAGCCTTCAACATCGTATTCCAGCTCGAGGAATTTCTCCTTGCACCCCGTCATGTGGTTACTGGCACCCGTGTCGAGATACCACGACACGTTCTGATCCCCGGATAGCTTTGGTGTCACTTTCTTCTCATGAAGTAGCACCTTCCGGCTTGGTTTCACAACCACCGTTTCAGCGAGATCACAAACTTCGGCCATCAGAAGACCTGGACCTTCGCCTTCTTGCTTCGCCAAATTTGCCTTGATCTCCCGCTTGTTAGGCTTCGGACAATCCTTTGCAAAGTGACCCATCTCGTTGCAGTTATATCACTTGACCTCGGATAAATCCAAGTTCCGTGGCTTCCGCCCTTTAGATTGGTCCGCCTTACCACGACCTTGTGGCTTGCCTTTTCCTTTGCCTTTTCCGGTTTGTCCATCGCGCTTCGCGTTGCTTGAGCTTTCGCCACCGTCACGCCTTCCTTTGCTACTTGGGGCCTCCCAATCTGTGCACGAGTACATGAGTTGGTCACTACCTCCTCCTTTGCCTTTCCGACAGCCACGAGCATTCTCTTCCCACGTCCGCAGGCGTCCGATCGCCTCCGTTATGGTCATGTCGTCGATGTCGTAAAGCTGCTCGAGCGTGCCGATGATGTATGTGAATTTGTCAGTCACCGAACTGAAAATTTTCTCCACAATCTCAGTCTCCTCGAGCTTTGCACCAAGCGCACGAATCTCTCCCACCAGAGTAGTAAGACGCATGGCATAGTCGTTCACCGATTCAGTTTCCTCCATCTGCAACTTGTGAAATTGGCGCTTCAGCACTTGTGCCCGAGCCTTGGTGACGCGATCTTCTCCGATCCTCATCTCCTTGAATGCGTTCCACGCCTCTTTTGCCGTCTCGAACTCCGCCAATGTCATCAGCACGGAATCCGGCACAGACTGGGCTATGGCGGCCATGGCACCTTCGTCACACTCCTCATCGACGTCGTCGTCTGTGATTGCCTGCCACACTCGAAGAGTTCGGAGAATAATCTTCATCTTCACCGCCCACACGCCATAGTTGGCGTCAGTGAGCATCGGGTACTGGATGGGGATGTTGCGATGCGCCTGGACGTTGGCGCCTCCCGTTCCTCCATCACTGGTCGCTGACTTGCCACTCTTCTTCACCTTGTCGCCGTTCTTGTTCGCCTTGGAACCGCCTTTGCCGGACTTGACCGACTCAGTGTCGCTGTCCGTCATCGTAAATCGTAGATCGTCGAGGCTCTAGATACCAATTGTTGGTTTTTAAACCGTAGACCAAACCACCCGGAGGCTATACGTACGTACGTGCTAACTAGCAACCAAGCAGGCAAGCTGCTGGATGGTTAGCAGCACAAGCGCGTAGTGGTAGCTGGCTAGCTTGAGTAGATCGATTGGCTTTGACGCCGTCGGCGGAACGTTTCTTCGGCGAACGTAGACGGATAAAAACTGATCGGGAGATTTTGTAATAGCAACAGGGGCGTGTCGCTCCTGGACTTGTATTGCTTTTTCTCTTTTTTCGTTGTGTTACAAAGACGGGGTACACACACACACACACACACACACACATATATATATATATATATATATATATATATATATATATGCGGAACGTAGCCTACTTCTAATCCTACTCGGTGTAGTATTACTAATCCTACTTGGTTTGCAATGCTAACCAAACTAGGACACACATTACAACTAGATTAATTACTACAGTTGTATCAGCAGGGATGAGTTCATGAGTTGCTTACACAACACATAACAACCGCAGAGCCTTATTGGACGCCTCGCCTCCTCCAACAAGAAAACCATCAACATACTCCAACACGTCAACGGCATCCTCGAACCTTCCAGGTAATCACTTCTTCTTCTTCTTCTTCTTCTTCTTCTTCTTCTGCCACTTCTACTTCTACTATTGCTGCTTTTTTTTTGGAAAAAGAGAATGTACCCCTGCCTCTGCATCTCGACGATACATGCAGCCATCTTCTTCTTCTTCTTCTTCTTTTTCTTCTTCTTTCTCTTCTTCTTCTCTGGCGTATTATGCTTCTTGTTTCCAGGTTGACTCTTCTTCTCGGACCTCCTTCTTCAGGAAAGAGCACGCTCATGAAAGCCCTTTCTGGCAAGCTTGACAAAAGCCTCAAGGTCACCGTCTTGCTTTTATTTCTACTATATATACTACTATTTTTCTGCTTATGCTCTACATATGGTCGCATCCATAATAAAAAAACAATCATATGGGTATTGCAGGTATCTGGCAACATCACATATTGTGGCCACACATTTTCCGAGTTCTACCCGAGAGGACCAGTGCGTACGTCAGCCAGTACGATCTACACAACGCGGAGATGACCGTAAGAGAGACGCTCGATTTCTCCAGGCGCTGCTTGGGCATCGGTGCCAGATACGAGATGCTCGCGGAGCTCGCTAGGAGGGAGCGTGACGCTGGCATAAAGCCGGATCCTAGGTCGACGCCTACATGAAAGCTACTGCGGTGCAGGGACAGGAGACTAATATTGTCACGGATCTTACTCTCAAGGTCAGATTCTCACCTATATGTCATCTCTTGTTCATTAACAAAATTTTGCTCATGGAGGTACTCTAACAAATAATTAACCTCACTTTCAGGTGCTTGGGCTTGACATTTGTGCTGATACCATGATCGGTGATGAAATGATCAGAGGGATTTCCGGCGGGCAAAAGAAGCGTGTCACAACTGGTATGCACACCCACACATAGACTCAATTCCTTGTGGAAAGGAAATTAAGCTTCTCGTTCATTATGCTTATCTGATATTATTTTTTTCGAAAAGGAGGGTGTCCCCCGGCCTCTGCATCTAAACGATGCATGCGGCCAATTTATTAAAATATCCAGTCGAACATAAGCACAAATCCAAGTATTACAGTTGCTCACGCAGGAGTCAGACCAAAAAGATAAACAGAGGAAATGATTACAACCGGCGAAAAAGAAATGGGTAGGAAACTACTCTCCTATCCTATTACATGAACGCCATCCAAACCGGTTGAATATACCCGTTGCTACCATCTCCCATCGGGCAGATCCAATAACCATACGCTCCCTGGCATCCGTCGGAGTGAGTAGCGACCACATACGGATTGACGTTGTGGCTCTGAAGATGACCTGCAAGAAGTGAAAATTTGTTTTTTTTGTTAAATACCAAATCATTCATGCAGTTCCATATCGCCCAAAGCAAAGCACACACGCCGACACGAATGTGTTTAGCTATCTCTATATCCACTCCATTCAGCCACGTCCCAAACAACGTGAGTATGCTAGTTGGTGGTGTTATGTTGAAAGCTATTTGAATCGACCGCCACAAAATTTGCGCCATTGGACAGTCTAGAAAGAGGTGTTGGATGGACTCATCATGATCACAGAAGCTACATCTTCGGGATCCAGTCCAGTTACATTTGGCTAGGTTATCCTTAGTGAGTATAACTTGTTTGTGGACAAACCACATAAACACTTTGATCTTTAAGGGAATCTTAACCTTCCAGATATTACCAGTTGCAGGAATAGATACTACATTTATTATATCCAAATACATGGACTAAACGGTAAACACTCCGTTGTTCGTTAATTTCCATTGCAACCTATCTGGTTCGATAGTAAGATGAACATCCATCAACCTTCTTACTAGATGTAACCAATCAGCCCAACGGTCGCCAATGAGGTTCCTTCTGAATCGAATATTTAGAGGAATTGAATGTAATACCGTTGCAACAGAGGCTTCTCTACGTTGAACAATATTATATAGAGCCGGGTATTGCATAGCTAGCGGCGTCCCCCCGAGCCATGTATCCTCCCAGAATCTCGTAGAAGTACCATTACCCACAATAAATTTTGTCTTTTGGAAGAAAGTGTTGGAAATATGCCCTAGAGGCAATAATAAATTAGTTATTATCATATTTCCTTGTTCATGATAATCGTTTATTATCCATGCTATAATTGTATTGATCGGAGACTTAAATGCATGTGTGGATACATAGACAAAACCATGTCCCTAGTATGCCTCTAATGGACTAGCTCGTTGATCAAAGGATGGTTAAGGTTTCCTAGCCATGGACATGAGATGTCATTTGATAACGGGATCACATCATTAGGAGAATGATGTGATGGATAAGACCCAAACTACAAACATAGCATATGATCGTGTCAGTTTATTGCTACTGTTTTCTGCATGTCAAGTATATGTTCCTATGACCATGAGATCATGCAACTCACGGATATCGGAGGAGTGCCTTGTGTGTATCAAACATCGCAACGTAACTGGGTGACTATAAAGGTGCTCTACAGGTATCTCCGATGGTGTTTGTTGAGTTGGCATGGATCGAGACTGGGATTTGTTACTCCGTGTGACGGAGAGGTATCTCAGGGCCCACTCGGTAATACAACATCACAACAAGCCTTGCAAGCAATGTGGCTAAGTGTTAGTCACGGGATCTTGTATTACGGAACGAGTAAAGAGACTTGCCAGTAACGAGGTTGAACTAGGTATGGAGATACCGACGATCGAATCTCGGGCAAGTAACATACCGAAGAACAAAGGGGACGTTATACGGGATTAACTAAATCCTTGACATAGAGGTTCGACCGAAAAAGATCTTCGTAGAATATGTAGGAACCAATGTGGATGTCCAGGTCCCTCCATTGGTTATTGACCGTAGAGGTGTCTCGGTCATGTCTACATAGTTCTCGAACCCGCAGGGTCTGCACACTTAAGGTTCGGTGACGTTTCGGTAGTGTAGAGTTATGTATGGTGGTGACCGAAGTTTGTTCGGAGTCCCGGATGAGATCCCGGACATCACGAGGAGCTCCGGAATGGTCCGGAGGTAAAGATTCATATATAGGAAGTCCCAGTTTGGTTTCCGGAAAAGTTTCGGGCTCATCGGTAGTGTACCGGGAGTGCCGGTAGTGTACCGGGAGTGCCGGTAGTGTACCGGGAGGCCTCCGGGAGGGGTATTTCGACCCCAAGAGGTCCATGGGCTGTGGGAGAATAATAACCAGCCCTTAGTGGGCTGGGAAAACAGCCACAAAGGCCCATGGCGCAGGAGAGAAAGTCCTAAAGCAAAAAGTGGAAAATCAGCCAATAGGAGGCAATCCTACTCCAACTAGGATTGGAGGTAAAGTAGGATTTCTTCCCACCTCCTATTTCGGCCGACCCAAAGGCCTTGGCTGCCTCTCCTCTCCTCTCCTCCTATATATACTAGTGGATTGGGTGGTTTTTGGACAGAATTTCCGGCCACGTGCTACCCGTTTCACCGGTGCACAGTTTCTCCTCTAGATCGGTTTTCCGCAGCGCTTAGGCGAAGCCCTGCCGGAATTGCTCCACCACCATCACCGGAGCGCCGTCACGCTGCCGGTGAACTCTCTCTCCTATCCACCTCCTCTTGCTGGATCAAGACGGTGGAGATCGTCATCAAGCTGCACGTGTGCTGAACGCGGAGGTGCCGTCCGTTCGGCGCTAGATCGGAAGGACCGTGATCGAGATCGCGAGACGGTTCGTGATGAGATCGTGGAACGGATCGTGATGAGTTCGCGGGACAGATCGTGATCAAGATCGTGAGACGGATCGTGATGAGATCGCGGGACGGATCGTGATGAGTTCACGGGACGTATCGTGATTGGATCGCGGGACGGATCGTGATGAGATCGCGGGACGCTCGGCGATTTGGATCGCGAAGATGTTCGACTACACCAACCGCGTTTCTTAACGCTTCCCGCTTAGCGATCTACAAGGGTATGTAGATCCACTCTCCCTCTCGTAGATGCTCATCACCATGGATAGGTTTGCGTGTGCGTAGGAAAATTTTTGTTTCCCATGCGACGTTCCACAACAGTGGCATCATGAGCTAGGTTGATGGTTCGATGAGATCTCGAGTAGAACACAAAAGGTTTGTGGGCGTTGATGCTTAGATTGCTTCCTCCCTTGGTCGTATTTTGGTTCAGCGGGATTGTGAGATGAAGCGGCCCGGACCAACATTACTCGTACGCTTACGAGAGACCGGTTCCCTCGACGCAACTTGTTGCCTAGATGGCTTGCGGGTGACAGTTTCTCTCACTTTAGTTGGATCGGATTCGACAAAGGCGGTCCTTGAGAAGGTTGAAAAGCAAACTAGTGTATCACCGTTGTGGTTTATGCGTAGGTGAGAATCGTTCTTGCTAGATACCCATAGCAGCCACGTAAAACATGCAACAACAATTAGAGGACGTCTAACTTGTTTTTGCGGGGTATGTTGTGATGTGATATGGCCAATTACATGATGAGATATATGTGATGTATGAGATGATCATGTGATGTATAGAATTTCACGACTTGCATGTCGTTGAGTACGGCAACCGGCAGGAGCCATAGGGTTGTCTTTAATTATTGTATGACCTGCGTGTCAATCATTAAGCGCTATGTAATGCTTTACTTTATCGCTAAGCAGTAGCAATAGAAGTAGAAGCAGGGCTGGCGCCACAACCCCAATGGCAACACATTGATGGAGATCAAGATGATGGAGATCATGGTGTTGTGCCGGTGATGATGGAGATCATGCCGGTGTTTCGAAGATGGAGATCTTAAACACAAGTTCATGGCCATATCATGTCACTTATGAATTGCATGAGATGTTAATCCTTTTTATGCACCTTATTTTGCTTAGGACGGCGGTAGCATTATAAGGTGATCCCTCACTTGAATTTCAAGATGAACTGTGTTCTCCCCGAGTGTGCACCGTTGCGAAAGTTCGTCGTGTTGAGACACCACGTGATGATCGGGTGTGATAGACTCTACGTTCACATACAACGGGTGCAAGCCAGATTTGCACGCGCAGAACACTCGGGTTAAACTTGACGAGCCTAGCATGTACAGACATGGCCTCGGAACACGAGAGACCGAAAGGTCGAACATGAGTCATATAGTAGATATGATCAACATAATGATGTTCACCATTGCAGCCACCTCAACTCACGTGATGATCGGACTTGAGTTGGTGAATTTGGATCATGTATCACTCGAATGATCGGAGGGATGTCAATTTGAGTGGGAGTTCTTAAATAATATGATTAATTGAACTCATTATCATGAACATAGTCAAAGTGTCTTTGCAAATTATGTTGTAGATTACTAGCTCGCGTTGTGGCTCCCTTGTATTTTTATATGTTCCTAGAGAAATAGAATTGAAAGATGTTGGTAGCAATATTGCGGACTGGGTCCGTGATCTGAGGATTGTCCTCATTGCTGCACAGAAGGCTTATGTCCTTAATGCACCGCTCGGTGCGCCACCCCCTCTAGCGTTGTCTATAGATGTTGTGAACATCTGACAGGCACGTTTCGATGACTACTTGATAGTTTTGTGCGTCATGCATTACGGCTTAGAATTGAGGCTCCGAAACGTTTTGAACGTCACAGAACATATGAGAAGTTCTAGGGGCAGAGATTGTGATCTCAGGCTCGTGCCTGTGTTGCGAGATATGAGATCTCCAACAAGATTCTTTGCCTGTAAGATGAAGGAGAATAGCTCAATCGTTGAGCATGTACTCAGATTGTCTGGGTACTACAATCGCTTGAATCAAGTGGGAGTTGATCTTCCAGATAAGATAGTGATTGATATAGTTCTCCAAGTCACTGTCACTAAAGCTACTAGAACTTAAGTGATGAACTATAATACACCAGGGATAGAAGTATTGATCCCTGAGCTGTTCGCGATGTTTGACACCGCGAAGGTAGAAATCAAGAAGGAGCGTCAAGTGTTGATGGTTAATCAAACCACTAGTTTCGAAAAGGGCAAGATCAAGGAGGGAAACTTCATGGATAGCAAGTCAGTTGCTGCTCCAGTGAAGCAACCCAAAGTTGAACTCAAACCCGAGACTAAGTGCTTCTATTATGAGGTGAGAGGTCGCTGAAGCGGAACAACCCTAGATACTTGGTAGATAAGAAGGCTGGCAACATTGATAGAAGTATATTTGATATACGAGTTACTAATGTGTACCTTGCTAGTACTCTTAGTAGCACCTGGGTATTGGATACCGGTTCGGTTGCTAAATGTTAGTAACTCGAAATAAAAGCTACGGAATAAACGGAGAACTAGCTAAGGGTGAGGTGACGATATGTGTTGGAAGTGTTTCCAAGGTTGATGTGATCAACATCGCACGCTCTCTCTACCTTCAGGATTAGTGACGAACCTAAATAAATGTTATTTGGTGTTTTGCGTTGAGCATGAACATGATTAGATCATGTTTATTGCAATACGGTTATTCATTTAAGTTAGAGAATAATGGTTATTCTGTTTACATGAATAATACCTTCAATGGTCATGCACCCAGTGAGAATGGTTTGTTGAAATCTTGATCGTAGTATTACACATGTTCATAACATTGATGTCAAAAGATACAAAGTTAATAATGATAGTACCACATATTTGTGGCACTGCCGCTAAATGTCATATTGGTATAAAGCGCATGTAGAAACTCCATGCTGATGGATATTTGGACTCATTCGATTTCGAATCGGTTGAGACATGCGAACCATGCCTCTTGGGCAAGATGACTAAAGGACCCCGTTGGATGGAGCGGGCAAGTGATTCATTGGAAATGATACATGTTGATGTATGCAATCTAGTGAGTCTTGTAGTGTGCAGTGGATATCGTTATTTTCTTACCTTCACTGATGATTTGAGTAGATATAGTGTATATTTACTTAATGAAACACAAGTCTGAATCGTTTGAAAGGTTCAAGCAAATTCAGAGTGAAGTTTAAAGATCATCGTGACAAGAAGATAAAAATGACTGCGATATGATCGTGGAGGTGAATATCTGAGTCACGAGTTTGGCATACAACTTAAGACAATGTGAAAGTTGTTTCACAACTAAACGCCACCTGGAACACCATAGTGTGATGGTGTGTCCGAACATCATAGTTATGCTCTATTGGACATGGTGCGTACTATGATGTCTCTTGTCGTTTTACTACTATAATTTTGGGGTTATGCATTAGAGACAACTACATTCACTTTAAATAGGGCACCATCTAAATCCGTTGAGATGACACCATATGAATTATGGTTTGATAGAAACCTAAGCTGTCGTTTCTTAATACTTGGGGCTGCGGCACTTGTGTGAAAAATGTTTTCACCTAATGAGGTCGAACCCAAGGCGGACAAATGCATCTTCATAGAATACCCTAAGATCAGTTGGGTGAACCTTCTATCTCAGATCCGAGTGCAAAGTGGTTGTTACTAAAACGGATCCTTTCTCGAGGAAAGGTTTCTCTCGAAAGAATTGAGTGGGAGGAAGATAGAACTTGATGAGGTTGTTAAACCTTTGTTCAACCAGAGAGTAGCGCAGCGCAGAAAGATGTTTCTGTGAAGCCTACGTTAGTTGAAGAGGAAGTTAATGATGATGATCATGAAGCTTCAGGATCAAGTTACTATCGAACTTCGTGGGTCGACAAGGATGTGTACTGCTCCTAAGCGGTACGACAACCCTGTCTTCGAGGTCATGTTGTTGGACAGCGATGAACCTACGAGCTATGGAGAAGCGATGATGGGCCCGGATTCCGACAAATGGTTAGAGACCATGAAATCCGAGATAGGATCCATTTATGAAAACCAAGTATAGACTTTGGTAGACTTGCTCGTTAGACGGCAGGTCGTTGAGTACAAATGGACCTTTAGAATGAAGACAGACACTGATGGTGAATGTCACCATTTGTAAAGCTCGACTTGTTGCAAAGTTGTTTGTGACAAGTTCAAGGAGTTGAATGCGAGGAGGCTTTCTCACTCGTAGCGATGCTAAAAGTCTGTTGGAATTATGTTAGCAGTTGCTGCATTTTCAATTACGAAATCTGGCAGATGGATGTCAAAACGTCGTTTCCTTAACGGTTTACTTAAGGAAAGGCTGTATGTGATACAACCAGAAGGTTTTGTCAATCCTAAGGATGCTAAAAGATGAGAGAGCTTCAGTGATCCTTCTATGGACTGAAGCAAGCATCTCGGAGTTGGAATATACACTTTGATGAGGTGATCAAAGTTTTTGTAGTTTATACAAAGTTTACGAGAAACTTGTATTTGCAATAAAGTGAGTGGGAGCACTATAGAGTTTCTGATAAGTATATGTGGTTGACATATTGTTGATCGGAAATAATGTAGAATTTCTGGAAGGCATAAAAGGTTGTTTGAAAAGTGTTTTTCAAATGAAGACCTGGATAAAGCTACCTAATTGTTGAGCATCAAAATCTATAGAGATAGATCAAGATGCTTGATGAGACTTTCAATGAGTGCATACCTTGACAAGATTTTGAAAGAGTTCAAAATGGATCAGCCAGAGAAATAGTTCTCGTCTGATTTGTAAGGTGTGAAGTTGAGTGAGACTCAAAGCTCGACAACGGCAGAAGAAAGAGAAAGGATGAATGTCGTCCCCTATGCCTTAGCCATAGGCTCTATATTATGCCATGCTGTGTACCACACCTATGTGTGCCTTGCCACGAGTCTGTCAGGGGGTACAAGAGTGGTCCAGGAGTGGATCACTGGACAGCGGTCGGAATTATCCTTAGTAACCAGAGGACTAAGGAAATGTTTCTTGATTATGGAGGTGATAAAGAGTTCGTCGTAAAGAGTTACGTCGATGCAAGCTTTAACACCTATCCAGATGACTAGTAGTAGCAATCTGGATACGTATAGTGGAGCAGCCATTTGGAAATAGTACCAAGTGGAGTGTGGTAGCAGTGTTTACGGTTTGACATAGAGATTTGCAAAGTACACACGGATCTGAATATCGCAGACCCGTTGACTATAAGACCTCTCTCACATGCAAAGCATGATCGAGCCCCAAAACTCATTGGGTGTTAGATTCATAACAATGCGAATCACATGGTGATGTGAACTAGATTATTGACTCTAGTGCAAGTGGGAGACTGTTGGAAATATGCCCTAGAGGCAATAATAAATTAGTTATTATCATATTTCCTTGTTCATGATAATCGTTTATTATCCATGCTATAATTGTATTGATCGGAGACTTAAATGCATGTGTGGATACATAGACAAAACCATGTCCCTAGTATGCCTCTAATGGACTAGCTCGTTGATCAAAGGATGGTTAAGGTTTCCTAGCCATGGACATGAGATGTCATTTGATAACGGGATCACATCATTAGGAGAATGATGTGATGGATAAGACCCAAACTACAAACATAGCATATGATCGTGTCAGTTTATTGCTACTGTTTTCTGCATGTCAAGTATATGTTCCTATGACCATGAGATCATGCAACTCACGGATATCGGAGGAGTGCCTTGTGTGTATCAAACATCGCAACGTAACTGGGTGACTATAAAGGTGCTCTACAGGTATCTCCGATGGTGTTTGTTGAGTTGGCATGGATCGAGACTGGGATTTGTTACTCCGTGTGACGGAGAGGTATCTCAGGGCCCACTCGGTAATACAACATCACAACAAGCCTTGCAAGCAATGTGGCTAAGTGTTAGTCACGGGATCTTGTATTACGGAACGAGTAAAGAGACTTGCCAGTAACGAGGTTGAACTAGGTATGGAGATACCGACGATCGAATCTCGGGCAAGTAACATACCGAAGAACAAAGGGGACGTTATACGGGATTAACTAAATCCTTGACATAGAGGTTCGACCGAAAAAGATCTTCGTAGAATATGTAGGAACCAATGTGGATGTCCAGGTCCCTCCATTGGTTATTGACCGTAGAGGTGTCTCGGTCATGTCTACATAGTTCTCGAACCCGCAGGGTCTGCACACTTAAGGTTCGGTGACGTTTCGGTAGTGTAGAGTTATGTATGGTGGTGACCGAAGTTTGTTCGGAGTCCCGGATGAGATCCCGGACATCACGAGGAGCTCCGGAATGGTCCGGAGGTAAAGATTCATATATAGGAAGTCCCAGTTTGGTTTCCGGAAAAGTTTCGGGCTCATCGGTAGTGTACCGGGAGTGCCGGTAGTGTACCGGGAGTGCCGGTAGTGTACCGGGAGGCCTCCGGGAGGGGTATTTCGACCCCAAGAGGTCCATGGGCTGTGGGAGAATAATAACCAGCCCTTAGTGGGCTGGGAAAACAGCCACAAAGGCCCATGGCGCAGGAGAGAAAGTCCTAAAGCAAAAAGTGGAAAATCAGCCAATAGGAGGCAATCCTACTCCAACTAGGATTGGAGGTAAAGTAGGATTTCTTCCCACCTCCTATTTCGGCCGACCCAAAGGCCTTGGCTGCCTCTCCTCTCCTCTCCTCCTATATATACTAGTGGATTGGGTGGTTTTTGGACAGAATTTCCGGCCACGTGCTACCCGTTTCACCGGTGCACAGTTTCTCCTCTAGATCGGTTTTCCGCAGCGCTTAGGCGAAGCCCTGCCGGAATTGCTCCACCACCATCACCGGAGCGCCGTCACGCTGCCGGTGAACTCTCTCTCCTATCCACCTCCTCTTGCTGGATCAAGACGGTGGAGATCGTCATCAAGCTGCACGTGTGCTGAACGCGGAGGTGCCGTCCGTTCGGCGCTAGATCGGAAGGACCGTGATCGAGATCGCGAGACGGTTCGTGATGAGATCGTGGAACGGATCGTGATGAGTTCGCGGGACAGATCGTGATCAAGATCGTGAGACGGATCGTGATGAGATCGCGGGACGGATCGTGATGAGTTCACGGGACGTATCGTGATTGGATCGCGGGACGGATCGTGATGAGATCGCGGGACGCTCGGCGATTTGGATCGCGAAGATGTTCGACTACACCAACCGCGTTTCTTAACGCTTCCCGCTTAGCGATCTACAAGGGTATGTAGATCCACTCTCCCTCTCGTAGATGCTCATCACCATGGATAGGTTTGCGTGTGCGTAGGAAAATTTTTGTTTCCCATGCGACGTTCCACAACAGAAAGCTGGTTTCACTTTCATCAATCCTTTCCAAAAAGGAGAATCTGTTGGTCTTGCGGTAACCTGTGATAATGTTTTGTGCTGCAGGTACTTACTTCGCAGAATCTGTGGCCAAGTGGCGTCGGTCTCATTGAACAGCTTAAACAACCATTTGCTGAGTAGACATTTGTTCTTTATCTCTAAATTTTCAATCCCTAAACCCCCTTGGTCCTTTGGATGACAAATAATATCCCATTTTGCTAGTCTGTATTTACGCGTTGTTTCGTCACTCTGCCAGAAGAAGCGTGACCGATAAAATCTAGTCTTTTCCGTACCCCTACTGGGACCTCAAAGAAAGATAGAAGAAACATTGGCATACTTGTGAGCACCGAGTTAATAAGAATTAGTCGGCCTCCATATGACAACAGCTTGCCCTTCCAGCTACTGAGTTTCTTTTCAAATCGGTCTTCAACACATTTCCAGTCGGCATTAGATAGCTTACGATGGTGAATCGGGATTCCCAGGTACGAGAACGGCAGCGAGCCCAGCTCACATCCGAGCAATTGTTTGTAAGCCTCTTGTTCGTCTTTGGCATGTCCAAAGCACAAGAGTTCACTTTTGTGGAAGTTAATTTTTAACCCCGACAACTGCTCAAATAAGCAAAGCAACAATTTCATGTTCCTTGCTTTAACTAGGTCGTGCTCCATAAAGATAATGGTATCATCCGCGTACTGCAAAATGGATAAACCCCCATCCACCAGATGTGGGACTAAGCCATTGATTTGGCCTTTCTCTTTGGCTCTCCCTATTAAGATTGCCAACATATCAACCACTATGTTAAAGAGGATAGGTGACATCGGATCACCTTGTCGTAACCCCTTATGTGTCTGAAAATAGTGACCGGTATCATCATTCACTTTTATGCCGACACTACCTTTTTGCGTGAAAGGCTCTACTTGGCTCCTCCAGGCCTCATCGAATCCTTTCATTCGCAAAGCTTGCTGTAAGAATGGCCATTTCACCTTATCATAAGCTTTCTCAAAATCCACCTTGAATATTACTCCATCCTGTTTTTTGGTATGCAACTCGTGCAGCGTTTCATGAAGAACCACCACCCCTTCTAGGATGTTTCGGTCTGGCTGAAGGCTGATTGAGATGACTGCACGATGTTATGCGCTATCTGGGTCAACCTATTTGTACCGACTTTGGTAAAAATCTTAAAGCTCACGTTGAGTAGGCATATTGGATGAAACTGTTCAATCCGCACTGCCTCTGTCTTTTTCGGCAAAAGAGTAATAGTTCCAAAATTCAAGTGGAAAAGATGTAACTGGCCCGAGAATAAATCATTAAACATTGGCAATAGGTCATCCTTGATTATATGCCAGCATCTCTTGTAAAACTCCGTCGGAAACCCGTCAGGCCCAGGAGCTATACAATTTTTCATTTGTGTTACCGCCTGAAATATCTCTTTCTCGGTGAATGGGGCGTTCAAGATTTCATTGTCATGAGCCTCTAGTTGGGGGACATCTTCTGTCTTTGATTCATCCAACGATATGAAAGTTTTGTCAGGCTCCCCAAACAATTGTTTGTAGTAATTCGTGATGTATAACTTGAGGTTTTCATGACCCACAATTGTTCCTTCATCCTGCTCTAGCTGATATTTTTTTTCTTCCGGTGTTTGCCATTTGCAATCATATGGAAGAACTTTGTGTTGTTGTCCCCTTGGACGACTTTTTGCACTTTAGCTCTCCGTGCCCATTTCAACTCTTCCTCATGCAGCAGAACCTTAAGACGCCTCTCGGCCTCCACTTTCGTCTCAAGTTCTGTGCTACGTAAAATGGAGGTCTCCGCCTTGAGATCCAATCCATCAATGAGTTGAATCAGCTGCTCCTTTTCAATTTTATAAACTCCACTCAAATGCTTTGCCCAACCACGAAGGAATTGCCGTAGATGCCTAATCTTATTCTGCCATCTGTCCACATTGGACTGTGCACCCAAATCCTTTGCCCACTCCCGGGCCACCAGCTCCATAAAATCTTCTCTCTCAAACCACGCCAATTCGAAAGAGAACTGAGTTTTGTTCCCACCATGAGTGGACTCCCCGGAGTCCAGTAGGAGAGGTGTATGATCTGAAATTCCCCTGGTCATGGCTCTGACCGTAACCAGGGGAAATTTCTCTTCCCATTCTACACTTGCGAGAACTCGGTCTAGTTTCTCAAATGTTGGTGTTGGAAGAGTATTGGCCCAGGTGAACTTCCTACCTGAGAGCTCTATTTCCCTCAAGTCTAAGCTTTCGATAATGGCATTGAACATGAAAGACCATCTACCATCGAAATTGTCGTTATTCTTTTCATGACGCCTCCTGATAATGTTAAAGTCCCCCCCCCCCAACTAGGATTGGAAGTGTCTCATCACCACAAATACGGACAAGATCCGCCAGGAAGTCTGACTTCAACTCCGGTTGTGCAGCACCGTAAACAGCTACTAGGGCCCACTGGAACCCATCAACCTTTGATCTTACCCTAAATTTGACTGCAAATTCCCCAAGGAACACATTGTTGGAAATATGCCCTAGAGGCAATAATAAAATGGTTATTATTGTATTTCCTTGTTCATGATAATTGTCTATTGTTCATGCTATAATTGTGTTAACCGGAAACCATAATACATGTGTGAATACATAGACCACAACATGTCCCTAGTGAGCCTCTAGTTGACTAGCTCGTTGATCAATAGATGGTCACGGTTTCATGGCCATGGACATTGGATGTCATTGATAACGGGATCACATCATTAGGAGAATGATGTGATGGACAAGACCCAATTCTAAGCATAGCACAAGATCGTGTAGTTCGTTTGCTAAAGCTTTTCAATGTCAAGTATCGTTTCCTTAGACCATGAGATTGTGCAACTCCCGGATACCGTAGGAATGCTTTGGGTGTGCCAAACGTCACAACGTAACTGGGTGGCTATAAAGGTGCACTACGGGTATCTCCGAAAGTATCTGTTGGGTTGGCATGAATCGAGACTGGGATTTGTCACTCCGTGTGACGGAGAGGTATCTCTGGGCCCACTCGGTAAGACATCATCATTATGAGCTCAATGTGACTAAGGAGTTAGTCACGGGATGATGTATTACGGAACGAGTAAAGAGACTTGCCGGTAACGAGATTGAACAAGGTATGGGGATACCGACGATCGAATCTTGGGCAAGTATCATACCGATAGACAAAGGGAATTGTATACGGGATTGATTGAATCCTTGACATCGTGGTTCATCCGATGAGATCATCGTGGAGTACGTGGGAGCCAACATGGGTATCCAGATCCCGCTGTTGGTTATTGACCGGAGAGGTGTCTCGGTCATGTCTACGTGTCTCCCGAACCCGTAGGGTCTACACACTTAAGGTTCGATGACGCTAGGGTTATAGGGAAAAGGTATACGTGATTACCGAAGGTTGTTCGGAGTCCCGGATGAGATCCCGGACGTCACGAGGAGCTCCGGAATGGTCCGGAGGTAAAGATTGATATATAGGAAGTCCAGTTTTGGTCACCGGAAAGTTTTCGGGCTCATCGGTAGTGTACCGGGAGTGCCGGGAGGGTGCCGGATAACCCCCGGGAGGGGTGTGACGACCAAAGGACCACATGGGCTGTTAGATAAAGTGTGCCAGCCCTTATTGGGCTGGGCAAGACTTTTGCTAAAGGCCCATGCGGCTGGAGATAAGGAGATAAGGCAAAAAGGATTTAAAAGGAGGAGATCCACCTCCCTTGTGGGAGGTGGACTCTCCCTTTAATTCGGCCGGCCATCTCCTCTTTGGAGTAGAGGCCAAGCCAGCCCTCCACGTCCCTCCTCCTATATATACTTGAGGTTTTGGATGTTTTGAGACAAGATTTGATCTCTCTCTCTCACGGCGAAGCCCTACCTCTCTTCTTCCTCCTCCGCAGCGCTTAGGCGAAGCCCTGTCGGAATACCTTGCTACTCCACCACCACCACGCCGTCGTGCTGCTGTTGGAGCCCTTCCCCAACCTCTCCTTCCTCCTTGCTGGATCAAGGTGTTGGAGACGTCACCGGGCTGCACGTGTGTTGAACGCGGAGGTGCCGTCCGTTCGGCACTTGATCGGATCTACCGCGATCTGAATCGCTGCGAGTACGACTCCATCAACCGCGTTCTTGTAACGCTTCCGCTTAGCGATCTTCAAAGGTATGAAGATGCAATCTCTCCCCTCTCGTTGCTGGTTTCTCCATAGATAGATCTTGGTGAACGTAGGAAAATTTTGATTTACTACTACGTCTCCCAACACACATTCCGGACCTCCAAGGTTTCGCATTTTACTCCAAGAAGAATCCCACCGGATCTTCCTCTTGGCGGTAGGCAATGCCAGTCAAAATCGACCCCTCCAGAGAGGGTGTTCAAGAATTGAGGGGTGAAATTGTCCCTTCCTGTCTCAGAGAGGGCAATAAAATCAAGTTTATGCTGAGTAGACGCATCAGCCAGGAACATATGTTTAGCCAAGTCTGTCAGACCTCTGCTATTCCAAAATATTCCTCTCATCTATCATCATAAAAAAAATTTGCCTTCCTATCTCTCATACTTCGGCGCACTGCCGAGACCGGGTATATTTTCCGGTGCCACTTGCGTTTAGGCTTGAGACACTCATCAATTTGGTTCATACCTCCAAACTCAGTGAGTGCATCTCCCTCCGGTACCGTATGCTCTTGTTTATCGGGACTATCATACTGCATAGATTTTGTGGGGGACTCAACTAGATCTTGGCAGAAATTGTTCAAAATTCCTAAATCCTCAAATTCCGAGTCATTCAAGGGTTTAATGGCCGCTATGTTTCTAATCACGTCCATCGCTCGTTCTGCCTCATGATCTAGTAAGTCATTAATAGATTTCGACGTCTCTTTCCCATTGCTCCCCAGTGTAACTCCTAACTCGTGGGCATTCTGCATAATGTCCATCTCAGAGAAATGCAAGATAGAGTTAGAGGTATTAACCGACATACCTGTCGTGACCTCAATATCACGGAGCTTTGCAGCCCTCATGGCCCGCCCAAGCTGCAGGTCATCAGCATCCGGCTGATGTTGAATGCGATTACTCATCCGTCTACCCTCGGACCGAGGATCCGCAATGCCACCGAAGGCCACAATCTCGTTGCTATGAGCAGAACCGGTAGATGCAGTACCCCGTGCGGCCGAAGTATCAGAAACCCTCGGCGGCACGGCAGCCAACGTTGGCACCTCCAGCCAGTCGCTAGCAGAACCGCTATGTGGCTCGTGTCCAGGTGAGTCCATCGCCTTCTTTGCCGCCATCACATTCGTCGTGGGCGCTACTATGGGATCAGGTTTCTGAACCCTCGCCATGGCCTGATCTATCCTGGCAGGCCCCTTCAAACCCTGTACCGAGTTCAGGAGAGTCGCATTATTACCAAAGTTCAGCGAATGGGAAATAGGTTGGAGCAGATTTACCTCAAGGGTGTCAACCTCGGCGTGCGCCAACTCCCGGACCGGCACCCCAGTCTTCGGGTGACAGGAAAGCGCGCCAACCGCACCAGCCGTAACCGCAGCGTGACCGCTTCCTGCATCCACCGCCGGTGATGTAAACTCACTCCGATCATCCTCTTTAACAGTCTTCGTGGGCTCCCCAAAACCCAGAGAAGGTGAAGGCTGCACATTATTGTTTAGTTGTGTCATACTGAATCTGCGGAGACGCGCCGGCGCCGACTTGGCCGCAAAGGACCCAAATCTGAGAACACTAGATGGCACCACGTAGTTACCATGCTGTGTAGTGCTAGAAATTGTGTCGGTTTTCGCCTTCGGGCCTTGAGGTCCATCCTTTGGTGTACCTGGATGCCCCGGATCTTTGCTTTCAGAGGATCCGTCCCCGTCAGTAGTGTCCATGTCCTTGGGTCCATCCTCCTGCTGTCCCACCGGTGTATCTTCAAGTGCCACCTCCAGGTCATAGGTGACACCCATATACGTCCAGCCAACAACATCTGGTACAAACTCAAGACCAGTTATGCTAACCAGTAGACGCGCAACTCCATTTGCACGTGTGAAAGGCATATCGACCCTCTCAGTTTTGCCAATCAGAGACCCCAGACTCCATGTGACAAGGAAGTTATTGAGCGCTTTGGGTGGAGCACCAGAAAACCTGACCCACACCTGGATCAGTGGTGTACCCTGAGGTTCCTGTTGCTTCCATTCATCAAACTCCATGATAAAAACTTGTGTTGATGTCAGGGGAAATGTTAACAGGGCCTGCTAGGGCTATGTTCATGGATGAAATTTCCACTGGTTTGGATAGCTGTAGCACATTTCAGATTGTAAAATACGTGAAGCAATTGGTCCATGTGATGAATGAGACCGTGGTGATCTCCCTTCTACAACCACCGCCAGAGACATACAACCTATTTGATGACATTATTCTGCTATCCGAGGGATACATTGTATACCATGGGCCACGCGAGAGCATCTTGGAATTCTTCGAGTCTTCGGGTTTCCGGTGCCCTCAGCGGAAAGGAGTTGCTGATTTCCTTCAAGAGGTCACTTCCAAGAAAGACCAGCAACAGTACTGGTTCCATGAACAGGAAGAATATCGCCACGTCTCAGTACCAGAGTTTGCTGAACGTTTCAAGTCATTCCATGTAGGCCAGCAGATGCTCAAGGAGATGCAAATCCCTTTCGAAAAATCCAAAACCCATCCTGCCGCGTTGACCACCAAGAAGTATGGCCTATCCAGCAAGGAGTCGCTCAAGGCGGTGTTGGCGAGGGAGCTTTTGTTGATGAAGCGCAACTCGGTCATCTACATCTTCAAGGTCACCCAGCTGATCATCCTTGGGATCATGGCCATGACTGTGTTCCTCAGAGTAAAGATGCCCAGTGGGCAGATTTCTGACGGTGGCAAATTCTTTGGAGCTCTGACTTTCAGTTTAATCACCATCTTGTTCAACGGCTTCGCTGAGCTACAACTGACCATAAAGATGCTTCCTACATTCTACAAACAAAGGGATTTCTTATTCTTTCCCCCGTGGACCTGGGGACTGGCAAACATAATCTTAAAGATTCCCGTTTCGCTTGTGGAGACCGGGGTGTGGGTCGTGCTCACGTACTATGTGATGGGTTTTGCACCTGCTGCAGGAAGGTAGGCATCCGCCGTCCGCTTAGCTCTTTAATTGCATTTTATATAAAATTTCGAAATTTATAACTCATCCATTATTCGTCTATCTGCTCATGCATTATAGGTTCTTTCGTCAGCTTTTAGCTTTCTTCGCTACTCACCAAATGGCAACGGCTTTGTTCCGATTCATGGGTGCTGTTTTAAGATCAATGGCTGTGGCCAACACTTTTGGGATGTTTGTGCTCCTTCTTATTTTCGTATTTGGAGGATTTGTCATCCCCAGAGGTAAGCAATATATGTTGTCATTGTTTAATAATATGGTTGTATGCATCATTTTGATGCAGAGGCCGGAGGTAATCCTCTTTTTCAAGAAAAGAAAAAAGGAAAGCCTATGCTGTCATGACAAAGTCATTTATATCTAGCTAGCTAGGCACGATAAAATCAGCTATGTGCACCTCATTTGCAAGTATGGAAGTAACCATATCCCTCCCTAAATGGCTAAATTTGATGTGGACAGGTGACATCAGACCATGGTGGATTTGGGCTTACTGGTCATCTCCTATGATGTACAGTCAGAATGCAATATGTGTCAATGAATTCCTTGCCAGTAGGTGGGCCATTGTAAGTTCTTCTGAAGAGACCGTATATATTTTCTTTGGATTAGTTTCTCTAAACATAGAAAACCATTATATCCTAGCTAGTGTCGTAAAGTTGTGACAACTAATAATGCGAGTCTTTCAATGTTGTTAATTACAGCCAAACAACGACGCTTCTATTGATGCACCAACGGTAGGCAAGGCTCTTCTGAAATCCAGAGGACTTTTCACTACTGAAGGGGGCTATTGGCTTTCCATAGGATCCATTGTAGGATTCGCTATTTTGTTCAACATGTTGTACCTTTTGGCCCTTACGTACCTGAGCCGTGAGTAGCATTGTTTTATTTTAGTTTGATGAGGTTATTATTTGATTTGATGGCTTGTAAAGCAAGGTACTTACACTGCCTAGATATAATATAATAATATGTTCTCTTCCAGCTAGCGGCAGCTCAAACACACTAGTTTCAGACCAAGAGAATGAGTCAGAAGCCAATGCATCTTCAATACCTATGGGTGAGGTCTTGGTTAAGTATCTTTTTATTTGCACTATTGCTACCTTTATAATATTCTTAAGTTCTTCTAACTACTTCCTCGGTCCCAAAATAACTGTCTCAACTTTGTACTACCTTTAGTATAAAATTATACTAAGCTTAAGACACTTATTTTGAGACGAAAGAAGTAATATTTATCAAGCCAGTTGACGTCCTAATAATAACACTGGCTGATTAGTCACTGTTTGCGCTTGCAGTTGCTGTAGGTACTAATGGAGCCACAAATAAGCCAACTCAGTCAGGAGTTGTCCTGCCTTTCCAACCCCTTTCACTTGCTTTCAATCATATAAACTATTACGTGGACATGCCTACGGTAAACCTACCTACCTTCCATCCTTCTCACATATATTGTGTTAGGGCATAAGTTTGTCTCTTCTTTTTCTTGCGGAGAGCATAAGTTTGTCACTTGTATGAGAAACAACTTACTCCCTCCGTCTCAAAATTCTTGTCTTAGATTTATCTAGAGATGAATGTATCTAGTCACATTCTAGTATTTAGATACATCTATCTCTAGACAAAACTAAGACAAGAATTTTGGGACGGAGGAGTACATGATTCTTAGGTCTAGCTAGCGTTACAATTTGTCATCTTGTGTTTCAGGAAATGAAGGAGCAAGGATTCGCGGAAAGTCGTCTCCAGTTGCTCACTGATATCAGTGGTGCTTTCAGGCCAGGTGTTCTGACAGCATTAGTTGGCGTGAGTGGAGCTGGAAAGACCACTCTAATGGATGTCCTGGCAGGAAGGAAAACTAGTGGGTCTGTTGAAGGAAGTATCACCCTCTCTGGTTACCCTAAAAAACAAGAAACTTTTGCCCGTATTAGTGGCTACTGTGAACAGAATGATATCCATTCACCCAATGTTACTGTATATGAATCCGTTCTCTACTCTGCTTGGCTGCGTCTTTCATCAGATGTTGACGAAAAAACGAGAAAGGTATGTATGTATGTATGTATTCAAGCCATTCAAACAAAGTCTCTAGAACGTCTTATATTGATGAACAAAGGTAGTATATTTGAAGCTTCTACTTTACTGTGCAGATGTTTGTGGAGGAAGTCATGGCCCTTGTAGAACTTGATGTGTTGAGTAATGCTATGGTTGGTCTCCCTGGAGTTGATGGGTTATCGACTGAACAAAGGAAAAGACTCGCCATTGCCGTGGAGCTAGTATCAAATCCTTCAGTCATATTCATGGATGAGCCAACTTCTGGTCTTGATGCTAGAGCAGCAGCAATTGTCATGCGGGCGGTGAGAAATACAGTTAACACTGGGCGTACGGTGGTTTGCACAATCCATCAACCCAGCATCGATATATTTGAGTCTTTTGATGAGGTACTCTCTCTCTCTCTCTCTCTCTCTCTCAATGTAAATAACTCATAACTGATTCGTTTTTTAGCTTCTACTTTTGAAAAGAGGAGGGCAGGTTATTTATGCCGGTGATCTTGGTCTGCACTCTCGTAAACTAGTTGAATATTTTGAGGTGAGTTACTTTGCTTACATGTTTGGTTTGGGAGTAGCCAAGATTTCACTTATTCTAAGTTGAACACCTCCTTACAAATATGATGAGTGGGGTTTGAAAAGCCATTAAAGACCAAACAGATGTACCCCTTGCATGTGTAGCAAAAAGTAAAAAAGCCCTAACCAATGGGGCTGTCACTGAAATGCAGGCAATTCCTGGTGTTGAAAAGATCACAGAAGGATATAATCCTGCAACATGGATGTTGGAAGTTAGCTCCCCTCTCGCCGAGGCTCGCTTGGAAGTAAATTTTGCTGAAATTTATGCTAATTCTGCTCTTTATAAGTAAGTACCTAAATCGTTGAACGTAACTCTTTGCCATTTTAACCAGCGGTTGTCGTTTCCGTTAGAAGAAATGCATATTCTCTTGAAATGAATAGTCGACATGCAGTTGTTTTCATTTATGCTTTCCACACTGAGTTCCCATTTGTTAAATATGACCAGGGAAACCCAAGAACTTATTAAGGAATTGAGTGTTCCCCTGCCAGGCTATGAGGATCTCTCATTTCCTACAAAGTATTCTCAGAATTTCTACAACCAGTATGTTGCTAACTTCTGGAAGCAATACAAATCATATTGGAAAAATCCACCCCAGAATGCCATGCGCTACCTTATGACGGCGCTGAATGGTCTTGTATTTGGCACAGTGTTTTGGCAAAAAGGAACAAAAATGTATGATCCCATTTTGTTGCTATAATTCAGAGTTTTATTTTTTTGGAAAAGGATAGTTCAGTTCGGAGTTGAGACCGGTGTCGTTGAAACATGATAGATTAGCTCTTACGGAGGCACTAATACTTTTTGTGTGCTTGATTTGTGGGCAGAGATTCACAACAAGATTTGTTCAATCTACTTGGAGCCACTTATGCTGCTGTCTTCTTTCTTGGGGTTGCCAATTGCATCACAGTTCAACCTATTGTGGCAACTGAGCGAACAGTTTTCTACCGTGAAAAGGCGGCGGGGATGTATTCTCCATTATCCTATGCATTAGCTCAAGTAATTTCTCGATCTTTTAAATCTGATACTCATTTTTTAATTGAAATTTCATTGTTCTGCATTGAGCTTGTTCCAGATGAAAGGTGTGATCAAAATATAAGGTGCCAAAGTTGCTTGGTTCTTGATTAATCAGCTAAAAATCTAGGAAACAATCAGCAAACCGAAGAATAGGAGAGATATGAAACTACAAAAACAAAAGAATTAATTAGCATTGCTAAAACAAGAATAAATCCACAGAGTTCCAGAAATTAAAGGCGGCGAAATTAAGGTCGCTAAACATGCATTTTGGATATGAACAAATCATCCATTCTCAACATCGTGACGCGGGAGGGATTCTCTAGGCTCTCGCATTAAAAGATTCCCATGACCTAACCCTCCCACGCCGCCCCCTCAAGGCGACGTGGAGGGACCTTAGATCTCCGCCGTCGGTTGCCTACTTATGCCTCCCCCTCCCTCGCCACCGCCCAAGGATGCGGACGAACGAAGTCCGGACGGTGTGGACAGCGGCGGGGCGTCTTCTTCCCCTCGAGCGATGAGGCGGCGCGGGCCGACCTCCTCGAGCTTGGGCACACGCGGCACATGGCGCCATGGCTCACCGGCACGGAGGTGCCTGCATGGGTGATGCGGCGGCGTGGAGGATTTCTTGGTGGTGGAGACCCGGGGCGGCGGCCCTGGATGGTGGTGGCAGGTGAAGCCTAGACCTCTCACGGTGGCATGGCACGGCAATGTCCCTGTCCAAGGTGGATTTACGTCCGTGATCTGGTGACTTTAGCTCCGGATTAGATTGAACTAGCAACAGTGATGAGTGCGTGGGATTCTTCTCAGCGGCTCTCGTGGTTTGGCGATGTGGGGTGGCGGCTCTCCTCCCAAGCTCCAGTGGTGGCATACGCAGGCAGTGGCCGGTGTGTTAGGGCTCTGACGGTGGCAATGCGGTTGTGGATGGTCTCCGGATCTGGGTGGCCAGATCTGGGGTTTGAAGGCGGTCTGTACGGTGCACATTTTGTCGGTTGGATGCTCATGGGACAGATTCGGGTGAACACCTGGTCTCCGACCGGTGGCCGGAGGTGGTGATGGTGACGCCCTTAGTGTCGTTTCCTTCTTGAAGGCATCATCTAGGTGAAGCTCCCAACTCCTTCCGCTACCTTCGAGGGAAACCCAAGATCAGTCGATCGGATGATGACGGCACACTTGTGTCGTTCCCTCCTTGGGGGTGTCATTCTTGGAGGTGTGCATTGGTTTGAGGAACCAGCAGACGGTCCAACGGTGGAGCAGCATTTCATATGATGCATCGACGATGTGGAGTCTCGACGGCGTGGCGCGGTAAGGACTCGGCGACAGATGTGTGATGATGGACGCGCGCGACGAGGAGGCATTGTCTGGCGCCATGGGGGTGTCGGGGACAGGCATGACAAGGTTGATGCATCAGTACCTGCTCTGAAGATGGGTCGATGGAAGATGGCGGCGACGACCTATGAGTGCATCCGACTTTAGATGTTAGGTATGTGTGCGACGTCTGTTTGGTATTAGGCTCGGACTATCGGCACCCCTTCATCAAGTGGATATGAGTAGCGACAGTTGTTGTTAAGATGGTGGCTTCAGACTTCCTAACATGATACTTTGTAAGGTCTTTGTGAATAATTAATAAAAGGGTTGCATGCATCTTCTAGATGCAGAGAACGGGTGTCATCCTTCTTTTCGAAAAAGAAAAAAGAAACAATCCATTCTCAACATTGTGGAAATTTGGATTTGTGCAGACAAGCGTGGAGATCATCTACAACATCCTGCAGGGGTGTCTATACACACTCATCATCTACTCGATGATTGGATATGAGTGGAAAGCTGACAAGTTCTTCTACTTCTTGTTCTTCATCATTGCAAGCTTCAACTACTTCACATTATTCGGCATGATGTTGGTGGCACTGACCCCATCCGCGATTCTCGGAAACATAATAATCTCCTTTATAATGCCTCTTTGGAACCTGTTTGCCGGATTCCTCGTCATCAGAACGGTAAGCAAACTAATCTTAGATTTACCGTGCTGCATGTCCAAATTTATTGATCGGTTGATTGGCGATGGTTGTGATTGAGGATCGTTGCAGGCAATACCAATCTGGTGGAGGTGGTACTACTGGGCCAACCCCGTGTCGTGGACCATCTACGGCGTGGTGGCGTCGCAGTTTGGCCAGAGCACCGGTGAACTTGAGGTCCCTGGTGAGGACCCTGTTTCGGTGAACAAGTTCCTGGATGACACTCTGGGAATACGGCATGATTTCCTCGGGTACATTGTGCTGGGCCACTTGGCCTACATCGTCGCCTTCTTCCTCGTGTTCACCTGTTCCATCAAGTTCTTGAACTTTCAGAAACGCTAGGCAGTCAGCGATTCAGTGTGCGTGTGTTTGTATGCGTGTATATTATAGATGCATGCAGCCATTTTATTAAAACGATCACTAAGAAAGTAAAAGAACATCCGTGTTTCTCATTGTCCGATCTGAACCTTTCCGTCGTCGGATGAGTCAACCCAAGCAAGATATTTTCCTTCGTCCTTCCGCATCGTAGCACCAGCTCAGGTAACTTCCTCGTGGCACACCTACTCGCAACAAGACGCGGCCGACGCAGCAGCATCTCGTAGCACGGTTGTAACACGTCGACGACCAACTATATGTCCAGGCCCGGTTTGTAACAGCTGGTAAGAAAAAGGAGATACACACACATGCAACATGGAGGTGCATGTTACAATGAAGGAAAAGCTCGGTAGAAAGTAACCAAGGCAAGATAGCTAGCAAAAGGCCGGCACGTGAAGAATGTGATGTTTGTTTCGCAGGGTATGAATGTGATTTTATGTATTAAATTGGACTAGTAACGAGTGATCGATGTTCCCTTTTCCCCCTCAAACGATTGAAGGAAGAAAATACCAAGTACTATTTCCGTTCATATTAACCGTTGCTGAAACGGATGTATTAAAACATATGTACACCAAATAATAAATGGCCTATTGCTTCTTGCGGTACGTTTCCTTCAAAGTTGCAAAATACTTCCTCCGTTCAAAAATACTTGTCCTAGAAATAGATGTATATAGACTTATTTTAATTATAGATACATTCATTTTATTCATTTCTAAGACAAGTATTTCCAGACGGAGAGTATTCACCAATGTCACATATAAGGCAAACCAACATGTGGTTGGATGATTAGAGGGACAGTGGTATCCCCAGCCCACCAAAGTTCAGTTCCTGGTGCTTGCGTTATTCCTGAATTTATTTTCAAATTTTCAACGATGTGCATTCACCGGGAGGAAATGTTCCCGTCAATGGCAAGGCTCCTATGGTGACTTTGTAAATCTTAAGATGATATGCCGGCTCAGTCTTCCAAAGGTGCTCATAGTGATATGGTGTGCGTCATAGGGGTGAGTATATGCGCGCGTATATGAGCGTTTGCTCTGTAATCTGTTCAAAAAATATGTCACCTGTAAGTAAGTGACATAAAAATGTGGAAAAAGACGCACCGCGCCTGTTTGGGTTTGTTCACTCCCATCCATATATACTGCGCTCTAGGCGTTGTTTGGGTTTGTTCACTCCCATCCATATCTACCGCGCTCTAGGCCTTGGGAGAAGACATAGCGTACCTGTTTAGGCCGGCCCATCTGCTGGCTCTTTTTTTTTCGTTTCTTTTCTGTTTTCAATTTTTAGACTTTAACCAATTTGGGACATAAAAAAGTTCCAAAAACTAAAAAAAGGCGAAATAAAATATTTATTAATTCTACATATTTGTAAATTCAACATATATTCAGGATTTTTAGAAACTGTTTGAGTATTAAAAAAAGTTAGTAATTTGGACAAATAAATGTATGGAAAATACAAAAAGTTCATAATTTTTAAAAGGTGCATATATTAAAAAAAAAATACATTCCACCTATTCTATAAATGTTCATGAATTAAAAATATCCTACAAATTAAAAAATTGTTCGTGCTTACAAAATATTTTATTGATTCATAAAATATTCGCTGATTCCAAATATGATCATGCAATTCAAAAAATGTTCATTAAAACAAAAAAATGTTCCAAAATTTCAAAAATTGTTCCACCAATTACAAAAATATTATCGTTGATTCTAGAAATGTTATCCAATTAAATAAACAGGTTTAATATTTTTAAATTTTTTAAAAAGTGTTTGCAAATAGTAGAAAATGTTAATTAATTGAAAAATATTCATGATTTTAGAAAATGTTTGAAAATCTGTAAAAATGTTCAGGACTTTGAAAAATATTCATGATTTGAAATATCCTCATGTATTAAAAAATGTTAAGGTTTTTCAGTAATTGTTCACGATTTCATGCAAATGAGAGTTATATTGTGTCTCGGTGATGCAGCAAAATTTCATTATGGGCATTAAATATTACAGATTTTTTTCTTCTGTTGCAACACACAGAACATTTTACTAGTAAGTGATAAAAAAATGTATGACACAGGGGAATCCCCTCCTGGGCCAGCCCATGCAGTTGGGACATCATTTTTTCCTTTTGAGTTGAAGCAGTACGGATCTCCTATACTGTGCACTGGGGATTGGAGAAGATGCTGCGGGCCCATTTTGGCCAGCCCATGCTGGGGGCCTATTTTTAATTATTTTAATAATTTTTATTTTATTTTCTACTATAAATAATTTGGACAAAAAAAATAAATAATAAATAAAGATTTATAATTACGAAATTTAATTTTTAATAAAAAATTAAAATGGATTAATAAAATGTGCAGTTATTCAAAAATTATTCAAAATTTTGAAAACATATGTTCGGGAAACAAAAAAATGTTCATAATATTTTAAAATATGATGGATTAAAGAACGATAATGAAATTGAATAAATTTTTCTACTTCAAAAAATATTCATGACAGGATAAATATCCGTACATTCAAAATTTATTTGTGACTTACGAAATAGTTTATTTATTCTTAAAATGTCCGCTGATTCTAAAAATGATCATGCATTTCGAAAATGATTATCGAATCAAATAACTGTTCGTAAATTTCAATAATTGTTTCACATATTTCAAAAAAATTCTGCGATTGTAGAAATGTTCGCCAATATAAGAAAACTATTTAGAAAACAATTCCAAATTTTCAGAAAATGTATGCAAATAGTATAAAATATTCAAGAATTCAGTAAATGTTCTTGATTTTATTAAATATTAGAAAATTTGTAAAGAATGTTCGTGATTTAAAAAATTCTTCATAATTTATGAAATTGAGAGTGATAATTTATGTTGGTGATGCGACAAAATGTGATCATGACTACTGGATTTTATGATTTTTTTTCTTTTTTCTATTGCGACGCACGGGCTCTCTTACTAGTTTCACTAATAGATATTCCCTCTGTCCCACACGCTTATAAGCACGGATGGAGGTAGTACGAGTGTGCCACTAACTAAACCTGCCAGCCTGTATTTTTTTCACTGGTTAAACTAACTAGCTAGCTGGATTAGTGCAGCCACACGATAGCCACACTGACACCAGAGTCTACTATACATAACTGAGGAGATGAAATTACTGAAAAAGGTTTTTACCCTGCTTTATATATAAAACAACGATTAACAACATTCGATACAATCCCATGCCACCAGAACACACGCACACACACCAAGGACAGGATACAAAGATGCTGAGCGCAACAACACCAACCCTAGCACTAAGCGCATCCGGGAGCTTCAACCGTGAACATGCCACCGCGAAGAAGTGAGGCCGCATATGACGAACCGTGGGCTCCAAGACGGCGCCTTCAGCAAGGATGCGACACCGAACCGCCGCCACCGCCCAATCTGAGGATCAGAGTTTTCCCTGGAGTAACACGATGGGCAATGAGAGCCGCGACGACGCCTTCAAGAAGGGAACGAGCTTCGCCGTCGCCGGTCCGTCCGAAGATAGAGCGGGTTTTCACCCCGGCCAACACTCACCACCACCGAACGCCACACCTAGGCTATCACGCCGTCCACACGGCCATGGCAACCAGGCAGCACCGCGGCACGGGCTCTGCCTAGGAGCACCGCGCCACAACCTCCAGGGCCGCCGCCCCGGTATCCAAGACCTTGACACCACATCACCTGAAGCCTGCTGCCGTCCCGACCGAAGAGACGAGCGGAAAGGCCCTGCCTTTCACACCCCTGGTCAACTCCCAGCGCCGAGACCCCATAGGCCGGCCACAACTGGCCTCCATCGAGCCGTCCTGCAGCACCGGGCGCGAGACAAGCGTAGTCCTGATATCGGGCGTGAGACGGGCCAATCCTGTAGCCGGGCGCGATGTTGGGGAACGCGACAGAAAACAAAAATTTCCGGTATAGCGAGCACGCCCAGGACCACTATGGAGACTGCATACAAGGTTTGATCTGATCCGTACCGACTCGAAGCGCAACGGAAGAAGAGTCGGTGGAGATCGTTGGTGCAGATCCCCGCAGCTAGGATTTTACAACCTCCCAACCGCGAGGATGTACTCCCTCGTCGGACAGCCCTTCGGGAGGCGGTCGGACAGTCCCCCGGACGATGTCGCGGACAGCCCTTCGGGAGGACCCTCGAAACTCGAACGAAGACTCGGACAGCCCTACGGGAGGACACACGAACAACCCCTCGGGCAAAAGATCGAAACTACGACCTCTCTACGGGGTTGCACACATACGGTGTCATCTATCCGGCAGGGCTTCGCCGTCCAGAACTAGTTCCTGCCGGAACCCAGACAGCCTTTCGGCTCTACGAAAGACTCTTTTCGTGGGAGGGAGAGAGAGATCTTGCAAAGCAAAGCATGTGTATGAGAGCACAAGGATGAAGAAATGGCAGCCCACTCACCTCCTATTTATAGGAAAACCAAGGGGTAGGGTGGTTTTACAATAAAACCCAAAATGCACATGAATGAAGTCCTTCCACAAGGGCATAAAAGTGAAACCAAGGAACAAGAGGGACTCCATGAAGGAGTCCACCATGTGGCCGGCCACACCCTCATGTGGGGCCCCAAAATGGCTCCAATCCATACATGTCATCCCCAAGATCTTTTGGAGCAAAGCCCCAAAAAGTGGCTTTCCATAAAGTAGTCCAAAAAGCACTTTCACTATTCACGGCGACATTTTTCAGCGTCCGCTCGAACTGAAAATATTTATGTGGGCTTAGAACAATTCTAGTACCCCACTAAAATAATTTTTAATGCGATCCGGAAAAATTCCGGAATAGTGGTTTTCATCTACGAAAAGCATCTGAAGTGGTTTCGGCAGCTCCGCAACATTTTCGGTTTTCATCCCGGAAAATTCCAGAAAGTTTCCAGAACGATTCTGGCACCCTTCAAGAATTATCAGGCATGTGCCGAAACCAATTTGACTTTTTGGTATCCCCTGAAACAACTTTTCAGTTTCACCGAAACTGTTCCGGTGACCTGTCTGCGGAACTTTTTCGCTGTCCGAAACTTTTCCGGTGTCCGAAACTTTTCGGTGATTTTCTCTCAGACTCCCTCTCTAGTATTCAACAGATAGATGACCCTTAAGAGTGTGACCCTATAGGTTCGGTGAAGCATAGACATGACCCGGAACCCCTTCCGATCAATGATCAACATCGGAGCCGTGGACACCCATATTGACCCCTATACCCACACGAATGAATATTCGAGTGAATCTCTAGTTGTCGTGAGCTATTCCTGTTGCTTCGCGATATGTTTACAATTACCCGAGGTGAGACATGTAGGCATCCTCATGGATCAACAACTTGTCCACTATGCCAGTTACCTCGTTGCCGGTATTGTTCTCTTTTCTCGTTCCCGTGTTCCGGCATCCCCGTGATCAAATCACAAAGTGTCTGGCCAGACGATGATGGATACCGTAACACCGAGAGGGCCCAGAGATATCTCTCCATCGTCGGAGGAGCAAATCCCAATCTTGAGCTATCAAGTTACTTGACATACTTTTCCATGAACCCGTAAGCCGCCGTAATAGCCACCCAATTACGGATGACGTTTAACAAACCCCAAAGTTCATGAAGCAAGCATGAAGAAACTCGATACTCTCATGGTCTAAGGAATTATGCAAACGTTAACCATCTCTGTGTTATTAACCATTAACTTGTGATGAATGTATCTCATAGCATAACATCAATTCGGATCGATTCAACACGAGTATTCTACCAACATCGCGTCCTCAAAATTGCCGGCATAGCCATGCCCATGATCAGGAAAACAGGACCATCATGCAACACTTGAGCCAGTCTTAGAGGCAAGACTAGGAATACAATTCACCGTTTATTATACCACACGTGCACATGAGTTTCCCTCCAAGCCTCGTTTAATTTGTAGACTCGAGAATCATTGCAGTTATAGCATGGAACATAAACATTCATTACAAACTTTGGAGATACAAAATAACTGTTATTACTGCCTCTAGGGCATATCTCCTACACGCGAGACAAGCACGGTCCCGCGGCACTAGGCGTGAGACGAGCGATGGACCGCGGCTGGGAGAAGACCAGCCCATCCACGAGAGAAGCGAACATGCACCAAGGAGAAGGGTCGAAGGCTAACACAGGCAGCCTACAAACGAGCCGACGCTAGAACAATCCGGCCGCCATCACAGTCAACCTGCCACCACCACAACACATGCGCCTCCACGCCCTGGTCCGATCCACCCGAAGCCCCGCCACCCCACACCGAAGCAGCGCGGACAACCGGCCGCATCACCACCACCTCCAGGGGGTCGCAGCCACCCCCCCCCCCCCCAAAAAAAGATCGACAACAAACAAACAATCTAGGATGATGGTGTTGTGGAAGGATCTCTCGAACAAAAGAACAAGATCATCCCAGATTAGCCCTTAAAGGCATGTTTTTATAGAAGAAATCTTTAAACACCGTGCGCTAGCCAAGACTCGAACACATAGTACACTCCTTTGTTGGAAATATGCCTTAGAGGCAATAATAAAATGGTTATTATTATATTTACTTGTTCATGATAATTGTCTATTGTTCATGCTATAATTGTGTTAACCGGAAACCGTAATACATGTGTGAATACATAGACCATAACATGTCCCTACTGAGCCTCTAGTTGACTAGCTCGTTGATCAATAGATGGTCACGGTTTCATGACCATGGACATTGGATATCATTGATAATGGGATCACATCATTAGGAGAATGATGTGATGGACAAGACCCAATCCTAAGCCTAGCACAAGATCGTGTAGTTCGTTTGCTAAAGCTTTTCAATGTCAAGTATCGTTTCCTTAGACCATGAGATTGTGCAACTCCCGGATACCGTAGGAATGCTTTGGGTGTGCCAAACGTCACAACGTAACTGGGTGGCTATACAGGTGCACTACGAGTATCTCCGAAAGTGTCTGTTGGGTTGGCACGAATCGAGAGTGGGATTTGTCACTCCGTGTGACAGAGAGGTATCTCTGGGCCCACTCGGTAAGACATCATCATAATGAGCTCAATGTGACTAAGGAGTTAGCCACGGGATGTATTACGGAACGAGTAAAGAGACTTGCCGGTGATGAGATTGAACAAGGTATAGAGATACCAATGATCGAATCTTGGGCAAGTATCATACCGATAGACAAAGGGAATTGTATACGAGATTGATTGAATCCCCAACATCGTGGTTCATCCGATGAGATCATCGTGGAGCATGTGGGAGCCAAAATGGGTATCTAGATCCCGCTGTTGGTTATTGGCCGGAGAAGTGTCTCGGTCATGTCCACGTGTCTCCCGAACCCGTAGGGTCTACACACTTAAGGTTCGATGACGCTAGGGTTATAGGGAAATGGTATACGTGATTACCGAAAGTTGTTCTGAGTCCCGGATGAGATCTCGAACGTCATGAGGAGCTCCGTAATGGTCCGGAGGTAATGATTGATATATAGGAAGTCCAGTTTTGATCACCGGAAAGTTTTCGGGCTCATCGGTAGTGTACCGGGAGTGCCGGGAGGGTGCCAGAGGACCCCCGGGAGGGGTGTGACGACCAAAGGACTTCGTGGGCCCTTAGAGGAGGTGTGTCATCCCTTATTGGTCTGGCCAAGACCTTCTAGAAAGGCCCATGCGGCTAGAGATCTAGAGATAAAGGGCAAAGGGTTTTAAAAGAGGAGATCCACCTCCCTTGTGGGAGGTGGACTCTATCCCCACTTCGGCCGAAGCCCTCCTATTTGGAGGAGGGGCCAAGGCAGCCCTCCCTCTCCCTCCTCCTATATATACTTGAGGTTTTGGCCTTTTGAGGACAGTTTTGAACTCTCTCTCTCACGGCAAAGCCCTACCTCTCTTCTTCCTCCTCCGCGGCGCTTAGGCGAAGCCCTGCCGGAATACCTTGCTACTCCACCACCACCATGTCGTCGTGCTGCTATTGGAGCCCTTCCCTAATCTCTCCTTCCTCCTTGCTGGATCAAGGCGTAGGAGACGTCACCGGGCTGCACGTGTGTTGAACGCGGAGGCGCCGTTGTTCGGCGCTTAGATCGAAATCCACCACGATCTGAATCGTTGCGAGTACGACTCCATCAACCGCGTTCTTGTAACGCTTCCGCTTAGCGATATTCAAAGGTATGAAGATGCAATCTCTCCCACTCATTGTTGGTTTCTCCATAGATAGATCTTGGTGACACGTAGGAAAATTTTGATTTACTACTACGTCTCCCAACAGTGGCATCATGAGCTAGGTCTATGCGTAGAATCTATGCACGAGTAGAACACAAAGCAGTTGTGGGCGTCGATTTTGTTAATTTGCTTACCACTACTAGTCTTATCTTGATTCGGTGGTATTGTGGGATGAAGCGGCTCGGACCGACTTTACACGTACGCTTACGTGAGACTGGTTCCACTGCCTGACATGCACTTGTTGCATAAGGCGGCTAGCGGGTGTCTGTCTCTCCCACCTTGGTCGGATTGGATTCGATGAAAAGGGTTCTTATGAAGGGTAAATAGCAATTGGCATATCACGTTGTGGTTTTGGCGTAGGTAAGAAACATTCTTGCTAGTAACCTATAGCAGCCACATAAAAAAACTTGCAACTACAAATTAGAGGACGTCTAACTTGTTTTTGCAGCATATGCCTTGTGATGTGATATGGCCAAAGGATGTGATGTGATGCATTGTGATGTATGAGATTGATCATGTTCTTGTAATAGGATTCACGACTTGCATGTCGATGAGTATGACAACCGGCAGGAGCCATAGGAGTTGTCTTATTTTATTGTATGACCTGCGTGTCAATCATAAACGCCATGTAATTACTTTACTTTATTGCTAAACGTTAGCCATAGTGGTAGAAGTAATAGTTGGCGAGACAACTTCATGAAGACACAATGATGGAGATCATGGTGTCATGCCGGTGACAATGATGATCATGGTGCCCCGAAGATGGAGATCAAAGGAGCAAGATTATATTGGCCATATCATGTCACTATATTGATTGCATGTGATGTTTATCATGTTTACATCTTATTTGATTAGATCGACGGTAGTAAATAATATGATCTCTCACTAAAATTTCAAGAAAAGAGTTCACCTTAACTGTGCACCGTTGCTAAGGATCGTTGTTCCGAAGCACCACGTGATGATCGGGTGTGATAGGTTCTAACGTTCGCATACAACGGGTGTAAGCTAGATTTACACACGCGAAACACTTAGGTTGACTTGACGAGCCTAGCATGTACAGACATGGCCTCGGAACACGGAAGACCGAAAGGTCGAACATGAGTCGTATGGAAGATACGATCAACATGGAGATGTTCATCATGGATGACTAGTCCGTCTAACGTGATGATCGGACACGGTCTAGTTGACATGGATCATGTGTCACTTGGATGACTAGAGAGATGTCTATCTAAGTGTGATTTCATTAAATAATTTGATTATGTGAACTTAATTATCATGAACTTAGTCTAAAATTGTCTTTACAATCTGTATTGTAGATCCAATGGCCAACACGAATGTCACCCTTAATTTCAACGCGTTCCTAGAGAAAACCAAGCTGAAAGATGATGGAAGCAACTATGCGGACTGGGTCCGTGGCTTGAGGATCATCCTCATAGCTTCCAAGAAATTATATTTCCTTGATGCACCACTAGGTGACCCACCCCTTCTCCCAGCAGAGCAAGACGTTGCGAACGCTTGGCATTCTCGCTGCGATGATTACTCCCTTGTTCAGTGCGGCATGCTTTACAGTTTAGAACCGGGGCTCCAAAAGCGTTTTGAGCAACACAGAGCATATGAGATGTTCCAAGAGATGAAACTGGTTTTCCAAGCTCATGCCCGGGTCGAGAGATATGACGTCTCCGACAAGTTCTTCAGCTGTAAGATGGAGGAGAATAGTTCTGTCAGTGAGCACATCCTCAAGATGTCTGGGCTACACAACCGCTTGACTCGGCTGGGAGTTAATCTCCCGGATGACTCGGTCATTGATAGAATCCTCCAGTCGTTTCCACCTAGCTACAAGAGCTTTGTGATGAACTACAACATGCAAGGGATGGAGAAGTCCATTCCTGAGTTGTACTCGATGCTGAAATCAGCAGAGGTCGAGATCAAAAAGGAGCATCAAGTGTTGATGGTGAATAAGACCACTAGTTTCAAGAAAAGCAAGGGTAAGAAGAACTTCAAGAAGGATGGCAAAGTTGTTGCCGCGCCCGGTAAGCAAGTTGCCGGGAAGAAGAACAACAAGAATGGACCCAAGCCTGAGACTGAGTGTTTTTGTTGCAAGGGTACCGGTCACTGGAAGCGGAACTGCCCCAAGTACTTAGCGGATAAGAAGGACGGCAACATTAAAGGTATATGTGATATACTTGTTATTGATGTGTACCTAACCAGCGCTCGTAGTAGCTCCTGGGTATTTTATACCGGTGCAGTTGCTCACATTTGTAACTCCAAGCAGGAGCTGCGGAATAAGCGGAGGCTGGCGAAGGACGAGGTGACGAAGCGCGTCGGGAATGGTTCCAAGGTCGATGTGATCTCCGTCGGCACGCTACCTCTACATGTACCTTTGGGATTAGTGTTAAACCTTAATAATTTTTATTCAGTACCAGCTTTGAGCATGAACATTGTATCTGGATCTCGCTTGAAGCGAGATGGCTACTCATTTAAATCTGAGAATAATGGTTGTTCTATTTATATGAGAGAAATGTTTTATGGTTATGCCCCGCTGGTCAATGGTTTATTTTTGCTGAATCTCGAACGTGATGTTACACATGTCCATAGTGTGAGTACCAAAAAGTGTAAGGTTGATAACGATAGTCCCACTTACATGTGGCACTGCCGCCTTGGTCATATTGGTGTCAAACGCATGAAGAAGCTCCATACTGATGGACTTTTAGAGTCTCTTGATTTCGAATCATTTGACACGTGCGAACCATGCCTCATGGGCAAGATGACCAAGACTCCGTTCTCCGGAACAATGGAGCGAGCAACTGACTTGTAGGAAATAATACATACCGATGTATGCGGTCCAATGAGTGTCGAGGCTCATGGTGGCTACCATTATGTGCTCACCTCACTGATGACTTGAGTAGATATGGGTATGTCTACTTAATGAAACATAAGTCTGGCACTTTTGAAAGGTTCAAGGAATTTCAGAGTGAGGTAGAGAATCAACGTGACAGGAAAATAAAGTGCCTACGATCTGATCGTGGTGGAGAATATTTAAGTCACGAGTTTGGCACGCACCTAAGGAAATGTGGAATTGTTTCACAACTCACGCCGCGCGGCACACCTCAGCGAAATGGTGTGTCTGAACGTCGTAATCGCACTCTATTAGATATGGTATGATCTATGATGTGTCTTACCGACTTACCGCTATCATTTTGGGGATATGCATTAGAGACTGCCGCATTCACTTTAAATAGGGCACCATCAAAATCCGTTGAGACGACATTGTATGAATTATGGTTTGGAAAGAAACCTAAGCTGTCGTTTCTAAAAGTTTGGGGATGCGATGCTTATGTGAAGAAACTTCAACCTGAGAAGCTCGAACCCAAAGCGGAAAAGTGCGTCTTCATAGGATATCCCAAAGAGACTATTGGGTATACCTTCTACCTACAATCCGAGGGCAAAGTCTTTGTTGCCAAGAATGGATCCTTTCTTGAGAAAGAGTTTCTCTCAAAAGAAGTAAGTGGGAGGAAAATAGAACTTGATGAGGTAACTGTACCTCCACTCGAACCGGAGAGTAGCGTAGCACAGGAAGTTGTTTCTGTGGAGCCTACACCGGCTGGAGAGGAAGTTAATGATGATGATCATGAAACTTCAGATCAAGTTACTATTGAACACCGAAGGTCCACTAGGACACGTTCCGCACCAGCGTGGTACGGCAACCCTGTCCTAGAGATCATGTTGTTAGACAACGGTGAACCTTCGAACTATGAAGAAGCGATGGCAGGCCCGGATTCCAACAAATGGCTTGAAGCCATGAAATCCGAGATAGGATCCATGTATGAGAACAAAGTATGGACTTTGGTGGACTTGCCTGATGATAAGCGAGCCATTGAAAATAAATGGATCTTTAAGAAGAAGACTGACGCGGATGGTAACGTGACCGTCTATAAGGCTCGACTTGTCGCTAAGGGTTATCGACAAGTTCAAGGAGTTGACTACGATGAGACTTTCTCACCCGTAGCGATGCTGAAGTCTGTCCGAATCATGTTAGCTATTGTCGCATTTTATGATTATGAGATCTGGCAAATGGACGTCAAAACTGCATTCCTTAATGGCTTCCTCAAGGAAGAACTGTATATGATGCAACCGGAAGGTTTTGTCGATCCTAAAGATGCTAACAAGGTATGCAAGCTCCAGCGCTCCATCTATGGGCTGGTGCAAGCATCTCGGAGTTGGAACATTCGCTTTAATGAAGTGATTAAAGCGTTTGGATTTGTACAGGTTTATGGAGAACCCTGTATTTACAAGAAAGTGAGTGGGAGCTCTGTAGCATTTCTCGTATTATATGTGGATGACATACTGATAATGGGAAATGATATAGAACTCTTGGAAAGTGTAAAGTCCTACTTGAATAAGTGTTTTTCAATGAAGGACCTTGGAGAAGCTGCTTACATATTACGTATTAAGATCTATAGAGATAGATCGAGACGCCTCATAGGTCTTTCACAAAGCAAATACCTTGACAAGATATTGAAGAAGTTCAATATGGATCAGTCCAAGAAGGGGTTGTTGCCTGTGTTACAAGGTGTGAGATTGAGTATGACTCAATGCCCGACCACGGCAAAAGATAGAGAAGAGATGAGTGTCATCCCCTATGCTTCAGCCATAGGCTCTATTATGTATGCCATGCTGTGTACCAGACCTGATGTGAACCTTGCCATAAGTTTGGTAGGGAGGTATCAAAGTGATCCCGGAGCGGAACACTGGACAGCGGTCAAGAATATCCTGAAGTACCTGAAAAGGACAAAGGACATGTTTCTCGTATATGGAGGTGCCGAAGAGCTCGTCGTAAAGGGTCATGTCGATGCTAGCTTCGACACAGATCCGGACGACTCCAAGTCGCAAACCGGATACGTGTATGTTTTGAACGGAGGGGCAGTCAGCTGGTGCAGCAGCAAGCAAAGCGTCGTGGCGGCATCTACATGTGAAGCGGAGTACATAGCCGCTTCGGAAGCAGCAAAGGGTCTTGATGAAGGAGTTCATCACCGACCTAGGAGTAATTCCAAGTGCGTCGGGCCCGATGACTCTATTCTGCGACAACACTAGAGCTATTGCCCTTGCGAACGAGCCCAAGTTTCACAAGAAGATAAGACACATCAAGCGCCGGTTCAACTCCATCCATGATTACATTCAGGAGGGAGATATAGATATTTGTAAAGTGCACACGGATCTAAATGTCGCAGATCCGTTGACTAAACCTCTCTCACGAGCAAAACATGATCAACACCAGAATGCTATGGGTGTTCGATTCATCACAATGTAACTAGATTATTGACTCTAGTGCAAGTGGGAGACTGTTGGAAATATGCCCTAGAGGCAATAATAAAATGGTTATTATTATATTTCCTTGTTCATGATAATTGTCTATTGTTCATGCTATAATTGTGTTAACGGGAAACCGTAATACATGTGTGAATACATAGACCATAACATGTCCCTAGTGAGCCTCTAGTTGACTAGCTCGTTGATCAATAGATGGTCACGGTTTCATGACCATGGACAATGGATGTCATTGATAACGGGATCACATCATTAGGAGAATGATGTGATGGACAAGACCCAATCCTAAGCCTAGCACAAGATCGTGTAGTTCGTTTGCTAAAGCTTTTCAATGTCAAGTATCGTTTCCTTAGACCATGAGATTGTGCAACTCCCGGATACCGTAGGAATGCTTTGGGTGTGCCAAACGTCACAACATAAATGGGTGGCTATAAAGGTGCACTACGGGTATCTCCGAAAGTGTTTTTTGGGTTGGCACGAATCGAGAGTGGGATTTGTCACTCCGTGTGACGGAGAGGTATCTCTGGGCCCACTCGGTAAGACATCATCATAATGAGCTCAATGTGACTAAGGAGTTAGCCACGGGATGATGTATTACGGAACGAGTAAAGAGACTTGCCGATAACGAGATTGAACAAGGTATAGAGATACCGACGATCGAATCTCGGGCAAGTATCATACTGATAGACAAAGGAAATTGTATACGGGATTGATTGAATCCCCGACATCGTGGTTCATCCGATGAGATCATCGTGGAGAATGTGGGAGCCAACATGGGTATCCATATCCCGCTGTTGGTTATTGGTCGGAGAAGTGTCTCGGTCATGTCCACGTGTCTCCCGAACCCGTAGGGTCTACACACTTAAGGTTCGATGACGCTAGGGTTATAGGGAAATGGTATACGTGATTACCGAAAGTTGTTAGGAGTCCCGGATGAGATCTCGGATGTCACGAGGAGCTCCAGAATGGTCCGGAGGTAAAGATTGATATATAGGAAGTCCAGTTTTGATCACCGGAAAGTTTTTGGGCTCATCGGTAGTGTACCGGGAGTGCCGGGAGGGTGCCGGAGGACCCCCGGGAGGGGTGTGACGACCAAAGGACTTCGTGGGCCCTTAGAGGAGGTGTGCCAGCCCTTAGTGGGCTGGCCAAAACCTTCTAGAAAGGCCCATGCGGCTAGAGATCTGGAGATAAAGGGCAAAGGGTTTTAAAAGAGGAGATCCACCTCCCTTGTGGGAGGTGGACTCTATCCCCACTTCGGCCGAATCCCTCCTCTTTGGAGGAGGGACCAAGGCAGCCCTCCCTCTCCCTCCTCCTATATATACTTGAGGTTTTGGCCTTTTGAGGACAGTTCTGAACTCTCTCTCTCACGGCAAAGCCCTACCTCTCTTCTTCCTCCTCCGCAGCGCTTAGGCAAAGCCCTGCCGGAATACCTTGCTACTCCACCACCACCACGTCGTCGTGCTGCTATTGGAGCCCTTCCCCAACCTCTCCTTCCTCCTTGATGGATCAAGGCGTAGGAGACGTCAATGGGTTGCACGTGTGTTGAACGTGGAGGCGCCGTTGTTCGGCGCTTAGATCGGAATCCACCGCGATCTCAATCGCTGCGAGTACGACTCCATCAACCGCGTTCTTGTAACGCTTCCGCTTAGCGATCTTCAAAGGTATGAAGATGCAATCTCTCCCACTCGTTGCTGGTTTCTCCATAGATAGATCTTGGTGACACGTAGGAAAATTTTGATTTACTACTACGTCTCCCAACATCCTTATGGGGCTAGCCAATAGGGTGACACCCTCTTTTCACGGATCCCTCCAACCAAGCATGGATGCATGCTTGCAAATCGTGCTTCATGCATGACCATCCAAGCAAAAAAATGGCCACCTTAACTGTGTTGAAGAACATTTCCAAACCCTTTTCCCTACTTTACTACATGCTATTTTGTTTTTGTGAGCCCACAAAAGACATAAGGTCATCTCCACGCTGACATAGGTGAACATCCGTTTGGGAGGACAAAGAGGGGAGGCGGATTATGTGTGCGAAGAGAGAGAGAGAAAAGAGAAGGGACCACATGGAGACCTTTTGTTGATCAATTGTAGGTCCATACTTCTACATAGCTTTCCAAAGTTTGTCTTGAATTCGCCAGAAAACAGAGGCTCAGACTAGTCTACAGACGTTTAAGGGTCCATTGGATGACAAAAATTAGCAAAAGTGGTTCAAACGTATACCAAAGATTTAAGGGGTCGCTTTGAAGATACCCTAAGGCCCTTCCCAGTGCTCCAAGGTGGAAGGGTGCTAAGCATGCCACATAAGCGATAAAATGACATGGCATAGCAATTAAGGAGGAAAGAGAGCATTTTGGTGACCCCAGGAAAGACCAATGCCATGCACGTGAACCTAGGCAAATCACTTAAATGAAAGAACATGACCAATGCATGGCAGAGTTTAGGTGCTAAATCAATAAATATAGTAAGCTTAGCAACAAGAAGTGAAGCACCTATCACTAGTAGAAAACAGGGCTTCGGTTGAGGCCATGATAAAGGCATTAATCCCGGTTCACTTGTGAACCGGGACCAAAGGGTGCATCAGTCCCGGTTCATGAGGCTTGGGCTTTTGTCCCAGTTCGCTAGGGGCCTTTAGTCCCGGTTTGCACCATGATCCGGGACTAAAGGTGTGGTGGAAACCGTTCGCCTGGTGTGAGCCCCTTTAGTCTCGGTTTGTGGCTAAAACCGGGACTAAAGGCCCAAACCGTTTGCATCCCACGGCGGTTCGCGCGATGAAAACACGATAATGCTACAGTACCGCAACTGCTACAGTAACTGCGCCCATTCCCTGTTCGTCTTCCTCTCTCCTCTCTTGTTCCCCTCATATCTTCCACCATGGATCATCCAATCACTCGCTACGGGAAGGTGCTCACACATGGCACGACCAAACTTACTGTCGTCTACAGGAACGACACCACCATGGTGCCGCATTTCCTTTCCGATTTCGAGGAATGGCTTGAAGAGGTGGAGGAAGAAAATAAATTCATGGGGCTTGATCTCGAGTACACGGCCAATCAAAAAGATGTTGTCGTCATCCAACTTTGTTTCAAGAGAAATGTCATGGTCTTCCAATGGGCAAGGTAAGTTTTGGGGATTTTCTTTGATCAATAATTCATAGGTTATGAAAATTGCATAGGATAGCAACAATATATATGTTTCATTTGAATCATATGGGAAAGATCAATTCCTCTTATGCTCTAGTGAAACAATTTTCCTTGTTGCATATTGGAAAAACCGTGGGAGAACATATATGTCATAGTTAATTTAGGGTTTCTTGATCAATTCATAGGATATGAAAATTGCATAGGATAATAATATGTTCCATTTGAATCCTATGGGAAAAGCACTGTCGAGTATTTAACATTGTTGCAGAAGTATGTAACATTTGTTCCATTTTAATTTGTTATTGCAGTAGTGAGAAGCATTGTCCAGTACTCATGGACTTCCTTTGCAGCGGCATACGTTTTGCTAGTGTTGATATAATGAATGACAAGCTCAAGATGAGGCACAACTTCGGTATTGAGATACCAGCTGCCTGCCACATTGATCTCCAAGACATATTCAGGCTTAAGCATAGGAGGACTTTAATGGCTCATATGGCAGTCGCTGTGATCGACGAGCAGTACGCTGATATGAAGACCAAATTCCCCCCTGCTCAGCACAAAGAGTGGGAGACAACCCCACTTGACGGTATCAACATTGAGTATGCAGCAATAGATGCATACGTTGCATACGAGTTGTACCACACGATTGCAATCATCAAGTATGGGCAGCGGCACCTCGTACATCACCACCAGTTTGGGGCTGGGGATATTCTGATTCGGATGAGTAGTGTTCGCAACGGCGAATACTTCTATCTCTATCTTAATCTCTAGCTATTATTATGTGCTACTTGGGGATCTATATCTATTCGGACGAGTACTTTTATATATCTCTATTATTATGTAGTGCTTTGGGGTCTCCTATGATCGAGACGAGTACTTTTTATAATGGATATCTGAACTATTATTTCTATTTATGTCCCTGTTTAAATATATGATGTGAGCAGTATTTCTGAAGCATCGCGATGTATGTGCTGAGATATCTCTGAAAAGATTGAACCTTGGCATGTTTAAAATAAATCATGAAATGCATGAAAAATAACTAATGAAGTCAGAAAAGGGTTGAAATAGAATGATGTGGCTTTGAATAGTGCACATTGAATGCAGAAAAAGTATTGAGTTCAAATATGTTTAATAAATTGAAATCCTTTTGTAACAGATGAGTGTTCGTCTAAAATCCTCAAACTTCGAAAAAGATTGTCCAGTTTGTACACGAAGTGCATCCATATTATCCCGTAACCCTCTCAACTTTTTAGCACATGCTATGTGGGTGAAATTATGATACCATGCCAATTTTCAACCATTTCAGAGTTCATTTGCAATGCTTTTCAATTTCAGGGTCGTTTTAGCTCAAAATAAATCATGAAATGCATGAAAAATAGCTAATGAAGTCAGAAAAGGTTTGAAATGGGATGATGTGGCTTTGAATGGTGCATATTGAATGCAGAAAAAGTCTTGAGTTCAAATATGTTTAATAAATTGAAATCCTTTTGTAACAGATGAGTTTTCGTCTAAAACCCTCATACTTCGAAAGTGATTGTCCAGTTTGTACACGAAGTGCATCTAGTTTTTTTGTAACCCTCTCAACTTCTTAGAACATGCTATGTGGGTGAAATTATGATATGATGACAATTTTCAAACATTTCAGAATTCATTTGCAGTGCTTTTCAATTTCAGGGTCGTTTTAGCTCAAAATAAATCATGAAATGCATGAAAAATAGCTAATGAAGTGAGAAAAGGGTTGAAATGGGATGATGTGGCTTTGAGTGGTGCACATTGAATGCAGAAAAGGTCTTGAGTTCAAATATGTTTAATAAATTGAAATCCTTTTGTAACAGTTGAGTTTTCGTCTAAAACTCTTATACTTCGAAAGAGATTGTCCAGTTTGTACACGAAGTGCATCCAGGTTTTCCCGTACCCTCTCAACTTTTCAGCACATGCTATGTGGGTGAAATTATGATACCATGCCAATTTTCAACCATTTCAGAGTTCATTTGCAGTGCTTTTCAATTTCAGGGTCGTTTTAGCTCAAAATAAATCATGAAATGTATGGGAAATAACTAATGAAGTCAGAAAAGGATTGAAATGGAATGATGTGGCTTTAAATGGTGCACATTGAATGCAGAAAAAGTCTTGAGTTCAAATATGTTTAATAAATTGAAATCCTTTTGTAACAGATGAGTTTTCATCTAAAACACTGATACTTCGAAAGAGAATATCCAGTTTTGTACACGAAGTGCATCCAGTTTTTCCCGTAAACCTCTCAACTTTTTAGCACATGCTATGTGGGTGAAATTATGATATCATGCCAATTTGCAACCGTTTCAGAGTTCATTTGCCGTTCTTTTCAATTTAGGGTCGTTTTAGCTCAAAATAAATCATGAAATGCATGAAAAATAGCTAATGAAGTGAGAAAAGGGTTGAAATGGGATGATGTGGCTTTGAGTGGTGCACATTGAATATAGAAAAAGTCTTTAGTTCAAATATATTTAATAATTGAAAACCTTTTGTAACAGATGAGTTTTCGTCTAAAACCCTGATACTTCGAAAGAGATTGTCCAGTTTGTACCTTGCCAATTTTCAACCATTTCAGAGTTCATTTGTAGTGTTTTCAACTTCAGAGTCATTTAGCAAAGAATGAACTAAAATATTAACTAAAAATAATGAACTAAAAATAATCAACTAAAATATTAACTAAAAAGAATGAACTAAAGTGAATCAACTAAAATATTAACTACAAAGAATGAACTAAAAAGAACCAAAATAATATTAACTAAAGCTGGGTAATTTAGCAAAGAATGGCCTAAAAAGAATCAACTAAAAAGAATGAACTAAAATTATCAAAGTATTTTTTGTTAAAAACTTTAATATGCAAAAATAACAAAAAAAATGCCCGCCTACTAGGCCACCACGGCTTGCATACGACCAGAAATCCAAATGCACATGGGCCAGGACGCAGGCCTGCGAGGCAAATAGGCCCAACAGGGAAATCAGAGAAGAAATTTAGGCCCAAGGCCTGCTGAAGAGAGGAGATCGAGAGGGAAGCCGTAGCGGGGCTTATAAACCACTGCGAGCGCCCTTCGATTGGCGAGGTGGGACTAAACTCCCAACGCCCCGCGCCGGTGTGAGGAACAGCCCTTTAGTCCCGGTTGGTGGCTCCAATCGGGACGAAAAGACCCCGTTTAGTCCCGGTTGGCGCCAGAAACCGGGACTAAAGGGCTGGGCTTCCCGCCCTTTCGCCTGGTGAAATTCATCTTTAGTCCCGGTTGTTTCGAGATGAAGGAATTAGGAGTAGCTGATGTTATTCTAAATATCAAGCTGCTGAGAGATGATGATGGTAGGATTACATTGCTTCAATCTCACTATGTGGAAAAGATCTTGAGTCGCTTTGGTTATAAGGACTGCAAGCCCTCCCCAACACCTTATGATGCTAGCGTGTTACTTCGAAAGAATCGAAGAATTGCTAGAGATCAATTGAAATACTCTCAAATTATTGGCTCACTTATGTACTTAGCCAGTGCCACGAGACCTGACATCTCTTTTGCTATTAGCAAACTGAATTGGTTTGTCTCAAAACCAGCAGATGATCATTGGAAAGCTCTAAAAAGAGTTATGCGCTATTTGAAGGGCACTACGAGCTATGGAATTCACTACAGTGGGTACCCCAAAGGTGCTTGAAGGGTATAGTGACTCAAACTGGATCGATGATGCTGATGAGATAAAGGCCATGAGCGGATATGTATTCACTCGTGATAGTGGCGTTGTTTCTTGGAAGTCATGGACGCCACGGACGTCGACGATCACTTCCCAAACGACGACTTCTTCCCCGACGGCAACAACCTCTTCGACGACATGGCTAGTGACGAAATCAACGCCAACCCTACTGCTGCCACTGCTCAGTATGTATTCATGTTTTCCATGTTCGAGATTTTGCTAGAAATACTTGGTCTAGTTTCTATTCTACATATGTTTTGGTATAGTTCACGTTTATATATAATATTCACCTACTATCCTTCAGTTTCCCTGATAAGTTTTGTTCCTCTTATTGTGGCATACTCTCCTCTAAGTCGCATGACTAGTGTTGCCTCTTTTACTATGATCTTGTTTAATCAATTGTTTATTTTGTTTAAATCATCCGGTAAATTGCTCATATTTTCAACAATCCAAAAACCTTATTATAGGCAATTTACCCCGAGTGGTTTTGTTGCTTCCATGAGGCCTCCTATGTTTGAGGGTGTGCACTATAAGAGGTGGCGTGTGAGGGCTGTTCTATGGTTTCAAACCATGACCTGCTATGATGCCACTCTTGGAAAACCTGAAGGAGATCTTAATCCTCAAGAGGAACAAGTTTTTGAAAAATGATACCTTGTTTAAGGCTGCTCTTTTGAGTGTTCTTGGTGAGAACATAGTTGATGCTTATGCGTCAATTGACAATGGAAAAGATATGTGGGATGCACTCGAGGCCAAGTTTAGGGTCTCGGATGCCGACACTGAGCTGTATATCGTGGAACAATTCTATGACTACAGGATGACTGATGAGCGCTCCGTGGTTGAGCAAGCTAGGGAGATACAGACATTTGCTAGAGAACTTGAGCACTTTAATTGTATGTTACCGGACAAGTTTGTTGCCAGAGGTATCATTACTAAGCTCCCTCCCTCGTGGAGGAACTTTGCTACCTCTCTTAAGCATAAGAGAGAGGAGTTTTTTGTTCCAGATCTCATTGGTACTCTTGATGTGGAAGAAAAGGCGAGAGCAAAAGACATACGTGCTCGAGGTATTGAGGGAGGTTCTAGTGCCAATCTGGTACAGAAGAAAAACTTCCAGCCCCACAATTTCAAGAACAAGGGCAAGTTTGATGGCAAGGGAAAGTTTGATGGGAAGAACAAGGCTTCGCAACACACCAACTTCAAGAAGAAGACTGACAAGAAGAAAGGTGTATGTCATGTCTGCGGACTGCGGAGATCCTGATCATTGGGCCCTAGCTGCCCTAACCATTATGACAAGTGTCAACATGGGAAAGGCGACAAGATCGCCAATGTTGTCATTGGTGAGGCTGAGATGAAGGATGTTGGGTATGGTATACTTCCCACTATTCTCTCGGTATGTCTTTCTCCTGATTGGTTGATTGACACGGGTGCTAATGTGCATGTATGCGGTGATATTTCCATGTTTTCTTCTTATCAGGCCACAGGAACTACTTTCATGCTGATGGGCAATGGTTCAAGTGCTTCTGTTCGTGGTGTTGGCACGGTCGATCTGAAGTTTACTTCGGGGAACATCGTGCGGCTGAAGAACGTGCATTATCTCCCCTCCGTCAATAAAAATCTTGCTAGCGGATCTCTTCTGTGTAGAGATGGCTACAAGCTTGTCTTTGAGTCCAATAAATTTGTAATATCCAAGTATGGAACTTTTGTTGGCAAAGGTTATGAGTCAGGAGGCTTGTTCAGACTATCTCTGTCAGATGTTTGTAATAAAGTTGTTCATCATGTTTGCCACAATAGTGAATCAAATGTCTGGCATTCACGTCTCTGTCATGTTAATTTTGGTTGTATGACGTGGCTAGCCAAGTTGAACTTAATCCCCAACTTCACTGTTGTGAAGGGATCTAAGTGTCAAGTTTGTGTGCAAGCTAAGCAACCTCGTAAATCTCATACAACTGTGGAAACAAGAAATCTTGCGCCACTAGAACTCATACATTCAGATCTTTGTGAAATGAATGGTGTTTTGACAAAAGGTGGAAAGAAATATTTGATGATGTTAATTGATGACTCCACTAAATATTGCCATGTGTATCTTTTGAAATCAAAAGGTGAGGCTTTGAACTTTTTCAAGAACTATAAAGTTGAAGTGGAAAATCAACTTGATCAAAAAATAAAGAGGTCCGATTGTGGTGGAGAGTATTTTTCCAATGAATTTGATTCTTTTTGTGCAGAACATGGAATAATCCATGAGAGGACGCCTCCCTATTCACCTCAGTCAAATGGAGTAGCTGAAAGAAAGAACCGTACTCTAGCTAACTGATTTGGTTAATGCCATGTTAGACACATCAGGTCTCTCTAAGGCATGGTGGGGGAGGCGATATTGACTGCATGTCATGTCCTAAACCGAGTTCCCACAAAGAACAAAGAGATAACTCCATTCGAGGAATGGGAGAAGAAAAGGTTAAAACTCTCTTACTTACGTACTTGGGGCTGCTTGGCAAAAGTGAATATACCAATTCCAAAGAAGAGAAAGCTTGGACCAAAAACTGTGGATTGTGTTTTCCTGGGCTATGCTTTTCATAACATTGGTTATAGATTCTTGATTGTAAAACCTAAGGTATCGGACATGCACATCGGTACAATCATGGAGTCGAATGATGCGACTTTATTTGAAGATATCTTTCCCATGAAGGATATGGGTAGCTCATCAAATCAAGAGTTACCTAGTTCATCGAGTCAAGATGTAGTTGAAATTTCTGAACCTATTATTTTGACACAACATCTTGAAGATCCCGTGGAGGACAATGATGAAACTCCTAAAAGGAGCAAGAGACAGAGGGCTGCAAAGTCCTTTGGTGATGATTTTCTTGTATATCTCATAGACGACACTCCCAGTTCTATTTCAGAGGCCTATGCATCTGAAGACGCTGATTACTGGAAGGAAGCAATCTGTAGTGAGATGGATTCCATCTTGGCAAATGGAACTTGGGAGATAACAAATTGACCTTATGGGTGCAAACCTGTAGGGTGCAAATGGGTATTCAAGAAAAAGCTTACGCCTTATGGTACTATTGAGAAGTATAAGGCACGACTCGTGGCCAAGGGTTATACTAAAAAGGAAGGTGAAGACTTCTCTGAAACTTATTCACGTGTGGCTCGAATGGCCACTATTCGAGTGTTACTTTCACTAGCTGCCTCACATGGTCTTCTTGTTCATCAAATGGGTGTTAAGACTGCTTTCCTGAATGGAGAGTTGGATGAGGAAATTTACATGGAACAACCTGATGGGTTTATAGTGGACGGTTAGGAAGGGAAAGTGTGCAAATTGTTGAAGTCTTTGTATGGACTCAAACAAGCACCTAAGCAGTGGCATGAGCCGTTTGAAAGAACTTTAACAACTACAGGCTTTGTTGTAAACGAAGCTGACAAATGTGTGTACTATCGCCATGGTGGGGCGAGGGAGTTATCATTTGCCTGTATGTTGATGACATACTGATTTTCGGAACAAATCTGAACGTTGTTAAGGAGGTCCAGGATTTCCTATCTCATTGTTTCGAGATGATGGATTTAGGAGTAGCTGATGTTATTCCAAATATCAAGCTGCTGAGAGATGATGATGGTGGGATTACATTGCTTCAATCTCACTATGAGGAAAAGATCTTGAGTCGCTTTGGTTATAGTGACTGCAAGACCTCCCCAACACCTTGTGATGCTAGCATGTTACTTCGAAAGAATCAAAGAATTGCTAGAGATCAATTGAAATACTCTCAAATTATTGGCTCACTTATGTACTTAGCCAGTGTTGGAAATATGCCCTAGAGGCAATAATAAATTAGTTATTATCATATTTCCTTGTTCATGATAATCGTTTATTATCCATGCTATAATTGTATTGATTGGAGACTTAGATGCATGTGTGGATACATAGACAAAACCATGTCCCTAGTATGCCTCTAATATAGACTAGCTCATTGATCAAAGATGGTTAAGGTTTCCTAGCCATGGACATGAGATGTCATTTGATAACAGGATCACATCATTAGGAGAATGGTGTGATGGACAAGACCCAAACTACAAACGTAGCATATGATCGTGTCAGTTTATTGCTACTGTTTTCTGCATGTCAAGTATATGTTCCTATGACCATGAGATCATGCAACTCACGAACACCGGAGGAGTGCCTTGTGTGTATCAAACGTCACAACGTAACTGAGTGACTATAAAGGTACTCTACAGGTGTCTCCGAGGGTGTCTGTTGGGTTGGCATGGATCAAGACTGGAATTTGTTACTCCGTGTGACGGAGAGGTATCTCAGGGCCCACTCGGTAATACAACATCACAACAAGCCTTGCAAGCAATGTGACTAAGTGTTAGTCACGGGATCTTGTATTATGGAACGAGTAAAGAGACTTGCCGATAATGAGGTTGAACTAGGTATGGAGATACCGACGATCGAATCTCGGGCAAGTAACATACCGAAGAACAAAGGGAACATCATACAGGATTAACTGAATCCTTGACATAAAGGTTCGACCGATAAAGATATTTGTAGAATATGTAGGAACCAATATGGACATCCAGGTCCCTCTATTGGTTATTGACCATAGAAGTGCCTCGGTCATGTCTACATAGTTCTCGAACCCACAGGGTCTGCACACTTAAGGTTTGGTGACGTTTCGGTAGTATAGAGTTATGTATGATGGTGACCGAAGGTTGTTAGGAGTCCCGGATGAGATCCCGGACGTCACAAGGAGCTCCAGAATGGTCCGGAGGTAAAGATTGATATATAGGAAATCCTATTTTGGTCGCCGGAAAAATTTCGGTCTCATCGGTAGTGTACCGGGAGTGTCGGTAGTGTATCGGGAGACCATCGGGAGGGGTATTTCGACCCAAGAGGCTACATGGGCTGTGGGAGGATGAATACCAGACCTTATTTGGCTGGAGTAAGTCCCACAAAGGGCCCATGCGGCTGGGAAGAAAAATCCTAAAAGGAAAAGGTGGAAAAAGGCAAAAAGGGCTAAATTAGGAAGGAGTCCTAATCCTACTAGGAGTGGAGGAGGAGGACTCCTCCCTCCTTGTTCGGCCGACCCAAGGGCTGGCTCCTTGGGAGACAAGCCTCCTCCTCCTCTCCTCCTATATATACTAGAGGGTTTTAGGGTTTTGGCACAAGATTTTCAGCCACGTGCTACCCGTTCCTCTAGTGCATAGTTTCTCCTCTAGATCGGTTTTCTGCAGTGCTTAGGCGAAGCCCTGCCAGAATAGCTCCACCACCATCACCGTAGCGCCATCACGCTGCTGGAGAACTCTTCTACCTCTCCGCTCCCTCTTGCTGGATCAAGAAGGTGGAGATCGTCATCGAGCTATACGTGTGCTGAACGCGGAGGTGCCGTCCGTTCGGCGCTAGATCGGAAGGACCGTGATCAAGACTGCGAGACGGATCGTGATGAGATCGCGGGACGCTCGGCGATTTGGATCGCAAAGACGTTTGACTACACCAACCGCGTTTCTTAACGCTTCCCGCTTAGCGATCTACAAGGGTATGTAGATCCACTATCCCTCTCATAGATGCTCATCACCATGGATATATCTTGCGTGTGCGTACGAATTTTTTTGTTTCCCATGCAACATTCCCCAACAGTGGTATCAGAGCTAGGTCTATGTGTAGATGAGATCTCGAGTAGAACACAAAGAGTTTGTGGGCGTTGATGCTTAGATTGCTTCCTCCCTTGGTCGTGTTTTGGTTCAGCGGTATTGTGGGATGAAGCGGCCCGGACCAACCTTACTCATACGCTTACGAGAGACCGGTTCCATTGATTGACGTGTAACTTCATTGCACAAAGATGGCTGGCGGGTGTCTGTTTCTCCTACTTTAGTTGGATCGGATTCGACTAAGGCGGTCCTTGAGAAGGTTGAAAAGCAACTTATGTATCACCGTTGTGGTTTATGCGTAGATGAGAATTGTTCTTGCTAGATACCCGTAGCAGCCACGTAAACCATGCAACAACAATTAGAGGACGTCTAACTTGTTTTTGCAGGGTATGTTGTGATGTGATATAGCCAATTACATGATGAGATATATGTGATGTATGAGATGATCATGTGTTGTATAGAATATCACGACTTGCATGTCGATGAGTACGGAGACTAGGAGGAGCCATAGGGTTGTCTTTAATTATTGTATGACCTGTGTGTCAATCATTAAGCGCTATGTAATGCTTTACTTTATCTCTAAACAGTAGCAATAGTAGTAGAAGCATGGTGGGCGCGACAACCCCGATGGCGACACGTTGATGGAGATCAAGATGATGGAGATCATGGTGTCATGCCAGTGACGATGGAGATCATGCCGGTGCTTTCAAGATGGAGATCAAAAGCACAAGTTCATGGCCATATCATGTCACTTATGATTTGCATGTGATGTTAATCCTTTTATGCACCTTGTTTTGCTTAGGACGACGGTAGCATTATAAGGTGATCCCTCACTTAATTTCAAAATAAATTGTGTTCTCCCCAAGTGTGCACCATTGCAAAAGTTCGTCGTGTCGAGACACCACGTGATGATCGTGTGTGATAGACTCTACGTTCACATACAACGGGTGCAAGACAGTGTTGCACATGCAGAACACTCGGGTTAAACTTGACGAGCCTAGCATGTATAGACATGGCCTTGGAACACAAGAGACCGAAAGGTCGAACATGAGTCATATAGTAGACATGATCAACATGATGATGTTCACCATTGAAACCACCTCAACTCACGTGATGATCAGACTTGAGATGGTGAATTTGGATCATGTATCATTCGAATGACTAGAGGGATGTCAATTTGAGTGGGAGTTCTTAAGTAATATGATTAATTGAACTCATTATCATGAACATAGTCAGTAGTGTCTTTGCAAATTTATGCTGTAGATTACTAGCTCACGTTGTAGCTCCCTTGAATTTTTATATGTTCCTAGAGAAATAGAGTTGAAAGATGATGGTAGCAATATTGCGGACTGCTCCGTGATCTGAGGATTGTCCTCGTTGCTGCACAGAAGGCTTATGTCCTTAACGCACCGCTCGGTGCGCCAACCCCTCTAGCGTCGTCTGTAGATGTTGTGAACATCTGACACGCACGTTGTGATGACTACTTGATAGTTTAGTGCGTCATGCATTACGGCTTAGAATTGAGGCTCCGAAACGTTTTGAACGTCATGGAACATATGAGATGTTCTAAGAGCTGAAATTAGGATCTCAGGCTCGTGCCCGTGTTGCGAGATATGAGATCTCCAACAGGATTCTTTGCCTGCAAGATGAAAGAGAATGGCTCAATCGTTGAGCATGTGCTCAGATTGTCTCGGTGATACAATCGCTTGAATCGAGTGGGAGTTGATCTTCCATATAAGATAGTGATTGATATAGTTCTCCAAGTCACTGTCACTAAGCTACTAGAACTTGGTGATGAACTATAAAATGCCAGGGATAGAAATAATGATCCCTGAGCTGTTCGCGATGTTTGACACCGCGAAGGTAGAAATCAAGAAGGAGCATCAAGTGTTGATGGTTAGTCAAACCACTAGTTTCGAGAAGGGCAAGAGGAAGGAGGGAAACTTCATGGATGGCAAGTCAGTTGCTGCTCCAGTGAAGCAACCCAAAGTTAAACCCAAACCCAAGACTAAGTGCTTCTATTATGAGGTGAGCGGTCGCTGAAGCGGAACAACCCTAGATACTTGGTAGATAAGAAGGCTGGCAACGTCGACAGAAGTATATTTGATATACGTGTTATTGATGTGTACCTTGCTAGTACTCCTAGTAGCACCTGGGTATTGGATACCGGTTCGGTTGTTAAATGTTAGTAACTCGAAATAAAAGCTACGGAATAAACGGAGCACTAGCTAAGGTTGAGGTGACGATGTGTGTTGGAAATGTTTCCAAGGTTGATGTGATCAACATCGCACGCTCTCTCTACCTTCGGGATTAGTGACAAACCTAAATAAATATTATTTGGTGTTTTGCGTTGAGCATGAACGTGATTAGATCGTGTTTATTGCAACACAGTTATTCATTTAAGTTATAGAATAATGGTTATTCTATTTACATGAATAATACCTTCAATGGTCATGCACCCAGTGAGAATGGTTTGTTGAATCTTGATCGTAGTAATACACATGTTCATAACATTGATGCCAAAAGATACAAAGTTAATAATGATAGTACCACATACTTGTGGCACCGCCGCTAAATGTCATATTGGTATAAAGCGCATGAAGAAACTCCATGCTGATGGATTTTTGGACTCATTCGATTTCGAAACGGTTGAGACATGCGAACCATGTCTCTTGGGAAAGATGACTAAGGAACCTGTTTCCAGATGGATGGAGTGGGCAAGTGATTTATTGGAAATGATACATGTTGATGTATGCAATCCAATGAGTCTTGTAGCGTGCGGTGGATATCGTTATTTTCTTACCTTCACTGATGATTTGAGTAGATAAAGTGTATATTTACTTAATGAAACACAAGTCTGAATTGTTTGAAAGGTTCAAGCAAATTCAGAGTGAAGTTTAAGATCATCGTGACAAGAAGATAAAAATGTCTGCGATATGATCGTGGAGGTGAATATCTAAGTTACGAGTTTGGCATACAACTTTAGACAATGTGAAAGTTGTTTCACAACTCACGCCACCTGGAACACCATAGTGTGATGGTGTGTTCGAACGTCATAGTCGTGCTCTATTGGAAATGGTGCTTGCTATGATGTCTCTTACCGTTTTGCTACTATAATTTTGGGGTTATGCATTAGAGACAACTACATTCACTTTAGATAGGGCACCATCTAAATCCGTTGAGATGACACCGTGTGAATTATGGTTTGATAGAAACCTAAGCTGTCATTTCTTAATGTTTGGGGCTGCGACGCTTGTGTGGAAAATGTTTTCACCTAATGAGCTCGAACCCAAAGCGGACAAATGCATCTTCATAGAATACCCTAAGAAAAGTTGGGTAAACCTTCTATCTCAGATCCAAGCATAAAGTGTTTGTTGCTAAAACTGGGTCCTTTCTCGAGAAAAAGTTTCTCTTGAAAGAATTGAGTGGGAGGAAGGTAGAACTTGATGAGGTTGTTGAACCTTTGTTTCAACCAGAGAGTGGCGCAGCGCAGGAAGATGTTTCTGTGAAGCTTACGTTAGTTGAAGAGAAAGGTAATGATGATGATCATGAAGCTTCAGATCAAGTTACTATCAAACCTCGTAGGTCGACAAGGATGTGTACTGCTCCTGAGTGGGACGACAACCCTATCTTAGAGGTCATGTTGTTGGACAACGACGAACCTATGAGCTATGGAGAAGCGATGATGGGCACGGATTCTGACAAATGGTTAGAGGCCATGAAATCTGAGAAAGGATCCATGTATGAAAACCAAGTATAGACTTTGGTAGACTTGCTCGCTGGATGGCAGGTCGTCGAGTACAAATGGACCTTTAAGATGAAGACAGACACTGATGGTAAATGTCACCATTTATAAAGCTCGACTTATCGCAAAGAAGTTTCCAGCAAGTTCAAGGAGTTGACTACGATGAGACTTTCTCACTCGTAGCAATGCTAAAGTCTGTTGGAATTATGTTAGCAATTGCTGCATTTTTCAATTATGAAATCTGGCAGATGGATGTCAAAACATCGTTTCCTTCCTTAAGGAAAGGTTGTATGAGATACAACCAGAATGTTTTGTCAGTCCTAAGGATGCTAAAAGGTGTGCAAGCTTCAGTGATCCTTCTATGAACTGAAGCAAGCATCTCGGAGTTGGAATATACACTTTGATGAGGTGATCAAAGTTTTGAGTCTATACAAAGTTTATGAGAAACTTGTATTTGCAATAAAGTGAGTGGGAGCACTATAGAGTTTCTGATAAGTATATGTGGATGGCATATTGCTATTCGGAAATAATGTGGAATTTCTGGAAAGCATAAACGTTGTTTGGAAAGTGATTTTCAAAGGAAGACCTGGATAAAGCTACCTAATTGTTGAGCATCAAGATCTATAGAGATAGATCAATATGTTTGATAAGACTTTCAATGAGTACATACCTTGACAAGATTTTGAAAAAGTTCAAAATGGATCAGTCAGAGAAAGAGTTCTCGCCTGATTTGTAAGGTGTGAAGTTGAGTGAGACTCCAATCTCGACAACGGCAGAGGAAAGAAAAAGGACGAACGTCGTCCTCTATGCCTTAACCATAGGCTCTATATTATGCCATGTTGTATACCGCACCTCGTGTGTGCCTTGCCATGAGTCTATCAAGGGGTACAAAAGTGATCCAGGAGTGGATCACTGGACAGCGGTCAAGATTATCCTTAGTAACTAAAAGACTAAGGAGATGTTTCTCGATTATGGAGGTGATAAAGAGTTCGTCGTAAAGAGTTACGTCGATGCAGGCTTTAACACCAATCCGGATGACTCGTAGTAGCAATCTGGATACGTATAGTGGAGCAGCCATTTGGAATAGTACCAAGTGGAGTGTGGTAGCAGTGTTTACGGTTTGACATAGAGATTTGCAAAGTACACACAGATCTGAATGTCGCAGACCCGTTGACTATAAGACCTCTCTCACATGCAAAGCATGATCGAGCCCCAGAACTCATTGGGTGTTAGATTCATAACAATGCGAATCACATGGTGATGTGAACTAGATTATTGACTCTAGTGCAAGTGGGAGACTGTTGGAAATATGCCCTAGAGGCAATAATAAATGAGTTATTATCATATTTCCTTGTTCATGATAATCGTTTATTATCCATGCTATAATTGTATTGATCGGAGACTTAGATGCATGTGTGGATACATAGACAAAACCATGTCCCTAGTATGCCTCTAATATAGACTAGCTCGTTGATCAAAGATGGTTAAGCTTTCCTAGCCATGGACATGAGATGTCATTTGATAACGGGATCACATCATTAGGAGAATGGTGTGATGGATAAGACCCAAACTACAAACGTAGCATATGATCGTGTCAGTTTATTGCTACTGTTTTCTGCATGTCAAGTATATGTTCCTATGACCATGAGATCATGCAACTCACGGACACCGGAGGAGTGCCTTGTGTCTATCAAACGTCGCAACGTAACTGGGTGACTATAAAGGTACTCTACAGGTATCTCCGAGGGTGTCTATTGGGTTGGCATGGATAAAGACTGGGATTTGTTACTCCGTGTGACAGAGAGGTATCTCAGGGCCCACTCGGTAATACAACATCAGAACAAGCCTTGCAAGCAATGTGACTAAGTGTTAGTCACGGGATCTTGTATTACGGAACGAGTAAAGAGACTTGCCAATAATGAGGTTGAACTAGGTATGGAGATACCGACGATCGAATCTCGGGCAAGTAACATACCGAAGAACAAAGGGAACATCATACGGGATTAACTCAATCCTTGACATAGAGGTTCGACCGATAAAGATCTTCATAGAATATGTAGGAACCAATATGGACATCCAGGTCCCGCTATTGGTTATTGACCGTAGAGGTGTCTCGGTCATGTCTACATAGTTCTCGAACCCGCAGGGTCTACACACTTAAGGAATGGTGACGTTTCGGTAGTATAGAGTTATGTATGGTGGTGACCGAAGGTTGTTCTGAGTCCCGGATGAGATCCCGGACGTCACGAGGAGCTTCGGAATGGTCCGGAGGTAAAGATTGATATATAGGAAGTCCTATTTGTTGGAAATATGCCCTAGAGGCAATAATAAAATGGTTATTATTGTATTACCTTGTTCATGATAATTGTTTATTGTTCATGCTATAATTGTATTAACCAGAAACCTAATACATGTGTGAATACATAGACCACAACATGTCCCTAGTGAGCCTCTAGTTGGCTAGCTCGTTAATCAATAGATGGTCATGGTCTCATGACCATGGACATTGGATGTCGTTGATAACGGGATCACATCATTAGGAGAATGATGTGATGGACAAGAGCCAATCCTAAGCATAGCACAAGATCGTGTAGTTCGTCTGCTAAAGCTTTTCCAATGTCAAGTATCATTTCCTTAGACCATTAGATTATGCAACTCCCGGATACCTTAGGAATGCTTTGGTGTGCCAAACGTCACAACGTAACTGGGTGGCTATAAAGGTGCACTACGGGTATCCCCAAAAGTGTCTGTTGGGTTGGCATGAATCGAGACTGGGATTTGTCACTCCATGTGACGGAGAGGTATCTCTGGGCCCACTCGGTAAGACATCATCATAATGAGCTCAATGTGACTAAGGAGTTAGCCACGGGATGATGTGTTGCGGAATGAGTAAAGAGACTTGCCGGTAACGAGATTGAACAAGGTATAGGGATATCGACGATCGAATCTCGGGCAAGTATCATACCGATAGACGAAGGGAATTGTATACGGGATTGATTGAATCCCCGACATCGTGTTTCATCCGATGAGATCATCGTGGAGCATGTGGGAGCCAACATGGGTATCCAGATCCCGCTGTTGGTTATTGACCGGAGAGGTGTCTCGGTCATATCTACGTGTCTCCCGAACCCGTAGGGTCTACACACGTAAGGTTCGATGACGCTAGGGTTATAGGGAAATAGTGTACGTGGTTACAGAAGGTTGTTCGGAGTCCTGGATGAGATCCCGGACATCACGAGGAGTTCTGGAATGGTCCGGAGGTAAATATTCATATATAGGAAGTGAGGTTTTGGTCACCGAAAGAGTTTTGGGCATCACCGGTAACGTATCGGGACCACCGGAAGGGTTCCGGGGGTCCACCAAGTGGGGCCACTGGCAACGGAGGGCTGCATGGGCCACAAGTGGGAGGGAACCAGCCCTGGGTGGGCTGGTGCGCCCCCACAAGGGGCCCAAGGCGCAACTTGAGGTGGGAGGGGGCAAACCCTAGAGGCAGATGGGCCCGAGGCCCACCTAGGGCGTCGCCCCTCCCACTCCCTCCTTGGCCGCCGCCCTAGATTGATCTAGGGTTGGCCGCCGGCCCTAGGAAGGGAACCCTAGGGCTGTTGCACCCCTCCTCCTTCCCCCCTATATAGATATGTGGGGTTTTGGGGGCTGCCTGACACACGAGTTCCTCTCCTCTCGGCGCAGCCCTACTCCTCCCTCTCCTCGTTCTCCGTAGTGCTTGGCGAAGCCCTGCCGAAGACCATGCAGCTCCACCGTCACCACGTCGTCATGCTGCCGGAGCTCTCCCTCAACCTCTCCTTCCTCCTTGCTGGATCAACGCATAGGAGACGTCACCGGGCTGCACGTGTGTTGATCGCGGAGGCACCGTTGTTCGGCGCTGAGATCGGAGTCCACCGCGATCTGAATCGCTACGAGTATGACTCCACCAACCGCATTCTTGTAATGCTTCCGCTTAGCGATCTTCAAAGGTATGAAGATGCAATCTCTCCCCACTCGTTGTTGGTTTCTCCATAGATAGATCTTGGTGACACGTAGGAAAAATTTTGATTTACTACTACGTCTCCCAACACTATTTTGGTCGCCGGAAAAGTTTCGGGCTCATCGGTAGTGTACCGGGAGTGTCAGTAGTGTACCGGGAGACCATCGGGAGGGGTATTTCGACCCAAGGGGCTACATGGGCTGTGGGAGGATGAATACCAGCCCTTAGTGGGCTGGAGGAAATCCCACAAAGGGCCCATACTACATCTCCGCTCCCTCTTGCTGGATCAAGAAGGTGGAGATCGTCATCGAGTTGTACGTGTGCTGAACGCGGAGGTGTCGTCCGTTCGGCGCTAGATCGGAAGGACCGTGATCAAGACCGCGAGACGGATCATGATGAGATCGCGGGACAGATCATGATGAGTTCGCGGGATGGACCGTGATTGAATCGCAGGACGGATTGTGATGAGATCGCGGGACGCTCGGCGATTTGGATCGCGAAGACGTTTGACTACACCAACCGCGTTTCTTAACGCTTCCCGCTTAACGATCTACAAGGGTATGTAGATCCATTATCCCTCTCGTAGATGCTCATCACCATGGATAGATCTTGCGTGTGCGTAGGAAAATTTTTGTTTCCCATGCAACGTTCCCCAACAGTGCCACGAGACGTGACATCTCTTTTGCTGTTAGCAAACTGAGCCGGTTTGTCTCAAAACCAGGAGATGATCATTGGAAAGCTCTAGAAAGAGTTATGCGCTATTTGAAGGGCACTATGAGCTATGGAATTCACTACACTGGGTACCCAAAGGTGCTGGAAGGGTATAGTGACTCAAGCTGGATCTCTAGTGCTGATGAGATAAAGGCCATGAGCGGATATGTATTCACTCATGGTGGTGGCACTGTTTCTTGGAAGTCTTGCAAGCAGACCATCTTAACGAGGTCAACAATGGAAGCAGAACTCACAGCACTAGATGCATCTATGGTAGAAGCAGATTGGCTTCGTCGGCTCTTGAATGACTTACCGGTTGTGGAGGAACCTACACCGGATTTTCTTATGAACTGTGACAATCAAACTGTGATCGCCAAAGTGAGAAATTCAAAGGATAACATGAAGTCATCAAGACATGTTCACACAAGGTTAAAATCTGTCAGAAAAATGAGAAACTCCGGAGTTATTGCATTAGATTATATCCAAACGTCTAAAAATCTGGCAGATCCTTTTACCAAGGGTCTATCATGTAATGTGATAGATAATGCATCAAAGGAGATGGGTATGAGACCCACAACATGAGTTGTTCACAGTGGTAATGTATTCTATGTGATCGAAGATCCCGTGAATTAAATGTGGAAGACAAGTTGTTGGTCAATTGAGAGGAAAGTATCTTTACTATTAATAATACCACTCCATGAAGATGCAATACTTTCCTAATCTGCATGGCAGGTTGATATATATCTTAATGTGTTCTAAGTAGCTTATTTAGGTAGAGACATCTTTTGGAGAACACACCTATATGAGTCTGACTGTTAACATCGCAATCTATGTGAGTAGGGTGCTCTCTAGTAAACTCATGAAAGGCCTCGGAGTATGACGCATAAGCTCCACCCGCGGGGAAGTCCCACGGCAGCCTAGTATCGGTCAAGGCTTTGTGTGAAGCTAGATTCGTAGAAAACTTGCAGTTCAAGGCATAGTCCACTGTTCAAGTTGCTTACTAGTGTAGCATAGAGTTCTAGGTGGAAGTTCAACTTAACAGTCTCCACTACAGTACCGGTATATAAATAGTGTTTTGGAACCAAAGGAAAATTTTGTGTGCCTCTTGGATCTAGTGGGGGATTGCTGGAATTTGATCTAAATATGGGTCAGCCCAATAGCAATTTTCAGAATTCCTAATAAATCCTAGAGGCCCACTAAGCCTATTTGTGCAAGGCAAGAGGTGGGACAAAAGTTTAGTCCCACATTGCTAGTTTAGTAGGAGCTGGACCTCCTTATAAGGGAGGATGTTCCCCGCATGTATGAGCATGAGAACAAGAGGGACATACACGAGCGCTCCTCTTCTGCTGCCCCGCCACGCCACGCCATGCCTCGTCACGACGCGTTGCGGGTTCCGGGAATGAGCCGATGTCTAAATTTTTGCCACGCACGATTGGTATACGAAAGTTCACTCGGGAGCTGAAAGGCTTTGATGTAGTGGAGATTGAATACAAACGTTGCACCCTTCGGCTGCTGCCTTTTCGTTTCGTCTCCCTCTTTTGCTTCGCCTTCCGTCACTGCCTGATCGCCTCCTTCTCCTGTGCCTATAAATGGTAGGTCGCTCCTCTCCAGAGAGACACACCAGAACTTCATCTTCCTCACGCCCTCGAGTTCCAAACCCTGAGTTGCTGCAAGGTTCTTCCCCATCCTGACTTGCAGCGTGCACCACAGATCGGGACAGTAGGCCTCTGAAACCCCACCACTTTGAGTCCTGTATGGGAGAAGGGTGATAAGGTTTTTGGGGAGCGATCTGCGTGACTACTGGCTTCTTCATCACGGACGCCACGGACACAGACGATCACTTCCCAAACGATGACTTCTTCCCCGACGTCAACAACCTCTTCGACGACATGGCCGGTGACAACGTCAACGCCAACCCTGCTGCTGCCACCGCTCAGTACGTATTCATGTTTTCCATGTTTGAGGTTTTGCTAAAAATACTTGGTCTAGTTCTACATATGTTTCGGTATAGTTCACATGTTCATATAATACTCACCTACTATCCTTTAGTTTCCCTGATAAATTTTGTTCCTCTTATTGTGGCATACTCTCCTCTAAGTCGCACTAGTGTTGCCTCTTTTAATATGATCTTGTTTTATCAACTATTTATTTCGTTTAAATCATTCAGTAAATTGCTCATATTTCCAACATTTCGTTGTCCACGGCAGTGGCGGCGCCAGGATTGGGGCAAGCCCCGGGCCACCTTTGGACACTGTAACACTGTGGTCACAGTGACTGCTGCAGGCAACGAAGCAATGGAGCTTCACGCCCCAGGCAGCGTCCGGGCTGCCTGGGGCCTGTCTCCGCCACTGGTCCATGGTTAAACCCTCTCTGGGAGGAGTTGACGAACCTATGTCATGTTGCACCTTAGGGGCTGCACCATGCTTGGGACGGTAATCCATCGAACAAAACTCGCTCCACTATGCTCTTGGCCATCCTATGGAACATCTGGAAACGCTGAAATGCCAAGGTTTTTCGCTCTGAGCACCATCACGTCGCCGGAGCCGCGGCTAACAACCTGACTCTCTAGGCGAATCGCTGCAAAAATATTCAAAAGAGGGAGTTACTAAATGTCTGGCCCCCTATGTTGTTTCATCTATCTGAGAGATTGTAGACCTTTTCTTTGTCTGTATTTTCTTCTCTCTTACCCCGTCTTTAACACTGTTTCTAATGTAACCACTGCTTATTGGTAATACAAGTTGAGGTAGTCGTAAGCCCGCCGTTGAGGCGTCAAAAAAAGTACTCACGATCTGTTCAGAAAGCAGTTGTTGAATGAGACCAACAAAATAGAACGTTAAGTATCATACAGTCTTACTAGTAGGAACCAGGGAATGCCGACGGCACATCTCTTGTATTCATGACCCGTGGTAAAGCTTCAGCAATCTAACAGATGGTTTCTTGTTAACTCAATTGGCAATGCGAAAATGACAACATGGCCACATAAATAATTGTTCAATGGTGTGAATGTTTCATGGCTCTATTTCTAGATCAGATGGGCGTCGGGGCTTTGTTGCCGGCCACATAAATAATCTAACTCAACCTGTAGCTTTGCTGAGTGGGGCGGGGAGCGTTGCCGGCCGTTGGGCGTCGGGGGGACTTCAGAGGAGGGGGAGGAGGCCGTGCGCCCGATGGCGGGGCGAAGCTGGAGGCTAGGCAGCGATGGAGCGACGACAGGCCAGTGAGCGCGCCGCCACCGGCGAGGTCGTTGGCTAGTGACGTACGGGAGAGCCAGTCGGGGCCTCGTCGTGAGTGGAGAAGTTGGGCTGCTGGGCCGCTCGCAGAACCGAAAACAAAAGCAAGAAGGCTGTTGTGCTGGTTTATTTTCTGAACCGAATAAACCGGGTCATTGTCTCTACAACAACAAAAAAATAAACCGAGTCATGCGTCGATACATTTCTCTCCTCTTTTTTCTTGTCTAAGAAGATCAAGCGCGGTATTGGTTCATTTAGTAAAACCGACGTAAAGTACTTATGTTTTATTTTGGATTTCCATACCAGGCATGGAAAAAAAGTATGAACTGGTTATTAGCTAGGTTCGGTTTCTCGGTTCCATATCATTGAGATGTCCAATCTTATAGATGATTGTTAGAGCTATGACCTAGAAGCAATCATGTATGATGATATTTCCTATGTGTTTACGAATAAAGATAGTCTTTGGACATTATCATTGATGTGTATTAACAAGTATGTGACTTGTTTGTGAGACTATGCATTGTATGATAATTGTCCTAAATGGTCCCTGGTCGAAAGGGTTGTGTGGATGCGCAACTAATCAGACTAGCATATGACACGGTGGATGGTTCGATCTCACTGACCATGTAGCATTGGATGCTAGCCGGATAATATCGACTCAGAAAGGTCTGGTCGGATTCGACATAGTCGAATCCGAGTCGAGATGAGGTCTGACTTGGACAGACCCAACTATGAGACGCAGCGATAGGTCATATGTGAGTCTCTAGTACAATATACGTTCTATGTCCTAAGACCTGAGCTGGCGCATGTACTCGGGATGATGACAAACTTGCTTTGGGCCGACCAAACGCTACTCCGTGACTGGGTAGTTACAAAGGTAGGTTTCGAGCTTGTCCAGACCCATGCTGCGAGACATGGTCGAGCAAGATGGGATTTTCCCCTCTGATCAGGAGAGACATACTTTGGGCCCCTCGGGTGATCCGACCTGGATAAACATGGCCATGCGATGAGGATTATGAGATAATCCGAAGTGTTGGTTAGATTCACCGGAACAAGAAAGAGGTCGTGCTGCAACAAGGATGACCATGTCGCCTTGTGCACGATAACATATATCGTGTGGCAAAGGGAACAGAAGTGTGAAGTACTTGTTCGCCTAACCAGCTTCATTGGACACTTGGAGTCGGCACGTCTTGCTAGAGGCCGCTACCAACCGGTCGAGTCGTATGTGATCCGACTCGCGACCAAGTGGACGAGAACCTAAAGGGTGACGCGCTTAAGGAAAGGAACACGTGGGCTTTAGGATCCGTGCGAGGCCCAAGAGTTGAGCCCACACCGGATGCCTATATATAATGGAGGTGCGGCACACCCATCCGGTTGATCGCTTCGGCGCCTTCATTAGGGCTTTGCATGAGTTGCAACTAGCCACCTCCACTCGCCGCCGCCGACCGTGTGATCGGACCTAGCAGTCCGCCACACGAGGGTTCCTCCTACACGCGTGGATACCGTTACAGGCGGTGCACTTGTGCCGCTCCGGCGAACCTGTATGTGGGATTCAGCGACCGGCTATTCGAGGGAGATCAGAATGACTGTTCGAGGGAGATCGGACGAGGAGGAGACGGGCCACATGAACGTGCTGCTCCAACTCTACTTCCGCTGCACAGCACTGCGCGTCTAGTGGTAACAATGTGTGATCCATCTCTGTAGCATGTTCTTGGATGTTCTGCGCGTAGGAAAATTTAAATTTGCATGCGATGCACCTACGGTAGAACCCAATAGTGGTATCAGAGCCTCTGCTATAGGTTTTGGATTCAGATCGGTAGCACATGTGATATGAGGCGGCGGCGGATGTGATATGTCGTTGTTCATGAGATCGGCTATGTGCACGGTTGATGAGATCAACTCCACATCGGGATCGTTGAGGCTATGTTTTCTGTCAATCGGAATCGATGAGGTCGTGACACAACCTACCCCTACCGGTCGGTATCCGCCATCGGGGTTAACCGTGAAACGTAAATCCGAATTGGGTTCACGATAATCGATGAGATCGGTCAGATCAGAAAATTCAACATGATCGGAGTACAGATGCGATCTGTGATTTCCGAAAATGTTGGGCGTTGCCCGCACCCGCGAGGGGCGCTGCCCCTTCGAACCCCGCCCGCTAACCGGCTAGCGAGACCGCCGTGTGCGTAGCGCCTTGTATTTCGTACATGATCACGCAAACCGGTAGAATGCGATTCTATGCATAAGTTTGTTTTGCAGATTTGATGTGAATAGTATGACTCATATGTATGTGATGCATGTGTGTAATTTAACATGACCCGCGTGTCATGATTGTCAGCCGGCAGGAGCCAAAGTGTTGTCATTATATTGTATAACGACATGCGTGTCGACTTGCGATTCTCTGTAAATTCATTACTAGTTGTAGTAGTTGGAGGATAGAGATCAAGTTCGAGGCTTTGGCGTCCTGGCGAGACAGACAAGATGGAGTTCCGCCTTGGTCATCGGAGTTGGAGCCGACCTGGAAGGATGTCCATGAAGGATCCATACTATTTCACATATTTATGTTTATATGTGATTGATATTGCTTCTTGTTTCTATGCATGTTAGTATGGTAGAAAGATCCCTCATTAATATCAAGCACATTGCCATTCCAGATGTTGCACCTTTGCACGTCAAGTATGTCTGGTAGTGGGCTCATAAAATTGAGGTGCTACTAGGTGTCCTTGAACTGGAGGGTTCGTGTCGGACACGGACATGCATTGCATCAGGTTAACTTTACAAGGCTATCAAAACGGTTTTGGGCCTTGTGGCAAAGAAGGTTGGGAGCTGGGGTATAAGATACCTATCCGACTGACAGGAGTCGTATAGAGATGCGATTAGCAAGATGTTGCTTACCGAATAGGCAAGTTGGCTAGCAGTGATGCTAAAGCTCACTAGTCACTCGCGCTAGACGGGTCCTGAATCACTGAGAGTTTGCGGAGGGATGCCGACTTCAGTTGGAGTAGTTCTGTTTAAGGCTTGAATTACTCTATATAAACACATTGCTTAGTGGTTGCATATTTTCTGTTGTAGGTCAATGGCACCACCTGTTCAACCCAACTTTGCATTGAAATCAATTCTGGAAAAGGATAAACTGAATGGAACGAACTTTACCACCTGGTATAGAAATCTGAGAATTGTTCTCAAGCACGATAAAAAGGAACATGTTCTAGAGGATCCACTTCCAGAGGAACCTGCTGAGAATGCTAATGCCACAACCAAGAATGCCCATCAGAAACTCGTTGATGAATCAAAGGAGATCAGCTGCCTCATGCTGGCTTGTATGGAGCCCAATTTGCAACAACATTTCGAAAACATTCAGGCTTTCGATATGATCGAGAGTTTGAAGAGCATGTTTCAGGTGCAGGCTAGGACCGAAAGGTTCAACGTCTGGCAGTCCTTGACGGATTGTAAGCTGAAGGAGGGTGATCCACTGAGCCCGCATGTGATCAAGATGATTGGGTATGCGCAAGCTTTGGATCGGTTAGGCTTCCCACTTGGGGACGAGCTGTCCACGGATGCAATTTTGGGTTCTCTTCCACCTAGCTATGGAACGTTCATCTCGAACTATCATATGCATGGCATGGATAAGAAGCTCACTAAATTGCATGGGATGCTTAAGGTGGCAGAGCAAGATATTAAGAAAGGCACGCATCAAGTGTTGATGGTGCAAAACTCGGCTAAGTTCAAGAAGAGTTGGTCCAAGAAAAAGGGTAAGGCAAAGGGCACGGAGAAGGCTGTCTCTGTCGCTGAGCCAAAGTCCAGACCGAACTCAAAGACCATTTGCTTTCACTGCAAGGAAGCTGGTCACTAGAAGAGGAACTGTAGCAAGTGGCTTGCTGAGCACGGCAAGAAGGCCAGAGATGCTTCTTCAATCAAAGGTACACTTGTTACATATGTTATAGACATTTACCTTGCTGACATACCTAGTAGCTCTTGGGTATTTGATACCGGATCGGTTGTTCATATTTGTAACTCGATGCAGGGGCTGGTAAGAACTAGGCATGTAGCACAAGGGGAGATTGACATCGGGGTCAGCAACAAAGCAAGAGTTGCTGCGTTGGAGGTCGGCACGATGCAGCTCAAGCTTCCTTCTGGATTTATTTTGGAATTGAATAATTGTTATTACATTCCTGCATTTAGTCAGAACATTATTTCTGCCTCATGTTTGATGAGTCAAGGTTATGAATTCAATATAAAGGACAATGGTTGTTCATTTTATTTGAATGGAATGTTCCATGGCTATGCACCCATAGTAGATGGGTATTTATTTTAAATCTAGAAACAGTCTATAACGTGAATGTCAAGAGGCATAAGCCTAATGAGATAAATCCGACATACTTTTGGCATTGCCGGCTTGGACACATTAGTCTGAAACGCATGAAGAAGCTCCATGATGATGGACTCCTAACTTCGTCTGACTTCGGGTCGTTCGAGACATGCGAATCATGCTTGCTAGGCAAAATGACTAAGTCTCCTTTTGCAAAGAGTTGCGAGAGGGCATCCGAGCTGTTGGAGCTTATACACAATGATGTGTGTGGTCCAATGAGCACAACAGCCAAAGGTGGCTATCAGTACTTCGGGACTTTTACCGATGACTTGAGTAGATATGGATATATCTATTTGATGAGGCACAAGTCAAAAACTTTTGAAAAGTTCAAAGAGTTTCAGAACGAGGTTGAAAATCAGCTCGGCAAGACGATAAAACTTCTACGGTCAGATCGTGGAGGTGAGTACTGTTGGGAGACGTAGTAGTAAATCAAAAAAATTCCTACGTGTCACCAAGATCTATCTATGGAGAAACCAGCAACGAGTGGGGAGATATTGCATCTTCATACCTTTGAAGATCGCTAAGCGGAAGCGTTACAAGAACGCGGTTGGTGGAGTCGTACTCGTAGCGATTCAGATCGCGGTGGACTCCGATCTTAGCGCTGAACAACGGCGCCTCCGCGTTCAACACACGTGCAGCCCGGTGACGTCTTCTATGCCTTGATCCATCAAGGAGGAAGGAGAGGTTGGGGAAGATCTCCAACAGCAGCACGACGTCGTGGTGGTGGTGGAGCAGCAAGGTATTCCGGCAGGGCTTCGCCTAAGCACTGCGGAGGAGGAAGAAGAGAGGTAGGGCTACGCCGTGGGAGAGAGAGATCAAATCTTGTCTCAAAACAGCCAAAACCTCAAGTATATATAGGAGGAGGGAGAGGGAGGGCTGCCATGGCCCCTCCTCCAAGGAGAAGAGCTTCGGCCGAAGCTAAGGAGGAGTCCACCTCCCACAAGGGAGGTGGATCTCTTCCTTTTGAATCTCCTTTAGACTTATATCTTTATCCCTAGCCACATGGGCCTTTACGGAAGGACTGGTACACCTCCTCTAACAGCCCACGAAGTCCTTTGGTCGTCACACCCCTCCCGGGGGTCCTCCGGCACCCTCCCGGCACTCCCGGTACACTACCGATGAGCCCGAAAACTTTCTGGTGACCAAAACAGGACTTCCTATATATCAATCTTTACCTACGGACCATTCCGGAGCTCCTCGTGATGTCCGGGATCTCATCCGAGACTCTGAACAACCTTCGGTAATCATGTATACCATTTCCCTATAACCCTAGCATCATCGAACCTTAAGTGTGTAGACCCTATGGGTTCGGGAGACACGTAGACATGACCGAGACACCTCTCCAGTCAATAACCAACAGCGGGATCTGGATACCCATGTTGGCTCCCAAATGCTCCACGATGATCTCATCGGATGACCCATGATATCGGGGATTCAATCAATCCCGTATACAATTCCCTTTGTCTATCGGTATGATACTTGCCCGAGATTCGATCGTCGGTATCTCTATACCTTGTTCAATCTCGTTACCGGCAAGTCTCTTTACTCGTTCCTTAATACATCATCCCGTGGCTAACTCCTTAGTCACATTGAGCTCATTATGATGATGTCTTACCGAGTGGGCCTAGAGATACCTCTCCGTCACACGGAGTGACAAATCCCAGTCTCGATTCGTGCCAACCCAATAGACACTTTCGGAGATACCCATAGTGCACCTTTATAGCCACCCAGTTACGTTGTGACATTTGGCACACCCTAAGAATTCCTACGGTATCCGGGAGTTGCACAATCTCATGGTCCAAGGAAATGATGCTTGACATTGAAAAGCTTTAGCAGACGAACTACACGATCTTGTGTTATGCTTAGGATTGGGTCTTGTCCATCACATCATTCTCCTAATGATGTGATCCCGTTATCAATGACATCCAATGTCCATGCTCATGAAACCATGACCATCTATTGATTAACGAGCTAGCCAACTAGAGGCTCACTAGGGACATGTTGTGGTCTATGTATTCACACATGTATTATGGTTTCCGGTTAACACAATTATAGCATGAACAATAGACAATTATCACGAACAAGGAAATACAATAATAACCATTTTATTATTGCCTCTAGGGCATATTTCCAACAAGTACATGAGCCAGGAGTTTGATAATTACCTGAAAAGCCGAGGTATAGTACCTCAGCTCACACCTCCGGGTACACCGCAGAGAAACGGTGTGTCAGAATGGAGAAATCGAACCTTGTTGGACATGGTCCGGTAGATGATGAGCAAATCGGATTTACCCTTGTCATTCTGGGTATACGCTCTAGAAACTGCAGCTTTCACACTTAATAGGGTACCATCTAAATCCGTAGACAAGACACCACATGAGATGTGGACTGGGAAGACTCCTAGTTTGTCTTTTCTAAAGACTTGGGGTTGTGAAGCATTTTTCAAGCAACTCACGTCGGACAAGCTTACACCCAAGTTGGATAAATGCATATTCGTGGGATATCCGAGAGAAACCTTGGGATACAGCTTCTACAACTGAGAAGAGAACAAAGTGTTTGTTGCTCGAAACGGGATTTTCCTAGAGAAAGAGTTTCTTAGTCGGGAGGCCAGTGGGAGAACGGTGCGACTCGAAGAAATTCGAGAGCCACTCGGGGACGACTCGGCTAGTGATGAGATCATAACGGAGTTGATCAGGGAACCCGTAGTGGAGTCGGCACCGGAGCCACAGAGGTCGGAAAGATTGCGCAGAGTGCGTGATGTATTGTTACTGGAAAGCGACGAGTCGGCCACGTATGCGGAAGCGACAGTGAGCCCAGATTCCGAGGCATGGCTCGATGCCATGAGATCCGAGTTAAAGTCCATGGATAAGAATCAAGTCTGGGACTTGGTTGATCCGCCACCTGGCGTAGTTGCCATTGTTTGCAAATGGATCTTTAAGAAGAAAACCGATGTGGATGGAAATGTTCAGATCCACAAAGCTCGGCTTGTCACTAAAGGTTATGGACAAGTTCAAGGAATTGACTACGACGAGACCTACTCGCCGGTAGCGATGCTGAAGTCAGTGAGGATCATACTAGCTATAGCTGCATATTTCGATTATGAGATATGGCAGATGGATGTCAAAACGGCTTTCCTTCATGGAATTTTAAAAGAGGATGTATACATGATACAGCCCGAAGGTTTTGTCGATCCAACTAACGCTAGTAAAATATGCAAGCTCAAGAGATCCATTTATGGATTGAGGCAAGCAGATCGGAGTTGGAACATTCGTTTGATGAAGTCATCGTTGACCTTGGTTTCATCAAGAACGAAGAGGACTATTGTTTATACAAGAACTCTAGTGGGAGCTCGGTAGTATTTTTGATCTTGTATGTGGATGACATACTGCTGATCGGAAATGATGTTTCGATGCTAAACTCAGTCAAGGAATCATTGAATGGCAAGTTTTTGATGAAAGACCTTGGAGAGGCAGTGTACATTTTAGGCATCAAGATCTATAGAGATAGATCAAGGAGGCTGCTCGGCTTAAGCCAGAGCACGTACATAGATAAAGTGTTGAAGAGGTTCAACATGAGTGTGGCCAAGAAAGGGTTCTTGCCCGTCTCACATGGTATAAGGCTAAGCAAGACTCAGAGTCCTACGACTTCTGATGAGTGAAACCGGATGAGTAGGATTCCATATGCCTCGGCAATTGGATCCATCATGTATGCCATGCTATGTACACGGCCTGATGTTGCCTATGCAATAATCTTAACAAGCAGATACCAGGCTGACCCAGGTGAGAGTCACTGGGCAGCGGTAAAAACTATCTTGAAGTACCTGAAAAGGACTAAAGAGATGTTCCTAGTTTGTGGAGGTGAGGAGTAGCTCTGCGTAAAGGGTTACGCTGATGCTAGTTTCCAAACCGACAGGGATGATTGTCGATCGCAAACTGGATTCGTGTATGTCACGAATGGAGGAGCAGTGAGCTGGACGAGTTCCAAGCAAGATACGGTGGCCGATTCCACAACAGAGGCCGAATACATTGCGGCTTGTGAAGCCGCAAAGGAAGGTGTTTGGATTCAGAAGTTCCTGGAAGATGTTGGTGTGTTCCCGGGCTGGTCAAAACCGTTGGACCTTTATTGTGATAATTCAGGTGCCATTGCACAGGCCAAGGAGCCGAGACAACACCACAAGACCAGGCACATAGACCGAAAATATCACTTGATACGAAAGCTCGTAGAGAAAGGTGATACCAATTTATGCAAGATTCATACGGATGCAAATGTTGCAGATCCGTTGACTAAGCCACTTCCACAACCCAAGCATGAGGGGCACGTTAGAGCTATGGGCATTCGATGTCTACTTGATTGACTCTAGTGCAAGTGGGAGACTGTTGGAGATATGCCCTAGAGGCAATCATGTATGATGATATTTCCTATGTGTTTATGAATAAAGATAGTCCTTGGACATTATCATTGATGTGTATTAACAAGTATGTGACTTGTTTGTGAGACTATGCATTGTATGATAACTGTCCTAAACGGTCCCTCGTCGAAAGGGTTGTGTGGACGCGCAACTAATCAGACTAGCATATGACACGGTGGATGGTTCGGTCTCACTGACCATGTAGCATTGGATGCTAGCCGGATAATATGGACTCAGAAAGGTCTAATACAACATACGTTCTATGTCCTAAGACCTAAGCTGGCGCATGTACTCGGGATGGTGACATACTTGCTTTGGGCCGACCAAATGCTACTCGTGACTGGGTAGTTACAAAGGTAGGTTTGGGGCTTGTCCAGACCCATGCTGCGAGACATGGTCGAGCAAGATGGGATTTGCCCCTCCGATCAGGAGAGATATACTCTGGGACCTTGGGTGATCCGACCTGCATAAGCATGGCCATGCGATGAGGATTATGAGATAATTCGAAGTGTTGGTCGGATTCACCGAAACGAGAAAGCGGTCGTGCTGCAACAAGGATGACCATGTCGCCTTGTGCACGACAACATATATCGTGTGGTAAAGAGAACAGAAGTGTGAAGTACAGGTTCGCCTAACCAGCTTCATCAGACACTTGGATTCGGCACATCTTGCTAGAGGCCGCTACCGACCGGTCGAGTCGGATGTGATCTGACTCACGACCAAGTGGACGAGAACCAAAAGGGTCGCGCGCTTAAGGGAAGGAACATGTGGGCTTTAGGATCCGTGCGAGGCCCAAGAGTTGAGCCCGCGTCGGATGCCTATATATAGTGGAGGTGCGGCACACCCATCCGGTTGATCGCTTCGGCGCCGTCATTAGGGCTTTGCATGAGTTGCAACTAGCCACCTCCACTCGTCGCCGCCGACCGTGTGATCGGACCTAGCAGTCCGCCGCACGGGGGTTCCTCCTGCATGCGCGGATACCGTTAGAGGCGGTGCACTTGTGCCGCTCCGACGAACATGTATGTGGGATCCGACAACCGGCTGTTCGAGGGAGATTGGAACGGCTGTTCGAGGGAGATTGGACGAGGAGGAGACGGGCCACACGAACGCGTTGCTCCAACTATACTTCCGCTGCACGGCACTGCGCGTCTAGTGGTAACAATTTGTGATCCATCTCCGTAGCATGTTCTTGGATGTTCTGCGCGTAGGAAAATTTTAATTTGCATGCGATGCACCTGCGGGAGAATTTTTGCTTGAATTGGTGTAATTTTTGCATGTTGAAGCCGGGCAATCCAAAAAGGGTAGAGGAAGAGAAAGGTTTCACCAATCCCAATAGACAGATCGACAATTACCAATATCTTAATATTTGAAGGCAATTGTTTGTAAGTATAAGAATAAAATAAAAAAGAAACAATCCATATCAGCTCTCCTACAGTTAGACTTTCAATGTTTTTTCACGCATTTGTCAAAAAAATTGGCCTCCATTAGAAGATAGTTTGTTTTTATCCCTTGTGCATATATGTAAGCTTACAGAAGAACTTGCAAAAATAGAGGTGAAGAAGAAGCATACGGAGTCTCTTCCGAAAAGCAAAGTAACGGAATATTCATGGAAGTTGAGTATTTGAGCTCGAGCTCAAATGCAGTCGGATGAACAGTAAAATCGAAAAAAACTCAAAAACATTTCAAAAAATTTCAAATTTTTTGTGTGATGAACTTTGACAAAATTTCCAAGTGCTTGCAATTTTTTATCATTAGATCACATTCGAGTAAGGCGTGACAAAAAAAAACAAAATCAGTGTTTCAAAATGCTCTGAAAGTAGCATTTTCAGAGTATCATTTTTGTTTTTTTTGTTACGTCTTACTCGAATGTGATCTCATGATAAAAAATTGTAAGCACTATAACTTTTGTCAAAGTTCATCACAAAAAAAAAATTGAATTTTTTTGAAATGTTTTTAATTTTACTGTTTATCCGTGTTCATTTGAGCTCGAGCTCAAAAGGACACTTTCCAACATTCACTTATTTTTCAAGCTCGTGGGGCATATGATTGTATTGCCTCGCTTTCTTTCCATTCACCAGTTACGTCTGTATTTGAGCAAACTATATTTCATTTTTATTTTTAAGGCAAATAGCAGAATTAACAGACGATAACAAGGCATTGAACCATTATACAAAGTCTAAAGAAGCTGTTGTTGCATAAACTCGTAGAAATACACGGTCTTTTAACTAATAGATTCAAAAGCTAAAAAATGGTAACTCTCATTTTCGAAGCAATCAACGAAGACTTCACGCACCACCTGTTACTGCTAGCAACTACTAACCTTACGTACAGGCGGATTTTCGGATAAAATGGACATTTTATCATAACGTTCCGATTGCATTCGATTGATATCTAGATGGATGTTGATGCAAAGAAAGCAACAAACGAAAATACTCCCTCCCTCCGGAAATACTTGTCCTAAAAATAAATAAAATGGATTTATTTGAATTTGTGTTGGTATTCGTTTATAGAGATACAAAGTACAAACAAACTGAAGTGTTTGATCTGTACTCGAACCATTTTTTTTACGCCCAACATTTCCCCCAGCCCTTATCCCCCACCGGTGACGTCACCGATCGGAGTCGGACCCCCGTCTCCGCCACCACGCGCAGATCTCCGGCCGGCCGGCCGGCCGAACTCCTCTTCCCCGCAGCCGTCGCCGCCCTCCTCCTCGCTTGCTCGCCCCAGCCTGCCCGCCTGACCGCGAACCTCCCTCCCTCCCGCGCGACAAGCGGCGGCTAGGGTTTCGCCAGCATCGCCTCCCACCTCCCGTCCCCGCCCCGCCCCGGCCGCCATGTTCCAGCTAGGCCCCGCCCCCGGGAAGGGCTTCTGGGCGCGGCACCGGTGGAAGATGCTGCTCTCGCTCGGCGTCGCCGGCGCTGGCTACGCGGCCTACCGCTTCTACGACGCGCACCAGAAGCAGCTCGTCCGGGTGGAGCAGCGCGCCGAGGAGGAGCGCGCCGCCGACGAGATCATCAAGAATCAGTGAGCACGCAAACCGCTAGATCCTCCTACCTGCAGCTAGTTCATTCCTTCACTTGTTTCATGTGTCTGTGGTGATATGGGCTTGTATGTCTGCCTGTCATGTGCTGTAGATTTGGTAAAATGCGCTTTACTGAATTTCATGCTCATGTATGTGTTTGGCAGCAGCTAGGTTGTTTTAGTTGGTAGTAGCAAGTAAGAATTGATCCATATGTTTCGCGTCTTGGTGGTGATATATGGGGTTGGTAGTTCTTTCGTGTGCTATAAATTTAGTAGAATAATGAAATTAATGTAGCAAGATAAGATAGGATCCTCCATGATCGATATATGCTACTTTCTGCTAGGTTGCAAGCTCACTTTGAAACGTTCATGAGTGCTTTATATGGATTTGCTGGTCCAGGATCACATCCATCTAGGTATTGGGTTCTCTTGGTTATGTATGTGGCTGTGTTCTTAATTGGTGAGCACAGCAGCAGAATATGTTGTCTTAGTGGTAGCTAACAACAGTTGATTCATAGGTTTCGTGTCTTCGTGGTGATACGGGGTACTTCTGTCATGCACCACAGAAGTACAGATTTGGTGAAATGCTAAAATTTATATGTGGTAAAGTAGACTCATTCATGAATGTTCTGTGCTGCTTCCTGTCAGGTTGCAAGCCCACTTTGAAAAGGTGCAGAGGATCTCAGATACAACCACATTGCCCTTTGCTATGCACTACCTGCGTTCGCGGATAATGGAGGAACTGGATATTTCGCACCTGACCGAGAGGCTGCTGCAAGGGAAGGGAGAGCTGACGCCAGAGGAGAAGTACGAGACCTGGGAGAAGATCAAGATTCTGAGTACGATTCTGTGGTTTATCTCATCCTGATTCATCGGCCTGTTTATTTTCTTATTCTTTGTCTGATCTGTGATGTCAAAACATTAGGCTGATCCATGTCATTTAACTGTTTTTACTTCTTCTCTACTCCCGTAGGTTTCACAAGGACAGTGTCTTCAATGTGGGCCATGACATTGCTGAGCTTATATGTTAGAGTCCAGGTCACCATATTAGGCAGACATCTCTACTTGGACTTTGCTCGTGGTACAGATGGTGCACAATTGCAGGTAAATTCGCGATCCATTTTATTCTCGAGCGATTCCCCTATATGCATAAGTTGTGGCTGTTTATTTAGTTTTCCCCTCGTATTGAGCATTGCACATGTTGTGAACAATTCAATTATGCTACAACGGTGACTTCACTTGAGACCATGCTCTGCTGCCTGACATTGAAAATCTCGATTCTGTGTAGGCGGAATCTGATGCTTTTAGCGGCAATGGACATAAGGACTTTCTTGGAACTGCTGACTACCTTGCAACATATGGTATCACTGCATTGATCAGGCAAATGCAACATGCTGCAACAGAAATCTTGAAAGAGTAAATATTTCTTCCCCTATCCACATGAGTATTCTGTCACCAACATGTCAGTAAATTATCATATTCACCAGCATGTTCAGCATCCAGTGAGTAGAGACTAGAGACAAATAAAATTTAAAAGCCCCTAGGGAAATTATTGTCACACTTTTACAAGACAAAATCCCTTTATGGCAGAGTTCTGATTCATCAAGAGAATACTTATTTTATCATTTAGAGTAGGGACCCTTTAGATTATTGTTGCACCTTTACATGACGAAATTATTTTATTATAGCACAGAGTTAAGTTTCGCCAAGAGTATACTTTCTCATTTAGCTTAAATCACCTCGTACTTTAAAACATGTGTGTTTCCCGTAGTGATACTATTACTACCATGGAAAAAATGTGCAGGAAGCAACTGAAAGACCCTATGAGCATGGACCAAGTTTTACAAACGATGTTACAGATATCGGAGCAGTTCATGAGTCTGTGTGAAGGCAACTCATGGATAAATTTCCTTGTACCTGAAAATGCCAATCGGTATGCACAGTTGATCGCTGTGTCCAGCAGCGGCTTTGATGACTCATCTCTTCTAATGGATGCTGGAAAGCTTGATCAGCTAATGACCGAGACACGCATAGTGTTGGCAAGGTAATGCAAAATATGTATTGTAAATTCAACAATATATGCAGGGTTTTGTATACTGTGATTTGCTCCACAATGCGTCTGTTGTCTCAGATCTTTCATATGGCTACCCATCGTTACATCTTCTTTCAATAATCATCTTTTCAAGATGTTAAGTCAACACACTGTAATCCATATACCATATGTTGTTTCATACATAAGCAACTATTGTGTTTGGTTGAGCTTTTAAATATTGATGACATGAAAACAAGGGAAATGTTAATGCAAGGTGGTGTTGCAGTAAATTTTCTTTGTCAGCAATATACTCATACATGATGCATTGTTCTTATGAAGAGGTTACTACTGGAGCAATAACAGTACTCTATTTTATGATCTGAGATTGATTTATATCACGTTCATATCTGTCTGGTATAAAATTTGGTATAACAAAAAACGGTTGGTTGCCAGCTGTACCATTCCATATTGCTGGGTACTGGCAGTATTGAATGCTATGTTGTTTTTAACTATTGTTTTTACTTATTTGGCTACTTCCCATTTAAATATGTTGTTTGATAACCAAAGGAAAACAGAGGGGATAATTTGGATTGATAACCGGCAGTGCTAATGCATAACTGTCTGGTATAAATTTTGGTATATGCTAGTATCTGGTTTTGTATTGAATGGCCTCATTTTTCTTATAGCACAAACTGTTGTAGACATGTTTTGTAGGCCGTTAGTTCTATTGCAAAACGAGAAAACAAACATGTTTGACTGTTATAGTGGAGTTGTGGTACTTGTTTAATGATAGTCAATTGTCCATGCTTATCATTGAGAATGCTATCTAATGTCTCTTTTGGCATCTGCATTTTTGTTCAAAAGAAACTCAATGAGTATCTCACATCATCCTATTGGCACCCTGTGTTTGCAGCGATGATTTCAGAAATATCATGGACATGTCATTGAGGAAGGTAGCTGATTTGGTGATAGGGGACTTGGGTGCACAGGTTGGAGCCGCGCTTCCTCCATCAGGACTGCCCTTGGCAAAGCTCTTGGCTAGGGTAGCCCAACTGAGCTCAGCGCTGCTCGAGGAACCAAGCAAGAACAAGCACATCCAGACCATCCGAAGCATGCCTGAGGTGGGACTCTTCTACACATTCCTCTATGCGAACATGCCGCCACAAACATGAGTTTTCATCGACGTGGAAAGGAGTATGTTTCTTCCGATTTTTTGGCCCGAAACCTCCGAAGAATCTAGTGGTTTATGTATGAAAAGTCGACCGTTCTGGATTCTGGAAAGTGGTACTGGTGGAGAGTGCTCGTCCGTGGAAAATATACGTGTGGAGAGGAGGCTGAGTTTGTGTCCTGTATATTGCTGAAGATGTCTGCTCTTGTTATGCTTCAGGAAACAAGAGTTCTTTCAATTTTTACTTGGTTCGTCATGAAATACTTCTTCTTGGTCTAGTTAGAATTCAATAGGCTTTTTTCTGCCATCTCATTTACATATTTTGTTAACATGCGTGATGGAATTTGTACCTCATGAATGTTCAACTCTACAAATTGGTTTATGAATGAATGGATGTGTGATCTGGGTATACCTATTATGTTACCCAATTTGCTTACATGGTACCAATTCATTAATATTTGTGTTTGGTGGATGCCATCTAAACTGACTGATGATGAATATGTTAAATCACAAACAGATGTGATTAGCTGGAATGACATGGTTGATTGCTGATATAATAACCAGCAAATTTGAGGAATTTTCACCATGATCAAAACTTGTTGTGTATGACGCAACACAACATAATTGCAAAACGATTCGTGTCTCAAACAGTTACAGCACAGTTACTGGCAACCAGAGTTCAAATGCTGCGATCTCTTTCACTCATCATCGACTTCAGACTCTTCCTTGTTGGTCCCCTTTCTCTCTGTTTCCATGGCATCGTCGACCTCGGAATCTTCCTCGTCAGTCCCCTTGGCGTCGGTTTCCATAGCATCATCAACTTCAGAATCTTCCTCGTCGGAATCCATGTCCTCGTAGATAAGCGGAGGGCCTCCCTCTTCTTCATCGGATTCATCATCGCAGATCTGGAATACACATGCTTGGATTACACATGCATGCAGGCACGAGGTTGCAATGCTAGAATATTGTCTTCTTAGGCAGGAGGAAACGTACCTCGCTGAAATGATAATCTAGGCAGGTAGACAGCTTGAGCGACGCCGCGAAGGTTGATGTTCTTGCGTCAATCAGCTGAAAAGGAATCCACCAGGTAATGTTACAGTCCAGAAATAAGCACTGTTGATTGTACTTCCTAGCAGTACATGTCCGCGGCTGAAATTTGAAACAAAATACTCACCTGATAGAGCGAGTTGAGCAGCAGCAGAGAGGACTCCTGAGACACTATGCTGCTCATGTGTCGGCTGAGCAGAGCTTGAAGCCATGGGAGCAAGCAAACCAGCACTGAACCCCTGCCGAGGTGAAAACGAAAAGCAAACCAGTTATGAAACAACTGTATGTCAAAAATATGAGGTATACAAGTAAAAGAAAATGTTTCAAGACTTCCAGTAGCCCATGACAACCCAGTTAAACATGCAAAGGGGAAAATCAACCAACTGAACTGAAGCTTTCAGCTTTCATGTCAACCGATGTGTGCCACATAACATATCGCAGCCGTTTTGGTACTAAATTGGCAGAGTACCTCGGAAACATCATCATACCTAGAGTGCATGAGCGATATCATGGATTTGAGGAACTTCACAGCGTCTGCTGGCGTCAGAAGTGATACCGACTTCACGATAACCTGCATGTAAGACAACACATTGAATTAGGAGCTATCAGATTTGATGAGCTAATTGCATAAAGAAAAACTGATATTCAGAGTTTCACAATTTTTTTAATAGTAGTTCATAACAGCTGTCTCATAAACCAGTAGGTTGCCTCAAGGGAGAGTAACCGGCTAATCAAACCAAGGCTGTGGCAGTGCTGGAGCTGTTGGGATAATTTCATTTTGGGGTTCTGGTCATAACTTGGCCGTCTTAATACTTAACTTGCATGCAGCATTATTGGGCCCCATGCAGTTTACACATTGCACAACAGTCTGCTTCCCAATTGAAGCTGTCGCGGGGAGCACCTTGCAGATCTACTCCAATCAAAGTCTCACTAGCAGAACGACAAATGTTACCGCTGGAGGTGTATGGAGTGGTCGCAGTCCGTGATGCTGTGGACCGCCATCGCAACCCTCTATTCCTCGGTGCAAGAATGCACTGCCAAATCCTTGAAGAAAACGCAGGCATTACTTCGTTGTACATGGGCAACATACACGGCAACCAAAATAAAACAGGCTCAGTTTCCATCGAGCCGGGACTCAAGCCAATCGTATATCCGAATGTGTGACTAATGCCAAGAGCGGAAGTTCCACAGGCATCCCTCCCTAAGCCCACGCTCATGGAACTCACTGCACATGTGCAATGCACAACCCAACCAACCAAACACACAGCTCAGATTCAATTGAGCAGGAGCTCAAGCTAGCTGTCTTCCTGAACTTTGGACCAAGCCAGGAGGTTGACAAGCTGTACAAACATCCCTTCCGAATTTGCGCGACGAACTCGAGACTCGGGTCCTATGAACAAAACTGTAATCTATGCTACCGGCTATCAAGATAGTATATTGCACCATGCCACAGACGAGAAATCAGAGAGGCCAGGGAAGCCTGCGGATACCTTGCCGTCTCTGTTGTAGAGGCAGCCCAGCAGCGCGGCGCGGTCGTCGGCCTGCAGGGCCTGCCTGAGCAGGACGTGGACGGAGTCCGCGCTGGGGGCCACCACGGCGGCGACAACTGCCGCCTCGGCGGGCGGGTCCAGCGCCGCGAGCTTCTCCGCCAAGGTCGGCTCGTCGAGGCTGTACTCCGCCGCCTCCGGGGCGGCATCGGAGGAGGGGGCGACCTCGGCGCGTTTCCGGCGGCGGCGCTGCGGCGTCTGGTCCATCGTGCGCCGGTGGGAGAGGCGGCGGCGACGGGGAGACGAGCGATGGGGCGAGGAGAGGCGGCGGCGGCGGGGAGGGAGGAGTGGGGGTGGGAGGGAAAGAGGGCAGGGTCGCGGATGGCCCGGCCCGGCCCAGCCCATATATTATCACGATTGTTATTGGTGCTGACGTTCATGGGAACATTTTTCCAGCGAACACACCTGGGGCTGTTGGATTTGGCCGCACCAATCTTAGCGCACGTTCTCTACAACCTCAGCTTTGAGCAACCTCTTTCTTAAAAAAAAAAAACTTGAGCAACCTTCATTGCCCATCTTGTACCACCAGCCTCCTCCGTCGAGCTCTCCGCCTCCACGGCTGCACGCTGCTGCTCCTACGTCCAGCTCTCCGCCTCCACAACTACACTAATGCCACGAGCCTGCTGCAGCTTCCTCGAGCCCTCCACCTCCATAGTTGAAACCCCCCGTCAAGGATTACACTAATGCCACGAGCCTGCTGTAGCTTCCTCAAGCCCTCCACCTCCATAGTTGAAACCCCCCCGTCAAGGATTACACCATGGTGAAGGTTGTGAAGGGTTTTGTGATCTTCGGTGGACCACTCTAGGGATTTTGATGATCTCCCTCCTCGGGTTCTGCTTCTTCAAGGCAGCGACATTCTTGGCTCGTCGTCTTGGACATACATGGGCGCGCTTGCAGGCGATTGTCGACCACTACCTGACAATGTTCAGGTGGGCGAGGAACATGCTTGCCTGCTAGTGTATGGAGACCGTAGGAACCGAGATTTTGCATCAGATCAGTGGATATGTCAATCCAGTTTTGCATCAGATCGATGGATATGTCGGTCGATTTTTATTAGACCAGTGGATCGGTGCTAGTGTCAAGCTTGGTGGATGATTTTATTTGTAGTTGCAACTAGCATAATGAGTGATTTGTCCACGGATACATGTACTCAACCATAGACAGACACTGAATATAACATGGTGAAGTGGGGGGGACTGTCCCCCTATCTAGCCTCATAATATCATTCTCACAAGTTCGGAGTACACAGTTATGACACTACTACATTCTCACAAGTTACTGTCTAATTTGTGTGATACTGTTTTCGAACATCAGGAGCCTCCTCCATCAAGCGATGGGATGTATCGGCATCCAACACCGTCCAACGCCATGGCCTGGCCCCTCCTCCATCGAGCGATGACACGCACATGCAAACGCCCCAGAAGCCTCATTCTTTATTGACCTCTCCACTGTACCAGGAGCCTCCTTCTTCCTGGACTTCTTTGCCCCCACAACCAAAGAAAACCCTCAAGAATTACATCGATGAGAAGATTGAGAGGGATTTGGAGATCTATTGTGGGGATTTTTGTCATCTCCCTCACCGGCTTCATTTTCTTCAAGGCGGTGGCATTGATCGCTCACCGTCGTGGGGCAGTGCAGATGTTTGTCAGGTTGGAGGTCAATGTCGGGCACTGTCTCATCGTCTTCAAGTGGGCGAGAGCAAGGCTTGACTATAAATGCTAGCATCAAGTGTGGTGTATGACTAATTTGTAGCAGCAAGTACCCTAGTGGCCCTTTTATATCATCTTCACCTTTGATCTTAATCTATGTTGAACGATCTGAAGTTGGATGTATGTATCATTTTTTATGTTCAATCTTATGGTCTTGAATGTCTTTTGAAGTCAGCAGATTTGTACTTGCTTAGCCATCTAACGATATATATCTTGGTCTGAATTGCATGTGATCCTCTTTCAATTTAGACTTGGCAGTAATGCACATTTTATTAATCTTGAGTTGTATGCACAAGCAAATATCACTTCTCATAGATTCGGAATACACTACTAGGTTCTCATAGGTTATTGTTTAATTCGTGCAATACTTTTTCAATTCTCACATGTAGTTGCACAAGCGAGGACTTAGGATAAGAAAACATAAATTATATGTTTGCAATTTGATTATTCTGTTAAACTCTTACATCATTGTTTGTTTATTATACTTTTTCGATAAACTAATATAAGACATTTTAGGCGAAAATACATAGGAGCACTTGCGCGAGGTACCATTCAATATGCATTGGGATTTGTACCGCTATATTAGCATGTTCGTTCTTTGTAATAGTTTCTTCTACATTTCATTGTATAAGTTTTTTTTGAGACAATTCCTTGTATAGTTTGTTCTACATTTCCTTGTGTAATGAAAATTATATGTAAGTGTTTTTTTTTGTATTGACGGAAAATATAGGGCATGACCATTTTACTAATAAGAGCATGGCAACTTTATTTTCACTCCCATGCCAATTTCATTATTTTCGATCATGGCAATTTTTCTGTATGTAATTTGTGTTGTTATGACAAAGAAAATATGGATCATGGCCATTTACTAATAAGAGCATGGTGATTTTATTTTTACGGGCATGAAAATTTCAATAGTTTCAATCATGGCAAATTATTATTATTATCATCATTATTATTATTTTACCGTCATGACAAAATTATTATTTTATTTTTACAACCTCGACGGCCAGGTCCAACGTCGCGGGCTTCTCTGCCAAGGTCGGCTCATCAAGGCTGTACTCCGCCACGTCCGGGGCGGCATCGGAGGAGGGGGTGATCTCGGCGCGTTTCCGGCGGCTGCGCTGCGGCGTCTGGTCCATCATGTGCTGGTGGGAGAGGCGGCGACGACGGCGGCGGGGAGACGAGCGATGGAATGAGGGGGAGGAGGGAAACGAGGGCAGGGTCGCGGATGGCCTGGCTCGGCCCAGCCCATACATGTTATTGTTATTGTGCTGACGTTTCCGGGGAACGTTTTCCCACCGAACGCACCTGGGGGTGTTGGATTTGGGTGCACGTCCTCTACAGCCTCTGACAGTTGCACACTGCTGCTCCTACATCAAGCTTTCTGTGTCCATAGAGCCTGCTTCAACCTTCTCAAGTCCTCCGCCTTCGTAGTCGACAAAACCCGCTAAGGCCTTGTTTGGCTGACAGGGATTTAGGAGGGGTTTGGTAGGGATTGAGATGAATATAATCCCCTATAAGTCAAAATCCACCCCAATCCCCTCCAATCCTCTTGAGAAAAGGTGTAACCGAACAAGGCCTAAGGATTACGCCATGGAGAAGGCTGCGAAGGGTTTCCAGATATTCTGTTGGGCAATCGTGGGGATTTCGGTGATCTTCCTCCTTGGGTTTTGCTTGTTCAAGGCGGCAACCTTCTTGGCTCACCGTCGTGGAAAAACATGGAAGCGCTTGCAGGTGATCATCGACCACTACCTAACAATGTCTAGGTGGGCGAGGAAGCGCGGAGCGAACGCTTTACAAAAAGAGCATATACATCAGCCATGGCCATACCGAGGCACCACAAGCACTGGAAGCCCGCTGCTGCTATAAGCTGGCTGATGAAAAGAAATACAGTGAGTTCATTTATACAAGGAAATAGATCCCATGTTTTGGGTTCCATACACACTGTTATACAACGTGTTCATTTATAGAAAGAAATACAATAGATACGCTAATTTCTAGGAACAAAGATATCGCATCAGATCAGTGGATATGTGAACCTATCAGCCGATTTTGCATCAGATTAGTGGATTAGTGCGTCAGACTTGGTGAGTGCTTTGTCCTTGGATACACGTACAAATACTGAAAATAATGTGGTGAGTGCTTTGTCATCTCCCTCATCAACTTCATTTTCTTCAAGGCGGCGACATTCATCGCTCACCGCCATGAGTAGTTCACATGTTTGCCAGGTTGGAGGTGATCGTCGGGCACTGTCTCATCATCTTCAAGTGGGCGAGAGCAAGGCTTGACTGTCAATGCTAGTGTCAGGCGTGGTGGATGACTAATTTGTAGCAGCAAGTACCATAGTGGTTTTTTTTGTATCATCTTCATCTTCGCCCTTAATTTGTGTTGAACGATCTGGTGTTGGATGTATGTATCAATTTTTATGTTTTCCATCTTATGCTCTTGAATATCTTTTGAAGTCAGCAAATTTGCACTTGCTCAGCCATTTAACAATATCTTGTGTTGAACTGCAGAAGATCCTATTTCAATTTGGACTTGGCAGTAATGTACACTTTCTTATTCTTGAGTTGTATCCGCACGAAAATATCCTTTCTCGTAGATTCGGAATACACAGTGATGACACTACTAGGTTCTCGTAGGTTATTGTTTAATTCGTGCAATACTTTTTAAATTCTCACATGTAGTTGCACAAGCGAGGACTTGGGATAAGAAAATATCGATTATACATTTGCAATTTGGTAATTTCATTATTTTATTAAACTCTTGCATTACCGTTTGTTTATTATACTTTCTAGGTAAACTAATATAATACGTTTTAGGTGAAAATGCATAGGACCACTTGCTGAGGTATCATTCAATATGCATTGGGATCTGCACCGCTATATTAGCACGTTCGTATTCTTTGTTATATTTCGTTCCACATTTCCTTGTATAAGTATCACAAGGAGGTATTTCCGTACAGACTGCCCCTCCCTTTTGGCCCACCCCACGGTCATGTGCCAACCCACAACAACGACATCATCATTAAGGGCTTCTTTGATTTAAAGAAATACTATAGGATTTTTGAAGGATTGAAATTCTTAAGATTTTTTTCCTACATTGGTCCTTTCATAGGATTGAATCCTATAGGAATTTTTCCCATGAAATCTTTTGTACTACATTTTCATAAAAAATCTAACATCCATTCCAACCTATTTTTATAATTTCTTTGTTTTTCCCTCGCATCAAACACTCTTTGTTAATCTTATAAGGTTCAAATGGACATGCCACTTCACCCCTCTACTTTTCCTATTCCCGTGTTTTCAAAATCCTGCGAATCAAAGAGGCCCTAACCCGTGAATCACATGCATATGGATTTTCTCATTTGCATTATTTTTCTCACGACTAGTATATGCAATTTTCTGTATCACATTGTTTCTATTTTTGTTTGGTTTCAAAAATAATTTTGCAATTTTTTTTACCTTGGCCTAGCATGTTATCTCTCACACATAGGAGCATAGGAGCATTTGCGCGAGATACCATTTAATATGCATTGGGATCTGCACCGCTATATTAGCATGTTCGTATTCTTTGTTATAGTTCGTTCTACATTTCCTTGTATAAGTACTACAAGGAGGTATTTCCGCCCCTCCCTTCTGGCCCACCCCACGGTCATGTGCCAACCCACAACAAGAACATCATCATTAACTCGTGAATCACATGCACATGGATTTTCTCATTTGTATTATTTTTCTCTTGACTAGTGTATGCAATTTACTATGTCGCATTGTTTCCATTTTTGTTTGGTATCAAATTCTTTTTTGCAAAAAACATTTACCTTGGCCTAGCCTGTTATCTCTCGCACACTTTCCTTTTTTTCCAGGACCGCGCACACTACTCGTTGGAGCAAACAGGAAAGGAGCGACAATGGTTCGCTCGTTCCACCCTTGAGTGAAACACGTAGTTCGCACCGACGATGTCCCACAGGGAACGTCAGCCAAATATGGAAGTCCTATATTATTAGGATATGATAACCTACGAATGTCAGATTTTTAAACATGACAAAACAAACATTTTTTAGGCAAATTATTAGGCTCGGCCCAGCCCATACATGTTATTGTTATTGTGCTGACGTTTCCTGGGAACGTTCTCCCACCGAACGCACCTGGGGGTGTTGGATTTGGGTGCACGTCCTCTACAGCCTCTGACAGTTGCACACTGCTGCTCCTACATCAAGCTTTCCGTGTCCACAGAGCCTGCTTCAACCTTCTCAAGTCCTCCGCCTTCGTAGTCGACAAAACCCGCTAAGGCCTTGTTTGGCTGACAGGGATTTAGGAGGGGTTTGGTAGGGATTGAGATGAATATAATCCCCTATAAGTCAAAATCCACCCCAATCCCCTCCAATCCTCTTGAGAAAAGGTGTAACCGAACAAGGCCTAAGGATTACGCCATGGAGAAGCCTGCGAAGGGTTCCCAGATATTCTGTTGGGCAATCGTGGGGATTTCGGTGATCTTCCTCCTCGGGTTTTGCTTGTTCAAGGCGGCAACCTTCTTGGCTCACAGTCGTGGACAAACATGGAAGCGCTTGCAGGTGATCATCGACCACTACCTGACAGTGTCCAGGTGTGCGAGGAAGCGCGGAGGGAACGCTTTACAAAAAGAGCATATACATCCACCATGGCCATACCGAGGCACCACAAGCACTGGAAGCCCGCTGCTGCTATAAGCTGGCTGATGAAAAGAAATACAGTGAGTTCATTTATACAAGGAAATAGATCCCATGTTTTGGGCATACACACTGTTATACAACGCGTTCATCTATAGAAAGAAATACAGTAAATACGCTAATTTCTAGGAACAAAGATATCGCATCAGATCAGTGGATATGTGGACCTATCAGCCGATTTTGCATCAGATTAGTGGATTAGTGCGTCAGACTTGGTGAGTGCTTTGTCGTCGGATACATATACAAATACTGAAAATAACGTGGTGATGGGGGGGGGGGGGGGCAATGCCCCCCTATCTATCGATCATCCTCGCAAATTCGGAATACACAGTTACGAGACTAGTACGTTCTCATAGGTTATTGTCATCGAGCGATGGGATGTACCTGGATCCGACGGCCATCGTCCAACACCATGACTGTGGCGCCTCCTCCATCAAGCGACGAGACACACTTGCAGCCGCCCCAGAAGCCTCGTTCTTCCTCGACCTCTCCACTGTACCAGGAGCCTCCTTCTTCATGGACCTCTCCACCTCCACAACCGAAGAAATGCATCAAAAATTACATCAAGGAGAAGATTGAGAGGGCTTTGGAGATCTATTGTGGGGATTTTTGTCATCTCCCTCATCGACTTCATTTTTTCAAGGCGGTTGCCAGGTTGGAGGTGATCGTCGGGCACTTGATTTGTGGTTTTTTTTTGTATCATCTTCATCTTCGCCCTTAATTTCCCGTGTTTTCAAAATGGACATGCCACTCCATCCCTCTACTTTTTCTATTCCAGTGTTTTCAAAATCCTGCGAATCAAAGAGGCCCTCACTCGTGAATCACATGCATATGGATTTTCTCATTTGCATTATTTTTCTCACGAACTAGTGTATGCAATTTTCTGTATCACATTGTTTCTATTTTTGTTTGGTTTCAAAAATAAATTTGCATTTTTTTTACCTTGGCCTAGCATGTTATCTCTCACACATAGGAGCATAAGAGCATTTGCACGAGGTGCCATTTAATATGCATTGGGATCTGCACCGCTATATTAGCATGTTTGTATTCTTTGTTATAGTTCGTTCTACATTTCCTTGTATAAGTACTACAAGGAGGTTTTTCCGCCCCTCCCTTCTAGCCCACCCCACGGTCATGTGCCAACCCACAACAAGGACATCATCATTAACTCGTGAATCACATGCACATGGATTTTCTCATTTGCATTATTTTTCTCTTGACTAGTGTATGCAATTTACTATATCGCATTGTTTCTATTTTCGTTTGGTATCAAATTCTTTTTTGCAAAAAATATTTACCTTGGCCTAGCCTGTTATCTCTCGCACACTTTCCTTTTTTTCCAGGGGCACACGTACTACCCGTTGGACCAAACAGGAAAGGAGCGACAATGGTTCGCTCGTTCCACCCTTGAGTGAAACACGTAGTTCGCACCGACGATGTCCCACAGGGAACGTCAGCCAAATATGGAAGTCCTATATTATTAGGATTTGATAACCTACGAATGTCAGATTTTTAAACATGACAAAACAAACATTTTTTAGGCAAATTATGTCAAATTTTCTTTAGCAAGCATGGCAAGTCCGCCGTGTTCAGTTTATTGCTAGGATTGTTGTGCTCGCTAAATAAAATTGCCATTCTCGTGACAACATAAATTATCATAAAAAATGTTCGATTTGCCATGCTTATCTAAACGTCAGATTTCTAACATTTCTCTTCTTTTTGGAAACATTAATTACTGTGATCCAATATTTGTTGAAGAAATTTGCCATCCTCAAACAGTACAAATTGCCATGAAAAACACGCAATTTACCATGCTCTCCCTGCGAACATTCTGGTTATCAAAGTCCTATTATGCCCCCCTTTTCTGGACGTGCTAACTCACAAATTCCACCTCAATATATGAGTTACAAACCCCTTGAAAATTCCAACTTCATGGTATACTTTCTTGTGACATACATCTCTTATATTATTGATCATATTGATAGTCAAGCTATATCTCTGAAATGCATATTAGGCCCTATATATTCGGATGAAGTGAGTACTTGTATGGAGAAGTGGCGTCAGGAGAGCTAAGTGTTTTGGGGCATTAGCGCGGTGATGGTGAAAGAGGCGGTTTAGGGAACCTTGCCATTGGTTCAAGATCATGTGGTTAAAACCCTGGCTCAGTAGAGAAGACAACTTCATTTGTTTTGAAGTAAAATTAAGGGAAGCAGTACTATATACTCCCTCCGTTCCAATTAAGTGTCGATGATTTAGTAGCGAGGAAGTCCCCAACAAATTGCATATCGTCATCACAATCATCTGCATTACCCAAACGCATATCAACAGAAAATCCACCAAATTTCAATCCATTACCATCCACTGTCCTCTCACAAACCGGATGCTGCAGTGAGAGTGGAAATGTTGTTGCATGGGCAGAGCACAAGCTCACCAAAAGTTGCCAGTCATAGATAATCTACTTAACTACTTTGCTCCGAATTCTAGAGTCTTAAGACCGTCACCAACATGACACATTGAGCCACTGTTTCAAGCTTAAATAGCAGCAAAATGCCAGCACTACTGCTGCTGCTACTGACTGGGAGCGCCTCTAACCATCCCATCTACGAAGACGCCAAAAAATAAGAGCCTCGGTTTTGTCGGGCATCACTTCTTCTTCAGTTCCATCGCCTCCCTGAAAAGAACAAGTCCATCAGATCATCAAATATAACCAACCACTCAGCTAGCACAATCAGTCAAGTCAATTTGACAAGGCAACTATATATGCTCATCTACATTTTTGTCACTTGGACGACAAGAGTAGGTAAATGGTGGATCTCTTTCTTACCAGAACAATTTGTCCATCTCATCGTTCTCAGGGTCCAGCTCCACGCCGCCCGACAGCTCCTCGCAAGCTTTCTCATACTCCTGGAAGAAATGGACACAGAGTTCAGATCGACGACTGCCCAGATGAAAGCAGTAGTACTTGCTAGGATTCAAAAATGCTAGTCAAACAAAAAAGAAGAATGCAAAAATGATGTGGTCTCCAGAAAGAAGAAGAAAAGTGTACCTTTAGCAGCATCAGAGCCTGTCCTCGGCGAAGGCGCGCCTCCGCCCACTCCGGGCACCTCCTCTTGCATCTGGTTGCATCCTCCAAAGCCTTTTGTCCTTCGCCAAGCTGAAGCCAGCAGCGGCTCCTGCTCGCGAGCATCTTGCCATCAGATGGATCAACTTTCAGTGCCTGCGCCCAGCCAAGAAGCAGGCATGTGTCAAACATATATACCGACTGAAGTTACAATATCAAATTCTTCCAAGAGATAAAATAAAACTGCAAATGGATAGCAAATAAAGGGCAGGCACATCATCGCAGATTAATACGGACCTGGCCGCAACATCCTACTGAATCATCAAAATAACTCATGAAGATAATATCTACTCAACAGAGCATGTGCTCTATGCCTGCACTTATCCAAGGCCTATATGCAAGAATTAATGCTTCATGTAAATATTTGTTATTGCAACTTCTACAACAATTCTCCTGTAAAATAGGTTACTAGCCATTTAACAGATTAACTTTATAAAAGGTATGTGCATGTAGAACATTTCACACCTCAAACTTTTACAGATTAACTTTGAAAAATGTAGACCAACCGAACACTGTACCTGTGTGTAGAACTCTGATGCATTTGTGTAATCCTTCTTTTCAAATGCTTCATCCCCTTTCCGTTTCAGGTCAGACTTCCTTGTCTTAAGAACATCCTCATCCTGAGCAAATTCAAATAGCTTTAGTCAAGCATTCAAAATTCCGATGTGTGCGACAATTATATAGCAACTGATTTGAGGATTTAAAGCATTCAAAGGACAATAATATACATTCAAAATTAATTTTTTTCATTGGGGAATGGCACTTATTCTCGCCACGGTGGCATACCTGCAGCTGCAACCTCTCCAGTTTGGCATGAGCAATTATCCCATCAATGCTCCAGTCTGCCACAGTTGAGATTGGGGAGGTGACAGGAAATAGAAGCTCAACGTCTTCCCGTGTGCCATATACAGCAGCTAACTCTATCGGCATTCTTCCACACTGTCAAGCAAAAAAAGAAAGCTTGCTAAGCAAAACTGGAAAGTGAAGATTGAAAGACATAAAAGACAAGATAATGAATCCTTGGTAGTCTAAGAATCGCTATGCTCGCCAAAGGGACGACGCAAAAAGATGTAATAATACAACCAAACACATGCCTAATAAAGTAGTACTAGTCAATGTAGCTTGTACCCCTTGTTTCTATCCCAAACTATACTTCGTTTTCACCTTCGGCTCCCATTACATATAGACTTGTACCACCATATTTTTGCAGAAACTATAAGTACTAGAACTACAAAGTCAATCAGCTCACAACGACGTTGTGCGGAAAACAAGAGACAAGGTCACCTCATCAGGACGATTTGGATCCGCACCAGCCTCCAGCAAGCACTTAACACATTCAGTCAAGCCTTCGCTTGCAGCTCTTGCCAAGGAATTATTGACATCATTCACATTAGCTCCAGCCTACCAAAATGTAGGCGCAGAAGATCAGTAGATAAACACATGGTCTCTCCATATAAATTGAAGATCAGAACAGATATGAGCAACCGTAACATCGGTAGTTACTCGTAGATAAGCATATCTTGCAAGGAAAAGCAGATTAGTAGATAATTTCATACCTGAACCAATAACTTCACACAAGGCGTGGATGCACCATACAATGCGGCCTTTAGAGGTGTTACTAGATTAGAAGGCACAACCTTGTTGACCTGTAAAAAACAAGGCTGTCATAAACATTTGCATGCCGTAGTACTGACAGGTCCTTGAGACAACTACTTTCAAGTAAAGCAAATGTCACATAAGTTGGGTTAACAGATAGAAAAAATGGGTATAAGAACAGTACATCTGCATGGTGTTCCAACAGAACCTCCACAGTGCTCTCATGCCCTTCAACGGCAGCAAGATGAAGTGGTGTCCCGTGTTCTGAGTTTCCGTCAACATCGGCACCTCTAGAAAGCAGCAACTTTACAATTTCACACCTCCCTGGAGATAACAAACAGTATATGGTAAACTGATGATCACAGTGACAAACAAGCTATCTTTGGAAACCAAGTTTTGAGCAGATAGATCACAGTACGATACAAATAAGCCATTTTTCCCCAAACATGTTTTCAGCAGACAGAGAAGACCAACAATGTTACACTTGAGAAATCGTAGCTAGGAAGGACAATAAAAGGTTTTTGCGAGCAAGTTTGAATGGCCATAATTGCACAATGCAATGCAACATTTTTGGATAGCAAGTTTCATTGGCTGCAATGTTTCTGGATGAATAAGTTTCAGTGGCTAGAATAAAAATACGACAAGGTAATAGTTAATGTCATAACAGTGACAAGAGACCCACAAAATATATAGAAGCAAGCAAGTAATATGAACAGGCTGAAGGACACGTGTGAAGTGTTTAAAACCAGGCTATGGTTTGATATCTATACCAAATGAAAACTGAAGATCACTCCTCCCTGAAGATCACAGTATAGGGGAAACTGGAGATCACAGTTACAACATACAAACAAAGGAATTTTGGCCAACCAAGTTTCGAGCAGATAGAGTAAACCAACAATGCTACAATTCAGAAATTATAGGAATACGAACAGAAGGTTGTTGAACAATTCTCAATGGCCAAAAGTTACTACAGAGTGTAAAAAGTTTGTTCCGAGGTGTCTCCTCTAGCTACAAAGTATACGATTTCACACCTCCCTGGAGAATGGAGATGACAAACAGTAAATGGAAAAAAACTGATGATCACAATCATATATAATAGACGAACAAGCCGTCCCTGGCAACCAAGTTATGAGCAGATAGATCACAGTAATAGCCATCTTCCGGCAAACATGTTTTGAGCAGACGAGAAAACCAACAATGTTACACTTGAGAAATCGTAGCTAGGAACAACAACAACAACAATAGCACAATGTTAATGCAACATTTCTGCATGGACAAGTTTCAGTGGCCACAACGTTTCTGGATGAACAAGTTTTCAGTGGCTGCAACAAAAACACGACGAGGTAACGGTGACAAAGACCCACGAAACATGCATGTAGAAGCAAGCAACTAATACGAACAAGCCGATGGACACGTGTGAAGTGTACAAGGGTCAAGCTATGGTTTGATCTATACCAAATGGGAAACTGAAGATCACCCTGATAACATACAAACAGAGGATCACACGTCCCTGAAGATCACAGTGATAACTGACATAGAAACAGAGAATCTTTGGGCCAATCAAGTTTTACAAAGAGCGTTAAAAATACCAGCAATGCCAACATATATGAGTGGCCATGAATCCATGAATGATAGCACAGAGTGTACAATGCACACAATGTAAACAGCATTTCTGGATGAGCAAGTTTCAATGGAGTATTTCTGGATGAAGAATCTTTCCAGTGTTTGTGGCATGCAGAGCAGTTGGTAGTACCTTTCCTTGCGGCGTGATGAAGGACGGTGACGCCGTCATCCCCTTCCTGCGTGAGGTCGGCGCCGTGGTCCAGGAGGTACCTGAGGGCGGGCAGGTTGCCGCCGTCCACGGCGTGCTCCAGGGGCGTCTTCTTGCCTGCACGCACACGATCGATTGGGCAGGCAGGATCGATGCAGCATGATGGGTTCGAAGAAGACTGGTAGTAGAGTGGTAGTGCTTACTCGGGGAGGAATCCCACATGTTGACGTCCATCCTGACGGTCTCGACGAGGTAGCGGCAGGCGGCGAGCTTGCCCTGGCCCGCGACGGCGGCGTGGAGCGCGTTCATGCCGCGGTAGGTGGTGGCGGCCACCGTGGCCTCCTCCCCCGCCTTCCCCTTGCGGTCCAGCTTCCTGGCGATCTCTGCGAGATTAACAGGTGAGTACTCGGTCGGTCGGCGGCGCGGGCGGGAGCGGGGGGGAAAAAGGCCAACTTTTTCCTCCCCCGCGACGGCGCAAAATCGAGGAGGGGGACGGACGGAGGGAAGGAGGCTCGTTAGTCGTTACCCTTGAGGCGGCGGACGTTGCCGTAGTGCGCGGCGACGAGGAAGCGCGCCTCCGCGGGCCACGTGTCCTGGTCTGCAGACGGCCGGCCGGCCGGCAAGCCAAGCGTGAAGAGAGAGCATGAGCGATGCGACGACGAGGCAAGATGAGGAGGAGGAGGGAGAAGGAGGTTTGGCGCGGCGTACCTTTGCCGAGGATCTGCTCGTACATGCTGGGCAGCGGGATCTCCAGGATGTCCATGGCCGGGCCGCGCGCTCTCCCCCTCCTCCCTCCTCTTCCAACCCCGGCGGCGGCGGCGGCGGGGTTTAGGGTTTCTCTGTTTCTCTCTCGGTGTGCTCTGTTCTGGTTTGCTCTGGTGGGAGGGGGGAAGGAAGGCTGTGGAAGCGGAGCGGAGAGGGAGAGAGAAGTAGGGCGGGAATGGGGAGTGGGAGGTGGGTGGTGGGTCTGCAGGTGGGAGACGCAATGGGAGGCCGACACGCGCCCGCCCCCTCCGTCACCCCGGGTCAGAGCCCCATCCATCCATCACCGGTGACGGCGACGGCGAGGCCCTGCTTTTTTTCCCTTCTCGTCGCCTGGGCTCCTGCTCTCGACCGAAAGAGCAGCTCGCAAACTGCACCATCCATCCACCATCCCGCGTGCTCCGTTCGAATTCTTTTGATTGAATCCGTCCGTTCGTCCCAAAGAGCAGAGCATTGCGATTAACATCATTTAGGATCACACACCGGGGAAATGAGATTAAGGGCTCACTGATTAACTTCTTCCAGCCTATTCTGTCATCAACGGGGATGTAGCTCAAATGGTAGAGCGCCCGCTTTGCATGCGGGAGGCACGGGGTTCGATCCCCCGCATCTCCACCATTTCATTTCTCTTTTCTTTTTCTTTTCTTTATCCGTTGGTCCTTTTTTTTATAACGATCCAGTATTTTTTTTCTTTATCCGTTGGTCCTTTTTTTTATAACGAGCCTTACTGGACCGGACCATCAGAACATTTTTAAAAAGGATACCGGATCAGTTTTAGAATCTTCAGTGAAGTCCTCATCAAAGTTGTGGCCCAGGCTATCCCGGTTTACTCGATGGCGTGTTTTGATGGGGAATTTGTGATGGCGTGTTTCAGATTGCCACGGGGAATTTATGAGAGTATAACATCAACTATCCGTCAATTTTGATGGGGAAGCAAAAGAGGTAAAATGAAGCCATGTTGGGTATCTTGGGACGTATGCACAAGACCAAAAAATCTGGGAGGTTTAGGCTTCCGTGATATGGAGCTCTCCAATCTGTCCTTGTTGGCAAAGCAAGCGTGGCGTATACTTCAAGAACCGGAAACACTTAGTGCAAGAATTTTGAAGGCAGTGTACTTCCCTTCTTGTTCTCTTATGGAAGCAACTCTTGGATCTCGCCCGTCGCAAATTTGGAGGGGAGTTCTGGATGGAAGGGACATCTTGTCACAAGGAATTATAAGAAGAATTGGTTCTGGTGAACAAACTAGTATATGGGAACATAACTGGATACCTAGGGAGGGGCTTATGTGACCACTGTCCTCTCTGGTTGCTGATCCTCCTAGTAGGGTATTGGATCTGATACATGCTTCATCCGCATCCTGGAGGGAGGATGTCGTGAGGTCGATTTTTGTTCCTTTTGACGCTGAAGCTATTTTGAGAATACCCCTGTGCACACGGAGGATAGATGATTTCTGGGCATGGAGGGCCGATCGCCGTGGACGCTTCTCTGTTAGCTCAGTATATAGGTTGCTGGTGAAGACGAAGATTCAAAGAGAAAATTGGTTAGAAAATGTTCAGGGTCAGTCGAACACCCGAGCAGAAGAACAAAACTGGCCGCGTTTACGGAATACTTCTGTACCTTCAAAGCTCAGGAATTTTTTGTGGAGGCTGACTCTAAACACGCTACCCACTTTTGATGTGCTGCATCATCGGAATATGTCAACAGGTTTTGTATGCTCAATTTGTTCAGCAGATGACAATTGGAGGCACGCACTCTTGGACTGCATGATAGCAAGGAGTGTGTGGTCTTTAGCAACAGAGGAGATGGTAGAACACATGACAACAAATGAGGAGACGGATGCAAAGAAGTGGCTGTTTTTTATGCAGGAAACTTGTCGCATGAGAACTTTACGGAGATGGCGGTGACGTTATGGGCAATCTGGAAGGCGAGGAGAAAAGTTATTCACGAGGATTTCCATCAGAGCCCCCTCTCTACTCATTATTTCATCAGGTCATATCTTGCTGATTTGGATATTTTGTCGAAACCAAGCATTGGTCAATCTAATAGTGCACCAACGAGGCCGTCAGGATGGATTGCACCACCGGCAGATCATGCAAAATTCAATACTGATGCAGCAATAAGAAGGGATGGTAGCTATGGTGCAGTAGTTGTGGTGTGTCGAAGCTCAGTCGGAGTTTTTCTTGGTGCATCCTGTATCTGTTTCAGAAATTTGTCGGACCCAGAAACACTTGAAGCGTTGGGAGTTAGAGAGGCTCTTGGTTTAGCAGAAGACCTGTATGAGAAGAAGATTCACGTTGCCTCGGACTGCAAGACAGTTGTGGATGGAGTAAAACATAGTTCATCGGCAGAATATGGAGCGATTATACATGAAATCATCGATCATTCCACTGTCTTTACTTCTTGTAACATAGTCCATGAGTATAGGACCTCGAACTTCGAGGCTCACAAGCTCGCTAAGCATGCTTTTACGCTCGGGTTTGGCTGCCATGTTTGGTTAGGGCAGCCCAATGACCTACTATTCATTCCTGTAAACATTGCTATGATTGAATAAAGCTTGGCGAGATTGTCTCAAAAAAAAAACTCTTCCTGAGTTTTTATTATCAATTATTTTATTTGTTTTCTTTGTTGGTTTTCATCGGGTTTCTTTTAGGTTTTCTCTATTGATATCATATCTTTTATATTTTAAAATGCTTTGTCCACTTTTCAAAATACACATTACGCATTTTCGTATACACATGTTGAAACTTTTTAGATACAAGTTGAAAATTCATTCAGTATATGTTGAACATTTTCAGAGTTGAACATTGTATACTATTCAAATGCACATTGATCATTTTTCATGCGCGATGAACCATTTTTTAACACTCACTAAACATTTTTTTAAACGAGCAGAATATTTAGTAAGGGGTAATTTTTTTTGTTAATTGTATGATTTTTTCTAAAATCATATGAACATTATTTTTACATTGTATAGTTTTTTAAAAAAGATACAAACTATTTTTCAAATGCTGAATTAAAAAATTGAATGGTATAAAACATTTTTAAAATTACATGACTAAACATATTTCAAATGCTGAAGTTGTTTGCCCTGAATCGAAGCTGATTTGTTGCCGTGAATTTTTTTATAGTAATGCAAAAGAAAGTCAAGTTTATTGTAAAAAAAAACTTCTGAACTTTTTTGACTTTATTTTTTTTTCTATTATAGGGTAACTATTCAAACTATTTTGGCCGTAAATTTGTTTCTTTTAAAAGAAGTCACAGAGGGTTTTTATTTTATGGACCTAATCCAGCTGCACCACATGCATCGAAGGAGACCGGTGGAAGAGGGTAAGCTGTCAGGAGAGTCGTCGAAAGGAAGAAGCTATCGAGCCGACGGAGATTAGAACAGAGGTGCACATGAACCACCCATAGTTGGAACCTATGACGATGTTGCTGCTACCGGGAAGGGAAACCTAGCCCCCTTCCGCCTAGGATCGAGGGCGTCGATCCGCCGGGATTGCAAAAAAACCACAACAGAGCAACTTGTGTCTGGATCTAAAACCTGGACAAAATATGCCACGAAGACTCCACAAATGCCTGGCGCCCACTTGCAGCTGCCACACGCACCCAAAGCACCAAACTTCCTTAGTCGGTGCCTCCAAGGAGCACACGACGCACAAAGCAGAGGATGATGCAGGGGACGACGACGGGGATGATGTAGGGGCTCCTTGATTTCTGCAAAAACAAAATATAAACAAAAACATTATTATCCTCATCTTAGGACTTAGTGAAACCCTATGTCTAAAACATCCTAGTTCTAGCCCTAACATTTACTAAAAATACCTTGTTCTAACCCTAAAAATTGAGAGAGGGAGGAGGAGGGAGGAGGAGAGAGCAGGAGGAGGAGGCGGGAGGAGGAGGAGGGGGCGCCGGAGGGAGGGGGAGGGGGCTGCCGAAGGGAGGAGGGAGGAGGAGGGGGCGTCGGAGGGAGGAGGAGGGGGGGGGGGGGGGGGGGCGGAGGGAGAAGGGAGGAGGAGGGGGGCGCCGGAGGGGGGCGACGGGGCAGCATCTTTAACTTGACCCACCATGCGCACCGGCCGACCAGGATGGAACGCCGCCGGCCGGTCCGGTCTCTGCGTGTGCGCCGGGCAACCTAGAGCTACGCTGCTCACCATGCTACTCGGTCCTTGAAACTAGACCACACTTGTTCCTCTCATGCTCGTTGGACGCTCACATTTGGTATAAAATCCCTCCTCCGGTCCTCCCTCCATCACCCCCACAACGTCGCATGACCTCTGGGTGCCTAGAGCCGAAACTTTTGACTAAGGTTATCGTCCTACTTCTCTAGAAAACCTCAACCGCCATGAATGCAAAAGCTTTTAAGAATATTGATGAGTATGTCTATGTTTAAATAGAAAATTAATCAGTGACTTCATTAGGGAGCAACTTCTCTTACAATTTGTTATTTCAAACGAATAAAGTGGTTTTGTCCTTCCATAAAAAAAAGAAACAGACGGCAACCCAGGATGAGAAAGAAAGAAACGCAAACATACTCTCCCTTCGTCGTTTGGTAATTACATCAAGTGCTGCTGCTAATAAAGTTACAAAGAGAGGAGCGGCGAGTATTATGTTTGTTTACACTTAAAACTAAGCCAATATTTAAGAGATTTTCTACTGGCTGCTTTGCAGTTGACGCTCCTATAGCTGTCCTACAAGAGCAGCGGGGAGACGACCAGACCAACGATTTCCTATATGAGGTGGTGGCCGTCGAGGCCGGGGCGCATGGACGCCGGCGGGCCCATGATGGGGAACGAGCACCAGGGCGCGTACATCTGCCCCGCGGCCTCGCCGGGGCGCACGGGCACGGGCTGCAGCTGCTGGCCGTGCTGGTGCTGCCTGGCCATGGCCGCGGCGGCGGGCGCGCCGGTGAGCCTCTGCACGAGGTCCCGGAACTCCCTGGGCTCCACGCGGTACACCTTGGGCGGCGTCGGCGCCGGCGTTAATCCGGCTCCCCCGCGCCACGGCTTGGCCGGCGGCTTCTGGACGGACCTCAGCGCCGCCTCGTGGCTGGAGACGGACGGCCTCCTCATCTCCTGCCCATGGTGCAGCAGATGATCCATTGACGTGCCGTGCGTGCTCGGCCGATCAGTCAAATCGAACCTCGGTGGCGCTTGTTGAACGATGGAAGTCTCTTGCAGGCGCGGCGAGCGAGAGGAGGAAGAAGAAGCAGAGGAAAGCAGAGTATATGGAGCATGGAGATGAGAGCGGAGGCAGGCGAGGTATATATAGCGGGCGACGGCGGGCGTGCGCGAGGGGGCGGGTGAGACCGTGGGAGGCTTCTAGAAGAGAAGACGGCGGGAGGGAGGCGTGGCTGGGTGGCGGCTCCGGCCACGCAGCACGTGGATGGCGACGGGCGGTCAATCGCGTCGCCCGCCCGCCCGCCTGCCATCAACGAGCAGCCAGCCATGCATGAAATTTTATCGATTTATGTATTGGAGGCTTGGGGTCGGCGTCAGCTGCTTGTTGGATGCATCGGCAGGCGGGGGTGGCAACACCTGCGCCTCCCTACATTGGATCGACGTCGCCGACCTACGATCCAGGGTTGCTGCCATCGACGGCTGGCTGGCCGCCCTTGGCTTATCCGGCCCGTCCTGCCTGCGTCATCGCCGTCTAGATCGATCCATTTTCTTTTATACCTTCTTCTAGTTCCTATCGTTCTAGGCATCTGCAAGGCCAACTGCTGCGAATGGGAGTAGACAGTAATTACGTAGGTAGGTACCCAGTCAGAGCATCTATAGTCGGACTAATCATATCGACCGTTCGGACAGACTGATACAGAGCATCCTTAAAGCTAACACACATGTAAGACATATATAGGGAGGTTTGAACACGATTTGTCATGTTGGATCGGGCATATCAGATTGGATCCGACATACCAAATCAACCCCACACTACAAGGATACCCCTATAAAGCAACACAAATCGTCCAACATTTTAACTATATGTTGCAAAATTCACAATAGATGCGGATATAAGTGGTGCAATCGTATGCGTTGTAGATTTGCATGTCATAATCCTATCGTGTACATATATGAAGAAAAACCAGAGGAGGGAAAAAGACGCACGAGAAACAGAGCACCCAATTCGCCTCATCTCTCCCAAATCGCAGCCACCAACCACCTCGTCTGCCTCCTCCGACCCACCTCGCGGTTAGCCCTCCCGTTCCCCTCCTCCCACCTCGCAGCTTCGGAGGCTACCGGATCCGACGCAACCACCACCTACTCATCCCTCTCGCGTCCCATCTCTATCTTTCACGCGGCTTCTCGATGCCCCACCTGCGGCGGCTGATTTATGCGGCGTTCGACGAATCCCGCCACCGCGAAGCACAGCTCGAGGCCCCGTCGCACCGTAGAGCCCCCCATCCGGCTAGGTCCGGTGCTCGCAGCAACGAAAGGCCACCCACGAGCCTCCTCCCATGGCTAGGGTTTCGGGCACCGGGCATCGGCTTCGGCACCGGTGGCCATGTTGTTCTCTTTTCCACTTACTTGCCCCTGGAGTCATCTCTTGTTACCTAGGTTGGATCTTCAAAGATATCATGATTTGTTTTCTTTGGTTTGGATGGACAGTAGCTCATTCCTGTTATTGCTGCAGAAATTGTTTGGAAATTGTTGGAGGCAAACCTGCTTGCATGTCTTTGGGACAGTGATAGCGGCGACATCTGCTCTTTATTGCTTTCCCTCTTCCCGCTGAAGCGGACGCTGGTAAAGATTGGGATAAAGATCCACCCCTCTCTGCTTTTGACTGTTCTTTCTTGTTTTGCTTTTGACTATTCTTTCTTGTTCAGACTATTCTTGCATATAGTTCCTATTATGTTATTGGACAAATGAGTTCGTTTTTACCCTGTGACAATATCCGAGTAAGGCCAAGAATCTGTGTGGTTGAATTCATGTTGGATTCAGAGAAATAGTGTATGATTTTATTTATTTATTCTCATGTAGCCTGCAATTGTCCAATTGAGTATGAGAGTTGATTCTGGTTGTGCGAGATTTGTGCCTAACTTGGACCATCTTCGCATGTGTTTTTGCATTGATCAAGTGCTGATGTGTTGATCCGTCGAGTTGAGATTTAGTTTTTTTCATGACCATGCAATTAATGTATTGATATTGTCAATAAGTGTTTCTTATCCCTGATTGTACTCTGATAGATGTGAAGTGCACGTAAGTGCTCTTTGTCTATGCTTTTCACTAAACCAAAGCTTGTTTCCTAAGCTAATTTTATTTCAGTTTTCGTCCATTTCTCCTGAAAGTATTTATAACAATTTACTCCTAGAATATCTTGTCCTTTGCTGATTGTCTACATGCGCAGCTAATTCCTGAAAGTAGATGTTCCGCTGTTAAGCTGCAGCAAATCTTGTATTTCATCTAGCTGCACTTAATTCATTCTTACCCCACGGTTTTAAACTTCAGAACCTGCGTGGACAAATAAATATACATTTGCATTGTTATTTAATGGTCTTAGATGGAGCATCTGAAGTCTACATTCACGCGGTGTTTCTTGCAATTAACTAAGCAATCGACTTCAGTTGCGCCATTTTAGGTTTCTGTCCATTGGCAGCAAAAGAATTTGTATCACTGAGATTGAGTTATCTACATGGCGATGTATGCACCTGGTGACCTGGATACAAGATGCTAGTGACTTTCTACATTTCGCAGTGTGTGTGTGATGTTCTGTGCATCGTATACTCAAAACAATACAATAATGCAACAGATCGACTGTGGTTTGGTAAAAGGAAAGTCTAAATGCAGTGAATGCCATTTTCCATGCTGCATCTTTCCTTTTGAACAGTTTCTAAAAGTATTAGGTGGTACTGGAGTGCATGGGGAGTGCCCATGTTCTTATCTGTCTTATTTTCCTTTTCACGAGATTTAGGATAATTTGGTTAAGATGGTTCGGCAAAAGTGCAACACTGCTTTTTGATCTATGGTTTAAAGCTTTGGACTGCTACCTTAGAAATGTCTCTTCCATATTTGACCTCATCCAAACTGTACAAATTTTCTTGGATGATTGTACCATTCAGTTTCCTCTTTTGAAATAGTTTTATTATTTGTTGTAAATATGGGTGGGTGCAACAAAGTGAGCCTTTATGTTCTAATATATATACTCCCTGGTTTATCAATCCTGATGCGTGTGTATAATTATCTAGCTAACTCAGGGATAAATTCATTGAGTCAGATGTAAAGTTGCCAAGGTAGTAACTAGGACACATTGAACGGGAGGAATATAGCTGACTCTCTTTTATTGAGTAGGAATGGAACTTGATGGAGCTTTACTTATGTTGCGTTGTTTTAGAGATGCATGAGACACCTGTAAGTCTGAAACCTTTCTCCCTTGGTTTTGAAGTTGCATGCACCAACTCTATTGAGGGGCCATGGAGCAAGTCGAGTTTGTGGAACAAGTCATGGAAGGTATAATCTCCCCCCTCTCTGTACCGTGCTACTGCTTCCTTTGTTAATGGCCATTGAGCCACGCTAGTTTATATGCTGCTGCCATGCAAATTTATAGCATTTGGGGATGTAGGTTTAGTGGATTTATTTAGCAATAAATAAATCTGTTGGTTCACATAAAAAAGTTTTGACTTTACGTGTACAGAATTAGAAGTGGATCTCCAGGCTGGTGATGACCATGTAAATTAGTTTCAGTGGATTTGGGGTTATAGATTTGTTCCAAAGCATGGCGAACACTGTAGGTTTGTCTGTCTCCTGTTGGATGACTAAATCCAAGCAGAGCTAAATGTTTTGGTTCAGTTTCTGATGACACAAACCGTTGTAGTTCAGTTTGCCAACTAACTAGTGATCCTAAATTTAAACTTGATGGTGCTGAAATTACAAATGAATTCTGGGCAATGGACCTCCATAACGCACTTGTGAAAACTGAAGATTTGGTAAAGATCGCAAAAACTGCACTACTCCTGGTAATGCAGAAAAGAAGATTGCATGGCCTTGAACCTTTGTACGTGTCTAATATTCTGCCTCTATCACTACTTGCATAATGCAGGGGCGGCACCACCGTAGGGTCTGGTATGGGCGGTCGTCCCGGGTGGCTCAAATGTGCGCCCCTATTTTCAGAAACGCGTAGTTCACACAGGAGCTTCAGGCAACCAACAAAAGGAGAAAATGTTTCGTTTGGATGGGCGACTTAAGTGACAGAATGGCCCATTTGCAGCCCAAACGAGCTAGCTTTTGCTCCATCGAGGCTCGACCATTGCAGAAAGTAGCTGAAAAATTCCCAATTCGAGCGCTGCCTCGTCCGTCACAGAGCTCTGCCTTGTCCTTGTGCCCTCGCCATTTGTCGAGAACCAGGCGATTCCGTGAATGGAAGAACAACAAGAAGCAGTCCCGCGCTTAGACTGCGTGGGAAGCAGCGGCAACTTCACAGAATCGACCTCATGCCAACAGGCGTTCGCCGTTCGCAAAGGCAGCAAGCGCAATGAGCAGGACGCCAACGGGTGTTCGCCGTTCGCAAAGGCAGCAAGCGCAACGAGCAGGTACCAATCCATTTTCTTCTCATATGGCCTTCAATTTCTAGTCAATAATTTCGGGGACTAGAATTATGATGACCTGAATTTAATCCACTACTGAATTTAACCTATATGATATGCTTATTAAATTCGTTTTTTCATCCACACTACTGAATTTAGCAGTCTATATAAATCTAATTGTTGTGGATTAAAACTGCTGAATCCACAATGAGTCTGATTGCTACTTCATGTACAGAATTTAATCCAAAACGAGTCTACTTATTTTGATGGTCAACTGCCTGATGGTGTTGTAAACTTGTAATGTAGGGGGTCTTTAAGAAAATGAAACCAATTGGTGGTTATTTTGGAACTGACCCAATCAGTACTCAACCAATGTTGTATCTAATGAAGTGTGTGATGCAAGATTATACAATCTCATGTTATTGAACCTAAAGTGTCTAATGAAGGATTTGATGCAAACATTTTACATGCTCCTGGTCCCGAACATGAAGTTTCTAATGAGGGCTCTAACACTAACATTTTACATGCTCCTAGTTCTGAACATGAATTTTCTAATGAGGGCTCTAATGCTAACATTTTACAAGCCCCTCTTCAAGGATTTTTGGCCAAAGAATGAATGATTCAAGCAGCTAGAGTCCATGTAAGTAGTCCTCGTCCACCATGTTGTATTTTGTGGTTTTTGGTGATTACATCATCTAGATGTTGACAATATGGAACTGTTTTGGATAATTAGCTGTTTTTTGAGAGTGCATGTAGCTTCATTTTTCTGAAGTTATGTTGATTTGCACAGTACATGTGTCTTCGTATTTCTTAAGTTATTTGTTCACCCCTGGTAACTTGAATTCCTGGATCCGCCACTGGCATCATGTAATACCATTTTTTGTTAACAATTCATTTTGTTATTTTCTTTGTAGATTCAAAAGATATATGGGTGAATATATGGGTGCGGTGGCAAGTATACTACAATGATGATGACGATTGTGTTCCGGTTCATGATGACGATGATGGATGGCTCTCAGTTTTAGTTAAGTTGTAGGGATGTTGTTCCTGTTGGATGATGTTCCTCAGTTAAGTCTTAGTTAAGAAGTTGGGATGTTGATGGATGTTCTCACTTTAAGTTTCACCGTCAAAAAGATATTTGGATTATTCATCACATTTGGATGATGTTGCTCCTGTAATGTTTGCTATTGTAATCCAACAGTTTTATTCAACATATGTTTTCTTCCTCTTGTGAGTATATTCTCCTCTTTTTCCTCACTTGACATACATAATTATCACCATTATGTGGATCATTAATATATATTATAAAAATAATAGTATTCACATTATATGTCTACGAACACCTGAAGCGCTGTAAATTCTCTTTTGCCAACCAATGGGATTTGGATTCTTGTACATTAAATACCAACATATAAAACTGTTGTAAAAGTCAGTTTTATGTGTTGTATTCTTGCAACGGTCCTTTTTACCAACGACATTATAAGCGTTGCATTATGCGTTAGCAACACTGGGTAAGGCTACGCATCACAAACCGTTGGTAAAGTCGATAGCAACGCTTATATGAACATTTAGATAGGGAAAAGAGCGTTGCTATAGGTGAGGTCATGTTGTAGTGCCAAAATATCTCCAAATCGTCATAAACCTACTCCGGCCTGCCTTCTTTCTTTCTCCATTCTACCTCTTCATCTGCACCGGTCCTTCCCTAGATCCACCGTCGTCTACCCCTCAACGCTGCCATCACTGGCACAAACCCCCCCCCCCCCCCCCCCCGGCCATCCTCGCCGCCCTGGTAAGTCCCGCTCCTCTGATTATACACCATATGCCCTTTATGTGTTCGACAAAAATGTTTGGGTTGTTTTTTGTATTCTTTTGTAGGCAAAACAATGAATTCATCAGATTTGTTGGAGAGGAATTGTAGAACAAGGATCTTGATGAATTCATTCGAAAAGAGTTTCTTGATTCGTCAGATTTGGACAACAAATATGCCGAGTTCATGATGATGATGAGTATCCATGAGGAAATCGAGAAGGAAGCGGAGCATGGTCTAAACTTCAAGGGTACTAAAGAGGAGGAAAATTATAAACTGGGATGGAATCGCTGGCGCACGACTCCTCTACAAGGACTACTTTCAAAGATCCATGAACTGTTTTTTCGGTGTCGCTTCTGGATGAGCAAACCCTTATTCTTGCGCATGGTGAATGGAATGGAGGCCCATGATCCCTACTTCATTATCAAGAAGGATTGTTGTGGACGATTGTTGTTCTCTCTTTTGCCGTTATCAGTAGGTACCATCGTGGAAGCCATTAGTGAGTGGTCCGGATGCATGATATCGCATGTCTTCACGTCACGGTCGAATTTGCCCATGTTGTGCTATAGGTGTTTGGATCGGAGTACATAAGGTAATTGCAATTGGAGCGACAAGATATTTTTTTGGGTATGCTCGGTTTAGTTGATTGAATTGCGTACTCGGAATAAGTTTATGTTTAAACCATGTTTTCTTGTTGCTATGAACAAATGTTGTTTGAGTGTGATGTTTATGATCAATGTGCATGTGTTTGTATGTATTTGAGGATTGAAAGTGGGTGACTTGATTGGAAGGGAGGACATTTAGGGGTCATTCGGCACTGCCCGGGGTCATCGATCGCGTCCGCACATGTTGATGAGGCGGATTTTAGTCCATTGTAGATGCTCTTAGTTTATCGTTGTATTTACTTATTTGGGCGTGAGTGTGCACATTCAAGAAAATAAAATGTAAGTATTATATCTCTTTTCACCAAGAAGTCAAGTGGCATCCGATCTTCCCTGACTGCCTGGTGAGGTGTGGGAAGAGGTTGAGAGTGTGCAACACCATCGCTTTGGTTCGATGAAGGTAGGGTTAGGATTTTTTGTAGTTTTTCTTCAGTCGGCAATAAAGAGACAATGACGTCACCTTTAGTTTGGAATAAGGACTCTCGATGCTATCCTCATTGTTGTAGTGGTAGGTTTGTAAACAAATTTATGTATTGTCTTCAATTGACGCTAGTGAGAGGTGGTGTGGCGGTGGGTGTGAAATATAGACTACGCACACCATGCTGGTGTTTCTTCTTATTTTCCGGGAAATGTGCGAATGATTGTATGTCCCAAGTATTTGGTTCTTTGGGTCTACATTAATCTTTTATAGGTTTGTCACAATTTTCCCTCTAGCGGAGATGATAATGTAGCTCTGCTTCGTGGTTCTTCATCTCCAATTATGATCAATGAAGGTTGTCATTAGAGAGCATGTAAAATTTGTGTTGCACGACTCTGTCTGGTCGGATCTACGACATTCTACAAGCACACTTCAGTGTTTCCTTCTTCAGGGTGGAGATTTGCTATGCGGATCATGGTCATCGACTTCTTCTAGTCTACGATTTTTATATTAGTTTTCTACGCTACATCAATGACTTCCTTTTTTATAAGCTCTTGAGTTTAAATAGGTTTGCTTCACTTATGGCATCTTCAATGAGGACCCTCAAATCACCTACAACCGTATGGACCGAGCGGTCCGGGCATAGTTTGCCATCCAACACGGTACCCCACTGGTCTGTAGACTGGCCCGGACGACCATTCCCCCATAAACTGGACGTAAATGTAGTCTATATTTCACACCAGGCGTCTGGACCGCTACCACGTATGTGTCCATCCCATGGTCCCATGAAAACCCTCTGCCATAGTTGTGTCCTCCCGCGCAAAGTGGTTGCCATGCATTCATGCCATTCAGATCTCCAGCGCCGCATTCATGCCGACCCAGAGAGGAGGCGGCCTTTTGCTGGAGCTAGCATTGAAGCGGTCCATCGGCCTGAAGCATGGCCCACGTCACGTCCTGGTCTCTGTGCCTGTTCAATGTTGGAGCGACATGACAGGACATGACGGGAGACTATCTACCACATTTAAAACGGTCGTCGTTCATCTTTCTACCAGTATTAAACATGTGCGACGACCGAGAAACACACTTCGATGCCCGTGTTGATATTGCCTGCTTCCCGGCCTTGTGGGCACCCGTTACTTAAACGTTGGCTCGCCCTACACCATACGCACCACAAACATGTTCGATTGTGGTCCTCCTCCTTGCATCACCTCCGACATAACTGCAAGATTTAGGGTGATATGGAAGTGCCTATCCGTGGAGCAAAAGCACGGGGTGACCGACCTTACGTTCGGTTGGGTGGGCCTGTTAGGAGATGTAGTAGTAAATCAAAAAATTTCCTACGATCACCAAGATCTATCCATGGAGAAACCAGCAACAAGTGGGGAGATATTGCATCTTCATACCTTTGAAGATCGCTAAGCGGAAGCGTTACAAGAACGCGGTTGGTGGAGTCGTACTCGCAGCGATTCAGATCGCGGTGGATTCCGATCTCAGCGCCGAACAACGACGCCTCCGCGTTCAACACACGTGCAACCCGGTGACGTATCCTATGCCTTGATCCAGAAAGGAGGAAGGAGAGGTTGAGGGATAGCTCCGGTAGCACGACGGCGTGGTGACGGTGGAGCTACGTGAACTCCGGCAGGGCTTCGCCAAGCGCTACGGAGAACGAGGAAGAGGAAGGGTAGGGCTGCACGGAGAGAGAAAGAAGTCGTGTCTCAAATCATCCCAAACCCTTGCATATATATAGGAGGAGGGAGAGGGAGGGCTGCCTTGGCCCCTCCTCTAAGGAGGAGAGCTTCGGCCGAAGGTGGGGAAGAGTCCACCTCCCACAAGGGAGGTGGATCTCCTCCTTTTAAATCCTTTTTCCCTTTATCTCTTGATCCCAGCCGCATGGGCCTTTCTAGAAGGTCTTGGCCAGACCACTAAGGGATGGCACACCTCCTCCAAGGGCCCACGAAGTCCTTTGGTCGTCACACCCCTCCCGGGGGTCCTCCGGCACCCTCGCGGCACTCCCGGTACACTACCAATGAGCCCGAAAACTTTCCGGTGACCAAAACTGGACTTCCTATATATCAATCTTTACCTCTGGACCATTACGGAGATCCTCATGACGTCCGGGATCTCATACGGGACTCCGAACAACTTTCGGTAATCACGTATACCATTTCCCTATAACCCTAGCGTCATCGAACCTTAAATGTGTAGACCCTACGGGTTCGGGAGACATGTAGACATGACCGATACACCTCTCCGGTCAATAACCAACAGCGGGATCTGGATACCCATGTTGGCTCCCACATGCTCCACGATGATCTCATCGGATGAACCACGATGTCGGAAATCCCGTATACAATTCCCTTTGTCTATCGGTATGATACTTGCCCGAGATTCGATCGTCGGTATCTCTATACCTTGTTCAATCTCGTTACCGGCAAGTCTCTTTACTCGTTCTGTAATAAATCATCCCGTGACTAACTCCTTAGTCACATTGAGCTCATTATGATGATGTCTTACCGAGTGGGCCCAAAGATACCTCTCCGTCACACGGAGTGATAAATCCCAGTCTCGATTCGTGCCAACCCAACAAACACTTTCAGAGATACCCGTAGTGCACCTTTATAGCCACCCAGTTACGTTGTGACGTTTGGCACACCCAAAGCATTCCTACGGTGTCTGGGAGTTGCACAATCTCATGGTCTAAGGAAATGATACTTGACATTGAAAAGCTTTAGCAAACGAACTACACGATCTTGTGCTATGCTTAGGATTGGGTCTTTTCCATCACATCATTCTCCTAATGATGTGATCCCATTATCAATGACATCCAATGTCCATGGTCATGAAACCGTGACCATCTATTGATCAACGAGCTAGTCAACTAGAGGCCCACTAGGGACATGTTGTGGTCTATGTATTCACACATGTATTACGGTTTCCGGTTAACACAATTATAGCATGAACAATAGACAATTATCATGAACTAGGAAATACAATAATAACCATTTTATTATTGCCTCTAGGGCATATTTCCAACAGTCTCCCACTTGCACTAGAGTCAATAATCTAGTTACATTGTGATGAATCGTACACCCATAGCATTCTGGTGTTGATCATGTTTTGCTCGTGAGAAAGGTTTAGTCAACGGATCTGCGACATTTAGATCCGTATGCACTTTACAAATATCTATATCTCCCTCCTGAATGTAATCACAGATGGAGTTAAAGTGGCGCTTGATGTGTCTTGTCTTCTTGTGAAACCCGGGCTCCTTCGCAAGGGCAATAGCTCCAGTGTTGTCACAGAATAGAGTCATCGGGCCCGACGCACTTGGAATTACTCCTAGGTCGGTGATGAACTCCTTCATCCAGACTCCTTCCTTTGCTGCTTCCGAAGCAGCTATGTACTCCGCTTCACATGTAGATACCGCCACGACACTTTGCTTGCTGCTGCACCAACTGACTGCCCCTCCGTTCAAAACATACACGTATCCGGTTTGCGACTTGGAGTCGTTCGGATTTGTGTCGAAGCTAGCATCGACGTAACCCTTTACGACGACCTCTTCGGCACCTCCATATACGAGAAACATGTCCTTTGTCCTTTTCGGGTACTTCAGGATATTCTTGACCGCTGTCTAGTGTTCCGCTCCGGGATCACTTTGGTACCTCCCTACCAAACTTATGGCAAGGTTCACATCAGGTCTGGTACACAGCATGGCATACATAATAGAGCCTATGGCTGAAGCATAGGGGATGACACTCATCTCTTCTCTATCCTTTGCCGTGGTCGGGCATTGAGTCGTACTCAATCTCACACCTTGTAACACAGACAAGAACCCCTTCTTTGACTGATCCATATTAAACTTCTTCAATATCTTTTCAAGGTATGTGCTTTGTGAAAGACCTATGAGGCGTCTCGATCTATCTCTATAGATCTTAATACCTAATATGTAAGCAGCTTCTTCAAGGTCCTTCATTGAAAAACACTTATTCAAGTAGGCCTTTATACTTTCCAAGAGTTCTATATCATTTCCCATTATCAGTATGTCATCCACATATAATACGAGAAATGCTACAAAGCTCCGACTCACTTTCTTGTAAATACAGGGTTCTCCATAAACCTGTATAAACCCAAAAACTTTAATTACCTCATTAAAACGAATGTTCCAACTCCGAGATGCTTGCACCAGCCCATAGATGGAGCGTTGGAGCTTGCATACCTTGTTAGCATCTTTAGGATCTACAAAACCTTCCGGCTGCATCATATACAGTTCTTCCTTGAGGAAGCCATTAAGGAATGCCGTTTTGACGTCCATTTGCCAGATCTCATAATCATAAAATGCGGCAATTGCTAACATGATTCGGACAGACTTTAGCATCGCTATGGGTGAGAAAGTCTCATCGTAGTCAACTCCTTGAACTTGTCGATAAACCTTAGCGACAAGCCGAGCCTTATAGACGATCACATTACCATCCGCATCAGTCTTGTTCTTAAAGATCCATTTATTTTCAATGGCTCGCTTATCATCAGGCAAGTCCACCAAAGTCCACACTTTGTTCTCATACATGGGTCCTATCTCGGATTTCATGGCTTCAAGCCATTTGTTGGAATCCGGGCCTGCCATCGCTTCTTCATAGTTCGAAGGTTCACCGTTGTCTAACAACATGATCTCTAGGACAGGGTTGCCGTACCACGCTGGTGCGGAACGTGTCCTAGTGGACCTTCGATGTTCAATAGTAACTTGATCTGAAGTTTCATGATCATCATCATTAACTTCCTCTCCAGCCGGTGTAGGCTCCACAGAAACAACTTCCTGTGTTGCGCTACTCTCCGGTTCGAGTGGAGGTACAATTACCTCATCAAGTTCTATTTTCCTCCCACTTACTTCTTTTGAGAGAAACTCTTTCTCGAGAAAGGATCCATTCTTGGCAACAAAGACTTTGCCCTCGGATCATAGGTAGAAGGTATACCCAATAGTCTCTTTGGGATATCCTATGAAGACGCACTTTTCCGCTTTGGGTTCGAGCTTCTCAGGTTGAAGTTTCTTCACATAAGCATCGCATCCCCAAACTTTTAGAAACGATAGCTTAGGTTTCTTTCCAAACCATAATTCATACAATGTCGTCTCAACGGATTTTGATGGTGCCCTATTTAAAGTGAATGCGGCAGTCTCTAATGCATATCCCCAAAATGATAGTGGTAAGTCGGTAAGACACATCATAGATCATACCATATCTAATAGAGTGCGATTACGACGTTCAGACACACCATTTCGCTGAGGTGTGCCGCGCGGCGTGAGTTGTGAAACAATTCCACATTTCCTTAGGTGCGTGCCAAACTCGTGACTTAAATATTCTCCACCACGATCAGATCGTAGGCACTTTATTTTCCTGTCACGTTGATTCTCTACCTCACTCTGAAATTCCTTGAACCTTTCAAAAGTGCCAGACTTATGTTTCATTAAGTAGACATACCCATATCTACTCAAGTCATCAGTGAGGTGAGCACATAATGGTAGCCACCATGAGCCTCGACACTCATTGGACCGCATACATCGGTATGTATTATTTCCTACAAGTCAGTTGCTCGCTCCATTGTTCCGGAGAACGGAGTCTTGGTCATCTTGCCCATGAGGCATGGTTCGCACGTGTCAAATGATTCAAAATCAAGAGACTCTAAAAGTCCATCAGTATGGAGCTTCTTCATGCGTTTGACACCAATATGACCAAGGCGGCAGTGCCACATGTAAGTGGGACTATCGTTATCAACCTTACACTTTTTGGTACTCACACTATGGACATGTGTAACATCACGTTCGAGATTCAGCAAAAATAAACCATTGACCAGCGGGGCATAACCATAAAACATTTCTCTCATATAAATAGAACAACCATTATTCTCAGATTTAAATGAGTAGCCATCTCGCATCAAGCGAGATCCAGATACAATGTTCATGCTCAAAGCTGGTACTAAATAAAAATTATTAAGGTTTAACACTAATCCCAAAGGTACATGTAGAGGTAGCGTGCCGAAGGAGATCACATGGACCTTGGAACCATTCCCGATGCACTTCGTCACCTCGTCCTTTGCCAGCCTCCGCTTATTCCGCAGCTCCTGCTTGGAGTTACAAATGTGAGCAACTGCACCGGTATAAAATACCCAGGAGCTACTACGAGTGCTGGTTAGGTACACATCAATAACAAGTATATCACATATACCTTAAACGTTGTCGTCCTTCTTATCCGCTAAGTACTTGGGGCAGTTCCGCTTCCAGTGACCGATACCCTTGCAATAAAAACACTCAGTCTCAGGCTTGGGTCCATTCTTGTTCTTCTTCTTCCCGGCAACTTGCTTACCGGGCGCGGCAATAGCTTTGTCGTCCTTCTTGAAGTTCTTCTTACCCTTGCCTTTCTTGAAACTAGTGGTCTTATTTACCATCAACACTTGATGCTCCTTTTTGATCTCTACCTCTACTGATTTTAGCATCGAGTACAACTCAGGAATGGACTTCTCCATCCCTTGCATGTTGTAGTTCATCACAAAGCTCTTGTAGCTAGGTGGAAGCGACTGGAGGATTTTATCAATGACCGAGTCATCCGGGAGATTAACTCCCAGCTGAGTCAAGCGGTTGTGTAGCCCAGACATCTTGAGGATGTGCTCACTGATAGAACTATTCTCCTCCATCTTACAGCTGAAGAACTTGTCGGAGACGTCATATCTCTCGACCCGGGCATGAGCTTGGAAACCAGTTTCAGCTCTTGGAACATCTCATATGCTTCGTGTTGCTCAAAACGCTTTTGGAGCCCCGGTTCTAAACTATAAAGCATGCCGCACTAAACAAGGGAGTAATCATCGTAGTGAGAATGCCAAGCGTTTGCAACGTCTTGCTCTGCTGGGAGAAGGGGTGGGTCACCTAGTGGTGCATCAAGGACATACAATTTCTTGGAATCTACGAGGATGATCCTCAAGCCACGGACCCAGTCCGCATAGTTTCTTCCATCATCTTTCAGCTTGGTTTTCTCTAGGAACGCGTTGAAGTTTAGGGTGACATTTGCGTTGGCCATTGGATACACAATATAGATTGTAAAGACAATTTTAGACTAAGTTAATGATAATTAAGTTCATATAATCAAATTATTTAATGAACTCCCACTTAGATAGACATCTCTCTAGTCATCCAAGTGACACATGATCCATGTCAACTAGCCCGTGTCCGATCATCACGTGAGACGGACTAGTCATCCATGGTGAACATCTTCATGTTGATCGTATCTTCTATACGACTCATGTTTGACCTTTCGGTCTTCCGTGTTCCGAGGCCATGTCTGTACATGCTAGGCTCGTCAAGTCAACCTAAGTGTATCGCGTGTGTAAATCTGGCTTACACCCCTTGTATGCGAACGTTAGAGCCTATCACACCCGATCATCACGTGGTGCTTCGGAACAACGATCCTTAGCAACGGTGCACAGTTAGGGTGAACACTTTTCTTGAAATTTTATTGAGAGATCATCTTATTTACTACCGTCGTTCTAAGCAAATAAGATATAAACATGATAAACATCACATGCAATCAATATAGTAACATGATATGGCCAATATCATCTTGCTCCTTTGATCTCCATCTTCGGGGCACCATGATCATCACTATCACCGGCACGACACCATGATCTCCATCATCGTGTCTTCATGAAGTTGTCTCGCCAACTATTACTTCTACTACTATAGCTAACGTTTAGCAATAAAGTAAAGTAATTACACGGCGTTTATGATTGACACGCAGGTCATACAATAAAATAAGACAACTCCTATGGCTCCTGCCGGTTGTCATACTCATCGACATGCAAGTTGTGAAACCTATTACAAGAACATGATCAATCTCATACATCACAATGCATCACATCACATTCTTTGGCCATATCACATCACAAGACATATGCTGCAAAAACAAGTTAGACGTCCTCTAATTTGTAGTTGCAAGTTTTTACGTGGATGCTATAGGTTTCTAGCAAGAACGTTTCTTACGTACGCCAAAACCACAACGTGATATGCCAATTGCTATTTACCCTTCATAAGGACCCTTTTCATTGAATCCAATCCGACTAAGGTGGGAGAGACAGACACCCGCTAGCCACCTTATGCAACAAGTGCATGTCAGGCGGTGGAACCAGTCTCACGTAAGCGTACGTGTAAAGTCGGTCCGGGCCGCTTCATCCCACAATACCGCTAAATCAAGATAAGACTAGTAGTGGTAAGAAAATTAACAAGATCGACGCCCACAACTGCTTTGTGTTCTACTCGTGCATAGAGTCTACGCATAGAACTAGCTCATGATGCCACTGTTAGGAGACGTAGTAGTAAATCAAAAAAATTCCTACGATCACCAAGATCTATCCATGGAGAAACCAGCAACAAGTGGGGAGAGATTGCATCTTCATACCTTTGAAGATCGCTAGAGGAAGCGTTACAAGAACGCGGTTGGTGGAGTCGTACTCACAGCGATTCAGATCGCGGTGGATTCCGATCTCAGCGCCGAACAACGGCGCCTCCGCGTTCAACACACGTGCATCCCGGTGACGTCTCCTACGCCTTGATCCAGCAAGGAGGAAGGAGAGGTTGAGGGAGAGCTCCGGCAAAACGACGGCGTGGTGATGGTGGAGCTACGTGAACTCCGGCAGGGCTTCGCCAAGCGCTACGGAGAACGAGGAAGAGGAAGGGTAGGGCTGCACCGAGAGAGAAAGAAGTCGTGTCTCAAATCAGCCCAAACCCTTGCATATATATAGGAGGAGGGATAGGGAGGGATGCCTTGGCCCCTCCTCTAAGGAGGAGATCTTCGGCCGAAGGTGGGGAAGAGTCCACCTCCCACAAGGGAGGTGGATCTCCTCCTTTTAAATCCTTTTTCCCTTTATCTCTTGATCCCAGCTACATGGGCCTTTCTAGAAGGTCTTGGCCAGCCCACTAAGGGCTGGCACACCTCCTCTAAGGGCCCACGAAGTCCTTTGGTCGTCACACCCCTCCCGGGGGTCCTCCGGCACCCTCCCGGCACTCCCGGTACACTACCGATGAGCCCAAAAACTTTCTGGTGACCAAAACTGGACTTCCTATATATCAATCTTTCCCTCCAGACCATTCCAGAGCTCCTCGTGACGTCCGAGATCTCATCCGGGACTCTTGACAACTTTCGGTAATCACATATACCATTTCCCTATAACCCTAGCGTCATCGAACCTTAAGTGTGTAGACCCTACGGGTTCGGGAGACATGTAGACATGACTGAGACACCTCTCCGGTCAATAACCAATAGCGGGATCTGGATACCCATGTTGGTTCCCACATGCTCCACGATGATCTCATCGGATGAACCACGATGTCGGGGATTCAATCAATCCCGTATACAATTCCCTTTGTCTATCGATATGATACTTGCTCGAGATTCGATCATCGGTATCTCTATACCTTGTTCAATCTCGTTACCGGCAAGTTTCTTTACTCGTTCCGTAATACATCATCCCGTGACTAACTCCTTAGTCACATTGAGCTCATTATGATGATGTCTTACCGAGTGGTCCCAAAGATACCTCTCTGTCACACGGAGTGACAAATCCCAGTCTCGATTCGTGCCAACCCAACAGACACTTTCGAAGATACCCGTAGTGCGTCTTTATAGCCACCCAGTTACGTTGTGACGTTTGGCACACCCAAAGCATTCCTACGGTATCCGGGAGTTGCACAATCTCATGGTCTAAGGAAACGATACTTGACATTGAAAAGCTTTAGCAAACGAACTACACGATCTTGTGCTGTGCTTAGGATTGGGTCTTGTCCATCGTACCATTCTCCCAAATATGTGATCCCGTTATCAATGACATCCAATGTCCATGATCATGAAACCGTGACCATCTATTGATCAACGAGCTAGTCAACTAGAGGCTCACTAGGGACATGTTGTGGTCTATGTATTCACACATGTATTACGGTTTCCTGTTAACACAATTATAGCATGAACAATAGACAATTATCATGAACTAGGAAATACAATAATAATCATTTTATTATTGACTCTAGGGCATATTTTCAAGAGGGCCACCTTGCGCAATGGATAGAGGTCAACTTGCCGACGAGCTTGCCTGAAGTCCCTGATGATGACCCGGCGATAGAGGAGGCCTCCTCCGATGAGTCGAAGTCCGTGCTGGCGTTGGTCCATGTCGGCATGACCAGGGAGCAGGCGCATGTGCACTTCGACGTCTTCATGGTGGAGGATCATATGGCGCCACAACCGACATCGACGTTCCAGTAGGCACAAAAGGAGCATCATATGTCGTGGACTTGGATGAGGAGGAGTACGGCATGGGAGACGTCGGTGCCTCGTCTCTCATGTCCTATTCTTGAATGCCGACAACAACACCTTCCATGCCCTACTCTTCAATGCTGACAACCGCACGTTCATTTCACGGCGTTCACGCCACAGACCATGGACACGGAAGGAAACAACAAGGACGTAGAGGACGGGCGCTCATATAGTTTTAGATTAGGTTAGGGTCCGGACATTTTTGTCTTATGAAATATGTAAAAAATATAATGAATGTGGTCCGATTTAAATGAAAATCACCCGGTTGTGTTTAAATTTGCTTTAAAACATATGCGTACATGATTGGATGGCCGGCTTCCATAGCACCCTTTGCGGACAAATAGATTGTCCGTTTTTGAAGTCCGCTTTAAAGATGCTTTTAGTTGGCCGAGTTAGAAGACCAAAGAGACAATAAAGAGCTTTTATCACGGCACAATGACAACTAAGATAGAAGGAAGAAGATTTGAAAAATACTTTATCTGTATCAAAATATAAGATGTTTTGTAGGCTAAATTTGCCTACAAAATGTCTTATATTTTTATAGAGAAATACTAATAATATGTACGAGTATTTTTGTAAGATTTCTTGCTATTTAAAATATGTATTTAAAGGTTTTTGATTGAAATAAAAGAATTACTATTACCAGGCATGCCTTGGTTTATATTAAATCAAACACGTCACTGTTTAATATTTCCCTTGCTAGTGCTAGCTTAATTAGCTCGATGCCACCGACCTACAATGCAAGGTTGGTTGCTTATCCGGCCTGCTGCGTGCGTCATCATCGTCAAGATCGATATAGAGATTACACTATGTTCTCTGGAGTCTTTATAAGTACAACGAGACAGGTTTTCTTTTCCGATGGGGGTCAACGGATCAAGCAAACGAAGAAGCATCTTTAATTTGACCATTAACCAAGAAGCATCTTTAATTTGACCAGCAGAAGAGCAGCCTACGTCTCCCCGCCATTAACGAAGAAGCATTCGTCCATCGGAAAGGAAAAAAAAAAACATGTCCGTTACAGCTGCTTGTTGGACGCATCGACGACCACGAGGGCACACCGCGCACGTCGTACCTGGACCGACGTACACGAGGTGGCTGGCTGGCTGTGTTGCCGTCCACGGCAATGCCAATCCTATATATCCGGCGGCCTCACATGCGTCATCATCGTCTACATCAATCTTGCTTCTTCCACTTGGATTGAAAATGATCCATCTCTTCCTCTTGTTCCTATCGATCTATGTATCTTCCTATATGTCTATCTATCCATTCTTTCCGTTTTAAAATAAATGTTTTAACCTTATTTATGAACGTTTAAGATGCTTTTGAGACGAAGGAAGTATCTGCAAACAAGGAAAAACCGGACAAATGGGACGGTAAACTACTCCAACGTTGCTCCACTCAGTTTGGCGCCATGTTTTCTTCTTTCTTGACTAGCAGTGCGATTGCCAGAGCGCGTGTACGTTGGCCCTGCATGATGTGCATTGTCCGGCGACCAGGACCAGGACCGTGTCCAAGCAAGCAAGAGAAGCGAAGAGAGCTTGCACTGGGCCAGTAGCACCACCACCACGTAGGTGAGCCGGTCAAGCTTGTACGCACGTACGACGGGCGGGAAGCGATTCAATCACAAGGACGGAATATGCACGTAAATTCTCTCCCGGTCCTCACAGCATAATAGGTGTACTACAGTGCAGTCAACCAATTAGCCCAACAAAGCATCTTTTTAACCAGTCCAAGTCGTCGGCGGCAGTCCACCTCATTCACGTCCCGACGTCAGAGAAGAAGAAAAGAACGGAGGAGGAGGAGAGGGGTCGGCCGTCAGCAACCCACCGTCACTCACCACTCACCGCACGGTTTTGATCGCTTTGACTCTATTTTTGTAGGGGGCTTTGACTCCAACCAACCAACACGATATGGACGGGCTATGCTAGTTATACTTGAGCAACTAGCAGTTTGTCGTGAAAACGAGTCTGATAATAAAGGACAAAGGTACGAAAGGAAAGAACAGAGTCCTAATTACGACGAGGATATACACACGGATGTATGAGTTCAGGTCCCTTTTGTGGAGGTAATAGCCCTACGTCTTAGTGTTCGAAAGCTTTTGTCGTGTGGGGAGTATGAGTTACAGAGATTGCGAACCCTTGTGTCAGAGGGAAGGGACGGCTTATATAGAGTGCGCTACCCCTCATAAGTGTCAGGCATCCAAGGGTTCGATCGTGGGTATAAAGACGAGGGTTACTGGTAACGTACATCATAATTGCTACTAATGACGGCCGACCTAACGCTTGCCTACCGGCCTCCTGGGATGGCTTCTGTTCTTCTAGCGTCGACTGGGAGTGAGGTCTTCCTGTAACATGTGACTGTCAAGTGGATGGAGAAGATACTGAGTGGAAAAGATGTCGAGTGACTTGAGCATTATGATGAATCCACTCGGAATCTCTCTTGTAATCTTTAAGTCCTCCAATATATAGTCCTTAGGTAGGGTATCCTGGTCAGGCCTAGGACCCTACCCTAGGTAAATATCCTTGTCATTAGCCCCCGAATGGATCGGGGTTCGAGTGGTAAAGGGGGATCGATGCCAGTTCTGAAAAAGGCACCAAAACTTTCGAATGAACTTCGGGGCTTCAATGAAATTTGTGTCGATTGAAATCTTTGTCATTCGCCCGGATCGATTCTGCCTTGAAGGTGTACGAATGAATTCCCAAATCTCAATTCTGTTCCGAGTAACCTGAAGGGATCTTTAGACGTGACGGGTCGCTCTGTCAGGCCCAGATTTTGCGAGATTCGAAAATTTGGAAAGCGCGCTCGTCTGCGATGATTACCCCACGACTGGGGCAAGTGGGAGCACGATGTCTCGATTCACGCGCCACCCATTTCGCCACGTACTGTGCGGCGTCTGCGGTCGGGATACGCGAGGATCTAGCGGGCCCACAAGTCAGCGAGACACTCGACGGAGTATAAATCCCGCTGTTCCATGGTCTGCACAGCTTTTCTCACCCAAATCTTCTCTCTTCCTCCGCTTCCCCTGCTTCCAGCGCACATAGCCGCTTCGCCTCAACGAACACCGCCACCACGATGACAAAGGGGAAGACCGATAAGTTGGAGCGCGCCAAGAAGGGGGCCGCAAAGGGCAAGGCCAAGAAGCCGTCAACCGCGCGGTTCACCGCGCCGGCGGGGTGGATCCAGGGGGATTTTCTCCCGTCGACGGTCACCACCACGGACGTCAAGAACCTCGTCGTCGACGGGCTCGTGGCGGAAGGTTCATGGAGGCTGACGGAGGGGGAACTCGAGCCGGAGCCGTGCGAGGGGGAGCATGTCCTCCTCCTCACCCACGTTGAGAGAGGTTTCTTCATGCCTCCATCCATTCTTTCGAGGGTTTCTGAACTTCTTCGGAGCCCAGCTCCATCATTTTCCTCCGAATGCCATTTCTTATCTTTCTGCTTTCATCACTATGTGTGAGTGTTTCTTGGTTTGTCGTCCCCACTGGGGTCTGTTCAAACATATCATCACCATCAGATCTCAGTCGGTCAAAAAGGCCAATCCTGAGGATGATAAAACCCATGTCATCCAATTATGTGGTGGCTTGGGAGTCCAGAAGAGAGCTAGGAGTTCCTTTCCCTCCATGGCCTGCCCAGAATCTGTTAGGGGTTGGCAGTCGACTTGGTCCTACTGCAAAGATGTAGCATCTCCTAACATGTCGACTGGTCTTTCTCCTTTCACATTAGATCGACTTGCCATTCCTAAATCCTTGAAAGTGTCGGATGGAGAGAAAGTCCAAGTGGGGATCTTGGTGGACGCCGTAGTGGCCCTTGTCCATGGTGAAGTGACTGGTATGGACCTTCTAGAGACGTTCCTCAGTCGACGGATCCAGCCGCTCCAGGCCAGGGACCATGCTATGTGGCATTACTCAGGCCCTGAGGACATGACCCGGAAGCACCCAGAAGAAGTCTCACAGGGAACTGTCGATCAGTGGCTTCGAAGCATTACTAGAGCCTGTGACAACTCCTTGGGAGCCAAGAGGATCAAGCCTTACTCTGTTGAGAATCCACCGAAGAATCTGGTAAACTTTATCTTGTCAACTGTCATATTATTTTGTCGAGTGGTTAGATCATATGTTGAATCACTTGATTGTTTGAACCTTGCAGGAGTAGACACAAATGCACTCTCCCATGCCAAATGGGAGTCAACCTAAAGACGGTGGGGAGAATGAGGGCGGCAGCGTGGACATCGACTACGCCGACGACAGCGAGGACGGCTACGAAGACTCAGACGAAGATGAGGAAGAAGCCGAGTCTCCTCCGCGCACTGAGCATCGCTCCAAGCTGCGTCAAGACCCTGCAACTGCTGCGGGCAAGGCCTTGGCGTCGAGTGAGAGGAACCTGAAGCGGGACCGAACCTCGACTGTTGATTCGAGTGAATGAGTCGCGAAGCATCCCAAGCCTAGTGTGCAAAAACCTCGTAAAGCTCTGCCCCGCATGAAGATTGTTTTGCCCGTTGTCTCAACATAAGTGTTTGGTTTCTTCTTTCTCCGTCGACTGTGACTTCAAATTCTTGCTGACCGAGTGGAATTTGGTATACCAATGCCGCTACCTCAGTGACGTCGCCTCCACGGGACGAAGAGGAGCAAATGGATGTGGATACTGCCGACGCGGCAACTTCCTAATGAGGTAAAAAAATCTTCACTCGGCTCTGTTTCTTGAAAATGATTTGCCGGTTGTATAAGCTAATGTTGTTGATTGATATTTGCAGAGGTCATTCAACTGGAGGACGATGAAGAACTACCTCGGGGTACGGGGGGTGAAGGTGTGACCATAGGCACCCCGCGCGTACGCGCCCGAAGAACACAGTCAGCGCAAACGCCTCAGCGATCAACTGTTGCATCATCCCAGGGGATAGGCGACTCGCCCCGAGCCAGAACTGAGCTCGCGGCTCCGTTGTCGAGTGCTCCACCAGCTGCTTCAACCATCATGGCGTCGACTCCAATCGGACAACACCAGACTACCTCAACTACTCCAGCCGCAACATCAATTCAGCCAATGACTGCCTTTCCTTTGCACCACGTCCTGGAAGACCAAACTGGAGCTGCGAAGGAAGCCATGATCCAGGCGGAGCAAATAATTCCACGTACCAAGGAGGCGTACGAGGCCAGCAAGCTGGCTTATGATGCCAGCGCGGCACTTCGTACCAACGTCCGAGTAAGTGTGATTGTAAGTGCATTTCCAATAGAATGCCTGTCTTTATTGATTGTACACCCAGTGGGTGTTTTCCTTTTGTAGAATACTTGTAAGTTCTCCACTCAAATATATCAGGTCTTAGTCGAGTAGATTTCGGTCCAGTGGGGGCACGCTGAGTGCACCCACTGGGTGTAGTCCCCGAGACCATTGTCGAATGATGGAGACATCGACAGGGGTCTTAGAATTTTTTTGGTAGCCACTCGACAGATCGAGTGATAGAAGGTCCAGTGGGGGCACGCTGAGTGCACCCACTGGGTCTAGTCCCCGAGACCGCCGTCGAGTGCTTGCACTGGCGGGGTCTTAAAAGAGTTGATGTTTATATGCTTGTGCACGTTTTTATTTTTTATTTTTCTGCCACTCGACAGATCGAGTGTTAGCAGATCCAGTGGGGGCACGCTGAGTGCACCCACTGGGTGTAGTCCTCGAGATCGCCATCGAGTGCTTGCCTCGGTGGGGGTTTGATAGAGACCATCTTGTGCTTGGACAGGGCAGACCCTGTCGAGTGATTTAGGAACCAGTGGGGGTACGCTGAGTGCACCCACTGGGTGTAGTCCCCAAGACTACTGTTGATCGTTGTCGATGAGCAGTAGTCTTAAGAACTTGAACTCAGGGTTCTCTGTCGTATGCGGAGTATGCTTGCCACTTGATGTGTCGAGTGGACTCTTTTTTCCTTTAGTTCTTCCTCTCCTGAATGCAGGTTTCATGGATATTATTTTCATCAACCATGATATGACGTAGGTTTCATGGATATCATTTCATCAACCATGATATGACGCTATTTCAGGAGAGTGGGGTGAGGCGGGGGCCGCCATCCAGTGGACTGTTCTTGACCTTTTTCACTCGGGAGTGGAGGAATTTCCATGTCGACTGAACTGGTTTTTTGTTGATTTCAGAGAGCTTGTGAACTTGGCACCAAGTACAAGGACTTGGAGGAGGAAAGGAACCAGTTGCGGTCAGACCAAGAGGTCTCCAAGAATAGCCTGGAAAGTGCGCGGACTGAACTGAGGACTCTGGGAGGTAACCTCTGTCGACCCAATGCATTCTTATTCTCACTTTCCATCCTTTGAACCGAGTGTTCTCACTCGAACATACGTGCGGGATGAAAATCGTCGACTCCAAGCGCGACTCAACAATGCTATTTCTTTAGATACCATGAAGAAGGCGCTGGAGGACAAGGACAAGGCGCTTGCTGATGTCCAAAAGGTGGCGAGGCAGAAAACTGATGCCACTGAGAAGAAATTGGCCGCCGCCAAGAAGATAGATGAGGAAAACTCCAAGCTAAAACTGGAACGGAGTGAAATCATCAAGAAGATTGATCAACCGACCAAGAGGAGCAATGGCCTGGAGAAGCACTTGGGAGATTTCGCGAGGAAGATGTTCATCATGCTCGATGGTAATTGCCCTTGTGGAATGAATTTCCTCAATTCCCATAGGCCAGAAATGTAATCATCTTCCCATTCCTTCTTCCATATAGAATTCTGTCAGGACTTCAAAAAAGAGACCGAAGAAATCGAGCCCAATCTGGATCCCACTAAGTCGCCTGTTGGAGATGTCGTGGCCATGAACATGTTCCGACTCAATATTCGACTCCAGGGCGTTCAAGCATATATCCTCCGACTGAAGGCTGCGTTGGAGAAGATCGACAAGGAACCATGGCCTGAAGACACCCTTCAGACTGATCATGCGTCCATGATGGACCGTCTCAATGATATCCCCAGTCGACTGCAAGCTTGGAAGAAGTCAGCTGCCTACTGCGGAGCCGATGTGGCGCTCTCCCTTGTCAGAGTCCATTGCAAGGAAGCAAGGGAGGACAATTTGAAGGACCTCCAAGTGATGAACACGAAGAAGTTTCAGTTTGAAGATTTCATGGAGACTTTCATTGACGCAGCCACTAGGATCGCAGACAGGATCGACTTGGACACCTTCGTCGAGCCAGCAAGTCCGTCTGGTGCTTGAAAAAACTTTATTCGTAGTGAAAACTTTATTTTCCTTGGAATGCCAAGTGAAAATGTATTGGTCGTAAAACTTCATTCAGGCCTCAAGCCTGAGTACCTTTGCTTGCATGCGAAACTTTTATTCGCGCTGAAACCTTTGGATTTATCCGCATTTTGTTTTCAATTGTTTGCTCGACTGAATTTGTTTTTAACTTAGGCGAAAGCTGGTTCGCAGCTAAGCGCCCGAGTGTGAGGATTTCTCAACACTCGGAGAAGTCTTGAACTTAGATGAATACTGGGTCATAGCTAAGTTTCCGAGTGAATAGATCGTAATCCACTCAGAATTTCTTTTTAACTTAGGCGAAAGCTAGTTCGCAGCTAAGCCCCCAAGTGTGAGGATTTCTCAACACTCGGAGAAGTTTTTGAACTTAGACGAAGACTGGTTCGTAGCTAAGTTTCCGAGTGAATAGATTGTAATCCACTCGAAATGGGTTTTAACTTAGGCGAAAGCTGGTTCGCAGCTAAGCCCCCGAGTGTGTGGATCGCTCAACACTGGAAGAAAGTTTGAACTTAGACGAAGACTGGTTCATAGCTAAGTTACCAAGTGAATGGACCTCTATCCACTCGGCAGGGTTTTTAACTTAGGCGAAAGCATGTTCGCAGCTAAGGCCCCGAGTGTGAGGATCTCTCAACACTCGATGAAGTTTTGAACTTAGATGAAGACTGGTTCGTAGCTAAATTACCGAGTGAATGGACTGCTATCCACTCGGCAGGGTTTTTAACTTAGGCGAAAGCATGTTCGCAGCTAAGCCCCCGAGTGTGAGGATCGCTCAACACTCGGAGAAGTTTTGAACTTAGACGAAGACTGGTTCGTAGTTAAGTTACTAAGTGAATGTACTGCTATCCACTCGGCATGGTTTTCAACTTAGGCGAAAGCGTGTCCATAGCTAAGCCCCCGAGTGTGAGGATTGCTCGACACTCGGAGTGTTCCCAAGTGTGAAATTGTGTGATCAGAATCAACGAAAGACCGCGGAAGTCATACTTGCATAAGTGACATTGTTTGAAATACTTTTATTACATCAACACAACTCTGTTTCTAGGTATAGAAACGTCGGAGCAGATCTGCATTGCAGGCTCATGGCTTGTCAATTCTCTTCTTGAGGTTGTAGAGGTGATATGCTCCGTTGTTCAACTCCTTGGTGACGACGAAAGGACCTTTCTATGCCGGAGCGAGCTTGTGGGGTCGCTGTTGATCTACTCGGAGCACCAAGTCACCTTCATGAAACGATCGACTCTTTATGTGCTTCGCATAGAAGCGTCGCAGATCTTGCTGGTATGTAATCGTCCGAATCAAAGCCAGCTCCCCCTCTTCTTCTAGGGGATCTACGCCATCCTGTCTTGCTTGTTCAGCTTCAGCTTCAGAATAAAGATCCACTCGAGGGGAATTATGAAACAAATCACTCGGCAGGACAGCTTCGGCTCCATAGACCAGGAAAAAAGGAGTTCGTCCAGTCGACCGATTAGGTGTTGTTCTCAAGCCCCATAAAACAAATGGCAACTTAGACACCCAACCTCCGGCGACATGTTCTAGATCTCACATGAGACGAGGCTTCAGACCTTGTAAGATGAGACCATTGGCTCGCTCAACTTGACCATTGGTTTGGGGGTGTGCAACGGAGGCATAATCCACCCGAGTGCCTTGGGAGAAGCAGAAGTGTCTGAACTCTTCCGAGTCAAAGTTTATGCCATTATCTGTGATGATTCTATGGGGAACTCTCTACCGGTAGATTATCTCTCTCATGAATTTGACTGCAGTACGAGAGTTCAATTTCTTTATAGGCTTGGCCTCAATCCACTTCGTAAACTTGTCGACTGCAACAAGCAAATGAGTAAATACACTATGTCCAGTCCGAAAGGGACCAACCATATCTACACCCTAGACAGCAAACGGCCAAGTGAGGGGAATGGTCTTCAGAGCAGACGCAGGTTTGTGAGACAAGTTTGCATAGAACTGGCACCCTTTACAGTGATCAGCAATGTCCTTGGCCATCTCATTGACAGGCGGCCAGAAAAAACCAGCTCGATACGCTTTAGGGACGATTGTTCGAGAGGACGCATGATGGCCGCAAGTTCCCGAGTGGATTTCATCCAGAATGATTCGACCTTCTTCAGGGGAAATGCATCGCTGCATCACACTAGTTACACTTTCTCTGTATAGCTGATCATCCACCACAGTAAAAGCCTTGTATCTACACACGATCTGCCAGGCTTAGAATATACGCAATATAGGGCACTGTCCAGTCGGTAATGATGACCAAAATCTCCATGACCAAATCAATAACTGCAGGGACATCAACCTCAATCGGATCAGAGGATCTCATAGCTTGTGGGGGCTCTTCGGTGAAGGGATCCTCCTGCATCGAAGGAGTGTGAAGATGCTCCAAGAATACATTGTTGGGGACAGATCGTTGAGTGGATCCAATCTTTGCCAGCTCATCTGCCGCTTGATTCTTCACTCGGGGAACATGATGGAGTTCTAGTCCTTCAAACCTCTTCTCAAGTTTTCTGACAACATTATAGTATCCAGTCATAGCGGGGTTCCAAACATCCCACTCTTTCATCACTTGATTGACCACAAAATCTGAGTCGCCATAAAGCATCAGACGCTTGACGCCGAGTGAGATAGCCATGCACAACCCACACAAGAGTGATTCATATTCTGCTTCATTGTTGGAGGAATCAAAGTGAATCTGCAGGACATAATTGTTGTCGCCTTTTGGGGACACCAAAACAACGCCAGCACCGGACCCATTCAACATTTTAGAGCCATCAAAGAACATGGTCCAGTGTGCCGAGTGAATCTGGATTGGTTGCTGCTGTTCAATCCACTCGGCCATGAAATCGGCAAGTGCGTGAGACTTGATCGCTTTCGTGGCTTCAAAATTGATGTCAAAGTATAGGAGTTCAGTCGCCCATTTAGCCACTCGACCAGTCGCATCTCGATTGTTGAGGATCTCAGATAATGGAGCATCATTGACGACTGAAATTGAGTGGTCCTGCAAATAGTGTGCCACCTTCTTCGCTGAGAGATAGATACCATAGACAAGCTTCTGGTAATGCGGGTACCTTTGCTTCGAAGGAGTCAACACTTCAGAAATCTAGTAGACTGGGCATTGGACTTTGTAGGCCTTGCGTTCCTCTTCCCGCTCGTCAGTCAAAACTGTACTGATGACCTGATTAGTGGCCGCGATGTACAGGAGCAAAGGCTCTTTGCTGCATGGAGCAGCAAGCACCGGCTGGGTGGAGAGCAGGGCTTTGAGCTCAACAAACGCTGCTTCAGCTCCTGGAGTCCACTCGAACGTCTCAGATTCTTCATCAGTCGGTACAAAGGCAATGCCTTTTGTAAGAGCACATTTCTCCATGTGTGGTTTTGGGTAATTGATGACACCCCTATGGACTAATGGTTGCCTTGTGTTATATTCGAAGGATTTGTCCATAGGCACTTCTTGAAGTTCATCTGTTGGGTTTCAAGGAGTTTATATGATGACCAAGGTGGTATTCAAGGTTTATCCAAAGATTGGTCATGTGAGAGTTGAGCTTATTGCAAGCATGTCTTGAAGAAGGAGATTGTGTGTGCATTCATGATCACCTTCAAGACATCATCTTTATGAAGAGAGAAGATAAGATACAAGGTTGATCAAGACTAAGTCAAAGAGTGAATCAAGTGATCAACACACAAATCATGCAAGATGTACCGAGAGGGATCAAGTGATCCCATGATATGGTAAGCATTGTCCATTACGCTTTGTGTACTAACCCATGTTCCTTGTGAGAGTTCTTTGTGGGGTTAGGCATATTTCCATGGGATTGCATCAAGAGGAAGATCCCATACAACCCATGGAAGATGACATCAAGTGGTGATCATTATCAAGGTTGCGGTGGGCAAGTTCAAGTGAAGCATCACAGAGAGATCAGGCTTGAAGCTTGCCGTCCATTGTGATGTCAATGGACTTGTGAAGATGTGCCGAAGAATATCACACCCATAGTGGAGTATGGGGGAGCAATCATCTAGTCTTCATCAAGCCAACGCAATCAAGAAAGGTGGTCCATCTTGAGGAAGTCAAGATCGTCATCATCTAGCTCAAGTGGACTATGCGCAAGGCTAAGTTTTGACCTTGATAGGGTTTTCTATTTTACCGGTCTCATAGTGGTAGTTGGGAGACTGGGTTATAGGGTAGGTAACCGTGCTATCAAGGGGGCTCTCAAGTGAGTAGCTTGATCTTATCGTTCGTTGAGAGCTCAAACCATTGCATTCTTGGCATCATCATCTTTCTTGGTTCTTGGTTGGTTTTTCTCGTTGAGGTTTCTTGAGCTTATGGTCAACTTCATGACAAGCTCAAGTTCATCGAAAACGGAGTCCATATGCATCTTCAATGATGTTTTTGATGTTGGGTGTTATTGCCGATTCTTCATTGAAAGAGGTTTCTCATATCTATACCTTTGGCATTTTCTATACTGCCTCTTCTTAAGAAAACCAACAAGCTTGAGTTTGCTCAATTCGGAGCTCATTTGCAGAAGTTGTGGCAGTTCTAGTTTTGACTATATTCTTTCGTTTTTCTAGCCGAGTAGTTGTAGGTGTTGCAGTTCAGTGGATTGCAGTAGTACCGCTCCTCGGAGCGGTAGTACCACAAGTGGCACGGAAGTAATTTTTTACTTTCGCCCCTCGGGCGGTAGTACCACAAGCACGGAAGTAATTTTTTACTTCCGCCCCTCGGGCGGTAGTACCGCAAATGACTTCTGGTACTACCGTGCGGACTTTTTCGCAGAGTTTCCCTCTGCGGAGGTTGGCACGGAAGTAATTTTTACTTCCGTGCACCTCTAGTGGCTGCTTCTGCTGACCGTGTGGTAGTACCGCATGGGCTCGCGGTAGTACCGCTCCGGCAGTTCTATCGCTTGTGGCCCTGTGCTAACGGCCAGGGCCGGTTACTCCCATGCTAGCGGTAGTACCGCACAAGGCTGCGGTAGTACCGCAAGCCGTCATGGTAGTACCGTGGCTTTTGCGGTAGTACCGCGGTACGCGGGGCTGAGTGAGTGGATAACGGTTGGATTTTTCCCCACCTATAAAAGGGGCTCTTCTTCCCCAATGGATCTTATCCTTTGAGCTCGTGTTCTTCCCCCATTGTTGACCTTCTTCGAGCTTGCTAACTCCTCCAATGATTCTTGCTAGTTCTTGAGGGAAAAGAGATAGATCTAGATCCATATTTCCACCAATCACTTTCTCCTCTAAGTGAGGGGAACCTCTTGGATCTAGATCTTGGAGTTCTTCATGTTCTTCTTTGTTCTTCCTCTCATTTCCCTCCCTAGCATTAGTTGCTTTGGTGGGATTTGGGAGAGAAGGACTTGGGCACTCCGTGTGCCCTTGCCATTGCATTTGGTGCATAGGTTTGAGTTCTCCACGGTGATACGTGGAAGTGAGAAGTTGAGAAGCTATTATTCTTGGGTGTTTGAGCACCCTAGAGCTTGTTCCTCTTGGGTGCTTTGGCGCCCTAGACGGTTGGTGGTGCCTCGGAGCTCAATCATTGTGGTGCAAAGCTCCGGGCAAGCTTCGGGGTCTCCAATTAGGTTGTGGAGATTGCCCCGAGCATTTGAGATCACCTCGGAGCCACAATCCATTGTGGTGAAGCTTCATGGTGTCGTTGGGAGCCTCCAATCAAGTTGTGGAGATTGCCCCAACCTTGTTTGTACGGGTTCGGTGACCACCCTCAAAGGTCCCTTAGTGGAATCACGACATCTTGGATTGTGCGAGGGCGTGAGGAGATTACGGTGGCCCTAGTGGCTTCTTGGGGAGCATTGTGCCTCCACACCGCTCCGAACGGAGATTAGCATCCGCAAGGGTGTGAACTTCGGGATACATCGTCGTCTCCACGTGCCTCGGTTATCTCTTCCCGAGCGCCTTTACTTATGCACTTTACTTTGTGATAGCCATATTGTTTCTTGTTATATATCTTGCTATCACTTAGTTGTCTATCTTGCTTAGCATAAGTTGTTGGTGCACATAGGTGAGCCTAGTTGTTTTAGGTTTTGTGCTTGACTAATTAAACGATAGTTTTATTCCGCATTTGTTCAAGCATAAATCGTAATTATTTTAAAGCGCCTATTCACCCCCCTCTAGGCGACATCCACGTCCTTTCACCTTCTCACCAAGACAAGAAATGAATCGACTCAATGCTACCAAGCAACCTGTGAGCTTCTGAACATCGTGCACTTGCACGGGACTCTTCATTCGGGTAATGGCGTTGATTTTCTCAGGGTTGACGTCGATCCCTCGTTCGGAAACGAGAAAACCGAGTAACTTGCCGCCAGGGACACCAAAAGTACACTTAGCCAGATTCAGCTTGATATCATACATCCTCAGATTGGCGAAAGTCTCAGCCAAGTCAGCCAGCAGGTCAGAACCTTGCGGGACTTGACAACAATATCGTCCATGTAAGCTTCAACATTCCGAGGGATCTGGTCGAGTAAACACTTCTGAATCACGCGCATGAAAGTAGTGCCGGCATTCTTCAAACCAAATGGCATGGTGATATAGCAAAAACACCCGAATGGGGTGATGAAGGCTGTTTTTATTTCATCCGGACCAAACAGACAGATCTGATGGTAATCGAAGTATGCATCTAGAAACGATAAACGCTCGCACCCCGCAGTCGAGTCAACATCTGATCGATGCGAGGGAGCGGGAAATGATCTTTCGGGCAGACCCGATTGATATGCTTGAAGTCAATATGCATGCGGAGTGACTTGTCCTTCTTGGGGACCATGACAACATTTGAAAGCCACTCAGAATTGTAAATCTCCCGAATGAACTTAGCCTGCAAGAGACGAGCCACCTCTTTGCCGATTGCTTTACGCTTCTCTACCGCCGACCGACGCAAATGTTCTTTCACCGGCTTGGCCTTTGGATCAACTCTTAGTCGGTGCTCAGCCAACTCCCTGGGAACCCCTGGCATGTTAGCAGGCTTCCATGCGAAGATGTCCCAGTTCTCATGGAGGAACTAGAGGAGCTCGGCTTCCTATTTGCTGTCGAGTGTTGACGATATGTTGGTCGGGGCAGCAGTCGAATATGTCGGGTGCATGTGCACCTTTTTCAGTTCCCCTACCGACTGAAAAGCTGACTCTGAAGCAGGCTTCTTAGCACGCAGAAAATCAACACGGTCAGCGCTCTTTTTGTACTCTTCTAGCTCGACCATAGCCATCTGATGATCGGCAATTTTGGAGCCCTCCTGGAGGCACTCCTCAGCCCTCTATCGATTGCCAGTGACTGTGATCACACCGTTGGGCCCAGACATCTTTAGTTTGAGATACACGTAACATGGACGGGCCATGAAACGAGCATAAACTGGCCGACCAAGTATGGCATGGTACGTGCTTTGGAAGTCCACGACTTCAAACGTCAATTTCTCCTTGAGAATTTTTTTATCCGTCCCGAATGTCACATCCAATGCAATTTGGCCGAGTGACTTAGCCTTCTCCCTGGGATGACTTCGTGGACCTACATGTTGCTCTCACTGAGTCGGGACATCGGGATGTTCAAACTGCTTCCACCGTCCACGTGGACCTTGCGGAGTCGAGTGCCCCCCACAACAGGATCGACTACCAAAGCCTACCGATCGGGAGTGGCCACGTGTGCAGGATGATCGGACTGATCAAATGTGATGGCAGTCTGAGACCACTTGAGGTATGTGGGGGTAGTGGGCACGACCATGTTAACTTCTCTGTTTATGACCTTCAATTGACTCTTGCTTTCAACATGAGCAAAAATCATCAGTGTAGCGTTGACATCGGGAAAAGTTCCTTTGTCTTCATCATCATCCTTTTTAGGGTTTTTCTCACTCGACGGGCCTTCCTTAAACTGCTGGATCAACAGACGGAACTGTCGAGTGGTATGCTAGGGCAATATCAGATTGCCTTCTTCGTCTTTCCTCGTGTGGATTGCACACGGTAAATCCATAACATCAGTTCCTGACTAATTTTTTCCTTTCTTGGGGTTGAACTGTCCCTTGGACTTCCCCTTATTTTTCCCTCGGGGCGCCAGAGCGGCTGCCTCTTTCTGAACAGGGCCATCAGCCTTCCGCTTCTGCTCCGACTGGAATTGCCATCGGCATCATTGTCGACTGCTTTTCCTTTGCCACTACGGAAGCGGTCTTCTTCTTTGCCATTGGCGTACCGAGTGGCGATTTCCATCATCTTACTCAACGAAATATCACCTCTTCTCCCAAACTTCAGGTAGAGCTCTCCGTACTTCACTCCAGCCTTGAAAGCACAAACAACCTGATGTTCGGAAATATCCTCCATTGTATGATGCAAAGTGGACCAGCGTTGAATGTAATCCCTCAATGACTCATTGGGCTTCTGAACACAATGGTGTAAATCAATCAAACCTTAGGATGCTTGCAAGTGCCCTCAAAGGTTCTAATGAACACTCGAGCGAGATCCTCCCAGCAGTGGATGCTAGAAGGAGACAAGCGATTCAGCCACACACGAGCTGAACCATCTAACATCAAGGACAAATGTTTCATTGCAATGTTGTCGTTACCACCACCAATCTGAACAGCCACTCGGTAATCATCTAACCATGTCTCTGGCTTTGACTCACCAGAAAACTTGCCTATCCCAGCCGCCAACCTGAAGTTGGGGGGAATCTCTGCAGAACGAATAGCCCTGCTAAAGCACTTGAGACCAGAAATAACAGCAGTGCTCCCACTCGGGAAATCTCTATCATACCCATCTCTGTGGGCTCTGCCTCTGTCGATTCGCCTCTGAGTGAGGATGTCTCGAGCATCAAACCTTGGGTTCCACTCATCACCGAACGAGTGCCTTTTGTCCTGGTGCCGGGGCACGTACGGACCACCCCACGGAGGAGTGGGCACTCGACGGTGGTCATCACGGTGAAAATGATCTCGTCCTGATCTCTGTACTGATCCTCATGGAAACCTCCGCCCCTGCAACGCAAAGGCGAACCAGGACTATGTGCCGACTGAAAAGCCTCCGCTCTTGGTGAATTACTGTGAATCCTATTGCGCGACTGCGAAACAACTGAGTTCTGGTGCTCCGCTACATCAAGCAATGCTCTAATCTACAACAAACCTTTGCCAGCCTCTGATCGTGACGGCTAGATGGAATCTACTATCCTAGCTGCCGCTGCAACATTTAAGAATGGAATACGGTATACCTCGACATTGTTTTGTGAACCACTCGGAAATAGTTGTCGCTGACGTCGACTGGGAGGTGGTGGACGCTGGCGAGTGCGCTCGTCGAGTTCCTTCTGAATCTCTTCGAGCCGGATGCAAGTGGCCTCCAAGGCCTGAGCCTCAGCAGTCGCGCCGATGATGGGCGTATGGAGGACCTCCTCATCTCGACACGGCTGCTCATTGGACGGTCCACCAGCCTCTCGTTTGCCGTGGTCGAAGCCCGACGGCAAGCTCTCATGAGAACCAGCCATAAGAACCTCCGCTACAGGATTGCAGCTCTCGCACTCGGAGGGAACATCAAACTAATCGGAGTCCGACTAGAACACGCCGTGAAGTGACTCAGCGGGTTCGATCGCCGCAATCTGCGGAGATGAAACTTGGTGGGCCACCGCATGCCTCACCCAGCGCTGGAGCTGTGAGCGACCGGATCGCTTGTGACGGCGAACAACGGGGAGAGCCAAAGAGTACGGAGTCGACGGCTGTCGCTGAAGTACGCCGCAGGAGCTCACATAGAAGTGCGCATCCCCATGGACAGGGAGTTCCCCGACGTCGAGAGGCGCTTCCTGGAGCCATGTCGAATCGTCGGCGATGAAGGTGAGAGATCCGAAACGGATCTCGTGGCTCAGGGAGAAAACACCGCTGGAAGACATGACAAAGGGAAAAAATGCAACATCGTCAGAAGTCGCTTAGACGTCTGCCCCACGGTGGGCGCCAACTGTCGTGGGAATGAGTCTGACATTAGAGGATAGGGGTATGAAAGGAGAGGGTAGAGTCCTAGCTACGACGAGGATGTACACACGGATGTATGAGTTCAGGCCCCTCTCGTGGAGGTAACAGCCCTACGTCTCAGTGTTCGGGAGCTTTTGTCGTGTGGGGAGTATGAGTTACACAGGTTGCGAACTCTTGTGCCAGAGGGGAGGGGCGGCTTATATAGAGTGCGTTGCCCCTCATAAGTGCCAGGCATCCAAGGGTTCGATCGTGGGTATAAAGATGAGCGTTACTGGTAACGTACATCATAATTGCTACTAATGACGACCGGCCTAATGTCTGCCTACTGTCCTTCTAGGGTGGCTTCTGATCTTCTGGCGTCGACTGGGAGCAAGGTCTTTCGAGTGACAGGTGACTGTCGAGTGGATGGAGAAGATACCGAGTGGATAAGATGTCGAGTGACTTGAGCACTATGATGAATCCAAACAGAATCTCTCTTGTAATCTTTAAGTCCTCCAATATAGAGTCCTTACGTAGGGTATCCTGGTCAGGCCTAGGACCCTACCCTAGGTAAATATCTTCGTCACAGCCCAACAAACAAACAATACATACATGTATGCCACATGGGCTTCCGGCGCACTGGCCCAGTACATAGTGCTTGCACTTCAGTTTTTTTTCCTTTGATGATGGATGCACTGTAGCATTTTCTTATTCGTTTGTGAATGAAGCTTAAAAACAATGAGATGATAGAACAAAAGGGAAATTCAAGTGTATCTTTCCAGGCTAGGAAAAAAATCTATGGTCGCGGGGCTCTCTATCGATGTAGTTGCATGCCATGTTAGGAGATTTGGCAGTTTTCAGTTAGCTCAATCGAAATTAGCATCATTGTATGATTACTGACATGCCAAATCTTATACGACAGACTAGAAACATATATCACATACGCATATGGGCCAAATACACATGCCAACAGATAAAGTGTCAGGACATATGAGGGCATTGGAAACTCCTCTGCAACCACTACTTGGGAGAGTAATTAATGCGCTCTCTCAAGGGGAACATGAGCTATGAGATTCACGATTCAGGATATCGAAAAGTACTTGAATGGTATAGTGACTCACATTGGATTTATGATGTTAATGAGATAAAGATCACAAGTGGATACCTATTCTTTGTGGTGGCGTGTTTCATGAAAGTGTTGCAAAGAGCCCATCTTAACAAGGCCAACAATTGAAGCATAAATCACATCACTAGACATAGATATTGTTAAAATAATGGCTTCATGAACTCTTAACTAATTGCCGGTGGGCGAGGACGATGATAATGGTTGCAGTGAGCGATACCTACTACTTGGGTCCCCGCGAGAGCCAAACGTCTACTCCGGCGGTCCCCACGAGAGCCAAACGTCCACTCCGACGGTCCCTTGTTGCATCCATATATATCCCCTTCTCATGCTACTACCACCCTTTCAATGTAATTTCTGACCTAATTTTACTTTAGTGTGACTATTGCCGGTCGTACGTTTTCTAGAAATATGAAATCAAGCATGCTTCTCTTTTTGAAGCCAACCAATTAGCCCAACAAAGCATTTTTTTTTACTAATATAAGGACAAGACGAGAGAAGTGAGTCAAGTCGTCGGTGGCTGTCGACCTCATTGTGAGAGGAAACAAGAATGGATGGAGCCATGGAGGAGTCGCCCTCACGTCTCACCACACGCACGCATTTTAGTCCAGACGACGAGCCAACCCTACACGACAGGGCCGGGCTAGCTAGATTCGAGCCGGAGAGGCCCAAACGATAGCACACGCGGCGCACGCAGGTCGGCCCAGTAAGTAGTACCGGCTGGCATTTTTCTTCTTCATTTTTCGATTTTGGATGCCGTTTCAAACGGTTTCAAAAACCTTGAGATGCGGTTGAAACGAAAGAGACTTGCGACAAAAGAAAAAGAAAGCTGCAATATTTCTCAGGCTAACGAAAACTTCAATTATTTACTGTACACAGTGTTAACAAAAAGTAAAAAAAAAATGTAGTTGAGCTTCTGTTCCGTGCCCGGGCAGCGGGGTAGCAGCACTCTAGAACGTACGCACGCAGGGTGCAAAGTAGAAACACGGCCGGCAAGCACACCGCCGTATACATCAGACAGTCAACAATGCGCCGCAGAAGGCCGACACGTCTCGTCACATCTTTGGCGACTTGTCCATTGGTTAGTGCACGTACTTTTTGGTGCTCTAGAGCATCGATCGATCCATTTTACTTACATTACATATACGTACATGGTACTGAGAAGTTATGTACGTGATGCATGAGTCTTGTTACACTTGCTGTCCACGCGTCCGTCGACCAACGTTGTCTTGCGTATAAAAACACACGTGATCTCTCGGTCTCTTTCCGTCGACATGTCGCCCTACACGTGGGTCCCACCCGCCTTTGCAGGGAGCAACAGCAACGGACGGAATCCACTGGTAACCCAAGCCGAAGCAGATAAACTGAACCATCACGGCCGTCGTTTTGCCTCCGGAACCCTCCGTCTTTCTTCAAATCACAGACTGCTACGAGCACCTATGTACTATCCCCCCAAGACAAGGTCTTTCTTCTACCTTGCACTAGTAAACGCATCGAATTTAATAGTTCTTGAAATAGGCTTTCATGCCGGTTAGTTCATACTCCCTCCATTTCACAATATAGTATGCTCACGCTTTCCAAAATTTAAATTTAATCATAAATTTAACCAATGAGATCGATTGCGGCGGAAGTAAAAATTATATCATTAAATTCGTATTTGAATGAAGTTTTCGATGATACAATTTTTACTCTCGCCGCAATCGGTCTCGTTGATTAAATTTGTGGTCAAACTCTTAAAAATTAAGGATGCACTATATTATGAAATGGAAGGAATACATCAAGTACGGGATCACGGAGATAAACAAATCTAATGGGACATCTGCGCAAGCACGCCCAAACGACGTAGAGCAAATCCTCAAGCACCAAACACATGGTTTCCGTGGGTGTGCTGCCGCTAGGTTTCTTTTTGGTGTTTACTACCAAAGCAAGCCTTTCACCTACGTGCCTCTGTCTCTCACCTTTGATTGCTTGTTTGTTTTGGTTACGGAAGGCGAGTATATCTCACCTTTGATTTGATGTTTGTTTTGGGGGCGGGAGGTGGGCGTAGGAGAATATACTCCCTCAGGTCCTATTTTATCTATATAGAAGTTTTTTTAAAAGTTAAATTATCTTTATTTTGATTAAACTTATAGAAAAATGTATTAACATCCATAATACCAAATCAATATTGTTAGATTCATTATAAACTACACTTCATCCGTTTCTAAATATAAGTCGTTTTAGAGATTCACTGCACCGAAGCCTTGAACTTCAATCACTGTTTAAATCGAATGCGCGAACAATAGAGTCGACGACGAAATCAAATGCAAGAATTGTAATTGATGCCTACATCGATACCTCATCAGGGACAGAGAGCTTACCGTCATTGACGAACATGTGGTTGAGGGGTTGCAGTAAAAGCGACAACAAAACAAATAAGAGTCTTCTAGATCCAATATATCTGTTGCGGGAGCAATAGCGACATAGTGAAATGATTTTGTTATTTCTCTCAATATGGATTAAGTAGGGATAGTTGTGCATCAACCCTTTGTTTGCGTGAAGAATTTGTGAAGAAGAGGACTGTTCTATGGCAATGGCAACTCTCTGTTACATTTGTTTGGCAATGTTGGCCTGTCATGGGTTAGCAAAAGATTGACCGAAGCTTTGGCACAAAATCTCTTATACCACCAGTTGCCTGAACGATTGATTCTTGCCAAGAAGAAACTGGACCCCCCACGCGTCGTCCCTCTCGGTGACTCGAGGGCAATCCTTGTCTTGTTGAGGTCCTTGGTGTTTGGTGATGCCATGTCTTGTTGGTGCATCTTTACCCCCTCTACACAGTTGGCTTTGCTTCTGTCCCTTTTTAGTCGCGTAGGAGGACCTTGACTTCTTTAGCTTTGCATCCGCCTATCTTGCCGCTTGCTATTCTTTGTTAGACAAGATATGTTTGGGTGTTTATGGGCTTTGACACCTCTTGGGTCGGCCACGGCAACATATATATAAGATACCTCAAAGGGTATAGTTACAATTGTGCAAGGAATACAATAAGAGACATATACAAATATACAGTCTAACACCCTCCCTCAATCTTAACCGTGCTCTGAAGAACTCAGAAGATTAAGATTGCATCCACAACCCTCAAACTGAGGTAGAGGTAAAGGTTTTGTGAAAATGTCAGCAAGTTGATCTTTTGAAGGGAACTTGATCTGAAGCAACTTCTGTGAAACCCGTTCCCTGACAAAGTGATAATCAACTTCGATGTGTTTGGTTCGGGCATGAAATACCGGATTCGAAAGTTATGTGGCACCGATGTTATCACACCAAAGCACATGTGGTTGATCTTGAGAGACTCAACTCTCGAAGCAAAGACCGAACCCAAATAATCTCGACGGTGGCATTAGCAACTGCTTTGTACTCAGCTTCAGTACTACTACGAGACACGGTAGCTTGCTTACAAGCACTCAAGGCAATCAAATTAGGACCATAGAACACTACATACCCCCCCCCCCCCCCCCGCGTGGATCGCCTGTCATCTGGACTTCCAGCCCAATCTGCATCAGAGAACATCGAGAGAGCACCAAAAGGAGCAGGCCAAAGGTGGAGGCCAAGAGTAGCAGTAAACCGAACATAGCGCAAAATATGCTTCACAGCTGTCCAATGAGTATCTCGAGGAGCATGAAGGAACTGACAGACACTGATAACCGCATAGGAGATGTCAGGACGAGTAATCGTCAGGTATTGTAAGCCACCAACAATACCGCGGTACTTAGTAGCCTCATCCGAAGAGAGCAAAGTACCACCAAATGCAGAGAGGAGATCAGAAGCAGACATGGGAGGAGTAGCAGTCTTACACTGGAGCATACCAGCCCGACGAAGCAAGTCCCGACAGTACTTCTACCGAGTGATAGTTAGTCCGGCATCAGAATGAGACACCTCTAATCCAAGGAAGTAATGAAGCCGACCAATATGTGTAAGAGCAAAATCTCCACTCAAGGTAGAAACAAGGTGATCCGCGACAAAACCCGACGAGCTGATCAGTATGATGTCATCTACATACACTAGTAGGTACATAGTGATAGTAGGACACTGAAGCATGAACAAGGATGTATCAGCCGTCGAAGGAACAAATCCATGGGCACGAAGAGCAGCACCAAGACGCGCATGCCAGGCACGAGGCACCTATTTTAGACCATAAAGAGCCTTCACCAAGCGACACAAATGCTGCGGACGAGTAGGATCAACAAAACCAGGAGGCTGGCGCATATAAACCTCTTCCTCAAGGACACCATGAAGAAAAGCATTCTGAACATCCAACTGTCTAAGGGACCAGCCAGGAGTCACAATAAGAGACAACAACAGACAAATGGTCGTAGGCTTGATGACAGGGCTGAAAGTATCCTCATAATCAAGACCTTGACGTTGTTTGAACCCTCGAGCAACAAGCCAAGCCTTGTACCTCTCAATAGAGCCATAAACTTGTCGCTTAACCTTGAATACCCACTTGGAATCAATAACATTGACACCAGTCTTTGGAGGAACAAGACGCCATCTATCATTTTTCAGCAATGCCTAATACTCATGTTCAATCGCAGAACGCCAGTGAGGGATATCCATGGCCACCTGATAATGGTGGGGTTCAGCAGTAGGATCGGACTCGAAGTGAGCCACACAGGCCGCGAGCCACGCGACCGTGCCATCGGCGTGTTTACGCGGACGAACAATGCCACTCTTGCTGCGAGTGTGTGGACGCAGAACATCAGGAGCAGTCGACGAGGTCGAAGGCACAGGAGCTGACTACGTGGACGGAGGAGCCGACACACTTGTACCACTAGGGGAAGGCGAAGGCGGTCCATCATCAGCTGGCGAAGGCAGTCCATCATTAGCTAGGGAGGGCGGCTCATCAGTAGCCGCAGGAGGCGGGAGCAGCAACATGCAGTCAGCAGAAGACTGCCGCACAGGCGATGACGACTAAGGTGGGCTGCCAGAAGGGCCCAATATGTGAAAAAGAGGCCAAGTCAGTTGACGCGGATGAGGCCGGGCCGGGCGTCACGGGCGAAGCCGGCGTCGTTGGATCCGGATCCGGGTGCAATGTAGTCGCGGTTGTAGGAGACCCTGCATGCCCCATGCAGGGAGCAGCAGTAGCATGATTGACGTGATCCGTCACAGTCACCGCAGTATCAGTAGGTGGGTCATCCAAGAGAGCAAGTCGAGCACCTCTACCAGTTCCTGCAGCATGGTTAGACAACAAAGAGGGCGAGTGTGCAACATCTACAAATTGATCAGGCAATATAGAAGATGAATGCAATGGTGGAGAAGATGTGGTGACAGGAGTTGGAAGATTGGAAAAGGGAAAAACATGCTCATCAAAAACAAATCATGCGAGATATACACACGATTTGTGGGAACATGGAGGCATTTATACCCTTTGTGCAGCCAACTATATCCTAGGAAGACACATTTTTTAGAACGGAACTCAAGCTTGCGACTATTGTAAGGACGTAGATGCGTCCAACACGCACAACCGAAGACTTTAAGAAACGTGTAGTCAAGAGTCTCATGAAGCAAGAGTTCAAGCGGAGTTTTCATGCCAAGGAGCCACGAAGGAAGCCTATTTATAAGAAAACAGGTGGTAGTGAAAGCGTTGCTCCAAAAGCGAAAAGGAACAGAAGCATGAGCTAATAAGGTTAACCGGTTTTAACAATATGACGATGCTTACGTTCAGCTGAACAATTCTGTTGATGTGTATGAGGACAAGCTACATGATGCGAAATCCCAAGTTTCTCGAAGAAGGTATTTAGATTGCGATACTCACCCCCCAATCCGACTGTACATGGATAATTTTGTGCTGGAGGAGACACTCAACATGTGCTTGAAACTTAAGAAAAACATCGAACATATTAGACTTGCCTTTAAGAAGATAAATCCAGGTAAAGCGACTATAAGCATCAATAAAACTGACATAATACTCATGACCACTAACAGACATCTGGGAAGGACCCCAAACATCAGAAAACACAAGCTCAAGAGGAGTTTTGACTACATGACTAGAAATAGAAAAGGTAACCGATGACTCTTTCCCTGCTGACAAGCATCACAGACTGTAATATCTTTATTACTAGACACAGACGGTAACTCATGACGATGAAGAACATGGCGGAAAATGGGTGTGGCAGGATGACCACGATGAGAGTGCCACTGTGATGGCGACACCTTAACAACAGTGAAGACTTGGGAGGCGACTTGGGAGACAGAGCGTGGCACATCAAGCGCATATAGTCCATGGCGGAGTCGACCTCTAAGAAGTACGTCCCACGTGTCCTGGTCCTTGATAAAAATAAAAAATGGGTGAAACTCACAAAACACGTTATTGTCATAAGTAAGTTTAGGAACAAAGAGCAAATTACGTACCATAGTGGGGACTCTTAAGAATGTTCTCAAGATCAATCTAGGAGATTCTAGCAACAAGAGAGAAGGAGTTCATCTTCATACCCTTGAAGATCGCTAAGCGGAAGCATTACAAAGAACGCGGTTGATGGAGTCGTACTCGCGGTGAGTCAAATCGTGGAAGATCCGATCTAAGTGCCGAACGGACGGCACCTCCACGTTCAACACACGTACAGCCCGGGGACGTCTCTTCCTTCTTGATCCATCAAGGGGGGAGGAGAAGTTGAGGGAGAGTTCCGGCAGCACGATGGCGTAGTGTCGGTGGAGCTCGTGGTTCTCCGGTAGAGCTTCGCTAAGCGCTACGAAGGAGGAGGAGGTGTAGGAAGGGGGGAGGTCTGCGCCAGGGAAGGGCGTAAGGCTGCCCTCCCACCCCGTCAGTATTTATAGGGGGAAGGGAAGAGGTGGCCGGCCCTCCTAGATCCATCTAGAGAGGGGGCGGCGGCCAAGGGGGGAAACTTGCCCCCCAAGTTAGGTGGGAGGCGCCCCCACCCCCTCGGGTTTCTAACCCTAGGCGCCTTGGGCCCTTGGGGGGGCGCACCAGCCTACTAAGGGGATGGTTCCCACCTAACTTCATCCCATTAGGCCCTCCGTGGCAGGTGGACCCTCCCGGTGGACCCCCGGAACCTCTTCGGTGGTCCTAGTACAATACCGATAAACTCCGAAACCTTTCCGGTGAGTGAAACTGGACTTCCCATATATAAATCTTCACCTCCGGACCATTCCAAAACTCCTCGTGACGTCCGGGATCTCATCCGGGACTCCGAAACTTTCGGTAACCACATACAATTCCCATTACAACTCTAGTGTCACCGAACCTTAAGCGTGTAGACCCTACGGGTTCGGGAACCATGCAGTCATGACCGAGACACCTCTCCGGACAATAACCAATAGCAGGATCTAGATACCCATATTGTCTCCCACATGTTCCTCGATGATCTCATCGGATGAACCACGATGTCAGGGATTCAATTAATCCCGTATACAATTCCCTTTGTCCATCAGTATTTTACTTGCCCGAGATTCGATCGTCGGTATCCTTATACCTTGTTCAATCTCGTTACCGGCAAGTCTCTTTACTCGTTTCGTAACGCATGATCCCGTGACAAACTCCTTAGTCACATTGAGCTCATTATGATGATGCATTACCGAGTGGGCCCAAAGATACCTCTCCGTCACATGGAGTGACAAATCCCAGTCTCGATTCGTGCCAACCCAATAGACACTTTCGGAGATACCTGTAGTGCACCTTTAGAGTCACCCAGTTACGTTGTGACGTTTGATACACCCAAAGCATTCCTACAGTATCCGGAATTTGCACAATCTCATGGTCTAACGAAATGATACTTGACATTAGAAAAGCTCTAGCAGACGAACTACACGATCTTGTGCTATGCTTAGGATTGGGTCTTGTCCATCACATCATTTTCCTAATGATGTGATCCCATTATTAACGACATCCAATGTCCATGGCTAGGAAACCATGACCATCTATTGATCAACGAGCTAGTCAACTAGATGCTCACTAGGGACATGATGTGGTCTATGTATTCACACATGTATTACGGTTTCTGGTAGGGCATATTTCCAAGAATCTCCCACTTGCACTAGAGTCAATAATCTAGTTCACACCACCATGTGATTTACATTGTTATGAACCTAAGACCTAATGAGTTCTGGGGTTCGATCATGCTTTGCATCTGAAAGAGGTTTTAGTCAACGGGTCTGCGATATTCAGATCCGTGTGTACTTTGCAAATCTCTATGTCATACTGTAGACACTACTACCACGCTCCACTTGGAACTATTCCAAATGTCTACTCCACTATACGTATTCGGATTGCTACTAAGAGTCATCTGGATTGGTGTTAAAAGCTTGCATTGACATAACCCTTTACGATGAACTCTTTATCACCTCCATAATCAAGAAATATTTCCTTAGTCCTCTAGTTACTAAGGATAATTTTGACCGATGTCCAGTGATCCACTCCTGGATCACTCTTGTACCCCTTGACATACTCATGGCAAGGCACATACAGGTGCGGTACACAGCATGTCATACTATATAGAGCCTACGACTAAGGCATAGCGGGCGACCTTCGTCCTTTCTCTTTCTTCTACCATGGTCGAGCTTTGAGTCTCACTCAACTCCACACCTTACAAATCAGGCAAGAACTCCTTCTTTAACTGATCCATTTTAATCTCTTTCAAGATCTTCTCTAGGTATGTACTCATTGAAAGTCTCATCAAGCATCTTGATCTAGCTCTATAGATCTTGATGCCCAACAATTAGGTAGCTTTATCCAGGTCTTCCTTTGAAAAACTCTTTTCAAACAACCGTTTATGCTTTTCAAAAATTCTACATCATTTCCGATCAATAATACGTCAACCACATATACTTATCAGAAATTCTATAGTGCTCCCACTCACTTTCTTGCAAATACAAGTTTCTCGTAAACTTTGTATAAACTCAAAAACTTTGATCACCTTATCAAAGCGTATATTCTAACTCTGAGATGCTTGCTCTAGTCTATAGAAGGATTGCTGGAGCTTGCATACCTTTTAGCATCCTTAGGATAGACGCAACTTTTCGGTTGTATTACATACAACTTTTCCTTATGAAAATCATTAAGGAAAGTATGTTTTGACATCCATCTGCCAAATCTCATAACCGATAAATGCAGCAACTGCTAACATAATTTCAATAGACTTTTAGCATCGCTACGGGTGAGAAAATCTCATCACAGTTAACTCCTTGAACTTGGAGGAAACTTCTTTGCGACAAGTCAAGCTTTATAAATGGTGACATTCACCATCAGCGTCTGTCTTCATCCTAAAGGTCCATTTGTAGTCAACGACCTGTCGTTCAACAGAAAGTCTACCAAAGTACATACTTGGTTTTCATACATGGATCCTTTCTCGGATTTCATGGGTCCTAGCCATTTGTTGGAATTCGGGCCCACCATCGCTACTCCATAGTTTGTAGGTTCATCGTTGTCCAACAACATGACCTCCAAGGTAGGGTTGCCGTACCACTCAGGAATAGTATGCCTCCTTGTCGACCTACGAGGTTTGATAGCAACTTGATATGAAGCTTCATGATCATCATCATTAACTTCCTCTTCAACTGACGTAGGCTCCATAGAACAATCTTTCTGCATTGCGCTACTCTCTGGTTGATACAAAGGTTTAACAACCTCATCAAATTCTATCTTCCTCCCACTCGATTCTTTCGAGAGAAACTCTTTCTCGAGAAAGGACCCAGTTTTTAGCAACAAACACTTTGCACTCAGATCTGAGATATAAGGTATACCCAACTGTTCTTAGGGTATCCTATGAATTTGCACTTTTGCGCTTTGGGTTCGAGCTTATCAGATAGAAGTGTCGCATTCCCAAACTGTGAGAAATGACCGCTTAGGTTTCTATCAAACCATAATTCATAGGGTGTCATCTCAATGTATTTAGATGGTGCCCTATTTAAAGTGAATTTAGTTGTCTCTAATGCATAACACCAAAAGGATAGTGGCAAAACGATAAGAGACATCATAGTACGCATCATATCCAATAGAGCACGACTACGACGTTCAGACACACCATCACACTATGGTGTTCCAGGTGGCGTGAGTTGTAAAACAACTTCCACATTGTCTTAAGTTGTATACCAAACTCATAACTCAGATATTCACCTCCACGATCATATCGTAGACATTTTTATCTTCTTGTCATGATGATCTCAAACTTCACTCTGAATTTGCTTGAAATTTCCAAACGTTTTAGTCTTGTGTTTTATTAAGTAAATATGCCCATATCTACTCAAATCATCAGTGAAGGTAAGAAAATAATGATATCCACCGCGCGCTACAACACTCATTGGACCGCATACATCAACATGTATTATTTCCAATAAGTTACTAGCCGACTCCATCATACCGAAAACGGGGTCTTTAGTCATCTTGCCCATGAGGCATGGTCCGCATGTCTGAACCAATTCGAAATCGAATGAGTCCAAAGATCCATCAACATGAAGTTTCTTCATGCAATTTATACCAATATGACATTTAGCAGCAGTGCCACAAATATGTGGTACTATCATTATTAACTTTGTTTTTTCGTATAAATGTTATGAAAATGTGTATTACTACGATCAAGATTCAATAAACCATTCATTAGGTGTATGACCATTGAAGGCATTATTCATGTAAATAGAATAACCATTATTCTCTTAACTTAAATGAATAACTGTATTGCACTAAACACGATCTAATCACGTTCATGCTCAACGCAAACACCAAATAACATTCACTTAGGTTTATCACTAATCCTGAAGGTAGAGAGAGCGTGCGATGGTGACCACAACAACCTTGGAAACACTTGCAACACACATCGTCACCTTACCCTTAGCTAGCCTCCGTTTATTCCGTAGCTTTTATTTTGAGTTACTAACATTTAGCAACCGAACCGGTATCCAATACCCAAGTGCTACTAGGAGTACTAGCAAGGTATACATCAATAACACGTATATAAAATATACTTCTGTCGATGTTGCAAGCCTTCTTATCTACCAAGTATCTAGGGTTGTTTCGCTTCGACGACCGTTCTCCTCATAACAGAAGCACTTAGTCTCGGGTTTGGATTCAACCTTGGGTGTCTTCACTAGAGTAGCAACTGACTTGCCATCCATGAAGTTTCCCTCCTAGCCCTTGCCCTTCTCTAAACTAGTGGTTTCACTAACCATCAACACTTGATGCTCCTTCTTGATTTCTACCTTCGCGGTGTCAAACATCGCGAATAGCTCAGGGATCATAATTTCCATCCCTGGCATTTTATAGTTCATCACGAAGCTCTAGTAGCTTAGTGACAATGACTTGGAGAACTATATCAATCACTATCTTATCTGGAAGATCAACTCCCACTCGATTCAAGCAATTGTAGTACCCAGACAGTCTGAGCACATGCTCATCGATTGAGCTATTCTCCTTCATCTTGCAGGCAAAGAATCTTGTTGGAGGTCTCATACCTCTCAACACGGGCACGAGCCTGAGATCCCATTTTCAGCTCTTAGAACATCTCATATGTTCTGTGATGTTCAAAACGTTTTGGAACCTCAATTCTAAGCCGTAATGCATGACACACTGAACTATCAAGTAGTCATCACAACATGCATGTCAGATGTCCACAATATCCACAAACGATGCTAGAGGGGGTGATGCACCGGGCGGTACATCAAGGACATAAGCCTTCTGTGCAGCAATGAGGACAATCCTCAGATCACGGACCCAATCCACATTATTGCTACCATCATCTTTCAACTTACTTTTCTCTAGGAATGTATCAATAAAATAGGGGAGCTACAACGCGAGCTATCTACAACATAATTTGCAAAGACACTTTTAGACTAAGTTCATGATAATTAAGTTCATCTAATCAAATTGTTTAATGAACTCCCACTCAGATAGACATCCCTCTAGTCATCTAAGTGATACATGATCCATATCGACTAGGTCGTGTCCGATCATCACGTGAGACGGACTAGTCATCAATGGTGAACATCTCCATGTTGATCGCATCTACTATACGACTCATGTTCGATCTTTCGGTCTCTCGTGTTCCGAGGCCATGTCTGTACATGCTAGGCTCGTTAAGTCAATCTAAGTGTTCTGCGTGTGTAAATCTGGCTTACACCCGTTGTATGCGAACATTAGAATCTATCACACCCAATCATCACGTGGTGCTTCGAAACAACGATCCTTCGCAACGGTGCACACTTAGGGGGAACACATTTCTTGAAATTTTAGTGAGGGATCATCTTATTTATGCTACCGTCGTTCTAAGCAAATAAGATGTGAAAACATGATAAACATCACATGCAAATCATAAAGTGACATGATATGTCCAATATCATCTTGCGCCTTTGATCTCCATCTTCGGGGCGCAGCATGATCACCATCGTCACCGGCACGACAACATGATCTCCATCATCATGATCTCTTTCATCGTGTCTTCATGAAGTTGTCTCGCCAACTATTACTTCTACTACTATGGCTAACGGTTAGAAATGAAGTAAAGTAATTACATGGCGTTTTTGATTGACACGTAGGTCATACAATAAATTAAGACAACTCCTATGGCTCCTGCCGATTGTCATACTCATCGACATGCAAGTCGTGATTCCTATTACAAGAACATGATCAATCTCATACATCACATATATTTCATCACATCCTTTTGGCCATATCACATCACATAGCATACCCTGCAAAAACAAGTTAGACGTCCTCTAATTGTTGTTGCAAGTTTTACGTGGCTGCTATGGGTTTCTAGCAAGAACGTTTCTTACCTACGCAAAAGCCACAATGGTGATATGCCAATTTGTATTTACCCTTCATAAGGACCCTCTTCATCGAATCCGATATTGACTAAAGTGAGAGAGACAGACACCCGCTAGCCACCTTATGCAACAAGTGCATGTCAGGCGGTGGAACGAGTCTCACGTAAGCGTACATGTAAAGTCGGTCTGGGCCGCTTCATCTCACAATGCCGCCGAATCAAGATAGGACTAGTAACGGCAAGCAAATTGACCAAATCATCGCCCACAACTACTTGTGTTCTACTCGTGCATAAAATCTACGCATAGACCTAGCTCATGATGCCACTATTGGGGAACGTAGTAATAATTCAAAATTTTCCTATGTATTACCAAGATCAATCTAGGAGATGCTAGCAATGAGAGAGAGGGAGTGCATGTTCATAACCTTGAAGATCGCTAAGCGGAAGCGTTACAAAGAACACGATTGATGGAGTCGTACTCGCGGCGATTCAAATCGCGAAAGATCCGATCCAAGCGCCGAACGGACGACACCTCCACGTTCAACACACGTACAGCCCGGGGACGTCTCTATTGGAAATATGCCCTAGAGGCAATAATAAATTAGTTATTATCATATTTCCTTGTTCATGGTAATCGTTTATTATCCATGCTATAATTGTATTGATCGGAGACTTAAATGCATGTGTGGATACATAGACAAAACCATGTCCCTAGTATGCCTCTAATGGACTAGCTCATTGATCAATGGATGGTTAAGGTTTCCTAGCCATGGACATAAGATGTCATTTGATAACGGGATCACATCATTAGGAGAATGATGTGATGGACAAGACCCAAACTACAAACGTAGCATATGATCGTGTTAGTTTATTGCTACTGTTTTCTGCATGTCAAGTATATGTTCCTATGACCATGAGATCATGCAACTCACGGATATCGGAGGAGTGCCTTGTGTGTATCAAACGTCGCAACGTAACTGGGTGACTATAAAGGTGCTCTACAGGTATCTCCGATGGTGTCTGTTGAGTTGGCATGGATCGAGACTGAGATTTATTACTCCGTGTGACGGAGAGGTATCTCAGGGCCCACTCCGTAATGCAACATCACAACAAGCCTTGCAAGCAATGTGACTAATATGTTAGCCATGGGATCTTGCATTACGGAATGAGTAAAGAGACTTGCCGGTAATGAGGTTGAACTAGGTATGGAGATGCCGACGATCGAACCTCGGGCAAGTAACATACCGAAGAACAAAGGGAACGTTATAGGGGATTAACTGAATCCTTGACATAGAGGTTCGACCGATAAAGATCTTCGTAGAATATGTAGGAACCAATGTGGTCGTCCAGGTCCCGCCATTGGTTATTGACTGTAGAGGTGTCTCGGTCATGTCTACATAGTTCTCGAACCCGCAGGGTCTGCACACTTAAGGTTTGGTGACGTTTCGGTAGTGTAGAGTTATGTATGGTGGTGACTGAAGGTTGTTCGGAGTCCTGAATGAGATCTTGGACGTCACGAGGAGCTCCGGAATGGTCCGGAGGTAAAAATTCATATACAGGAAGTCCCAGTTTGGTCGCCGGAAAAGTTCCGGGCTCATCGGTAGTGTACCGGGAGAGCCGGTAGTGTACCGGGAGACCTCCGGGAGGGGTATTTCGACCCCAGAGGGTCCACGGGCTGTGGAGAGTGATAACCAGCCCTTAATGGCCAATTAACAGCCACGTAAAACATGCAACAACAATTAGAGGACGTCTAACTTGTTTTTGCAGGGTATGTTGTGATGTGATATGGCCAATTACATGATGTGATATATGTGATGTATGAGATGATCATGTGATGTATAGATTATCACGACTTGCATGTCGATGAATACGGCAACCGGAAGGAGCCATAGGGTTGTCTTTAATTATTGTATGACCTACGTGTCAATCATTAAGCGCTATGTAATGCTTTACTTTATCGCTAAGCGGTAGCAATAGAAGTAGAAGCAGGGCTGGCGCCACAACCCCAATAGCAGCACATTGATGGAGATCAAGATGATGGAGATCATGGTGTTGTGCCGGTGACGATGGAGATCATGCCGGTGTTTTGAAGATGGAGATCTTAAACACAAGTTCATGGCCATATCATGTCACTTATGATTTGCATGTGATGTTAACCCTTTTTATGCACCTTGTTTTTTCTTAGGACGACGGTAGCATTATAAGGTGATCCCTCGCTTAATTTCAAGATAAATTGTGTTCTCCCCGAGTGTGCACCGTTGCGAAAGTTCGTCGTGTTGAGACACCACGTGATGATTGGGTGTGATAGACTCTACGTTCACATACAACGGGTGCAAGCCAGATTTGCACGTGCAGAACACTCGGGTTAAACTTGACGAGCCTAGCATGTACAAACATGGCCTCGGAACACAAGAGACCGAAAGGTCGAGCATGAGTCATATAGTAGATATGATCAACATAATGATGTTCACCATTGCAGCCACCTCAACTCACGTGATGATCGGACTTGAGTTGGTGAATTTGGATCATGTATCACTCGAATGATCGGAGGGATGTCAATTTGAGTGGGAGTTCTTAAGTAATATGATTAATTAAACTCATTATCATGAACATAGTCAATAGTGTCTTTGCAAATTATGTTGTAGATTACTAGCTCGCGCTGTAGCTCCCTTAAATTTTTATATGTTCCTAGAGAAATAGAGTTGAAAGATGTTGGTAGCAATATTGCGGACTGGGTCCGTGATCTGAGGATTGTCCTCATTGCCGCACAGAAGGCTTATGTCCTTAATGCCCCACTCAGTGCACCACCCCCTCTAGCATCGTCTGTAGATGTTGTGAACATCTGACAGGCACGTTTCGATGACTACTTGATAGTTTAGTGCATCATGCATTACGGCTTAGAATTGAGGCTCTGAAACGTTTTGAACGTCACGGAACATATGAGATGTTCTAGGAGCAGAGATTGTGATCTCAGGCTTGTGCCTGTGTTGCGAGATATGAGATCTCCAACAGGATTCTTTGCCTGTAAGATGAAGGAGAATAGCTCAATCGTTGAGCATGTACTCAGATTGTCTGGGTACTACAATCGCTTGAATCAAGTGGGAGTTGATCTTCCAGATAAGATAGTGATTGATATAGTTCTCCAAGTCACTGTCACTAAAGCTACTAGAACTTAGTGATGAACTATAAAACACCAGGGATAGAAGTATTGATCCCTGAGCTGTTCACGATGTTTGACACCGCGAAGGTAGAAATCAAGAAGGAGCGTCAAGTGTTGATGGTTAATCAAACCACTAGTTTCGAGAAGGGCAACATCAAGGAGGGAAACTTCATGGATAGCAAGTCAGTTGCTGCTCCAGTGAAACAACCCAAAGTTGAACTCAAACCCGAGACTAAGTGCTTCTGTTATGAGGTGAGCGGTCACTGAAGTGGAACAACCCTAGATACTTGGTAGATAAGAAGGCTGGCAACATCGACAGAAGTATATTTGATATACGAGTTATTGATGTGTACCTTGCTAGTACTCCTAGTAGCACCTGGGTATTGGATACCGGTTCGGTTGCTAAATGTTAGTAACTCGAAATAAAATCTACGGAATAAACGGAGAACTAGCTAAGGGTGAGGTGACGATATGTGTTGGAAATGTTTCCAAGGTTGATGTGATCAACATCGCACGCTCTCTCTACCTTCAGGATTAGTGACGAACCTAAATAAATGTTATTTGGTGTTTTGCGTTGTGCATGAACATGATTAAATCATGTTTATTGCAATACGGTTATTCATTTAAGTTAGAGAATAATGGTTATTCTGTTTACATGAATAATACCTTCAATGGTCATGCACCCAGTGAGAATGGTTTGTTGAAATCTTGATCATAGTAATACACATGTTCATAACACTGATGTCAAAAGATACAAAGTTAATAATGATAGTACCACATACTTGTGGCACTGCCGCTAAATGTCATATTGGTATAAAGCGCATGAAGAAACTCCATGCTGATGGATCTTTGGACTCATTCGATTTCGAATCAGTTGAGACATGCGAACCATGCCTCTTGGGCAAGATGACTAAAACCCCCGTTGGATGGAGCGGGCAAGTGATTCATTGGAAATGATACATGTTGATGTATGCAATCCAGTGAGTCTTGTAGCATGCAGTGGATATCGTTATTTTCTTACCTTCACTGATGATTTGAGTAGATATAGTGTATGTTTACTTAATGAAACACAAGTCTGAATCGTTTGAAAGGTTCAAGCAGATTCAGAGTGAAGTTTAAAGATCGTCGTGACAAGAAGATAAAGATGTCTGCGATGTGATCGTCGAGGTGAATATCTGAGGTACAAGTTTGGCATACAACTTAAGACAATGTGAAAGTTGTTTCACAACTAAACGCCACCTGGAACACCATAGTGTGATGGTGTGTCCGAACATCATAGTCATGCTCTATTAGATATGGTGCGTGCTATGATGTCTCTTATCATTTTACTACTATAATTTGAGGTTATGCATTAGAGACAACTACATTCACTTTAAATAGGGCACCATCTAAATCTGTTGAGATGACACCGTGTGAATTATGGTTTGATAGAAACCTAAGCTATCATTTCTTAATGTTTGGGGCGGCAACACTTGTGTGCAAAATGTTTTCACCTAATAAGGTCGAACCCAAGGCGGACAAATGCATCTTCATAGAATACCCTAAGATCAGTTGGGTGAACCTTCTATCTCAGATCCAAGTGCAAAGTGTTTGTTGCTTAAACGGATCCTTTCTCGAGGAAATGTTTCTCTCGAAAGAATTGAGTGGGAGGAAGATAGAACTTGATAAGGTTGTTAAATCTTTGTTCAACCAGAGAGTAGCGCAGCGCAGGAAGATGTTTCTGTGAAGCCTACGTTAGTTGAAGAGGAAGTTAATGATGATGATCATGAAGCTTCAGGATCAAGTTACTATCGAACTTCATAGGTCGACAAGGATGTCTACTGCTCCTGAGCGGTACGACAACCTTGTCTTGGAGATCATGTTGCTGGACAACGATGAACCTACAAGCTATGGAGAAGCTATGATGGGCCCGGATTCCAACAAATGGTTGGAGACCATGAAATCCGAGATAGGATCCATGTATGAAAACCAAGTATAGACTTTGGTAGACTTGCTCGTTGGACGGTAGGTCATTGAGTACAAATGGATCTTTAGAATGAAGACAGACGCTGATGGTAATTGTCACCATTTATAAAGCTTGACTTGTTGCAAAGATGTTTGTGACAAGTTCAAGGAGTTGACTGCGATGAGACTTTCTCACTCGTAGCGATGCTAAAGTCTGTTGGAATTATGTTAGCAGTTGCTGCATTTTCAATTATGAAATCTGGCAGATGGATGTCAAAACATCATTTCCTTAACGGTTTACTTGAGGAAAGGTTGTATGTGATACAACCGGATGGTTTTGTCAGTTCTAAGGATGCTAAAAGGTGTACAAGCTTCAGTGATCCTTCTATGGACTGAAGCAAGTACCTCGGAGTTGGAATATATGCTTTGATGAGGTGATCAAAGTTTTGATGTTTATACAAAGTTTACGAGAAACTTGTATTTACAATAAAGTGAGTGGGAGCACTATAGAATTTCTGTGTATATGTGGATGACATATTGTTGATCGGAAATAATGTAGGATTTCTAGAAAGCATGAATGGTTGTTTGAAAAGTGATTTTCAAAGGAAGACCTGGATAAAGCTGCCTAATTGTTGAGCATCAAAATCTATAGAGATAGATCAAGATGCTTGATGAGACTTTCAATGAGTGCATACCTTGACAAGATTTTGAAAGAGTTCAAAATGGATCAGTCAGAGAAATAGTTCTTGTCTGATTTGTAAGGTGTGAAGTTGAGTAAGACTCAAAGCTCGACAACGGCAGAAGAAAGAGAAAGGACGAACGTCGTCCCCTATGCCTTAGCCATAGGCTCTGTGTAGTATGCCATGCTATGTACCGCACCTGTGTGTGTGTTGCCATGAGTCTGTCAAGGGGTACTAGAATGGTCCAGGAGTGGATCACTGGACAGCGGTCAAAATTATTCTTAGTAACCAGAGGACTAAGGAGATGTTTCTCTATTATGGAGGTAATAAAGAGTTCGTCATAAAGAGTTACGTCGATGCAAGCTTTAACACCTATCCGGATGACTAGTAGTAGCAATCTGGATATGTATAGTGGAGCAGCCATTTGGAAATAATACCAAGTGGAGTGTGGTAGCAGTGTTTACGGTTTGACATAGAGATTTGCAAAGTACACACGGATCTGAATATCGCAGACCCGTTGACTATAAGACCTCTCTCACATGCAAAGCATGATCGAGCCCCAGAACTCATTGGGTGTTAGATTCATAACAATGCGAATCACATGGTGATGTGAACTAGATTACTGACTCTAGTGCAAGTGGGAGACTGTTGGAAATATGCCCTAGAGGCAATAATAAATTAGTTATTATCATATTTCCTTGTTCATGATAATCGTTTATTATCCCTGATATAATTGTATTGATCGGAGACTTAAATGCATGTGTGGATACATGGACAAAACCATGTCCCTAGTATGCCTCTAATGGACTAGCTCGTTGATCAAAGGATGGTTAAGGTTTCCTAGCCATGGACATAAGATGTCATTTGATAACGGGATCACATCATTAGGAGAATGATGTGATGGACAAGACCCAAACTACAAACGTAGCATATGATCGTGTTAGTTTATTGCTACTGTTTTCTGCATGTCCAGTATATGTTCCTATGACCATGAGATCATGCAACTCACGGATATCGGAGGAATGCCTTGTGTGTATCAAATGTCGCAACGTAACTGGGTGACAATAAAGGTGCTCTACAGGTATCTCCGATGGTGTCTGTTGAGTTGGCATGGATCGAGACTGGGATTTGTTACTCCGTGTGACGGAGAGGTATCTCAGGGCCCACTCGGTAATGCAACATCACAACAAGCCTTGCAAGCAATGTGACTAATATGTTAGCCACGGGATCTTGCATTACGGAACGAGTAAAGAGACTTGCCGGTAACGAGGTTGAACTAGGTATGGAGATGCCGACGATCGAACCTCGGGCAAGTAACATACCGAAGAACAAAGGGAACGTTATAGGGGATTAACTGAATCCTTGACATAGAGGTTCGACCGATAAAGATCTTCGTAGAATATGTAGGAACCAATGTGGACGTCCAGGTCCCGCCATTGGTTATTGATCGTAGAGGTGTCTCGGTCATGTCTACATAGTTCTCGAACCCGCAGGGTCTGCACACTTAAGGTTTGGTGACGTTTCGGTAGTGTAGAGTTATGTATGGTGGTGACTGAAGGTTGTTCGGAGTCCCGGATGAGATCTTGGACGTCACGAGGAGCTCCGGAATGGTCTGGAGGTAAAGATTCATACATAGGATGTCCCAGTTTGGTCGCCGGAAAAGTTCCGGGCTCATCGATAGTGTACCGGGAGAGCCGGTAGTGTATCGGGAGACCTCCGGGAGGGGTATTTCGACCCCAGAGGGTCCATGGGCTGTGGAGAGTGATAAGCAGCCCTTAATGGGCTGGTGGAACAGCCACAATGAGGCCCATGGCACAGGAGGCAAAAGTCCTAAAGGAAAAAGGTGGAAAAAAGGCAAAAAGGAAGAGTCCTACTCCTACTAGGAGTGGAGGAAGGAGTAGGACTCCTCCTCTTGTGGCTCGGCTGAACCAACAAGGCTTGGAGGCCAAGGCTGCGTCCTCCTCCCCCTCCCTCCTATATATACTAGTGGAATAGAGGGTTTTTGCACAGATTTTACGGCCATGTGCTACCCGTTTCACCGGTGCTTCCTCTAGATCAGTTTTCTGCAGTGCTTAGGCGAAGCCCTGCCGGAATTGCTACACCACCATCACCGGAGCGCCGTCACGCTGCCGGTGAACTCTCTCTCCTCTCCACCTCCTCTTGCTGGATCAAGACGGTGGATATTGTCATCAAGCTGCACGTGTGCTGAACGCGGAGGTGTCGTCCGTTCGGCGCTAGATCGGAAGAACCGTGATCGAGATCGCGAGATGGTTCGTGATGAGATCGCGGAACAGATTGTGATGAGTTCGCGGAACAGATCGTGATCAAGATCGTGAGACGGATCGTGATGAGACCGCGCGATGGATTGTGGTGAGTTCGCGGGACGGATCGTGATTGGATCGCGGGACGGATCATGATGAGATCGCGGGACGCTCGGCGATTTGGATCGCGAAGATGTTCGACTACACCAACCGCGTTTCTTAACGCTTCCCGCTTAGCGATCTACAACGGTACGTAGATCCACTCTCCCTCTCGTAGATGCTCATCACCATGGATAGGTTTGCGTGTGCATAGGAAATTTTTTGTTTCCCATGCGACGTTCCCCAACAGTCTCCTCCTTCTTGATCCAACAAGGGGGGTGGAGAAGTTGAGGGAGAGCTCCGGCAGCACAATGGCGTGGTGTCGGTGGAGCTCTTGGTTCTCTGGCAGAGCTTCACTAAGTGCTATAGAGGAGGAGGAGGTGTAGGAAGGGGGAGGGCTATGCCAGGGAACGGGATGCTGCTGCCCTCCCACCCCCTCACTATTTATTGTTGGGGAAAGTCGCATGGGAAACAAAAAATTTCCTACGCACACGCAAGATCTATCCATGGTGATGAGCATCTACGAGAGGGAGAGTGGATCTACATACCCTTGTAGATCGCTAAGAGGGAAGCGTTAAGAAAACGCGGTTGGTGTAGTCGAACGTCTTCGCGATCCAAATCGCCAAGCGTCCCGCGATCTCATCACGATCTGTCCCGCGATCCAATCACGATCCGTCCCGTGAACTCATCACGATCCGTCCCGCAATCTCATCACGATCCTTCCCGCGAACCAACCACTATCCGTCCCGTGAACTGATCACGATCCGTCCCGCGAACTCATCATGATCTGTCTCGCGATCTTGATCATGGTCCTTCCGATCTAGCACCGAATGGACGGCACCTCCGCGTTCAGCACACGTACAGCTCAATGACGATCTCCGCCTTCTTGATCCAGCAAGAGGGAGCAGGGAGGTGGAAGAGTTCTCCGGCAGCATGACGGCGCTCCGGAGATGGTGGTGGAGCTATTCCGGCAGGGCTTCGCCTAAGCACTGCAGAATTCCGATCTAGAGGAGAAACTACGATCTAGAGGAGAGGTAGCACGTGGCTATTAGGGTTAGCTTTTTCCTCTAAATCCTCTAGTATATATAGGAGGGAGGAAGGGGAAGAGGCAGCCTCAAACCCTGAATGTTTGGTTGAAATTGGAGGTGGAGGACTCCTACCCCAATCCTATTAGGAGTAGGATTCCTCCTTTCCACGTGGAAACTCTTTCCACCTCTCCACCTTTGGATTTTTTTCCTTCTCAAACCACTCCAGTCGCATGGGTCCTTAGAGGAGGCTTCGGCAAGCCCACCAGGGGCTGGTTTACCTCCTCCCACAGCCCATGTAGCCTCTTGGGTCGAAATACCTCTCCCGATGGTCCCCCGGTACACTATCGGCACTCCCGGTACACTACTGATGAGCCCGGAACTTTTCCGGCGACCAAAACAGGACTTCCTATATATCAATCTTTACCTCTGTACCATTCCGGAGCTCCTCATGATGTCCGGATCTCATCCGGGACTCCGAACAACCTTCGGTCACCACCATGCATAACTCTATACTACCGAAATGTCACTAAACCTTAAGTGTGCAGACCCTGCAGGTTCGAGAACTATGTAGACATGACCGAGACACCTCTATGGTCAATAACCAATAGCGGGACCTGGATGCCCATATTGGTTCCTACATATTCTACGAAGATCTTTATCGGTCGAACCTCTATGTCAAGGATTCAGTTAATCTCGTATGATGTTCCCTTTGTTCTTCAATATGTTACTTGCCCGAGATTCGATCGTCGGTATCTCCATACCTAGTTCAACCTCGTTACTGGCAAGTTTCTTTACTCGTTTCGTAACACAAGATCCCACAACTAACACTTAGTCACATTGCTTGCAAGGCTTATTGTGATGTTGTATTACCGAGTGGGCCCTGAGATACCTCTCCGTCACACGGAGTAACAAATCCCAGTCTTGATCCATGCCAACTCAATAGACACCCTCGGAGATACCTATAGAGCACCTTTATAGTCACCCAGTTACGTTGCGACGTTTGATACACACAAGGCACTCCTCCGGTATCCGTGAGTTGCATGATCTCATGGTCATAGGAACATATACTTGACATGCAGAAAACAGTAGCAATAAACTGACACGATCATATGCTACGTTTGTAGTTTGGGTCTTGTCCATCACACCATTCTCCTAATGAGTTGATCCCATTTATCAAATGACATCACATGTCCATGGCTAGGAAACCTTAACCATCTTTGATCAACGAGCTAGTCTATTAGAGGCATACTAGGGACATGGTTTTGTCTATGTATCCACACATGCATCTAAGTCTCCAATCAATACAATTATAGCATGGATAATAAACGATTATCATGAACAAGGAAATATGATAATAACTAATTTATTATTGCCTCTAGGGCATATTTCCAACAGTCTCCCACTTGCACTAGAGTCAATAATCTAGTTCACATCACCATGTGATTCGCATTGTTATGAATCTAACACCCAATGAGTTCTGGGGCTCGATCATGCTTTGCATGTGAGAGAGGTCTTATAGTCAACGGGTCTGCGACATTCAGATCCGTGTGTACTTTGCAAATCTCTATGTCAAACCGTAAACACTGCTACCACACTCCACTTGGTACTATTCCAAATGGCTGCTCCACTATACGTATCCAGATTGCTACTACGAGTCATCCAGATTGGTGTTAAAGCTTGCATCGACGTAACTCTTTACGACGAACTCTTTATCACCTCCATAATCGAGAAACATCTCCTTAGTCTTTTAGTTATTAAGGATAATCTTGACCGCTGTCCAGTGATCCACTCCTGGATCACTCTTGTACCCCTTGACTGACTCATGGCAATGCACATTCCAGGTGCGGTACACAACATGGCATAATATAGAGCCTATGGCTAAGGCATAGGGGACGACGTTCATCCTTTCTCTTTCTTCTGCCGTTGTCGAGCTTTGAGTCTCACTCAACTTCACACCTTACAAATCAGGCGAGAACTCTTTCTCTGACTAATACATTTTGAACTCTTCCAAAATCTTGTCAAGGTATGTACTCATTGAAAGTCTGATCTAGCATCTTGATCTATCTCTATAGATCTTGATGTTCAACAATTAGGTAGCTTTATGTAGGTCTTCCTTTGAAAAACTCTTTTCAAACAACCGTTTATGCTTTCGAGAAATTCTACATCATTTCCAAATAGCAATATGTCATCCACATATACTTATCAAAAACTCTATAGTACTCCCACTCACTTTATTGCAAATACAAGTTTCTCATAAACTTTGTATAGATTTAAAAACTTTGATCACCTTATCAAAGTGTATATTCCAACTCCGAGATGCTTGCTTCAGTCCATAGAAGGATCGCTGAAGCATGCTCACCTTTTAGCATCCTTAGGACTGACAAAACCTTCTGGTTGTATCTCATACAACCTTTCCTTAAGGAAGGAAACGATGTTTTGGCATCCATCTGCCAGATTTCATAATTGAAAAATGCAGCAACTGCTAACATAATTCCAACAGACTTTAGCATCGCTACGAGTGAGAAAGTCTCATCATAGTCAACTCCTTGAACTTGCCAGCAACTTCTTTGCGATAAGCCGAGCTTTATAAATGGTGACATTCACCATCAGCGTCTGTCTTCATTTTACAGATCCATTTGCACTCAACGACTTGCCGTCCAACGAGCAAGTCTACCAAACTCTATACTTGGTTTTCATATATGGATCCTTTCTCGGATTTCATGGCCTCTAACCATTTGTCGGAATCCGGGCCCATCATCGCTTCTCCATAGCTCGTAGGTTCATCGTTATCCAACAACATGACCTCCAAGACAGGGTTGTCATACCGCTCAGGAGCAGTACACGTCCTTGTCGACCTACGAGGTTCGATAGTAACTTGATCCGAAGCTTCTTGATCATCATCATTAACTTCCTTTTCAACTAATGTAGAATTCACGGAAACATCTTCCTGCGCTGCGCTACTCTCTGGTTGAACAAAGGTTCAACAACCTCATCAAGTTCTATCTTCCTCCCACTCAATTCTTTCAAGAGAAACTTTTTCTCGAGAAAGGACCCCGTTTTAGAAACAAACATTTTATGCTTGGATCTGAGAGAGAAGGTTCACCCAACTGTTCTTAGGGTATTCTATGAAGATGCATTTGTCCGCTTTGGGTTCGAGATCATTAGGTGAAAACATTTTCCACACAAGTGTTGCAGCCCCAAACATTAAAAAATGTCAGCTTAGGTTTCTATCAAACCATAATTCACACGGTGTCATCTCAACGGATTTAGATGGTGCCCTATCTAATGTGAATGTTGTTGTCTCTAATGCATAACCCCAAAACGATAGTGGTAAAAGGATAAGAGACATCATAATTCGCACCATATCCAATAGAGCATGACTATGATGTTCGGACACACCATCACACTATGGTGTTCCAGGTGGCGTGAGTTGTGAAATAACTTTCACATTATCTTAAGTTGTATACCAAACTCGTAACTCAGATATTCACCTCCACGATCATATCGTGGACATTTATCTTCTTGTCACGATGATCTTAAACTTCACTCTGAATTTGCTTGAACTTTTTCAAATGATTCAGACTTGCGTTTCATTAAGTAAATATACACTATTATCTACTAAAATCATCAGTGAAGGTAAGAAAATAACGATATCCACCGCATGCTACAAGACTCATTGGATTGCATACATCAACATGTATCATTTCCAATAAATCACTTGCCCGCTCCATCAAACCAGAAAACGGGATCCTTAGTCATCTTGCCCAAGAGGCATGGTTCGCATGTCTCAACCGATTCGAAATCGAATGAGTCCAAAGATCCATCAGCATGGATTTTCTTCATGCGCTTTATACCAATATGACATTTAGCGGCAGTGCCACAAGTATGTGGTACTATCTTTTAACTTTGTATCTTTTGGCATCAATGTTATGAACATGTGTATTACTACGATCAATATTCAACAAACCATTCTCACTGGGTGCATGACCATTGAAGGTATTATTCATGTAAACAAAATAACCATTATTCTTTAACTTAAATGAATAACCGTGTTGCAATAAGCACGATCTAATCACATTCATGCTCAACGCAAAACACCAAATAACATTTATTTAGGTTCGTCACTAATCCCGAAGGTAGAGAGAGCGTGCGATGTTGATCACATCAACCTTGGAAACATTTCCAACACACATTGTCACCTCACCCTTAGCTAGTGCTCCGTTTATTCCGTAGCTTTTATTTCGAGTTACTAACATTTAGTAACCGAACCGGTATCCAATACCCAGGTGCTACTAGGAGTACCAGCAAGGTACACACAAATAACACGTATATCAAATATACTTATGTCGATGTTGCCAGCCTTCTTATCTACCAAGTATCTAGGGTTGTTCCGCTTCAGCGACCGCTCTCCTCATAATCGAAGCACTTAGTCTCGGGTTTGGGTTCAACTTTGGGTTGCTTCAGTAGAGCAGCAACTGACTTGCTATCCATGAAGTTTCCCCTCCGTGCTGCTGCCCTTCTCGAAACTAGTCGTATGACTAACCATCAACACTTGACGCTCCTTCTTGATTTCTACCTTCGCGGTGTCAAACATCGCGAACAGCTCAGGGATCATTAATTCTATCCCTGGCATTTTATAGTTCATCACCAAGTTCTAGTAGCTTAGTGATAGTGACTTGGAGAACTATATCAATCACTATCTTATCTAGAAGATCAACTCCCACTCGATTCAAGCGATTGTAGCACCCAGACAATTTGAGCACATGCTCAACGATTGAGCTATTCTCTTTCATATTACAGGCAAAGAATCTTATTGGAGATCTCATATCTCGCAACACGGGCATGAGCCTGAGATCCTAATTTCAGCTCTCACAACATCTCATATGTTCTATGACGTTCAAAATGTTTCGGAGCCTCAATTCTAAGCCGTAATGCATGATGCACTAAACTATCAAGTAGTTATCAAAACATGCCTGTCAGATGTTCACAAAATCTACAAACAAACATAGAGGGGTTGGCGCACCGAGCGGTGCATTAAGGACATAAGCCTTCTGTGCAGCAATGAGGACAATCCTCACATCACGGAGCCAGTCCGCAATATTTCTACCATCATCTTTCAACTCTATTTCTCTAGGAACATATAAAAAATTCAAGGGAGCTACAGCGTGAGCTAGTAATCTACAATATAGTTTGCAAAGACACTACTGACTATGTTCATGATAATGAGTTCAATTAATCATATACTTAAGAACTCCCACTCAAATTGACATCCCTCCAGTCATTCGAGTGATACACGATCCAAATTCACCAACTCAAGTCCGGTCATCACGTGAGTTGAGGTGGTTTGAATGGTGAACATCATCATGTTGATCATATCTACTATATGACTCATGTTCGACCTTTCGGTGTCTTGTGTTCCGAGGCCATGTCTGTACATGCTAGGCTCTTCAAGTTTAACCCGAGTGTTCTGCATGTGCAACACTGGCTTGCACCCGTTGTATGTGAACGTAGAGTCTATCGCACCCGATCATCACGTGGTGTCTCAACACGATGAACTTTCGCAGCGGTGCACACTCGGGGAGAACACAATTCATCATGAAATTTAAGTGAGGGATCACCTTATAATGCTACCGTCGTCCTAAGCAAAACTAGGTGCATAAAAGGATTAACATCACATGCAAATCATAAGTGACATGATATGGCCATGAACTTGTGCTTTTGATCTCCATCTTGAAAGCACCGGCATGATCTCCATCGTCACCGGCAAGACACCATGATCTCCATCATCTTGATCTACATCAACGTGTCGCCATCGGGGTTGTCGCGCCCAACATGCTTCTACGCATAGACCTAGCTCATGATGCCACTATTGGGGAACGTAGTAATAATTCAAAATTTTCCTATGTATCACCAAGATCAATCTAGGAGATGCTAGCAATGAGAGAGAGGGAGTGCATGTTCATACCCTTGAAGATCGCTAAGCGGAAGCGTTACAAAGAACACGATTGATGGAGTCGTACTCGCGGCGATTCAAATCGCGGAAGATCCGATCCAAGCGCCGAACGGACGACACCTCCACGTTCAACACACGTACAGCCCGGGGACGTCTCCTCCTTCTTGATCCAACAAGGGGGGTGCAGAAGTTGAGGGAGAGCTCCGGCAGCACAACGACGTGGTGTCGGTGGAGCTCGTGGTTCTCTGGCAGAGCTTCACTAAGCGCTACAGAGGAGGAGGAGGTGTAGGAAGGGGGAGGGCTGCGCCAGGGAAGGGGATGCTACTGCCCTCCCACCCCCTCAATATTTATTTTTGGGGAACGTCACATGGGAAACAAAAAATTTCCTACGCACACGCAAGATCTATCCATGGTGATGAGCATCTATGAGAGGGAGAGTGGATCTACATACCCTTGTAGATCGCTAAGCGGGAAGCATTAACAAAACGCGGTTGGTGTAGTCGAACGTCTTCACGATCCAAATCGCCGAGCGTCCCGCGATCTCATCACGATCCGTCCCGCGATCCAATCACGATCCATCCCGCGAACTCATCACAATCCGTCCCGCGATCCAATCACTATCCGTCCTGCAAACTCATCACGATCCGTCTCGCGATCTTGATCACGGTCCTTCCGATCTAGCGTCGAACGGACGACACCTCCGCGTTCAACACACGTACAGCTCGATGACGATCTCCGCCTTCTTGATCCAGCAAGAGGGAGAAGAGAGGTAGAAGAGTTCTCCGGCAGCGTAACGGCGCTCCGGAGATGGTGGTGGAGCTATTCCGGCAGGGCTTCGCCTAAGCACTGCAGAAATCCGATCTAGAGGAGAAACTACGATCTAGAGGAGAGGTAGCACGTGGCTATTAGGGTTAGCTTTTTCCTCTAAATCCTCTAGTATATATAGGAGGGAGGGAGGGGAAGAGGCATCCTCAAACCCTAAATGTTTGGTCGAAATTGGAGGTGGAGGAGTCCTACTCCAATCCTATTAGGAGTAGGATTCCTCCTTTCCACGTGGAAACTCTTTCCACCTCTCCACCTTTGGCTTTTTCCTTCTCAAACCACTCCAGCCGCATGGGTCCTTAGAGGAGGCTTCGGCCAGCCCACCAGGGGCTGGTTTACCTCCTCCCACAGCCCATGTAGCCTCTTGGGTCGAAATACCTCTCCCGATGGTCCCCCGGTACACTATCGGCACTCCCGGTACACTACTGATGAGCCCGAAACTTTTCCGGCGACCAAAACAGGACTTCCTATATATGAATCTTTGCCTCTGTACCATTCCGGAGCTCCTCATGACGTCCGGATCTCATCCGGGACTCCGAACAACCTTCGGTTACCACCACGCATAACTCTATACTACCGAAATGTCACTGAACCTTAAGTGTGCAGACCCTGTGGGTTCGAGAACTATGTAGACATGACCGAGACACCTCTACGGTCAATAACCAATAGCGGGACCTGGATGCCCATATTAGTTCCTACATATTCTATGAAGATCTTTATCGGTCGAACCTCTATGTCAAGGATTCAGTTAATCTCGTATGATGTTCCCTTTGTTCTTCGGTATGTTACTTGCCCGAGATTCGATAGTCGGTATCTCCATACCTAGTTCAACCTCGTTACCGGCAAGTCTCTTTACTCGTTTCATAATACAAGATCCCATGACTAACACTTAGTCACATTGCTTGCAAGGCTTATTGTGATGTTGTATTACCGAGTGGGCCCTGAGATACCTCTACGTCACACGGAGTAACAAATCCCAGTCTTGATCCATGCCAACTCAATAGACACCCTCGGAGATACCTGTAGAGCACCTTTATAGTCATCCAGTTATGTTGCGACGTTTGATACACCCAAGGCACTCCTCCGGTATCCGTGAGTTGCGTGATCTCATGGTCATAGGAACATATACTTGACATGCAGAAAACAGTAACAATAAACTGACACGATCATATGCTACGTTTGTAGTTTGGGTCTTGTCCATCACACCATTCTCCTAATGATGTGATCCCGTTTATCAAATGACATCTCATGTCCATGGCTAGGAAACCTTAACCATCTTTGATCAACGAGCTAGTCTATTAGAGGCATACTAGGGACATGGTTTTGTCTATGTATCCACACATGCATCTAAGTCTCCGATCAATACAATTATAGCATGGATAATAAACGATTATCATGAACAAGGAAATATGATAATAACTAATTTATTATTGCCTCTAGGGCATATTTCCAACATTTATAAGGGGAAGGGAAGAGGTGGCCGGCCCTCCTAGATCCATCTAGGGAGGGGGCGACGGCCAATGGGGGGAAACTTGCCCCCCAAGTTAGGTGGGAGGCGCCTTCACCCCCTAGGGTTTCTAACCCTAGGTACCTTGGGCCCTTGGGGGGGGGGCGCACGAACTTCAGCCCATTAGGCCCGCCGGGGCAGGTGGACCCTCCTGGTGGACCCCCGGAACCCCTTCGGTGGGCCCGATACAATACCGATAAACCCCGGAGGCGCCTCCGGACCATTCTGGAACTCCTCGTGACGTCCGGGATCTCATCCGGGACTCCTAATAACTTTCGGTAACCACATACAATTCCCATTACAACTCTAGCATCACGGAAGCTTAAGCGTGTAGACGCTACGGGTTCAGGAACCATGCATTCATGACCGAGACACCTCTCCGGCCAATAACCAATAGCGGGATCTGCATACTCGTACTGTCTCCCACATGTTCCACGATGATCTCATCGGATGAACCACGATGTCGGGGATTCAATTAATCCCGTATACAATTCCCTTTGTCCATCGGTATGTTACTTGCCCGAGATTCGAACGTCGGTATCCCTATACCTTGTTCAATCTCGTTACCAGCAAGCATCTTTACTCGTTCTGTAACACATGATCCCGTGACAAACTCCTTAGTCACATTGAGCTCATTATGATGATGTATTACCGAGTGGGCCTAGAGATACCTCTCCGTCACATGGAGTGACAAATCGCAGTCTCGATTCATGCCAACCCAACAGACACTTTCGAAGATAGATGTAGTGCACATTTATAGCCACAAGGTTATGTTGTGATGTTTGATACACCCAAAGCATTCCTACGGTATCCGGGAGTTGCACAATCTCATGGTCTAAGGAAATGATACTTGACATTAGAAAAACTCTAGCAGACGAACTACACGATCTTGTGCTATGCTTAGGATTGGGTCTTGTCCATCACATCATTCTCCTAATGATGTGATCCCGTTATCAACGACATTCAATGTCCATTGCCAGGAAACCATGACCATCTATTGATCAATGAGCTAGTCAACTAGATGCTCACTAGGGACATGATGTGGTCTATGTATTCACACATGTATTATAGTTTCCGGTTAATACAATTATAGCATGAACAATAGACAATTATCATGAACAAGGAAATATTATAATAACCATTTTATTATTGCCTCTAGCGAATATTTCCGACACCAGGTGGGATCAACATTATATGACTGAGTCTACCCCTGCTGTTGCGTCATGTTGGCTTGACGCTCATTGCCCTTGTCGTTGTTACCAAGACCAAGAAAGTCAGTCTTGAAGCGGCGATGACAGCGAGATGCAATGTGGCCAGCAAGACCACACAACTGGTAGGATGCAGCAGCTCTGCAGGCGGCACATCAGGCGTGTGGGCGACCATTCTCAACGATGATGATGGGGCGCGACGAAGTGGTTGCAGCAGTCGACATAACACCCTTGCCCCCGGCAGGAGGCATCGACGATGGGGCAGCAGGACGGGCGCCCCCCTTCCCGCCACGAAAGATGACGTTGACCGAGGGGGGCCATCCGAATGACGACCGGCGAGACGCTGCTCCGTCGAGAGGAGGCGCTGAAAGAGCCCCTGCGGCTTGAGAGGGACTTGGCGTTCCTTGATCACCTCCACAAGAGAGTCATACTCGCCATCGAGTCCTTGTAGGATATAGGCAGTAAACTCCGTGTCACGAAGAGGCTCACCAATAGAGGTGAGCATATCAGCGAGACACTTGATCTTGTTGAAGAAAACAGTGATGGAGTGGTGGTCCTTGCGGATCTCATTGAGATGAGTACGAAGAGCCATATTCTGAGACAACGACTGTGCGGAGAAACTGGAATCCAGAGCATCCCACACCTCACGAGAGGTAGTAGCAAAAAGCACCATGCCGGCGATGCCCTCGGTGAGAGAGGACTGAGTCGCCGAGAGGATCGCTTGATCTTGAGCAATCCACGGCCGATACATGTGATGATCCGGCGAGGGACATGGCAGAGTACCATCGACAAAGCCCTCTAGGTAATGGCTATAGAGAAGGGGAAGAATCTGCGCGCGCCAAAACAGGTAATTGTCCATCTTCTGTTTCACCGGGAGGAGGTTGCTGAAGTAGAATGAGGGAGTTGTGATGACGTCAAGGGCGAAGTCATAGGGCGGAATAGCAGCGGCACCGGCAGGAGCGACATCTGCCGAAGGCGTAGCCGGTGGATTCAGTGGTGTAGGAGGCGGGGGCGCACCGTAAGGGGCATGACCTGGGTACGCCGCATAGCCGGATCCATACGGAGCATCGCAAGCAGCGCCATGAGGAGCTCCATAGTGAGTGTCGTGGCCGACACCATAGGGAGTACCGTAGGGGGCGCCGTAGGGTAGGCTGTAGGGAGCGCCATGGAAAGTGCCATAAGCACCAGGATCGGACGCAAAAGATTGCGGTGCGTAGGGCGCCATCACACCGTAAGGAGGCCGCAGCGCTGGAGAGCGGGGAGGGACCGAGCCCCGGAGAACAGGGCCCCCATTGATCTGGTCATCAACGAGGGGTGCAGATCCGCCGTGGGGAAGACCGGAGAGGAACGGCGACACATGAACCGGCGGAGCAGCAAAAGCGGCACCCAAGCCGATGAGATCGGCTGACGAGACAGGGGACCCCGAGGCAACGGAGGCCGCGAGCTCGATGGCAGCAGCAGGCGCAGTAGCCGCACCGGAGAGAGCGGATGAGGTGACCACGCCAGAGAGGACGACATGAGGTCGAAGACGGCGGCTAGATCGGGATCGCGAGATCGCGTCTGATACCATGTTAGACAAGATAGGATTGGGTGTTGTGGGCTTCGACACCTCTTGGGTCTGCCACGGCAACATATATATAAGGGATACCTCAAAAGGGTATAGTTACAACTATACAAGGAATACAATAAGAAACATATACAAATATAAAGTCCAAAATTCTTGATCTTTGTTGTATGTTGTTGTTGTATCCTGACCCGTTGATGGTTTTCTTAATTCATTCAAAGACGGACTAGGCTAGCACCTTACTCGGAATCGAGTCTCTAAAAAAAATCTAAAACCAATGAACAGGACCAAAACGGGAAAAGCCAATGTTCCAAGGGTCAGCATGAGAAGAACTCATCGAAAAGGTGAATCGCCAACAGGTTCCTCCTCCATGGCTCTCTGCTCTCCCCTGCCTGCTACTCCTACTCCCTCCCTCTTATTTTTCCCATTCGTTGGAGAGCTGGATAGGGTAGGAGGATCTTACCAACACAGCACCTGCGTCAGTTACTCAGTTTGTTGTTTGTTGCTTCTGCCTCCGCCTGCTGCAACCTCGGGGAAGCTCCTCCTCCCCCATAGGCCATAACCAGCTGAAAGCCGAAGCAAATCCAACCGGCGCCGATCATCCAAAGGTCTCCACCTCAACCTTCTCCATCAATATTAGAGTAGTTCCTTGTTGCCGGTCTAGGAGATTAATTCACGGAGATCGAAACCTTTATTTATCATCAGCAGCAGTATCTTCTTCCTTCCTGCTCCTACTTAAGCAGTGTGTATAACTAGCATTTATGGCTTTCCTCTTTTGTTTATTTTTTTGTTCCTGGCGGTCGATTTGGCGCGCTTGAGTTTTTGTTCTTGGACGGGATTGCAGCGAATTGATGTTGTTTGTGCGTTTCGTTTCCGGCATGCCGAGGAAGGCATCAAATCCTCCTCCGACTCCAGGACTCCTTGCCCCGTTACAAAGGACACATTTCCCCTCAGAATCCTCGCCGTCGATAGCGATCAGAAACCGCCGCTGAGTTTCCTCGCCGGCCCCGATTTGATTTTATTTGATCCGATTCATCGCTAGTAAGTAGTAGTAACCGCCGCTGCTCGTATGCATCCCCAGCTAATTCCGAATTGAATTTTAGAAGATGTTTGCATCGACCACGGTCTGAAGAATCTCTGCTTTTCTTGAGCTCAGGGGCATGCAGGGAGGAGCAGTAGCGCTCGTGGTGGTGGACGGCAAGGACGGGCACGCGACGCCGGCGAGGGCGGCGCCGAGGAGCTTCCCGGCGAAGCTCCTCAGGCCGGTGCTGCTCTCCGCGGTGCTCGCCACGGGCTTCCTCGCGGCGGCCCTGCTCATGTTCCTCGGCGGGGCCTCCTCCTACTACCGCCTCCCGAGGCTCGCCGTGCCGGACGCGCTGCGCCCTGCGCCGGCGTGCGGCCAGCAGGAGGGGGAGGGGGACCACGCACAAGGAGGCGGGGCGGCGGAGCGGTGGTGGGCGCGGCCGCCGGCGAGGAGCGCGTGGCACAACATGAGCGAGGAGGAGCTGCTGTGGGCGGCGTCGTTCGAGCCCCGCGCGCGGCACCGCCGGCCTCCCGGTCGCGGCAAGCAGCGCCGGCCCAAGGTGGCCTTCATGTTCCTCACCCGCGGCCCGCTGCCGCTGGCGCCGCTCTGGGAGCGGTTCTTCAACGGCACCGGCGAGAAAGGCAGGGAGCTCTTCTCCGTGTACGTGCACACCACGCCGGGCTACCGCCTCGACTTCCCGCCGTCGTCGCCGTTCCACCGCCGGCAGGTGCCCAGCAAGGTACGCCCGCCGCTCCACGGCACCTCCTCCTGCAGTTGGCATCAAAGTTGGCTTCTTTCGCCGTCGGTCGTTTGGAATGTTCTGCCCGCCGTCCGATCAGGATCGGACGGCCCTTATCCCGAGATGCGCGCGCGACGTGGCCTCTCCGGCCCTCTCTGGTTTCAACGACGACACCTAGACAAATGACACGATCGATCACATCACGAGAGGAGACACAGACGTTGAAAGTGACGACCATCATGCCACGGCATGGCCATGGCATAACATCGTGGAGCAGTAGTAAAAGTCTACTCTTAATCAATCAAAGATGCCACGGCCAATACTCTTCCATGTTCATGAAAAATATCCTCTTCATTTGCTAGCGTGGATTCTGAATTATCATAAATGCAAAAATACCCACTCTCTATGTGTGTGTGAAAAGGAGGCTTACAAGTTCCAATGTTAATTCACGAAGCAGCTAACTGGTCACTCCATGCTCTCGGTTCCGTGGAGAGATGCCAAACAGGCACTTATAGAAGAAGAAAACATCAACAACCGTGGTACAAATAAATTTTCATTGAGTATGTATTGAAATATGTTTTGATATAACATCATCTATTTAGTATTAGAGCTATTGGTAGTTTTTTTCCATAAACTTGATCAAACTTTGCTTGAGACAAAAATAATAGCCTTCCTTTTGAAGATCGATCGGTTGACACTTCAGTTTGTACCATCTCAGTTGACTTTCTACAATGCGCGCTTCGATTTCTTATTTCAATAGACAAAAGAATGTGTAGTTTGTACATGTATGATTTTTGCCAAGTCATTTACATATTGCAAAAATAATGAAAATGAAATAAAGCTCACTTGTTGGTACATGTTGCAGGCGACGCGGTGGGGCGATGCGAACGTGGTGGACGCGGAGCGGCGGCTGCTGGCAAACGCGCTACTCGACTTCAACAATGAACGCTTCGTCCTCGTCTCCGAGTCATGCATCCCGCTCTACCCACTCCCGGTGGTGCATGCCTACTTGACCCGGTCCCGACACAGCTTCGTCGGTGCCTTCGACGAGCCGAGCCAGCACGGCCGAGGTCGGTACCGTGTTGGGCTGGCCCCGGACGTGACCCTCGCCCAGTGGCGCAAGGGCGCGCAATGGTTTGAGATGGACCGACGCCTCGCCGTGTTCGTGATCGCCGACGACCGGTACTACCCGCGGTTTCGGACCGAGTGTCGGGCACCATGCTACGTGGACGAGCACTACCTCCCCACCGTGCTCTGCATTGTGGCACCGGGGCAGATCGCCAACCGGACCATCACCTTGGTCGATTGGTCCCGTGGTGGCGCGCACCCGGCCACCTTTGGCGCCGCCGACGTGACGGAGGACTTCCTAGGGAGGCTGGTGGGGAAGAAGGGGAGTGCTGAGAGGTGCTTGTACAATGGGCAGCCGGTCGAGGTGTGCTTCCTCTTTGCAAGGAAGTTCGCCCCCGCTGCGCTGCCACAACTGCTCAGCCTTTCCTCCAAGATCCTTGGGTACTAAAATGGTTTTTGTCTGCTTATGTATAGCTCATACTCACTTGAGGGGAATAGAGGAATACAATTCTTTTTTTTTCATACAAGAACAAAAGGATGAATGATCGAGTGGGTAGTTTTTTCTTGACCATTCATATTTCTTATACCTCAGACATTTTTTTTTGAATCAATACCTTGAAGCATATATTATCATTACTGTCCTATATATAAAAATAAAAGTTGTAGTTTGAGACATGTGTAGGACAGGTCATTTTTTATCGGTTGTGATAATTCTCAGTCGACTGAGAATTATTCAAGTCTCAGTCGACCGAGTTACCTGGGGTCTGTTCGCCAACCTCAGCGCTAACTACACGATTGCTTGCTTGTTCGTATTTTTTTTCCTGGGCTGTTGTTTCATTTGTGTACTTGGGCTTTTTGTGATCATTTTCGGCCTGTGAACTGGTGATGCCATTGCTTTTTTTTCTTCTAATTTTCCCTTTTTATGGAGAAGACTGTGTGATCCCATTTTTTTGTATTATCAGCAACTATTCCAGCGTGTGATCAGGTTGGTTTGAGTACTGATTTAAACTTCAGGTACGTAGTATGTTTTAGCTTTAACTATTTTTCTTATTTGATTTTCCTTTTGTTTTTATTTTTATTTATTCATTTTGTTTTTATTTTTATTTATTCATTTTGCTTTTTGAATCAATACCTTGAAGCAAAACCGTGTCTCTCACAAAAAAACACGTTTTTTAGCGTAAAAAAATGCATTTTTTTCTTTTTTGAATTTTTTTCCGTCCAAAAGCTACGGAAGACCGGTGGAAAACCGTAACATAAAAAAATTCCGAAAAAACACTCCAGAAAAGCAAAAATCGCGTGCGAAAAATAAAATAAATAAAGTTCGAAAGAAACGCTCAGAGCACAACACGTGGCGATGACTGAGAACGCACCAAGTGACGACGCGTCAGAGCGATCGCTGGAACGCTTGTGACGGAGCGCTCGCTAACTAGTTGCTTCCTTCGATCCCAGGTTGCTATGTGACTGTTGGCCGCGGCCATGGACTAATGATCAGGTTTTTTTTTGCGGAAATACTGACGAGGTTGTTGACTATTAACTTTTACAACAAAAGTTCATGGAAAGTTTAAAAAAAAATCGAAGAAGTGTTCGCAAATTCAAAAAAAAGTTAATGCATGAGAAAAATGTTAATGAATTAAGAAAATGTTCTGAAGAATTACAAATTTGAAAAATGTTCTTAGTTTTTGAAAGACATTCATAGATTTTTTAAAAATCATTGATTTTCAAAAACAAGTTCGTAAATTTCAGAAAAAAGTTGATGAAGGACACGATCGGGTGCTATTCATGATAGGAAAGCTGATGAGAATTGAATTTAAAGGAAACGAGCGAGCTCTATTTTAGTTGACCGTCCATGCGTGCGTCCGACACTCTATTATGGTGCTCGAATCTTGCCGGCGCCAATCCTATTCGGTGCCCACTGCGGTGGTCACAAGGAAATATGCAAACCAGTGCACACCATGTGTTCCTTTGATGGTTAATCTTGGGCCGATCCATACACGAATGAACGTTTTTGAGAGGTTCGCAACTGATTATTTTCTCCTGGTTTCTGTCTACTTTCTTATTTTTTTCTTATTTGTTATTTGTCTCTACTTTTTTATTTTTGTTGTTTCATTTTCCCTTTCCAAATGTATGATTTATTTTGCAACTTGTGAATTTTGCTATTTTGTGGACATTTTTAAATTTTCAATGATTTTTCTTACAAACTTAATAAACTTTTTCCAAACTCGTGAACTATTTTAATTTTTTGTTCTGTTTTCCTTTTATCAGAATTTTGCTAAATTTTCCACACACACCATGTTGAAGATGATGGCGAGAAAACCGAGCTGTGCATGTATAAAATCTTGCCTTGTGTAGCACGTGCTCGTTACAGTGAGAGAGTGTTGGGGAACGTCGCATGGAAAACAAAATTTTCCTACGCATACGCAAGATCTATCTATGGTGATGAGCATATACGAAAGGGAGAGTGGATCTACATACCCTTGTAGATCGCTAAGCGGAAGCGTTAAGAAACGCGGTTGGTGTAGTCGAACGTCTTCGCGATCTAAATCGCCGAGCGTTTCGCGATCTCATCACGATCCGTCCCGCGATCCAATCACGATCCGTCCCGCGATCTCGTCACGATCCGTCCCGCGAACTCATCACGATCGATGCCGCGAACTCATCACGATCCGTGCCGCGAACTCATTTAGATCCGTCCCGCGAACTCATCACGATTCGTCTCGCGATCTTGATCACGTTCCTTCCGATCTAGCGCCGAACGGACGGCACCTCCGCGTTCAGCACACGTACAGCTCGATGACGATCTCCGCCTTCTTGATCCAGCAAGAGGGAGCGGAGAGGTAGAAGAGTTCTTCGGCAGCGTGATGGCGCTCCGAAGATGGTGGTGGAGCTATTCCAGCAGGGCTTCGCCTAAGCACTACAGAAATCCGATCTAGACGAGAAACTATGCACTAGAGGAACGGGCAGCACGTGGCTAAAAATCTTGTGCCAAAACCCTAAAATCCTCTAGTATATATAGAAGGAGAGGAGGAGGAGGCTTGGCTGCCAAAGAGGCAGCCCTTGGGTCGGCCGAACCTAGTGGGATTGGAGGATTCCTCCTCCAATCCTAGTAGGATTAGGACTCCTCCTTATTTTTGCCTTTTTTGACTTTTTCCACCTTTTTCTCTTTGGGCTTTTCTTTCCAGACGCATGGTCCTTGTGTGGGACTTCCACCAGCCCACTAAGGGCTGGTATTTACTCTCCCACAGCCCATGTAGCCTCTTGGGTCGAAATACCCCTCCCGATGGTCTCCCAGTACACTACCGACACTCCCGGTACACTACCGATAAGCCCGAAACTTCTCCGACGATCAAAATAGGACTTCCTATATATCAATCTTTACCTCCGGACCATTCTGGAGCTCCTTGTGACGTCCGGGATCTCATCCGGGACTCCGAACAACCTTCGGTCACCACCATGCATAACTCTATACTACCGAAACGTCACCGAACCTTAAGTGTGCAGACCCTGCGGGTCCGAGAACTATGTAGACATGACCAAGACACCTCTACGGTAAATAACCAATAGCGGGACCTGGATGCCCATATTGGTTCCTACATATTCTACGAAGATCTTTATCGGTCGAACCTCTATGTCAAGGATTCAGTTAATCCCGTATGATGTTTCCTTTGTTCTTCGATATGTTACTTGCCCGAGATTCGATCGTCGGCATCTCCATACCTAGTTCAACCTCGTTACCGACAAGTCTCTATACTCATTATATAATACAAGATCCCGTGACTAACGCTTAGTCACATTGCTTGCAAGGCTTGTTGTGATGTTGTATTACCGAGTGGGCCCTGAGATACCTCTCCGTCACACGGAGTAACAAATCCCAGTCTTGATCCATGCTAACTCAACAGACACCCTCGGAGATACCTGTAGAGCACCTTTATAGTCACCCAATTACGTTGCGACGTTTGATACACACAAGGCACTCCTCCGGTATCCGTGAGTTGCATGATCTCATGGTCATAGGAACATATACTTGACATGTAGAAAACAGTAGCAATAAACAGTAGCAATAAACTGACATGTAGTCAACCCCTTCAAGCCGCCACATAGTTGCGCTTATGCCCCGAACCTAAGTCCGTTCACCCGGACATCTGCCGTGACAAATCTACGACAACATGCTTCCACGATCTCTGGTGTTCAAGAGGCTTTGTAACGGGGAATCACCTCCGTGCAACTACACCGTCAACGACCGATACTACCACATGTGATACTATCTTGCCGATGGCATATATCCTCAATGGGATGCATTTGTGAAGACCGTATCCGAACAACATGGCAGAAAGGAAAAGCACTTGGTAACAATGCATGAAGTAGCTAGGAAGGATGTGGAGAGAGCATTCAGAGTGTTGCAAGCCCATTGAGGAATTGTTCGTGGGGCTGCAATGACGTGGGAACAAAAAAACTTTGTGGCAGCTAATGACATGTTGTGTTATTTTGCACAATATGATCGTTGAGGATGAGGGTGATGATGTATCCCAAACCAATGATTTTGAAGCAGCTGAAGAACAAGTTGAAATCCCTGAAGATCAAGATGCAGTTAAGCTTATGAACTTTCTCCAGATGCATCAGAACCTTCGAGATGAAAATCAAAGAGTAGATGAATGATTGCGCACTTCAAATATCATTGTGTGCAAAATAACACATTGTGGGATACATCATCACCCTCATCCTCAACGATCATATTGTGCAAAATAACACAACATGCAACTACTCAATGATCCAATGGAGGATATGTGGACCCACAATGGAAATCAAAGAGCACATGAATGATTGCGCACTTCAAATAAATTTGATGTAACACTTCTTATGTTCGGTATCAACATTTGTTTTACATGCGATGTTTAGTATTGGCTGATCGACGTGCATGACTTTGCATGGATTTGAGAGTCTGGATATGAGGTATGTGGATGCACGGAGCGAAATAGTCCGGTTGTAGATGCTCTAAAAAGCTCTCATCGGAAAGAAAATCGTAATAACTAATATAAGCTAATCAGGAATTCTTGGAATTAGTCGCAAGCTCGTCCAAGATTTTCTAGCACTCTATCATTGCCCACACAACTGGGGATCGTTGTTGCCGACGCTGACTGTAGGGCGGTAGGCTCCTATCATTTTATTGGATGCATGTAGTTAGCCCTACGGACGATTCAGATCACCACCTAACTAGACTCCACACCACTTGGGATATTTGATCAATCCATCGATTCAACGGAGAGCTAGTGTCCCACTTGCACTGCACAGTCTACGCCGCATTTCGGTCATTTACCGAATGCGGCAGCGGATCGTATGAGAGGTGATTTGACATGCCCGACTTTAGATGCTATCTTTAACGGCCGTTGGTGAGTCAGCTAGCTGACGCGATGCTCCTAACAAATACCAACAATAGTAGCTACCAAGTACATCACCCGTTACGTCGTCAGCGACAACGGCATGTGAACAAGAATCGGTTGGGTGATGAACTTATCAAATGCAAATAACGGCCTGTGGCGTTCAATCGCTGACAATTTTGTACAGCTAAACTAAATACGCCAAATGAAGCGAATAATCAATCAAGTTTAACACACAATAGTTACGTGCATATAACATTTTTTGTTTCTTTATACGGGCGTGCATATAACAATGACCCGGAGGTCGGGTATTTTATCTCGCTTTTAATAAAAGAAAAGGGGTCTGCCATCCCCTCCCCCCTCAAAAAAAACCTCAAGCACACGAAAGAGCGAAAACATTGGCTTTCTCGGTTAGTATTACATTTTTCTTTGAAGATGGCGAAATTCAGATTATTTTAGAGACAAAATGATCTACTCCCAGCTCCAAATTAAGGCCATCCACATGGTCAAGTTTGTGGCAATACAAATACAAATACAAATACGTGCATGAACTCGATCGATCAGATAACCTTGGAAGAAGGAAGGCAACAGACAAACAAATTAAGGCTGGCGATAGTGTGGACGGATCCCTCCAAACAGACATGCAAATCTTGCTCAAACATAACGTACTATCGTCTTCTCCGTCTTGTACGAAACTAATGGTCAGATGCACAATCATCGATCAAGCACCTTGTGCAACACGACACACACGGTTTGCCTATCCATCAACTGTTGTTTAATCTAAGTATAGACCTACTAATAAAGCAAGGTGATAGGCCGGGATCGAACTCCCAACGTCAGGTCTAGCACAAAAGGATTTGTACAATTGAGCTACATCCACTTTGCGTATAAAAATAGAATTGGATTCGTATTAATAAGTACCACACCGCTTTCTTACATCCTATACTACCAATTTAAATATATCTATGAGATTTAAAATCAGTATGCCAAGTCAATAAGCAGAATGGGTTCTATTTGGTCACAAATAACCAACAAAAATAAGGTAACGAGGTGCTGAAACTGTGACGTGCATATATATGAATGACGTGTGCATGCGGCTAGCTAGACAAATACATGACCATTATGCAATAAATCAGTGACACATGAAGGCCACGGACGACCGACGACACATATAAACGGATAGCTGAGCAGACGGTCTTCAAGAGATGTGGTAATCAGGATGAAACTTTTGATAAAATTTCACTGCAAGTGATTCCAATCCTATGATCCAATATCATTCAATAACCTGTATCATCCTACTTTAGAGGAGGAGGATGCAATAGCCGGTTGCCGCATGAGGCTTCTTGTTGGAATTGACAAGGGCCGGTGACCGAGAGCCCATGTAGCGTAGTCTGCTTCTATCTCACTCAGTCGTATGCGGCCCAGGCAGGCACATCATCTATTATATGTGGCCAACTCAGGCCCGGCCCAGCCGGCCCGCCCAGGCCCGACCGACCCGCCCAGGCCCGGCCCTAAAATCCAGGGCCTAGGCCCGACGGGCTTGCTCGTGGGCCGGGCTTGGGCCTGAGTTTTGAGCCCACCAGCAGGGCTGGGCTGGGCTTGGGCTTGGCTAATTGGGATTTTAAGGAAGAGGTCCGGCCCACGGCCCCAGGCCCGACGGGCTTTTGAGGGCTTGGACTTCAAAGTAGGCCCGATGGCAGGGCCTGGGTCGGGCCTGGGCCTCAGTTTTCTATCTTGGGCTTTTTAAGGCCCGGCCCAAGCCCAGCCCGACCCGGCCCATGGCCAGGTATACCATCTATACTCCTTGTTTTGGGCTTCATGATTGAGAGTGGAATAGTCCAAAATCTAATAAAGCTGGCAATTCTTGCATGCTATCTTTCTTGGGTTCTTTTTCCCTGGTGAGATGAGGACATCATTGTCGATGGTCGTGTTCGACATTGACGGGCACTCTAGCGTGTCAGCACATTGACGGATCATTCCATTCCAACTCTCCGGGCGTTCCGATGAACTTGATCATGACGGAAGGGAATGGATGGTGCACGTTGAATCCACCTAAGGCCTTGTTCGGTTACACCTCTTTTTAAAAGGATTGGAGGGGATTGGAGTGAATTTTAACTTGTAGAAAATTGTATCTACCTTAATTCCTGTCAAACCTCTCATAAATCCCTGTCAACCGAACAAGGCCTAATCGAGAAAACGTCACCGTGTGGCCGACGTGATTGCTGCGATGTGAAAGTGCATGCTATTAGTCTCCAAATTGCACCTCGTCGCCAGCGAATTTATCATCTTCTTCCTTGGAAGACAACGTCGTGGTCAAGCTGCTAATTAACTTTTCTCCCGTGTCCCCATCAGCCCCTCCCATGCCGCTGCTGCTATTATTCTGTCGTGTCGTGCTTATGGTTTCACCGTGAGCACGAAGAGAAAGAATCACGCCGCAATGTGCTGCTCTAGGTCTCTCGACTAGAATCAACGAGACCATGCCATATTACATCAGAAACGAATGGTAGAATCCAATTCTAACCATCTACTGCTCCTAAACCTCGGTCTGCATATGGTTCCTCTTAGCAGACTATTTCGAGAGTTACTAGTATGGTCCTGCGATGCGGATGCTATTACGGTACTGACACGATGATCCTAGGACTAACTCCATTTTGAAAAAGAAACAAATAGTTAAGACCAACTATTTTGGGGCATTCTAGTTACGAACTCAAAAGCACTAGTAATAATTAACTAGAAAGATGCATGTGTGCTTTACTAGATGCCTTTGTGTGCATCCAGTGATATCGAAAATTCTGTGTGTGGTTAGATAGTTACGTGACCCTGTTGCCTGTGCTTTTGTCAACAAACCTAATATGCTATTGCCAGCAAACCTAATTAATATTCCAGCTGCTCCTCGGTCGATCAGAGTCTGGGCTAGCTTTTTCAGGAGCACCTAGTTCCTTTCTCAAAAGACCAACTTACTGGTGGAGCTCCTTTTTTTGCCGGGGGTTAATGGTAGAGCACCACATACTTGATGTTCTTTCAGGCACCAACCACAAGCTCCGTTTTATTCCTTAATTTCCCGGTTCTTAGTTTGTTCCTATAATAGCGAAAATTACTTTTGGAGGCTGAGCTCCATGGAAGCCATTTTTTTTAAAAAAATAGCATAATTCATATATTTACGTTTTGAAAAATTCTGAAAACATATACATACATATACATGGAGGCACAATGCACATGTATGTAAATTTTTATGATGAAATACGTTAAAATGAGGGTTGTGAAAAAAAAACATGGCTTTTTAGCACATGGCACCGTTCATCCCCAAAGTCCACGAATCTGTTTTTTTGTACATGTCACGATTCAAGTTATTTCATCGTGAATTTTTACACACACATGTATATCATCCTCATATACATGCATATTATTTTCACATTTTTTCAAAATGAAAAGTTTGAATTTTTAACTTCTCAAAATTTTCGGCCTTCATGGAGCCTAGTTACCAAAACGCCCTACTCCTACAAGCGGTGGTATTTTCCCGAAAAAAATGTTTTATTGGCAGCAAATCATCCTAGTACCAATTAATTAAAAAATATTTCAAGATATCAAATATATGGGTAACAAAGGCTCGATTACTTGACCTTTCAGGCCCGAGGGCGGCGCACCTGATGAGCTCGGCTCATCTCTTCCCTCGATGAGCTGCAAATTCAACAATAAAACACAATAGGAGCTTCCATAAAGTTTGAAAATGTTAGATTTTGAAACACTGATTTTTTGCAGAGCTCTTTGATGTCATATCACCACAAAATTCAGCACGCCGAGCCAATAATTTAGCTAGAGTGACGCGGTCTATTGGCAGGTGGCCCACGGGTTTCGTGTTGTCCATTCGTTCGACGCATGATTAGAGAAGAAGACTTAGAAGACGAGGAGGAAAAAAAAAGTCACATACTCCTTTTTTTATCCTCATATGTCGTAGTTATGTAGGAGTAGTTAAGTGCCGTCATGCCTTCATTTTCCCCCTCGGCCATACATACGTAGGCACATAGACATGGTGATGGTCTCATGGGCTCATGGGTGTTTTGACAAGTTGCGTAGGCAGCAGGTAATTAAAGCCGGTTTGTCACATCTCTGTCCCGTGCTACTACTCTTGCATAACAAACCGGTGACAAGTTGCGCGCGTATATATGCAACCGCCTGTAGCGCTGTACGTATGTGAGTGCGTGCTGACGCGATGCGCTCGATCTGAATTTTTTTTTATCATATGTTCGGTCACTTACACGCGATTGGTGAAGAAGAAAAGAGAAAAAAATGAATAAAGAAAGAGAAAAGGTAATACAAAACAGGATGAGGTCGCGTCCTACGTAGCTGACTGGCATATCCTTTCTGCATTTGAGATGGATATAAGGAGTGCTGGTTAGTCCAGGCGTTTAGGAAACAAAGCAATTCAGGATGATGTGAACGGGATCCCTGCACAGAAGCATGCGAATGGTACTTCATTTTCTTTTCAAAGAAAATTTATAATACATTCATCGCATCATACCGGACGTCAGAACAAATTTGAGCTACAAGCTGAATAACTTGACGGCGGCGGTGTGCCTCCGCTCCGGCATCCATGAGATCACACAATGGCCATCCATCCATCCCGCTCAGCTCAGGCTCGGCTTTGTCTGCGTGCCTGCCTGTCGTCTTCCTCAATCCTCATCACGTGAGCGAGCGAGGGAGTGCCCTTGGCCCGTGGCCACTGCACTGCTGCAGCTTTGCTTCAGTTTCAGCTTAACCAGAAAACAAGGCACGCCCATTCCCTCTCGTTTGTCTCTACTACTGTACCAAGCATTTCTCTGTGTCTTGTTGTTGTTCCCTTGTGCCCGGCGCCTCAAACAAAAGACCAGGCCATGGACGCGACATGGCAGCACACCACACCGACCGAGAGCAGGAAGGCGTTGAACACCCAGGCTCCGATGCCGCTGCAATCAAAATGCATGTTTGTCAAATTCTTTGGTAATATATAGCCGTTGTCAACCTACCAATCAACTTCCTCCCCCCCCCCCCCCCAAACCTCTGGTAGTGCTATTATTTCACCGTGCCGTGTTTAATGTAATTTCTCTCACTGAGTCGTTCGTGCTTGGTGTAATTTCTCGGTCGCCTTGGACTGCGATCGGGGCACCGGTCGCCCTCCGTCCAATATAGTGGGAATGATCCTAACCTTCTTCTACAACTACAAGTCTCAACAAAAATTGAGTACTTCATATTTTGAGCTGTACAATTTGAATACTATTTTGATCAAAACCTTAGTTTGGAGTTGCGATGGGGCTTCGTACAAGGAAAATATATTTGTTTGTTTCCGACAATGGTAGCATAATATTCCATCGAACTAATCTAGGGCATCCCAGCTACAAGCTGAAGAACACTAGAAGTATGCTTGCATTTTTTCATTTTTACTTTTATAGAAAAAAAGGATGATCCCGACCTCTGTATGCATGCATGCTTTATTAGATTCTTTGTGCGTGTCCCATCATAACCACCAGTTCATTTTCAGAGGGCTCCTAGTTCAGTTTTCAGAAGACAGTCTGATGAAGTTACATATAAAAGTAGTGCATGTTGGTAGAGCAGCTAGCACATAATCCATCTCCCTTTAGGCACCAACCAGAAGTTCCCTTTTATTGTTCCTTAATTTTGCCACTTGTTCTTCATACTTTAGGTGCTAAGGACTACACGAAAAGGAGGGAACGTTGATGTATTTAGCCGCAAACTGTACTAGCACTCTAGATATGAGGATCAGAGACCTTTCTTTGATGACAAAGCTACTGTGCTCTGAAGAAATAAGAGTAAATTTTAAAAAGATAATTTATTTAGAAAAAAAATATGAATTTTATTTTTTTAGCAAACTTTGGTGGATGTTTCGAGCACTCGTAAAGTTTCATGATGGAATGCCATCCGTGAAAGCCGTCAAAATCAATGCTAAAAAAACAAGATATTTAATACAGTAAAATCAAATTCGTTTATATACACGAGCATACATTCATTTCTATAAACACACGCACGCGCCTCCTTCCTTATGAGCATCTCTGGAAGACCGAGCCAACACATCATCTTGAGTTTGTTGAAGTCGCCAGACGCCTTCGTAGTCGATGGGGGCGCCTTCTTCCATTGAACGCCAATATTAACTCCAAAACTTAAATGATGATGAACAGCGATATTCACCATCCTCCTAACCATTTGACTATAGATTGCTTCGTCTAAAAAAACAATCTGCAATGTAGTGGGAGTAGTGGTACGTGCTCAATGTTGGACTTGGGCTCAACCGAAGAACCGGCCACCTCATGCGTCCGTCCATCCAGAAGAAATGTTTTTATTTCCCCCTTTACAACCGATCAGTGGGAAGTTGGCACACAGCTTTTGTGTGTTGTTGGTCATTCAATGCATGATTCCAGAGAAAAGAGAAAAAACTATGTACAATCTAGCTCAGTGCTGTCATGTCTTTTTCTCATGGCAACTAGCTAGCTTACATAATAGTATTCAATGGTCATGTCCATGCATGTTTTGACAAGTTATATTAGCCTCTCTTTTTTTTCAAAACCCTGCTCTCCGGCATTTATTTATTCAGCGCTAGCATATCTGCGTGTAGAGCACACGATAGAAAATCAGGGCCTACATCCGTAAAATTACAGGCGTCTGCACTAAGAGCTTCTTTAGAACAAAAATGAGCTACATAATTAACACTTGTACTAGCATAACAAAGATCACAAGTTATATGTAGCCTGCCAAAGCCATTTCGTCCCTCGTCTAGCAAACTGACTCAGATTGGTGGAAGGGCATGCTCGTGGGTGAGTCAAAAGAGGTGTGAAGACATCGTAAAAAACATGTGCATCCTTATAAAATATTTTTCACTCTTTCTCTCTATCAAGTAAAGGCAGTACTCCTGCCGATTCCTCAAAAAGAAAAAAAGCGTTCACAGGTCAAAGGTCAAGAGCAAGTATACTAAGATGATGTAAATAAACTATAAGAGTTTGTTTTTCCAAGTCTCTTCTTGAAAAGTGATGTGGACCAAATTTTAATAAAGTAATATACACCTATAACTAAAGTAACAGTGAAAAAATAATATATAAATATATATATACCTATATACCTAATAAAATGTAAATTATATGTCACAAAAATTATTTGACCCCTGTTTTTTCGTCCGCACGATCGCAACTTGGGCAATAAGGTTTCTCCCTTCGGTCACGACGTGTCCATCTGACCATTGATTGTGTGTGTGCCTATGCGCGTGGGTCTGTCTAGCTACCTGGCCGCCGCAGACACGCTCGCCGCGGCCGAACGCCGTCCACGCCGCACTCCGGTCTCGTCTAAAAGATATATTAGGATGGTTTCCGGACAAATACTTCTTCCGTTTCAAAATAAATGTCTCAAACTTAGTGTAACTTTGTACTAGAGATAGTACAAAGTTAAGACATTTTTTTGGGACGGAAAGAGTATAACATTATTTCACCTTTTATTACTAGAGCTAGTACAAAGATATAACTTGTATTTTATTAGTTCAGTTTGGTCCAGCTCGGCATGTTCTCTCCAGTGTAATCAATTGCTGCTGCTTCATGGTGCTCTGCATCAGCAACGGTGGCGAGGCAGGAGGGCATGGACGCTTCCGGGATCGACGCAGCAATGGCCATGTCTCACTCTTTGTCCGCGGGCGTGTCTGTCGCCTTCCTCACGTGAGCGAGCGAGTGTCCGTCCATGGCCGCTGCAGCCAGCAGCTTTGCTTCATTTCAACAACCAGAAAACGGTGCCATCCCTTGTTCTCTTGTGCTCCGTGTCTGTCTTGTCTGTGCGCGCGCACGCACGCTCCAGCAAGACAAGGCGGCATGGCGCCACTCGGGCACTTGAGGCTCCAGACAAGACGCCGAGCATGGCAGGGCATCACAACTTCACAAGACAGACACAAAGGATGGATGGATATGCATGCAATTCTGATGAACATGAGTTGTTTGGTGCTATGTCAACAGCGTCCTAACTCCTAACTGACAGACAGGGATCGCGTACTAGTGGTATATGCTTTGTAATCAGATGCCACATTCAAATCAGGATGACATGTTTTCTTTTCAGCTCGCTCGGGCGTCACCCACTCAACTGAATCAACCAAGGAGATGTGCAACAACAACAACAACAACAAGAAGCAGAAGCAGAGGAGGAGAAAATTCCCCTTGCCATGGATGAACACAAGAACAGAGTATAGGAATCGAGTTCACCAGCAGCAGCATCGGCAGGGGTTCGATCCAATAGTCGAACCCCGCGCGCATATATCTATATAAATTAGTAAAATTGAATCTTGTTTTTGTTTTTGTTTTTTGCTTTGGTTCATAGCAGCAGCAGTCACCCCCCCCCCCCCCCATCTCATCTCATCTCATCTCTTTAATTTGGGATGCCAAGATGCCGAATGCCAGCCTCTACCTATATGATATGTACACCAAAGGAGTATATTACAATGGTTGTTGCCAAGAATCACCTCACGGTGGCCGCCGCTCTCTCACATCTCCTTCTTCCTCTTCTTCTTCTTCGCGGTTGCCACGGCGGCCTCGCAGACGACGCCGCGGGTGCCGCCGTAGCAGTGGAGGAAGACCCAGAGCAGGGCGGCGTTGAGCAGCGTGTTGAACACCCACGCCCCGATGCCGCTGCACCCGCCGGCGACGGCCCCCCCGAAGTGCATCCACACCACCCCCGCGTGGCACACCAGGTTGCACCCCAGCAGCCCCAGCTGGCACGCCAGCGCCACCGGCGCCGACGACCCGCTCCGCATGCCCGCGCTGTCCACCCAGAACCGGAACCCGAAGGCGACGGCGTGGGCCAGCGTGGACGCCAGGATGGCCAGCACCTGGAACGACTGCGAGAACTCCAGCCACAGGAACGCCATGGCCACCGACGCCGCGTGCGCGCACACCCGCGCCGCCGCCCCGCGCCGCCGCCGGAGCACCGCGAACGCGCCGCGCGCCGCGTGGAGGTACCGGGAGAGGTAGTACGCGTAGGACCAGAAGAAGACGCGGCCCGACGAGCGCGTCCCCGGCGGGAAGCAGAGGAGCCACCGGAGCGGCGTGGTCCGGCTCCGGCCCCGCCACGACCAGCGCGTGTCCCGTATCTCCGCCACCGCCGACAGCAGCGTGCCGGCGAAGATGGTCGCCGAGACGGCGGCCATCAGCAGCGCGTGCGCGGCGGGCAGGGGCCCCAGCGGGACCGGCTTCCGGCGGCGGAGGAGCGCGTCGGCGGCGAGGGAGAGGGAGACGTAGACGGCGAGGAAGCCGAGGAGGAAGGCCCAGGTGGAGAACCAGAGGCCCGAGGGACTCCACCGGAACCGGACGATGGCAGGGTGCTCCGCCAGCCAGTAGGCGACGTCGCCGGCGAGCGCGGCCGCGGCCATGGTCCGTCCGTCCGCCGGATCGGTCGCTCGCCGGCAGGCAGGAAAAGGCGGAGTTTGTTGCGGTCGTACGGTGCGGCGGATGGAAAGGGATTTGGGAATGGATGGCCGAATATATATACTCGCCTGGGCCTCCGCTCGTTTGTCGGTCGTGTGTATGCATCGTGGACCAGGTCAAGGGCAGGCACCTCTTACCCGGCCCTGGCCCAGGACCCGGCCCGCCGGCCCACGGGTCAGGGCCAGGGCCCACGAAGGCCCCTTGCTATTTATGAAATGTGCTTACATGCCACTCCAAGGAGGGAAAATGGTTTCTAGTTAGGAGCAATGTAGTATGCGACATGTGCGGACACGTCCACGTGACGTGTATTGAGTCTGAAGCCGGGGTCGATGAGTCTAGATAGCCGCATTGTTATCGACGGAAACGTGTGAAATGGTATTTTGATCTCGTGAGGATGAGGCGTTGGATACTGTCAGACTCTGCATTGGATCGTTGGTGTTTACTTATATCACAACGTATATTTGTTTTGAGTGCCATATATCGTACTTGGCGTCTTGGTTCCTTCGGCGCTCAAAATCCAAATGACGCAAATGGTGTTGCGGATTATGCCATGCCATGTTTTACATTAAAAATGCCTTAAAATGTTTGGTTTTAGCGGGCTTAATTTATATAATTTGTGTTATTGTTATATTGTGTGTGTGGGCACGCGCGGGTTAGGGGCATGAAAAACTTCCAAAAGATGCATATTTTTGATGGTCTAGAAAAAAGGCAGGCATGAAAACAATTTTGACATGTGAACGAAAGGAAAAGTTTCCTCAAATGTGTTTTTCTAAAGTTGATTGAGGTGACCATTGTTTTAGGAGGGGCTAGCTGGTGTGATGCATGAAGCACGATTTGCATGCATGTTTGTGTGGAGGGATCCGTCCGCATCACCACCATCATCTTCTAATTATTTGTTTTTTTGTGGCCATATGACCGAGTTCATGCATGTATCGCCCCAACATCATAAGTGTCCACCGAAAATAGGACACTGTATATATGTGGACGACATCAATTCCGAGCTGATTTTCAATGAGAAAAAGACAGCAAAATCGCCGTCTCCAAGGGATTTAATAAAAGAGACTGGGACCAAGAAATGCACGACATTCAACCAGTTCTCGCACGGTCGCTTGCTTGGATTTTTTGCTTTCGTAGATTAGTTTATCACCACATGGTTTGTTAGACTTGATTAATATTTTGCTTCATTCGGCGTATAGATATTAGAATTAGCCTACAACCTGTCTGCGATTAAAAAAATGGACACGACCAAACCGAAGGCACCGGCCGTTATTTGGATTTGATAATTTTCATCCAAGTGTTTCTTATTGGCAAACCATGCCACCGGCTTATATGTTAACTATAAGAGCATCTTCAACCGGGCGACCCAAACGGACGCGTGGTTTGTTCGTCTTTTGTCCGTTTGGATCGGCCTGTTCGTCTCCTTTTCTAAATGGATCGGACGGTCGCCCAACGCGCCAACCCATTTTTCGTTCGCAATTTCCAATTTTCAAATTAAAAAGGACCCGCGGCCATCGATGATGCCAGCGGCCATGCCATCCAAGATAGAGTTCGCGCCGGCGACATGTCAGCGGCCGACAAACGTATGGAATAGGACAAATAAAAGCATAGTTCTAATAACTAGCTGTAAAACCACATAGATATGACATAGTTATTACAAACCAAATGAACATTAAATTGTTTCAAAGTGCATTTCAAATAATAGAATACCGATACTTCTATTGGTTGCCAACATGAGCCCACATGTGCTCCACCAAATCATTTTACATCTGCCTGTGAGTCCACCAATCACGCATGTGATGATGAAACTCCATGAACTATGCAAACGTTGCTAGGTTGGCATGTTGAGGCTCAACATTGATACCCTCAAACTGAACCCCCTGGTTGCAGAGGCGCTCTGGACGCTCATCCTCTACGGTCATGTTGTGCATGATCGCACAAGTAGTCATCACCTCCCAAAGCTTCTGTGTGCTCCAAGTTCTTAAAGTGTGTCGAACAATGCCCCATCGAGATTGCAGAACACCGAAGGCACGCTCCACATCCTTCCTAGCACTTTCTTACTCTTGGACAAATCTCTTTTTCTTCTCTCCTTGGGGTTTGGAGATTGTCTTAACAAGAGTTTTCAACTTTTGATAGATACCGTCAGCTAGATAATATCCCTTGTCATAGTGGTGGCCATTGATCTCAATATCGACCTGCGGGGTATTGCCTTTGGCCATCCTAGCAAACACTGGAGAGCGCTGGAGCACACTGATATCATTGTGAGATCCAGCCATGCCGAAAAAAGAGCGCCAAATCGAGAGATCTTGTGAAGCAACGGCCTCAAATAACAAAGTGCATTTTCGGACATGACCTTTGTACCGCCCCTGCCAAGCAGAAGGGCAGTTCTTCCACTGCTAGTGCATACTGTCTATGCTACCAAGCATTCCAGGAAACTCCCTGCTGGCATTCATCACCAACAACCGTTCTGTATCAGCAGAATTTGGCTCTCTCAAGTACTCTGGGCCGAACACAGCTATGACAGCCTTGCAAAAACGGTACATGGACTCAAGGCAGGTGGACTCACTCATCCGGACATACTCATTAATGTGATCACCGGAACTCCGTATGCAAGCAGCCGAATGGCAGCAGTGCATTTCTAGTAAGAGGAGAAACCAAGCTTTCCAAGTGCATCTGCCTTGCACTCGAAATACTTGTCATACTCCACCACCCCTCCCGAATACGATTAAACACATGCCTAGACATAAGGAAACGACACCGGAACATGTGATGTTTGAAGAGGGGACACGGGGTCTCGAAGTAATCATTCCAGAGTAGGACATGGCCACTCTCCCGGTTGCGATTCAACGCCGACATATGCCCCGGTATAGAGCCCCTTAATGTAGGCCTCTGTCTACCGAGGTGGTCATGGATGGCCAAGCCAGCTGCCACGATCTCCTCATCGTAGGATGAAGAATCATCTGAGTCCATAAGAACATTGTGGAAAAAGAACTCGTCATCGGAGTCCATTTGTACCTTGGGGCAAACTGTCGAACAACTTACGGGTGTCTTGGAAGGAGTCGGCGAAGTGGACGGTGGCAGCATCGAGGGAGGCTGTCGGGGTCAGCAGAACGGGGCGGCGGCGTGGGGAGGAGGGGCGGCCATCGGAATGACCTATCTATGGATGGATGGCCGGCGGTGGCGGGAGGCGGAGGCGGCCGAGTTGCTGGGGCCAAAGAGAGGACAGAGGAAATGGCCCTTGTGCTACTGACAGGCGGGCCAGAAGGAGGACAAGGGCGGGCTATGCACGTGTCCATCTCCTGTCCGCGCCGACGCAAATGCGGCCCAAATTTGGGCCGCAAATGGGTCATGGGAGGACAAAAAACGTATGCGCGTCCGTTTGGGTCGGTGCGTTGGGCCATCTTTTCTGTCCACGGCGACCCAAACGGACGCGGCCGGACGAAATGGGTCGGCCGGTTGGAGTTGCTCTAAGGCCAACTCTAACCGACCGTAGGTTAGGATAAATTTGACTTTTATTCTCTATGCCGCACCTTGTCGATCCCCTAAAGCAAATAGAAAAAAAATTCCTCCCCTACCATAAAACGTCTCCAATCTGCCTAAATATCCGCACCACTTCGACCACTTAGTAAAATTGGCGCTCTCTTTCTCCCACCCTCGCTCCGGATTCATTCCCACCGCATCCATCACCACGTGACGCTTTCACCACCGATGACGCCCCTCATGCCGTAATGGATAACCCATACCCTTTCGTCACCTCGCTGGCCATCGCTGCCGAAAACCACCCTGTGGTGCCGCCCACATCGAAGAAAAGTTTGGGGATGAAAAAGGTTTACCGGGTTCAAGCTTCATCTTCAACCGCGGCAAAGGCCGTCAGGTGGTGTCCGTCTCTTCGATGATGGCCTATCGCCCTCCCGCCAAAGCCAAAAGAGCTAGAAAACCGACGGCGGTGGCAGAACCCTCGCCAAGGAGGCCTTGAAGAAGAAGAAGGCCACATCATTGCCCCATCCACATCTGGCGCATTGTGTAGCGTCTTCAAGTACCCCTACGACCATTGTTCCGGCGCGTCCGGCGTCCGTAGCCGGCAAGAAGTTCGTAGCCGCCAAGTGCTCGATGAAATGCTGACAAGGTAAGGAAAAACATCTTTCACATTTCGGCCGGTGATGATTGTTGGTGGCCGATGGTGATGTAGTTTATTTGTTTTGTTGTCGTAGCGCGAAGATGAACACCGCCGAAATGGAAGACCAAGTTGAAGGCCGAAAAGAGAAAGTTGAAGGCGAGGGAGTGTAGACTTGCACTTAAGAAGAAGAGGATTCATGATGCCAAGAAGGCCGAAGAACGTGCTAGCATGTTCATGAATCCTACAACAATGGATGAAACCGCAAGAAATTATTGGGATCTCACTCGTGAGGAGATCTTGACCAAACTAGAAGGCTCTCTTTGGAAGGATGGTGGTGGTTATGGTACCAGCCGAGAGGATGATGGTGGTAGTGGTGGCGGACTAGAAGGTGGTGGTGGTGGTGGTGATGGTGACCGAGAGGATGATGGTGGTGGTCGTAGAAGTGTTTCTTTTTTGGATGAGCACCTCGTCTTAGTTTGTGCATGCCATTGGTTGGCTCGATCCACAACATATACATGCTATGTTTGTGATGATTTTGGATCAAACTTTGTGTTTAAGGTGATGCCTTTTGGATGATCTATGCATTTTTTGTAATTTGAAAATCGTGATGATGAAACCATATGCTATCACGGTTATGTTACATATATTTTAATTTCAATATTTTTATGATATATATTGTGAAGTGTTTGAAGTTTGTACGGCCAGAACAAATATATATATATATATATATATATATATATATATATAAAATTCTTATTACTCCACTAAAGTTTAGGAAATCGGCTAGGTACGGCCATCATAGAGTAGTAAAATTTTCCTCCTCCTATTTTACTTGGCCGAATCCTTCTTTAGCCTTTAAGGTATCTGTTAGAGTTGGCCTGATACTAGTACTCGTCCACAGGTAGCGGCAAGAGTTGTTTAGTAGTAGTATTATAAGAGCATTGGGTCGTCAAAGCATCGACCCCTGTTAGAGGCATCCTTACAGAATCTATAGCCGGACTATATCTGGCCATTTCTCGGACCGGGCCGGGCTTTGGACCGGGCCAAGAAAAGTCCGACATCTGCGGGACAGGCCCGAGCCCGGCTCAGCCCGACAGATTACTGCGTTTTCCAGGCCCGGGCCCGGCCCAAGGCAAAGCTCGAAAGCCTGAAGTCCGGCCCGACGGCCCGGCATATTTGAAAACAATAGAACTTTGTACAGCAAAAACAGAACAGCAGCGACATAACACTAAACTGCAGCAAAACAGCACTAAATTACAGCAGAACAACACCAAAACAACACTATTTTGACAGGAAAACAGCAGCAAAACATCACTATTATGGACAGCATCACACCAGCAGATCATCACAATTTTTGACAGCAAAACAGCACCACAATAGCAACATAATAAGACTATTTTGACAATACTACAATAACAGAGTTTAATAGCAAACCAATGGCAGTCTAGCATCTAAATGTCTAAGTTGCACAACATCATCTAAACGTTCCAGTTGCACAACAGCATATGAAGTTCTAAACCTTCCAGTTTTAACAAACTCAAGTGCATGAATATCATTACAGTCCAGAACCAAAATAAAGACTACTAGTAGATGGCTAGCTGCCATCTCGCCATGCCTTCTCCGAATCTTCTTTCTCAATGCTCTAGCAGACTAGCAACAACTCTACAAGATGGAATGAACAAAAAGTTAGCAGTAGTATAAAGTATAAGTTGACAACATGAACAAAGAATAGGTATGTTACATTCTTCATCCGAAGAAGATGAATCTTCATCATTATCTAGCGCAATCACTTCTTCCGTCTTTCTCTTATTATCTACAAGAATTGATTGGATCATTTGCAAATAAAACATACAAATCAGAATATGAAGCAAACAAAATTACAATGCGCACCTTCTTTTTTTGCCCTTTGCAACGATACCAATCTTGCAAACACATTAAAGCCTCAACCGTCTTTGGTTTAAGTGAGGTTCGGTTCGGGGTTATAACCTTCTTACTCAAGCTGAAAGCAGATTCTGAAGCAACACTTGACACCGAAACTGCAAGGATATCACGTGCCATTCTTGCTAGCTGTGGATACCTAGCTGCAGACTTACTCCAAAAATCCAAGATATTGACATTTTCATTCAACTTCTTCGCAGGTTCATCGAAATACAATTCCAATTCTGATTTCTCTTCATGTGAGCTCGTGCTTTCCACGTATTGATCATAGTCAGAAAATGCACCAAGCCCACAAGTGCTTGAGGATGCACTTGTTGCTAAGTTCTCATTGACATGTACCCCACTACCATACTCATCAAATAAAGAGGTCAGTGTACTTTTAACAAGATTAATGTGTTGGGGAACGTTGCATGAGAAACAAAAAATTTCCTACGCACATGCAAGATCTATCCATGGTGATGAGCATCTACGAGAGGGAGAGGGGCAAAGTTGTGAGATTCACGATTCAAGTCTTAGAATCTTACGACCTTATGATCCAAACTTGCCCTCCGATTCTACGATTTTGCTCATAGAGTCTAAGTTTCTACGATCCTGGTAGTTATGATTCTACGATTCATGATCCTACCAATGGATCTCCGATCCGATTCAGAATCTAGATTCTGACAACTTTGGAGAGGGGATCTACATACCCTTGTAGATCGCTAAGCGGGAAGCGTGAAGAACGGCGCTTGGTGTAGTCGAGCGTCTTCGCGATCCAAATCGCCGAGCGTCCCGCGATCTCATCATGATCCGTCCCGCGATCCCATCACGATTCGTCTTGCGAACTCATCACGATCCGTCCCGCGATCTCATCACGATCCGTCTCACGATCTTGATCACGGTCCTTCCGATCTAGCGCCGAACGGACGACACCTCCGCGTTCAGCACACGTACAGCTCGATGATGATCTGCGCCTTCTTGATCCAGAAAGAGGGAGCGGAGAGGTAGACGAGTTCTCCGGCAGCACGATGGCGTTGCGACGATGGTGGTGGAGGAATTCTAGCAGGGCTTCGCCTAAGCACCGCTGAAGACCAATCTAGAGGAGAAACTACGATCTAGAGGAGAGGTAGCACGTGGCTATTAGGGTTAGCTTTTCCCTCTAAATCCTCTAGTATATATAGGAGGGAGGGAGGGGAGGAGGCAGCCTCAAACCCTCAAGGTTTGTTCGAAATTGGAGGTGGAGGAGTCCTACTCCAATCCTATTAGGAGTAGGATTCCTCCTTTCCACTTGGAAACTCTTTCCACCTCTCCACCTTTGGATTTTTTCCTTCTCAAACCACTCCAGCCGCATGGGCCCTCAGAGAAGGCTTAGTCCAGCCCACCAGGGGATGGTTTACCTCCTCCCACAGCCCATGTAGCCTCTTGGGTCGAGACACCCCTCCCGATGGTCCCCCGGTACCCTCCCGGCACTCCCGGTACACTACCGATGAGCCTGAAACTTTTCCGGTGACCAAAACAGGACTTCCTATATATCAATCTTTACCTCCAGACCATTCCAGATCTCCTCGTGACGTCCGGGATCTCATCCGGGACTCCGAACAACCTTCGATCATCACCATACATAACTCTATACTACCGAAACGTCACCGAACCTTAAGTGTGCAGACCCTGCAGGTTCGAGAACTATGTAGACATGACCGAGACACCTCTATGGTCAATAACCAATAGCAGGACCTAGATGCCCATATTGGTTCCTACATATTCTATGAAGATCTTTATCGGTCGAACCTCTATGTCAAGGATTCAATTAATCCCGTATGTTGTTCCCTTTGTTCTTTGGTGTGTTACTTGCCCGAGATTCGATCGTCGGCATCTCCATACCTAATTCAACCTCGTTACCAACAAGTCTCTTTACTCGTTCTGTAATACAAGATCCCGTGGCTAACACTTAGTCACATTGGTTGCAAGCCTTATTGTGATGTTGTATTACCGAGTGGGCCCTGAGATAGCTCTCCGTCACACGGAGTAACAAATCCGAGTCTTGATCCATACCAACCCGACAGACACCCTCGGAGATACCTGTAGAGCACCTTTATAGTCACCCAGTTATGTTGCGACGTTTGATACACACAAGGCACTCCTCCGGTGTTAGTGAGTTGCATGATCTCATGGTTATAGGAACAAATACTTGACATGCAGAAAACACTAGCAATAAACTGACACGATCATATGCTATGTTTGTAGTTTGGGTCTTGTCCATCACATCATTCTCCTAATGATGTGATCCCGTTATCAAATGACATCTCATGTCAGTGACTAGGAAACCATAGCCATCTTTGATCAACGAGCTAGTCTATTAGATGCATACTAGGGACATGGTGTTGTCTATGTATCCACACATGTATCTGAGTTTCCCATTAATACAATTATATCATGGATAATAAACGATTATCATGAACAAGGAAATATGATAATAACCAATTTATTATTGCCTCTAGGGCATATTTCCAACAGTCTCCCACTTGCACTAGAGTCAATAATCTAGTTCACATCACCGTGTGATTCACATTGTTATGAATCTAACACCAAATGAGTTCTGGGGATCGATCATGCTTCGCATGTGAGAGAGGTCTTTTAGTCAACGGGTCTGCGACATTCAGATCCGTGTGTACTTTGCAAATCTCTATGTCATACTATAGACACTACTACCACACTCCACTTGGAGCTATTCCAAATGGCTGCTCCACTATACGTATCCGGATTGCTACTCAGAGTCATCCGGATTGGTGTTAAAGTTTGCATCGACGTAACCCTTTACGACGAACTCTTTATCACCTCCATAATTGAGAAATATTTCCTTAGTCCTCTAGTTACTAAGGATAATCCTGACCGCTGTCCAGTGATCCACTCCTGGATCACTGTTGTACCCCTTGACAGACTCATGGCAAGGCACACACTAGGTGCGGTACACAGCATGGCATAAGATAGAGCCTATGGCTAAGGCATAGGGGAGACATTCGTCCTTTCTCTTTCTTCTGCCGTTGTGGAGCTTTGAGTCTCACTCAACTTCACACTTTGCAAATCAGGCGAGAACTCTTTCTGTGACTGGTCCATTTTGAACTCTTTCAAAATCTTGTCAAGGTATGTACTCATTGAAAGTCCCATCAAGCATCTTGATCTACCTCTATAGATCTTGATGCTCAACAATTAGGTAGCTTTATCCAGGTCTTCCTTTGAAAACCTCTTTTCAAACAACCGTTTATGCTTTCCAGAATTTCTACATCATTTTCGATCAACAATATGTCAACCACATATGCTTACCAGAAACTCTATAGTGCTCCCACTCACTTTATTGTAAATACAAGTTTCTCATAAACTTTGTATAGACTCAAAAACTTTGATCACCTCATCAAAGTGTATATTCCAACTCCGAGATGCTTGCTTCAGTTCATAAAAGGATCACTGAAGCTTGCACACCTTTTAGCATCCTTAGGACTGACAAAACCTTCTGGTTGTATCTCATACAACCTTTCCTTAAGGAAGGAAACAATGTTTTGACATCCATCTGCCAGATTTCGTAATTGAAAAAATGCAGCAAATGCTAATATAATTCCAACAGACTTTAGCATCGCTATGAGTGAGAAAGTCTCATCGTAGTCAACTCCTTGAACTTGTGGAAACTTCTTTGCGACAAGTCGAGCTCTATAAATGGTGACATTTACCATCATCGTCTGTCATCATCTCAAAGGTCCATTTGTACTCGATGACCTGCCGTCCAATGAGCAAGTATACCAGAGTCTATACTTGGTTTTCATGTATGGATCCTTTCTCGGATTTCATGGCCTCTAACCATTTGTCGGAATCCGGGCCCTGTTGGAGAACGTTGCATGGGAAACAAAAAATTTCCTATGCACACGCAGATCTATCCATGGTGATGAGCATCTACGAGAGGGAGAGTGGATCTATATACCCTTGTAGATCGCTCAGCGGGAAGCGTTAAGAAACGCGGTTGGTGTAGTCGAACGTCTTCGTGATCCAAATCGCCAAGCGTCCCGCGATCTCATCACGATCTGTCCCGCGATCCAATCACGATCCGTCCCGCGAACTCATCACGATCCGTCTTGCTATCTCATCACGATCCGTCTCACAATCTTGATAACGGTCCTTCCGATCTAGCACCGAACGGACGGTACCTCCGCGTTCAGCACACATACAGCTCGATGACGATCTCCGCCTTCTTGATCCAGCAAGAGGGAGCGGAGAGGTAGAAGAGTTCTCCGGCAGCGTGACAGTGCTCCTGCGATGGTGGTGGAGCTATTCCGGCAGGGCTTCGCCTAAGCACTGCAGAAATCCGATCTAGAGGAGAAACTATGCACTAGAGGAACGGGTAGCACGTGGCTGAAAATCTGGTGCAAAACCCTAAAACCTCCAGCATATATAAGAGGATGGGAGGAGAGGCCTTGGCGCAAGGGCCAAGCCTCCTTTGGGTCGGCCGAAGTGAGGAGGAGAGGAGGACTCCTCCTCCAATCCTAGTAGGACTAGGATTCCTCCCTTTTTGCCTTTTTTCCACCTTTTTACCTTTCGGCTTTTCTTCCCTAGCCGCATGGGCCTTGTGTGAGACTTCCGCTAGCCCACTAAGGGCTAGTATTCACTCTCCCACAGCCCATGAAGCCTCTTGGGTCGCAATACCCCTCCCGATGGTCTCCCGGTACACTACCGGCACTCCCGGCACACTACTGATGAGCCCGAAACTTTTTTGGCGACCAAAATAGGACTTCCTATATATCAATATTTACCTCCAGACCATTCCGGAGCTCCACGTGATGTCCGGGATCTCATCCGGGACTTCGAACAACCTTCGGTCACCACCATACATAACTCTATACTACCGAAATGTCACCAAACCTTAAGTGTGCAGACCCTGCGGGTTCGAGAACTATGTAGAGATGACCGAGACACCTCTACGGTCAATAACCAATAGAGGGACCTAGATGCCCATATTGGTTCCTACATATTCTATGGAGACCTTTATCGGTCGAACCTCTATGTCAAGGATTCAGTTAATCCCGCATGATGTTCCCTTTGTTCTTCGGTATGTTACTTGCGCGAGATTCGATCGTCGGTATCTCCATACCTAGTTCAAGCTCATTACCGGCAAGTCTCTTTACTCGTTCCGCAGTAAAAGATCCCATGACTAACACTTAGTCACATTGCATGCAAGGCTTATTGTGATGTTGTATTACCGAGTGGGCCCTAAGATACCTCTCCGTCACATGAAGTAACAAATCCCAGTCTTGATCCATGCCAACTCAACAAACACCCTCGGAGATACCTATAGAGCACCTTTATAGTCACCCAGTTACGTTGCGACATTTGATACACACAAGGTGTTGGGAGACGTAGTAGTAAATCAAAATTTTCCTACGTTCACCAAGATCTATCTATGGAGAAACCAGCAACGAGAGGGGAGAGATTGCATCTTCATACCTTTGAAGATCGCTAAGCGGAAGCGTTACAAGAACGCGGTTGATGGAGTCGTACTCGCAGCGATTCAGATCGCGGTAGATCCGATCAAGTGCCGAACGGACGGCACCTCCGCGTTCAACACACGTGCAGCCCGGTGACGTCTCCAACACCTTGATCCAGCAAGGAGGAAGGAGAGGTTGGGGAAGGGCTCCAACAGCAGCACGACGGCGTGGTGGTGGTGGAGTAGCAAGGTATTCCGACAGGGCTTCGCCTAAGCGCTGCGGAGGAGGAAGAAGAGAGGTAGGGCTTCGCCGTGAGAGAGAGAGATCAAATCTTGTCTCAAAACATCCAAAACCTCAAGTATATATAGGAGGAGGGACGTGGAGGGCTGGCTTGGCCTCTACTCCAAAGAGGAGATGGCTGGCCGAATTAAAGGGAGAGTCCACCTCCCACAAGGGAGGTGGATCTCCTCCTTTTAAATCCTTTTTGCCTTATCTCCTTATCTCCAGCCGCATGGGACTTTAGCAAAAGTCTTGCCCAGCCCAATAAGGGCTGGAACACTTTATCTAACAGCCCATGTGGTCCTTTGGTCGTCGCACCCCTCCCGGGGGTCATCCGGCACCCTCCCGGCACTCCCGGTACACTACCGATGAGCCCGAAAACTTTCCGGTGACCAAAACTGGACTTCCTATATATCAATCTTTACCTCCGGACCATTCCGGAGCTCCTCGTGACGTCCGGGATCTCATCCGGGACTCCGAACAACCTTCGGTAATCACGTATACCTTTTCCCTATAACCCTAGCGTCATCGAACCTTAAGTGTGTAGACCCTACGGGTTCAGGAGACACGTAGACATGACCGAGACACCTCTCCGGTCAATAACCAACAGCAGGATCTGGATACCCATGTTGGCTCCCACGTACTCCACGATGATCTCATCGGATGAACCACGATGTCAAGGATTCAATCAATCCCGTATACAATTCCCTTTGTCTATCGGTATGATACTTGCCCGAGATTCGATCGTTGGTATCCCCATACCTTGTTCAATCTCGTTACCGGCAAGTCTCTTTACTCGTTCCGTAATACATCATCCCGTGACTAACTCCTTAGTCACATTGAGCTCATAATGATGATGTCTTACCGAGTGGGCCCAGAGATACCTCTCCGTCACACGGAGTGACAAATCCCAGTCTCGATTCATGCCAACCCAACAGATACTTTCGGAGATACCCGTAGTGCACCTTTATAGCCACCCAGTTACGTTGTGACGTTTGGCACACCCAAAGCATTCCTACGGTATCTGGGAGTTGCACAATCTCATGGTCTAAGGAAACGATACTTGACATTGAAAAGCTTTAGCAAACGAACTACACGATCTTGTGCTATGCTTAGAATTGGGTCTTGTCCATCACATCATTCTCCTAATGATGTGATCCCGTTATCAATGACATCCAATGTCCATGGCCATGAAACCGTGACCATCTATTGATCAACGAGCTAGTCAACTAGAGGCTCACTAGGGACATGTTGTGGTCTATGTATTCACACATGTATTATGGTTTCCGGTTAACACAATTATAGCATGAACAATAGACAATTATCATGAACAAGGAAATACAATAATAACCATTTTATTATTGCCTCTAGGGCATATTTCCAACACAAGGCACTCCTCCGGTGTCAGTGAGTTGCATGATCTCATGGTCATAGGAACAAATACTTGACATGCAGAAAACAGTAGCAATAAACTGACACGATCATATGCTACGTTTGTAGTTTGGGTCTTGTCCATCACATAATTCTTCTAATGACGTGATCCTATTACCAAATGACATCTCATGTCCATGACTAGGAAACCATAGCCATCTTTGATGAACGAGCTAGTCTATTTAGAGGCATACTAGGGACATGGTGTTGTCTCTGTATCCACACATGTATCTAAGTATCTGATCAATACAATTATAGCATGGATAATAAACGATTATCATGAACAAGGAAATATGATAATAACTAATTTATTATTGCCTCTAGGGCATATTTCCAACAGGCCCATCATCGCTTCTCCACAGCTCATAGGTTCATCATTGTCCAACAACATGACCTCCAAGACAGGGTTGTCGTACCGCTCAAGAGCAGTACACATGCTTGTCGACCTACGAGGTTCAATAGTAACTTGATCCGAAGCTTCATGATCATCATCATTAACCTCTTCAACTAACGTAGGCTTCACATAAACATCTTCCTGAGCTGCGCTACTCTCTGGTTGAACAAAGGTTCAACAACCTCATCAAGTTCTATCTTCCTCCCACTCAATTCTTCCGAGAGAAACTCTTTCTCGAGAAAGGACCCAGTTTTAGCTACAAACATTTTATGCTAGGATCTGAGATAGAAGGTTCTCCCAACTGTTCTTAGGGTATTCTATGAAGATGCATATGTCCGCTTTGGGTTTGAGCTCATTCGGTGAAAACATACTTCCAACAGTCTCCCACTTGCACTAGAGTCAATAATCTAGTTCACATCACCATGTGATTAACACTTACATCACCATGTGATCATATCATCATGTGATTAACACCCAATAAGTTCTGGGGTTTGTTCATGTCCTGCTCGTGAAAGAGGTTTTAGTCAACGGGTCTGCGACATTCAGATCCGTGTGTACCTTACAAACTTTCCATGTCATATTTGTAGATACTACTCCCATGCTCCACTTGGAGCTATTCCAAATGGCTGCTCCACTATACGTAGCTGGATTTCTACTAAGAGTCATCCGGATTGGTTTTAAAGCTTGCATCATCGTAACACTTTACGATGAACTCTTTATCACCTCCATAATCGAGAAATATTTCCTTAGTTCTCAAGTTACTAAGGCTAACTTTGACCGCTGTCTAGTGATCCACTCTTGGATTACTCTTGTACCCCTTGACAGACTCATGGCAAGGCACACACAGGTGCGGTACACAGCATGGCATACTATATAGAGCCTATGGCTAAAGCATAGGAGATGACACTCATCTCTTCTTTATCTTCTGCCGTGGTCGGGTATTGAGTCTTACTCAATTTCACACCTTACAATACAGTCAAGAACTCCTTCTTTGACCCATCTATTTTGAACTCCTTCAAAAACTTGTCAAGGTATGTCTTCATCGAAAAAACTTATCAAGCGAATAGATCTATCCCTATAGATCTTGATGCTCAATAAAATAGTAGCTTTATCTGGGTCTTCCTTTGAAAAACAAAACTTTTCAAACAACCCTTCATGCTCTTCCAGAAATTCTACATCATTTCCGATCAATAATATGTCAACTACATATTCTTATAAGAAATTCCATAGTGCTCCCACTCACTTTCTTGCAAATACAAGTTTCTCATAAACTTTGTATAAACTTAAACACTTTGATCACCTCATCAAAGCATATATTCCAACTCCGAGATGCTTGCTCCAGTCCATAGAAGGATCGCTGGAGTTTGCATATTATTAGCATCCTTAGGATTGACAAAACCTTCTGGTTGTATCACATACAACTCTTCCTCACAGAAACCATTACGGAAACCTTGTTTTGTCATCCATCTGCCAGATTTCATAATCGAAAAATGCAGCAACTGCTAACAAAATTTTAATAGACTTTTAGCATCGCTACAGATGAGACAATCTCATTGCAGTCAACTCCTTGAACTTGGCGGAAACTTCTTTGCGACAAGTCGAGCTTTATAAACAGTGACATTTCACCATTAGCGTCTATGTTTATCTCAAAGGTCCATTTGTACTCAATGACCCGCCATTCAACAGGCAAGTCTACCAAAGTCCATACTTGGTTTTCATACATGGATCCTTTCTCGGATTTCATGGCTCCTAGCCATTTGTTGGAATCCGGGCCCACCATCGCTTCTCCATAGTTCGTAGGTTCATCGCTGTCCAACAACATGATTTCCAAGACAGGGTTGTCGTACTACTCAGGAGCAGTACGCGTCCTTGTCGACCTACGAGGTTCGATAGTGACTTGATCCGAAGCTTCATGATCATCATCATTAACTTCCTTTTCAACTGAGTAGGCTCTACAGAAACATCTTTCTGTGTTGCGCTATTCTCTGGATGAAACAAAGGTTCAACAACCTTATCAAGTTCTATCTTCCTCCCACTCAATTCTTTCGAGAGAAACTCTTTCTCAAGAAAGGACCCGTTCTTAGCTACAAATACCTTTTGCGCTTGGATCTGAGATAGAAGGTATACCCAATGTCTCATTAGGGTATTCTATGAAGATGCATTTGTCTGCTTTGGGTTCGAGCTCGCTAGGTGAAAAACCCATTTTCACATAAGCGTCGCAGCCCCAAACATTAAGAAATGACAGCTTAGGCTTCTATCAAACCATAATTCTCACGGTGTCATCTCAACAGACTTAGATGGTGCCCTGTTAAAGTGAATGGATTTGTCTTTAATGCATAACCCCATAACGATAGTGGTAAAACGATAAGAGACATCATAGTACTCACTATATCCAATAGAGCACGACTACGACGTTCGAACACACCATCACACTATGGTGTTCCAGGAGGTGTGAGCTGTGAAACAATTTCCACATTGTCTAAAATTGCATACCAAACTCGTAACTTAGATATTCACCTCCATGATCATATCATAGACATTTATCTTCTTGTCACGATGATCTTTAACTTCACTCTGAAACTCCTTGAACCTTTCAAACATTTCAGATTCGTGTTTCATTAAGTAAATATCCCCATATTTACTCAAATCATCAGTGAAGGTAAAGAAAAACAACGATATCCACTGTGTGTTTCAACACTCATTGGACCACATACATCAACATGTATTAATTCCAATAAGCCACTTGCCCGCTCCATCATATTGGATGACGGGGTCTCAGTCATCTTGCCCAAGAGGCATGGCTCGCATGTCTCAACCGATTCGAAATCGAGTGAGTCAAAAAACATCCATCATCATGGAGTTTCTTCATGCGATTTATACCAATATGACATTACGTGGCAGTGCCACAAGCATGTGGTACTATCATTATTAACTTTGTATCTTTTGGTACCAATGTTATGAATATGTGTACTACTACGATCATGATTCGATAAACCATTTCGAGTGGGTGCATGACCATTGAAGGCATTATCCATGTAAACAGAATAACCATTATTCTCTAACTTATATGAATAACCGTATCGCACTAATCATGATCTAATCACGTTTATGCTCAACGCAAACACCAAATAACATTTATTTAGGTTTATCACAAATCCTGAAGGTAGAGAGAGCGTGCGATGGTGATCACATCAATCTTGGAAATACTTCCAACACACATCGTCACCTTTCACCTAGCTAGTCTCCATTTACTCCGTAGCTTTTATTTCGAGTTGCTAACACTTAGCAACCGAACCGGTATCCAATACCCAGGTGCTACTAGGAGTACCAGCAAGGTACACATCACTAACACGTATATCAAATATACTTCCATTGACATTACCAGCCTTCTTATCTACCAAGCATCTAGGGGTTTTCTGCTTCAGCGAACATTCTCCTCATAACAGAAGCACTTAGTCTCGGGTTCGGGCTCAACCTTGGGTTTCTTCACTAGAGCAACAACTGGCTTGTCATTCCTGAAGTTTTCTGTTCTTGCCCTTGCCCCTTTTGAAACTAGTGGTTTCACTTAACCATCAACACTTGATGCTCCTTCTTGATTTCTACCTTCGTGGTGTCAAACATCACGAACAACTCAGGGATCATCTTATCCATCCCTGGCATGTTATAGTTCATCACGAAGCTCTAGTAGCTTGGCGGCAGTGACTTGGAGAACTGCATTAATCACTATCTCATCTGGAAGATTAACTCCCACTTGATTCAAGTGATTGTAGCACCCAGACAATCTGAGCACACGCTCAGCGATTGAGCTATTCTCCTTTATCTTGCAGACAAAGAATCTTGTTGGAGGTCTCATACCTCTCAACATAGGCATGAGCCTGAGATCACAATCTCAGCTCCTAGAACATCTCATATGTTCCGTGACGTTCAAAACGTTTTGGAGCCTCAATTCTAAGCCGTAATGCATGACGCATTGAACTATCACGTAGTCACCAAAAAGTGCCTGTCATATGTTCACAACATCTACAGACAACGCTTGAGGGAGTGATGCAGTTAGCGGTACATAAAAAACATAAGCTTTCTGTGCAACAATGAGGACAATCCTCAGATCACGGACCCAGTCCGCATTATTGCTACCATCAACTTTCAACTTACTTTTCTCTAGGATTGTATCAATAAAACTGGGGAGCTACAGCGTGAGCTATCTACGACATAATTTGCAAGGACATTTTTAGACTAAGTTCATGATAATTAAGTTCATTTAATCAAATTATTAATGAACTCCCACTTAGATAGACATCTCTCTAGTCTTCCAAGTGATACATGATCCATGTCAACTAGCCCGTGTCCGATCATCACGTGAGACGGACTAGTCATCCATGGTGAACATCTCTATGTTGATCGTATCTTCTATACGACTCATGTTCGACCTTTCGGTCTTCCGTGTTCCGAGGCCATGTCTGTACATGCTAGGCTCGTCAAGTCAACCTAAGTGTTTCGCATGTGTAAATCTGGCTTACACCCGTTGTATGCGAACGTTAGAACCTATCACACCCGATCATCACGTGGTGCTTCGGAACGACGATCCTTAGCAACGGTGCACAGTTAGGGTGAACACCTTTCTTGAAATTTTATTGAGAGATCATCTTATTTACTACCGTCGTTCTATGCAAATAAGATGTAAACATGATAAACATCACATGCAATCAATATAGTGACATGATATGGCCAATATCATTTTGCTCCTATGATCTCCATCTTCGGGGCACCATGATCATCACTGTCACCGGCACGACACCATGATCTCCATCATCATGATCTCCATCATTGTGTCTTCATGAAGTTGTCTCGCCAACTATTACTTCTACTACTATGGCTAACGCTTAGCAATAAAGTAAAGTAATTACATGGCGTTTATGATTGACACGCAGGTCATACAATAAATAAGACAACTCCTATGGCTCCTGCCGGTTGTCATAATCATCGACATGCAAGTCGTGAATCCTATTACAAGAACATGATCAATTCATACATCACAATGCATCACATCACATCCTTTGGCCATATCACATCACAAGGCACATGCTGCAAAAACAAGTTAGACGTCCTCTAATTTGTAGTTGCAAGTTTTTACGTGGCTGCTATAGGTTACTAGCAAGAACGTTTCTTACCTACGTCAACACCACAACGTGATTTGCCAATTGCTATTTACCCTTCATAAGGACCCTTTTCATCGAATCCGATCCGACTAAGGTAGGAGAGACAGACACCCGCTAGCCACCTTATGCATCTAGTGCATGTCAGGCGGTGGAACCGGTCTCACGTAAGCGTACGTGTAAAGTTGGTCCGGGCCGCTTCATCCCACAATACCGCCGAATCAAGATAAGACTAGTAGCGGCAAGCAAATTAACAAACTCGACGCCCACAACTGCTTTGTGTTCTACTCGTGCATAGATTCTACGCATAGACCTAGCTCATGATGCCACTGTTGGGAGACGTAGTAGTAAATCAAAATTTTCCTACGTTCACCAAGATCTATCTATGGAGAAACCAGCAACGAGAGGGGAGAGATTGCATCTTCATACCTTTGAAGATCGCTAAGCGGAAGCGTTACAAGAACGCGGTTGATGGAGTCGTACTCGCAGCGATTCAGATCGCGGTAGATCCGATCAAGTGCCGAACGGACGGCACCTCCGCGTTCAACACACGTGCAGCCTGGTGACGTCTCCAACACCTTGATCCAGCAAGGAGGAAGGAGAGGTTGGGGAAGGGCTCCAACAGCAGCACGACGGCGTGGTGGAGGTGGAGTAGCAAGGTATTCCGACAGGGCTTCGCCTAAGCGCTGCGGAGGAGGAAGAAGAGAGGTAGGGCTTCGCCGTGAGAGAGAGAGATCAAATCTTGTCTCAAAACATCCAAAACCTCAAGTATATATAGGAGGAGGGACGTGGAGGGCTGGCTTGGCCTCTACTCCAAAGAGGAGATGGCTGGCCGAATTAAAGGGAGAGTCCACCTCCCACAAGGGAGGTGGATCTCCTCCTTTTAAATCCTTTTTGCCTTATCTCCTTATCTCCAGCCGCATGGGCCTTTAGCAAAAGTATTGCCCAGCCCAATAAGGGCTGGCACACTTTATCTAACAGCCCATGTGGTCCTTTGGTCGTCACACCCCTCCCGGGGGTCATCCGGCACCCTCCCGGCACTCCCGGTACACTACCGATGAGCCCGAAAACTTTCCGGTGACCAAAACTGGACTTCCTATATATCAATCTTTACCTCCGGACCATTCCGGAGCTCCTCGTGACGTCCGGGATCTCATCCGGGACTCCGAACAACCTTCGGTAATCACGTATACCTTTTCCCTATAACCCTAGCGTCATCGAACCTTAAGTGTGTAGACCCTACGGGTTCGGGAGACACGTAGACATGACCGAGACACCTCTCCGGTCAATAACCAACAGCGGGATCTGGATACCCATGTTGGCTCCCACGTACTCCACGATGATCTCATCGGATGAACCACGATGTCAAGGATTCAATCAATCCCGTATACAATTCCCTTTGTCTATCGGTATGATACTTGCCCGAGATTCGATCGTTGGTATCCCCATACCTTGTTCAATCTCGTTACCGGCAAGTCTCTTTACTCGTTCCGTAATACATCATCCCGTGACTAACTCCTTAGTCACATTGAGCTCATAATGATGATGTCTTACCGAGTGGGCCCAGAGATACCTCTCCGTCACACGGAGTGACAAATCCCAGTCTCGATTCATGCCAACCCAACAGATACTTTTGGAGATACCCGTAGTGCACCTTTATAGCCACCCAGTTACGTTGTGACGTTTGGCACACCCAAAGCATTCCTACGGTATCCGGGAGTTGCACAATCTCATGGTCTAAGGAAACGATACTTGACATTGAAAAGCTTTAGCAAACGAACTACACGATCTTGTGCTATGCTTAGAATTGGGTCTTGTCCATCACATCATTCTCCTAATGATGTGATCCCGTTATCAATGACATCCAATGTCCATGGCCATGAAACCGTGACCATCTATTGATCAACGAGCTAGTCAACTAGAGGCTCACTAGGGACATGTTGTGGTCTATGTATTCACACATGTATTATGGTTTCCGGTTAACACAATTATAGCATGAACAATAGACAATTATCATGAACAAGGAAATACAATAATAACCATTTTATTATTGCCTCTAGGGCATATTTCCAACACAAGGCACTCCTCCGGTGTCAGTGAGTTGCATGATCTCATGGTCATAGGAACAAATACTTGACATGCAGAAAACAGTAGCAATAAACTGACACGATCATATGCTACGTTTGTAGTTTGGGTCTTGTCCATCACATAATTCTTCTAATGACGTGATCCTATTACCAAATGACATCTCATGTCCATGACTAGGAAACCATAGCCATCTTTGATGAACGAGCTAGTCTATTTAGAGGCATACTAGGGACATGGTGTTGTCTCTGTATCCACACATGTATCTAAGTATCTGATCAATACAATTATAGCATGGATAATAAACGATTATCATGAACAAGGAAATATGATAATAACTAATTTATTATTGCCTCTAGGGCATATTTCCAACAGGCCCATCATCGCTTCTCCACAGCTCATAGGTTCATCATTGTCCAACAACATGACCTCCAAGACAGGGTTGTCGTACCGCTCAAGAGCAGTACACATGCTTGTCGACCTACGAGGTTCAATAGTAACTTGATCCGAAGCTTCATGATCATCATCATTAACCTCTTCAACTAACGTAGGCTTCACATAAACATCTTCCTGAGCTGCGCTACTCTCTGGTTGAACAAAGGTTCAACAACCTCATCAAGTTCTATCTTCCTCCCACTCAATTCTTCCGAGAGAAACTCTTTCTCGAGAAAGGACCCAGTTTTAGCTACAAACATTTTATGCTAGGATCTGAGATAGAAGGTTCTCCCAACTGTTCTTAGGGTATTCTATGAAGATGCATATGTCCGCTTTGGGTTTGAGCTCATTCGGTGAAAACATTTTCCACACAAGCATCGCAGCCCCAAACATTAAGAAATGATAGCTTGGGTTTCTATCAAACCCTAATTCACACGGTGTCATCTCAACGGATTTAGATGGTGCCCTATTTAAAGTGAATGTAGTTGTCTCTAATGCATAACCCCAAAATTATAGTAGCAACACGATAAGATACATCATAGCACGCACCATATCCAATGGAGTACGACTATGACATTCAGACACACCATCACACTATGGTGTTCCAGGTGGCGTGAGTTGTGAAACAACTTTCACATTGTCTAAAGTTGTATGCCAAACTCGTAACTCAGATATTCACATCCACGATCATATCGCAGACATTTTTATCTTCTTGTCACGATGATCTTAAACTTCACTCTGAATTTGCTTGAACCTTTCAAACGATTCAGAATTGTGCTTCATTAAGTAAATATACACTATATCTACTCAAATCATCAGTGAAGGTAAGAAAATAATGATATCCACCGCATGCTACAAGACTCATTGGATTGCATACATCAACATGTATCATTTCCAATAAATCATTTGCCCGCTCCATCCATCTGGAAAATGGGGTCCTTAGTCATCCTGCCCAAGAAGCATGGTTTGCATGTCTCAACCGATTCGAAATCGAATGAGTCCAAAGATCCATAAGCATGGAGTTTGTTCATGCGCTTTATACCAATATGACATTTAGGGGCAGTGCCACAAGTATGTGGTACTATCATTATTAACTTTGTATCTTTTGGCATCAATGTTATGAACATGTGTATTACTACGATCAAGATTCAACAAACCATTCTCACTGGGTGCATGACCATTGAAGGTATCATTCATGTAAACAGAATAACCATTATTCTCTAACTTAAATGAATAAACGTGTTGCAATAAACACGATGTAATCACGTTCATGCTCAACGCAAAACACAAAATAACATCTTTTTAGTTTCGTCACTAATCCCGAAGGTAGAGAGAGCGTGCGATGTTGGCCACATCAACCTTGGAAACATTTCCGACACACATTGTCACCTCACCCTTAGCTAGTTCTCTGTTTATTCCGTATATTTTATTTCGAGTTACTAACATTTAGCAACCGAACCGGTATCCAATACCCAGGTGCTACTAGGAGTACTCGCAAGGTACACATCATTAACATGTATATCAAATATACTTTCGTCGACGTTGCCAGCCTTCTTATCTACCATGTATCTAGGGTTGTTCCACTTCAGCGACCGCTCTCCTCATAATCGAAGCACTATGTCTCGGGTTTGGGTTCAACTTTGGGTTGCTTCTGTTGGAAATATGACCTAGAGGCAATAATAAATTAGATATTATCATATTTTCTTGTTCATGATAATCGTTTATTATCCATGCTATAATTGTATTAATCAGAGACTTAGATGCATGTGTGGATACATAGACGAAACCATGTCCCTAGTATGCCTCTAATAGACTAGCTCGTTGATAAAAGATGGCTATGGTTTCCTAGTCATGGACATGAGATGTCATTTGGTAACGGAATCACATCATTAGGAGAATGATGTGATGGACAAGACCCAAACTACAAACGTAGCATATGATCGTGTCAGTTTATTGCTACTGTTTTCTGCATGTCAAGTATATGTTTCTATGACCATGAGATCATGCAACTCACGAACATCGGAGGAGTACCTTGTGTGTATCAAACGTCGCAACGTAACTGGGTGACAATAAAGTTGCTCTACTGGTATCTCCGAGGGTGTATGTTGGGTTGGGATGGATGAAGACTGGGATTTGTTACTCCGTGTGACGGAGAGGTATCTCAGGGCCCACTCGGTAATACAACATCACAATAAGCCTTGCAAGCAATGTGACTAATTGTTAGTCACGGGATCTTGTGTTACATAACGAGTAAAGAGACTTGCCGGTAACGAGGTTGAACTAGGTATGGAGATACCAACGATCGAATCTCGGGCAAGTAACATACCAAAGAACAAAGGGAACATCATACGAGATTAACTGAATCCTTGACATAGAGGTTCGACCGATAAAGATCTTCGTAGAATATGTAGGAACCAATATGGGCATCTAGGTCCCGCTATTGGTTATTGACCGTAGAGGTGTCTCGGTCATGTCTACATAGTTCTCGAACCCACAGGGTCTGCACACTTAAGGTTCGGTCACGTTTTGGTAGTATAGAGTTATGTATGGTGGTGACCCAAGGTTGTTCAGAGTCTCGGATGAGATCCCGGATGTCACGAGGAGATCCAGAATGGTCCGGAGGTAAAGATTGATATATAGGAAGTCCTATTTTGGTCACCTGAAAAGTTTTGGGCTCATCGGTAATGTACTGGGAGTGCCGGTAGTGTACCGGGAGACCATCGGGAGGGGTATTTCGACCCAAGAGGCTACATGGGCTATGGGAGAGTGAATACCATCCCTTTGTGGGCTGGTGGAAGTTCCACACAAGGCCCATGCGGCTAGGAAGTAAATCCCAAAGATAAAAAGGTGGAAAAAGGCAAAAAGGCAAAAATAAGGAGGAGTCCTAGTCCTACTAGGATTGGAGGAGGAATCCTCCAATGCTCCTTGGTTCGGCCGAAGCCTCCTAGGGCTGGCCCTTTGGCCAATCCTCCTCCTATCTTCCTCTTATATATACTAGAGGTTTTAGGGTTTTGCACTAGTTTTTTCAGCCACGTGCTACCCGTTCCTCTAGTGCATAGTTTCTCCTGTAGATCGGTTTTCTGCAGTGCTTGGCGAAGCCCTGCCGGAATTTCTCCACCACCATCGCCACAGCGCCATGACGCTTCCGGAGAACTTGTCTACCTCTCCGCTCACTCTTGCTGGAGCAAGAAGGCGGAGATCGTCATCGAGCTGTACGTGTGCTGAACGCGGAGATCCATCCATTCGGCGCTAGATTGGAAGGACCATGATCAAGATCGCGAGACGGTTCGTGATGAGATCGCGGGACGGATCGTGATCAGTTCGCGGGACGGATCGTGATTGGATTATGGGATGGATCGTGATGAGATCGCGGGACGCTCGGCGATTTGGATCGTGAAGACGTTCGACTACACCAACCGCGTTTCTTAACGCTTCCCGCTTAGCGATCTACAAGGGTATGTAGATCCACTCTCCCTCCCATAGATGCTCATCACCATGGATAGGTCTTGCGTGAACGTAGGAATTTTTTTGTTTCCCATGCGACATTCCCCAACAGTGGTATCAGAGCTAGGTCTATGTGTAGATGAGATCTCGAGTAGAACAAAAAGAGTTTGTGGGCATTCATGCTTAGATTGCTTCCTCCCTTGGTCATGTTTTGGTTCAGCGGTATTGTGGGATGAAGCGGCCCGGACCAACATTACTCATACGCTTACGAGAGACCGGTTCCCTCAACTGCAACTTGTTGCATAGATTGCTTGCGGGTGCCAGTTTCTCCTACTTTAGTTGGATCAGATTCGACAAAGGCGGCCCTTGAGAAGGTTGAAAAGCAACTAATGTATCACCGTTGTGGTTTATGCGTAGGTGAGAATTGTTCCTTCTAGATACCCGTAGCAGCCACGTAAAACATGCAACAACAATTAGAGGACGTCTAACTTGTTTTTGCAGGGTATGTTGTGATGTGATATGGCCAATTACATGATGTGATATATGTGATGTATGAAATGACCATGTGTTGTATAGAATATCATGACTTGCGTGTCGATGAGTACAACAATCGGCAGGAACCATAGGGTTGTCTTTAATTATTGTATGACCTGTGTGTCAATCATTAAGCGCTATGTAATGCTTTACTTTATCGCTAAACGGTAGCAATAGTAGTGGAAGCATGATGGAGCGACAACCCCGATGGCGACACGTTGTTGGAGATCAAGATGATGGAGAGCATGGTGTCGTGCCGGTGACGATGGAGATCATGCCGGTTCTTTCAAGATGGAGATCAAAAGCATAAGTTCATGGCCATATCATGTCACTTATGATTTGCATGTGATGTTAATCCTTTTATGCACCTTGTTTTGCTTAGGACGATGGTAGCATTATAAGGTGATCCCTCACTTAATTTCAAGATAAATTGTGTTCTCCTCGAGTGTGCACCGTTGTGAAAGTTCGTCGTGTCGAGACACCACGTGATGATCGGTTGTGATAGACTCTACGTTCACATACAATGGGTGCAAGCCAATGTTGCACATGCAGAACACTCGGGTTAAACTTGACGAGCCTAGTATGTATAGACATGGCCTCGGAACACAAGAGACCGAAAGGTCGAACATGAGTCATATAGTAGATATGATCAACATGATGATGTTCACCATTGAAACCACCTCAACTCACATGATGATCGGACTTGAGTTGGTGAATTTGGATCATGTATCACTCGAATGACCGAAGGGATGTCAATTTGAGTGGGAGTTCTTCAGTAATATGATTAATTGAACTCATTATCATGAACATAGTGAGTCGTGTCTTTGCAAAATTATGTTGTAGATTACTAGCTCACGCTATAGCTCCCTTGAATTTTTATATGTTCCTAGAGAAATAGAGTTGAAAGATGATGGTAGCAATATTGCGGACTTGGTCCGTGATCTGAGGATTCTCCTCATTGCTGCACAGAAGGCTTATGTCCTTAATGCACCGCTCGGTGCGCCAACCCCTCTAGCGTCGTCTGTAGATGTTGTGAACATCTGACAGGCACGTTCTGATGACTACTTGATAGTTTAGTGCGTCATGCATTACAGCTTAGAATTGAGGCTCCGAAACGTTTTGAACATCACGGAACATATGAGATGTTCTAAGAGCTGAAATTAGGATCTCAGGCTTGTGCCCGTGTTGCGAGATATGAGATCTCCAACAAGATTCTTTGCCTGCAAGATGAAAGAGAATAGCCCGTTGAACATGTGCTTAGATTGTCTGGGTGCTACAATCGCTTGAATCGAGTGGGAGTTGGTCTTCCAGATAAGATAGTGATTGATATAGTTCTCCAAGTCACTGTCACTAAGCTACTAGAACTTGGTGATGAACTATAAAATGCCAGGGATATGATAGAAATCATGATCCCTGAGCTGTTCGCGATGTTTGACACCGCGAAGCTAGAAATCAAGAAGGAGTGTCAAGTGTTGATGGTTAGTCAAACCACTAGTTTCGAGGAGGGCAGGAGCAAGGAGGGAAACTTCATGGATAGCAAGTCAGTTGCTGCTCTAATGAAGCAACCCAAAGTTGAACCCAAACCCGAGACTAAGTGCTTCGATTATGAGGAGAGCGGTCGGTGAAGCGGAACAACCCTAGATACTTGGTAGATAAGAAGACTGGCAACATCGACAGAAGTATATTTGATATACGTGTTATTGATGTGTACCTTGCTAGTACTCCTAGTAGCACCTGGGTATTGGATATCGGTTCAGTTGCTAAATGTTTGTAACTCGAAATAAAAGCTATGGAATAAACGTAGCACTAGCTAAGGGTGAGGTGACGATGTGTGTTGGAAATGTTTCCAAGGTTGATGTGATCAACATTGCACGCTCTCTCTACCTTCGGGATTAGTGACAAACCTAAATAAATGTTATTTGGTGTTTTGCGTTGAGCATGAACGTGATTAGATCGTGTTTATTGCAACACGGTTATTCATTTAAGTTAGAGAATAATGGTTATTCTGTTTACATGAATAATACCTTCAATGGTCATGCACCTAGTGAGAATGGTTTGTTGAATCTTGATCATAGTAATATACATGTTCATAACATTGATACCAAAAGATACAAAGTTAATAATGATAGTACCACATACTTGTGGCACTGCCGCTAAATGTCATATTGGTATAAAACGCATGAAGAAACTCCATGCTGATGGATCTTTGGACTCATTCGATTTCGAATCGGTTGAGACATGCGAACCATGCCTCTTGGTCAAGATGACTAAGGACCTCGTTTTCTGGTTTGATGGAGCGGGCAAGTGATTTATTGGAAATGATACATGTTGATGTATGCAATCCAATGAGTCTTGTAGCGTGCGGTGGATATCGTTATTTTCTTACCTTCACTGATGATTTGAGTAGATATAGTGTATATTTACTTAATGAAACACAAGTCTGAATCGTTTGAAAGGTTCAAGCAAATTCAGAGTGAAGTTTAAGATCATCCTGACAAGAAGATAAAAATGTCTGTGATATGATGATGGAGGTGAATATCTGAGTTACGAGTTTAGCATTCAACTTTAGACAATATGAAAGTTGTTTCACAACTCACGCCACCTGGAACACCATAGTGTGATGGTGTGTTCGAACGTCATAGTCGCGCTCTATTGAAAATGGTGCTTGCTATGATGTCTCTTATCGTTTTGCTACTATAATTTTGGGGTTATGCATTAGAGACAACTACATTCACTTTAAATTGGGCACCATCTAAATCCGTTGAAATGACACCGTGTGAATTATGGTTTGATAGAAACCTAAGCTGTCATTTCTTAATGTTTGGGGCTGCGACGCTTGTGTGGAAAAATGTTTTCACCTAATGAGCTCGGACCCAAAGCGGACAAATGCCTCTTCATAGAATACCCTAAGAACAGTTGGGTGAACCTTCTATATCAGATCCAAGCATAAAGTGTTTGTTGCGAAAATGGGTCCTTTCCCGAGAAAAGGTTTCTCTCGAAAGAATTGAGTAGGAGGAAGATAGAACTTGATGAGGTTATTGAACCTTTGTTTCAACGAGAGAGTAGCGTAGCACAGGAAGATGTTTCTGTAAAGCCTACGTTAGTTGAAGAGGAAGTTAATGATGATGATCATGAAGCTTCATATCAAGTTACTATCAAACCTCGTAGGTCGACAAGGATGTGTACTGCTCCTGAGCGGTACGACAACCCTCTCTTGGAGGTCAAGTGGTTGGACAACGATGAACCTACGAGCTGTGAAACAGCGATGATGGGCCCGAATTCTGACAAATGGTTAGAGGCCATGAAATCCGAGGAAGGATCCATGTATGAAAACCAAGTATATACTTTGGTAGACTTGCTCGTTGGACGGCAGGTCGTCGAGTACAAATGGACCTTTTAGATGATGACAGATGCTGATGGTAAATGTCACCATGTATAGAGCTCGACTTGTCACAAAGAAGTTTCCGACAAGTTCAAGGAGTTGACTGCGATGAGACTTTCTCGCTCGTAGCGATGCTAAAGTCTGTTAGAATTTCGTTAGCAGTTGCTGCATCTTTCAATTATGAAATCCGGCAGATGGATGACAAAACATTGTTTCCTTAACAATTTACTTGAGGAAATGTTGTATGTGATACAACCAGAGGGTTTTGTCAGTCCTAAGGATGCTAAAAGGTGTGCGAGCTCCAGCAATCCATCTAAGGACTGAAGCAAGCATCTCGGAGTTGGAATATACACTTTGATGAGGTGATCAAAGTTTTGTAGTTTATACAAAGTTTAAGAGAAACTTGTATTTACAATAAAATGAGTGGGAGCACTATAGAATTTCTGATAAGTATATGTGGATGACATATTGTTGATCGAAAATAATGTAGAATTTCTAGAAAGCATAAACAGTTGTTTGAAAAGTGATTTTCAAAGGAAGACCTAGATAAAGCTACCTAATTGTTGAGCATCAAGATCTATAAAGATAGATCAAGATGTTTAATGAGGCTTTCAATGAATACATACCTTGACAAGATTTTGAAAGAGTTCAAAATGTATCAGTCAGAGAAAGAGTTCTCGCCTAATTTGTAAGGTGTGAAGTTGAGTGAGACTCAAAGCTCGACCACGGCAGAAGAAAGAGAAAGGACGAACATTGTCCCCTATGCCTTAGCCATAGACTCTGTATAGTATGCCGTGCTATGTACCGCACCTGTGTGTGCCTTGCCATGAGTCCATCAAGGGGTACAAGAGTGATGTAGGAGTGGATCACTAGACAGCGGTCAAGATTATCCTTAGTAACTAAAACACTAAGGAGATATTTCTCGATTATGGAGGTGATAAAGAGTTCGTCGTAAAGGGTTACATCGATGCAAGCTTTAACACACATCCGGATGACTCGTAGTAGCAATTTGGATACGTATAGTGGAGCAGCCATTTGGAATAGTACCAAGTGGAGTGTGGTAGCAGTGTTTACAGTTTGACATACAGATTTGCAAAGTACACATGGATCTGAATGTCGCAGACCCGTTTACTATAAGACCTCTCTCACATGCAAAGCATGATCGCGCCCCAGAACTCATTGGGTGTTAGATTCATAACAATGCGAATCACATGGTTATGTGAACTAGATTATTGATTCTAGTGCAAGTGGGAGACTGTTGGAAATATGCCCTAGAGGCAATAATAAATTAGTTATTATCATATATCCTTGTTCATGATAATCATTTATTATCCATGCTATAATTGTATTAATCGGAGACTTAGATGCATGTGTGGATACATAGACAAAACCATGTCCCTAGTATGCCTCTAATAGACTAGCTCGTTGATCAAAGATGGCTATGGTTTCCTAGTCATGGACATGAGATGTCATTTGGTAAAGGGATCACATCATTAGGAGAATGATGTGATGGACAAGACCCAAACTACAAATGTAGCATCTGATCGTGTCAGTTTATTACTACTGTTTTCTACATGTCAAGTATATGTTCCTATGACCATGAGATCATGCAACTCGCTGACACGAGAGGAGTACCTTGTGTGTATCAAACATCGCAACGTAACTGGGTGACTATAAAGGTGCTCTATAGGTATCTCCGAGGGTGTCTGTTGGGTTGACATGGATCAAGACTGAGATTTGTTACTCCGTGTGACGGAGAGGTATCTCAGGGCCCACTCGGTAATACAACATCACAATAAGCCTTGCAAGCAATGTGACTAAGTGTTAGTCACGGGATCTTGTGTTACAGAATGAGTAAAGAGACTTGTCGGTAACGAGGTTGAACTAGGTACGGAGGTACCGACGATCGAATCTCGGGCAAGTAACATACCGAAGAACAAAGGGAACATCATATGGGATTAACTGAATCCTTGACATAGAGGTTCGACCGATAAAGATCTTTGTAGAATATGTAGGAACCAATATGGGCATCCAGGTCCCGCTATTGTTTATTGACCGTAGAGGTGTCTCAGTCATGTATACATAGTTCTCGAACCCCCAGGGTCTGCACACTTAAGGTTCGGTTATGTTTCGATAGTATAGAGTTATGTATGGTGGTGACCGAAGGTTGTTGGGGTCCCGGATCAGATCCCGGACATCATGAGGAGCTCCAGAATGGTCCGGAGGTAAAGATTGATATATAGGAAGTTCTATTTTGGTCACTGGAAAAGTTTCGGGCTCATTGGTTATGTACCGGGAGTGCCGGTAGTGTACCGGGAGACCATCGGGATGGGTATTTCGACCCAAGAGGCTACATGGGATGTGGGAGAGTGAATACCAGACCTTTGTGGGCTGGTGGAAGTCCCACACAAGGACCATGCGTCTGGGAAGAAAAGCCCAAAGAGAAAAAGGTGGAAAAAGGCAAAAAGGCAAAAATAAGGAGGAGTCCTAGTCCTACGAGGATTGGAGGAGCCTAAGCCTCCTAGGGATGGCCCTTTGGCCAAGCCTCCTCCTCTTTTCCTCTTATATATACTAGAGGTTTTAGGGTTTTGCACTAGTTTTTTCAGCCAGGTGCTACCCGTTCCTCTAGTGCATAGTTTCTCCTCTAGATCGGTTTTCTACAGTGCTTGGCGAAGCCCTGCCGGAATTGCTCCACCACCATCGCTGCAGCACCGTCATGCTTCCGGAGAACTCGTCTACCTCTCCGCTCCCTGTTGCTGGATCAAGAAGGCGGAGATCGTCATCGAGCTGTACGTGTGTTGAACGCTGAGGTGCCGTCCGTTCGCCGCTAGATCGGAAGGACTGTGATCAAGATCGCGAGACGGTTCATGATGAGATCGCAGGACGGATCCTGATGGGTTCACGGGACGGATCGTGATTGGATTGCGGGACGGAACATGATGAGATCGCGGGACGCTCGGCGATTGGGATCGCGAAGACGTTCGACTACACGAACCGCGTTTCTTAATGCTTCCCGCTTAGCGATCTACAAGGGTATGTAGATCCACTCTCCCTCTTGTAGATGCTCATCACCATGGATAGGTCTTGCGTGAACATCGGAAATTTTTTGTTTCCCATGCGACGTTCCCCAACAGCTTCACTGGAGCAGCAACTGACTTGCTATCCATGAAGTTTCCCTCCTTACTCTTGCCCTTCTCGAAACTAGTGGTTTGACTAACCATCAACACTTGACGCTCCTTCTTGATTTCTACCTTCGCGGTGTCAAACATCGTGAACAGCTCAGGGATCATTATTTCTATCCCTGGCATTTTATAGTTCATCACCAAGTTCTAGTAGCTTAGCGATAGTGACTTGGAGAACTATATCAATCACTATCTTATCTGGAAGATTAACTCCCACTCGATTCAAGCGATTTTAGCACCCAGACAATCTGAGCACATGCTCAACGATTGAGCTATTCTCTTTCATCTTGCAGGCAAAGAATCTTGTTGGAGATCTCATATCTTGCAACACAGACACGAGCCTGAGATCCTAATTTCAGCTCTTAGAACATCTCATATGTTCTGTGACGTTCAAAATGTTTCGGAGCCTCAATTCTAAGACGTAATGCATGACGCACTAAACTATCAAGTAGTCATCACAACGTGCCTGTCAGATGTTCACAACATCTACAGGCGACGCTAGAGGGTTGGCGCACCGAGCGATGCATTAAGGACATAAGCCTTCTGTGTAGCAATGAAGACAATCCTCAGATCACGGACCCAGTCCGCAATATTGCTACCATCATCTTTCAACTCTATTTCTCTAGGAACATGTAAAAATTCAAGGGAGCTACAACACGAGCACGTAATCTACAACATTATTTGCAAAGACACTATTGGCTATGTTCATGATAATGAGTTCAATTAATCATATTACTGAAGAACTCCCACTCAAATTGACATCCCTCCGGTCATTCGAGTGATACATGATCCAAATTCACCAAATCAAGTCCGATCATCACGTGAGTTGAGGTGGTTTCAATGGTGAACATCATCATGTTGATCATATCTACTATATGACTCATGTTTGACCTTTCGGTCTCTTGTGTTCCGAGGCCATGTCTGTACATGCTAGGCTCGTCAAGTTTAACCCAAGTGTTCTACATGTGCAACACTGGCTTGCACCCGTTGTATGTGAACGTAGAGTCTATCACACCCGATCATCACGTGGTGTCTCGACACGACGAACTTTCGCAACGGTGCACACTCGGGGGGAACATAATTTATCTTGAAATTAAGTGAGGGATCACCTTATAATGCTACCATCGTCCTAAGCAAAACAAGGTGCATAAAAGGATTAACATCACATGCAAATCATAAGTGACATGATATGGCCATGAACTTGTGCTTTTCATCTCCATCTTGAAAGCACCGACATGATCTCCATCGTCATCGGAATGACACCATGATATCCGTTATCTTGATCTTCATCAACGTGTCGCCATCGGGGTTGTCGTGCCCACCATGCTTCTACTACTATTGCTACCGTTTAGCGATAAAGTAAAGCATTACATAGCGCTTAATGATTGACACGCAGGTCATACCATAATTAAAGAGAACCCTATGGCTCCTACCGGTTGCCGTACTCATCGACATGCAAGTCATGATATTCTATACAAAACATGATCATCTGATACATCACATATATCTCATCATGTAATTGGCCATATCACATCACAACATACCTTGCAAAAACAAGTTTGACGTCCTCTAATTGTTGTTGCATGTTTTACGTGGCTTCTATGGGTATCTAGCAAGAACAATTCTCACCTACGCAAAAACCACAACGGTGATACATAAGTTGCTTTTCAACCTTCTCAAGGACCGCCTTTGTCGAATCCGATCCAACTAAAGTAGGAGAAACACACACCCGTCAGCCATCTTTGTACAACAAGGTTACACGTCAGTCAATGGAACCGGTCTCTCGTAAGCGTACGAGTAAGGTTGGTCCGGGACACTTCATCCCACAATACCGCTGAACCAAAACACGACCCAGAGAGGAAGAAATCTAAGCATCAACGCCCACAAACTCTTTGTGTTCTACTCGAGATCTCATCTATACATAGACCTAGCTCATGATGCCACTGTTGGGGAACATTCATGGGAAACAAAAAATTTCCTACGCACATGCAAGATCTATCCATGGTGATGAGCATCTATGAGAGGGAGAGTGGATCTACATACCCTTGTAGATCGCTAAGCGGGAAGCGTTAAGAAACGCGGTTGGTGTAGTCGAACGTCTTCGCGATCCAAATCGCCGAGCGTCCCGCGATCTCATCATGATCTGTCCCGCGATCCAATCATGATCCATCCTACGAATTCATCACGATCCGTCCCGCGATCACCTCATGATCCGTCTCACGATCTTGATCACGATCCCTCCGATCTAGCGTCGAACGGATGGCACCTTCGCATTCAGCACACGTACAGCTCGATGACGATCTCCGCCTTCTTGATCCAGCAAGAGGGAGCAGAGAGGTAGACGAGTTCTTCGGCAACACGACGGCGTTGTGGCGATGGTGGTGGAGGAATTCGAGCAGGGCTTCGCCTAAGCACCGCTGAAAACCAATCTAGAGGAGAAACTACGGTCTAGAGGAGAGGTAGCACGTGGCTATTAGGGTTAGCTTATCCCTCTAAATCCTCTAGTATATATAGGAGGGAGGGAGGGGAGGATGCAGCCTCAAACCCTCAAGGTTTGGTCGAAATTGGAGGTGGAGGAGTCCTACTCCAATCCTATTAGGAGTAGGATTCCTCCTTTCTACTTGGAAACTATTTCCACCTCTCCACCTTTGGATTTTTTTTCCTTCTCAAACCACTCCAACCGCATGGGCCCTCAGAGGAGGCTTAGTCCGCCCACCAGGGGCTGGTTTACCTCCTCCCACAGCCGATGTAGCCTCTTGGGTCGAGACACCCCTCCCGATGGTCCCCCGATACCCTCCCGGCACTCCCGGTACACTACCGATGAGCCCGAAACTTTTCTCGTGACCAAAACAGGACTTCCTATATATCAATCTTTACCTCTGGACCATTCCAGAGCTCCTCGTGACGTACGGGATCTCATCCAGAACTCCAAACAACCTTCGATCACAACCATACATAACTCTATACTACTGAAACGTCACCGAACCTTAAGTGTGCAGACCCTGCGGGTTCGAGAACTATGTAGACATGACCGAGAGACCTCTATGGTCAATAACCAATAGCGGGACCTGGATGCCCATATTGGTTCCTACATATTCTACGAAGATCTTTATCGGTCGAACCTCTATGTCAAGGACTCAATTAATCCCGTATGTTGTTCCCTTTGTTCTTCAGTGTGTTACTTGCCCGAGTTCAATCGTCGGGATCTCCATACCTAGTTCAACCTTGTTACCAGCAAGTCTCTTTAGTCATTCTGTAATACAAGATCCCATGTCTAATACTTAGTCACATTGGTTGCAAGCCTTATTGTGATGTTGTATTACGGAGTGGGCCCTGAGATACCTCTCCATCACACGAAGTAACAAAATCCCAGTCCTTATACATACCAACCCGACAGACACCCTCGGAGATACCTTTAGAGCACCTTTATAGTCACCCAGTTGCGTTGCGACGTTTGATACACACAAGGCACTCCTCCGGTGTTAGTGAGTTGCATAATCTCATGGTCACAGGAAAAATACTTGACATGCAGAAAACACTAGCAATAAACTTACACGATCTTATGCTACGTTTGTAGTTTGGGTCTTGTCCATCACATCATTCTCCTAATGATGTGATCCCGTTATCAAATGACATCTCATGTCCATGACTAACGAGCTAGTCTATTAGAGGCATACTAGGGACATGGTGTTGTCTATGTATCCACACATGTATCTGAGTTTCCCATTAATACAATTATAGCATGGATAATAAACGATTATCATGAACAAGGAAATATGATAATAACCAATTTATTATTGCCTCTAGGGTATATTTCCAACATAATGCGCTGAAGGGCATCATCACCATCATATATCTTGGAGTAGGCATATCCTAAGAACTTGAACTTGATGCGGGGATCAAGAACAATAGCACAAGACAGAAATACGCTATAGCCGGACCAATATTTCATGAATTTCTCCCTCATAACTTATAGGAATGAGCAACTACATTCACAGGAGGGCCAAAGGCCAATACATATACATGTGCGGTATACAATGGGGATAAACCGAAAAGGGACTATACACATCTAACACCCCCCTCAAACTCATGGTGGATCAACCACACTGAGTTTGGAGAGAAAGAACCTGTGCTGCGCTCGAGTCCGTGCCTTCATGAAGAAGTCCGCCAACGGTGACTCAGAAGGCACATAGTGAAGAGCAAGAACTTGATCTTGCATAGCCGCACGGATAAAGGAGGCATCCACACCGATGTGCTTGGTGAGCTCATGCTTCACCGGGTCACGTGCAGTGCTGATAGCACCTGTTTCGGACAGGAGTGGAGTCGGTGCAGCAACAGAAACACCAAAGTCCTCGAGTAACCATCGTAACCAGATCACCTCAGCCGTCAACATAGCCATCGCTCGCAACTCAGCCTTCGTACTCGAGCGAGAAACAACTGTCTATTTCTTCGTCTTCTAGGCAATGAGAAAGCCGCCAAGAAAGACACAGTAAGTAGACAGCGAGAGGCGATCAGTAGGATCACTAGCCCATGTAGCATCAGAGTAGGCCTGGAGCTAGAGAGAGCTGGAGCAGGGAAAGAAAAGATGGTGTGAAATCGTGCCACGAAGGTAGCGTAGAACACGTAGGAGGTGACCATAGTGGACAGAGGTGGGATATGAAACGAACTGACTGAGAATGCGAACATGATAGGATATATCAGGACGAGTGACAGCGAGATAGACAAGGCTCCCAACGAGGTGGCGATACCGTGTGGGATCAGCTAGAGGATCACCATCAGTAGCACAAAGCTGGAATTTGAGCTCTATAGGAGTTACAACGGTGCGATCATCACCAAGGGCGGCCCAGGAGAGAAGATCCTAAATATAGTTTTTCTTGAGAGATGAAGAAGTCTTCAGAGGTCGAAGAAATCTCAATCCCAAGAAAGTAGCGAAGAGGACCAAGATCATACATGAGGAACTAGTCCCGGAGGCGGGCCTTAACAAAGGCAATATACTCAGAATCGTCGCCAGTGATGATCATGTCATCTACATAAAGAAGAAGAAGAGTCCGACCACAAGGAGAGGTGTGGACAAACAATGCTGGATCATGATCACTAGGCAAGAAGCTAGTGGCAGTCACCACAGAGGCGAACCACGAGAACCATGCGCGAGGGGCTTGTTTAAGGCCATAGAGGGAGCACCAAAGGCGGCAGACCATACCATTAGGAACAAAGTACCCCAAAGGGGGCTGGATATAGACCTCCTCACGCAACTCACCTTTGAGAAATGTGTTATGAACATCAAGATGAGACACAAGCCAATGACGAACAGAAGCCACAACAAGGAGAGTGCGGACAGTGGTCATGTGGGCCATAGGAGCAAAAGTCTCATCATAATCGCGCCCCTATTCCTGCTAAAAGCCACGAGCCACAAGACGAGCTTTGTAACACTCAAGAGAACCATCAGAGCGAGTCTTGATCTTATAGACCCACTTGCACGTGATGGGATGAACACCAGAAGGAGGAGAAACTAGATCCCACACTCCATTGCGCTCAAGCGCCACAAGCTTATCGGCCATCGCAAGCTGCCATTCAGGCTGAGTCATGGCAGCCCGATAGGTGGTGGGCTCAGCAATGGCAGAAAGACCATACCGGTCAGGAGAATAGCGATTAGGTGGGGGACAAGGCCTACCATGGAGGTTATGGATCGGTGTAGGCGTGAGAGGAGGTGCACCGAAAGTAGAGGGCACATCACTAGGATCATCCTCAGCATGAGGACGATGAGTGTAGTGGAGAGGAAAAGGGGAGTGAGGTCAAAAAACTGGAGAGGAGGGTGGAGAGGGAGATGATGAGGGAGAGGAGCAGGAGGGAGAAGATGGTGGTACCGGTGGTGTAGGAGGTGGAGGGATACTCATCGGGGGAGAGGGAAGAACATGAGGCACCGAGGGAGATGTGTCAGGAAGGAGAAGGAAGGAAATATCTTCCACGGAAAAGCTCGAGGAGGAGGGACGCGGATATTAAGAACGGGACTCATCAAAAGTCACATCACGCGAAATGCGCAGCCGGCGACCAACAGGATCCCAACAACGATAGCCCTTGTGCTCATCACTGTAGCCAAGGAAACCACACTCAACGGACTGAGCAGTCAACTTGGTTCATTCTCGCGGAGCAAGAAGAACATAGCACACACATCCAAACATACGAAGAGCGGAGTAGTTAGGAGAGTGACCAGGGAGACGCTCCATAGGAATACCACCCTGCAAGGCAACCGATGGCTTAATGTTGATGAGGTGGGTGGAGGTAGAAACGGCCTTAGCCCAAAAATGAGGTGGAAGAGAGGCGGCGATCATCATCGCCCGAGCCGTCTCAAGCAAATGGCGATGTTTGCGTTCAGCAACGCCATTCTGAGCATGGGCACCGGGGCAAGAGAATTGGGCAAGAGTACCCTGCTCCGCAAGAAAACCACGCAACATGTGAGGGATATACTCTCCAGCTGAGTCAGCACGAAAGATAGGACAGTCATGGAAAATTGAGTGTGAATCATGGCTGCAAATCGCTTGTATATGGGGAGAACCTCACTGCGAGATTTCATACAATAAAGCCAAGTGGAGCGAGAGAAATCATCAATAAACAACATAGTAGCTATGACCCTCTTTCGAGTCGAAAGGAGCAGGACCCCATACATCAGAATGAACTAAGTCAAAAGGATGCTGAGATACAGACTCACTGGTAGGATAAGGTATCTGAGTCTGTTTGCCAAGCCTACAACCATCACAATGCAACGAAACATCACCAAGGACAGACCCTAAGACGCCTTGGTGTACTAATGAGGACAAGCGAGAGCCACAGATGTGACCAAGGCGATGATGCCACTTCTGGAAGGACGTAGAAGAGGAGGCAGCAAGAGCATGTGAGCTAGCGTATGTGGTAGCAGCGGAAGGAACACAAAGCTAGTCAACCTCCCAAAGGCCCTCAAACTCACGGCACCGAGGGCCAGCACCAACCAGAGCCTGAGTGCGACGGTCCTGAACAGAACAATAGTCGACATCAAGAATGACGCGACAACCAGAATCAGTAAGTTGGGCAGCGGAAAAGAGATTCATGGTAAGACGAGGAACATGAGAAACACTAGGGGCCAAAAAAGGCGGAGTAGAAAGGATGCCACGACTAGCAACAGGAAGAGGTGTGCCATCGGCAGTGATAACATTAAGAGGAAAATCAAGAGGTCGAAGAGAAGATAAAGCAGAAGAATCAGAAGACATATGAAAAGAAGCTCCAGAATCCAGAACCCACGAGGATGTACCTGACTGAGTAGGCTCCAGCGGGGGCGGGTGGTGGTGGCAGTCACAGCGGCAACAGAACCCGTCGAGGAAGAACCAGAGGAAGCCAACATGTGCTTGAGTTGCATAATATCCTAGTCAGTGAGTGACGTAGTCGAGGAAGACGCATGAGTCCCACTAGAAGAGGAGCGCTTCAGGTCTTTCTACTTCTTGTAACAATCAGACTCTGGGTGACCTGGCACGTTGCAGTAGCCATAGAAGGTGTGCGAGCACGGTTGACGCTCTCCTGAAGAAGGAGGGCAACCAGCCCCCCTGGAGGTGTGGGCAGGAGCGGTGGACGGGTGAGGCGAGCAGACGACACAAGAACTCTGGTAGCAAGAACCGTGGGAACCACAAGTAGACCAGCAGAATGAAGTCGGGTCTCCTCAGTACGAAGCTCTACAAGCACCTCCGAAATAGAAACACGGCCACGAGCAAGCAGGTGAGCACGCCGAGGCTCAAACTCTGGACAGAGGCGAGACAAGAACAACGGCAAGTACCACACACAACTGTCCTGAGAGAGTCAAGCTGACGCTAGGTGGCAGAGCTCTGTGAGTAGAACTCATCAACAGAAGAGTCACCCTGCTGAAGAGCATGCTCCTGGCGCACCACAGACAAGTAGAGAGCATCACCAGAGGGCTGATATCGCTGACAAAGATAAGACCACATCGCAGCAGCAGTGCCGAGGCCCGTGAACTCATAAGCAAACTGAAGTAACACACTCGCAGTGAGGACAGTAGCAGCTCGAGCATCATCATTGCTCCACTAAGTATAAGCAGACATGTCATCCTAGTAAACAAAAAGAGCATCTGAGTAGGCGGATACCTGCTGATCATAAGCATCAACCGCATCATCATCAAGGGCCTTGGCTGTATCTCGACTAGCCTGAGAACCATCAACAGCAAGAACAGGCGGGACCAGCGGGGTAGGAGCCACAGGAGCAACAGGGCAAGGCGGACATGGGACCTCACCTGAGAGAACGCCCCACAAGAGAAGACCGCGCATGTGGATGCGCATGAAACCCACAAACTCAACACAGTTAGTGCCATCGAAGATCACCGAGCACCGAGGAACAGACACATATCCCGAGGAGGACACGAGGAGCTCTCTGTTTTTTTGTTGGTCAACTGTAACAGTAAAACCCGATCTGGATCGGGCTCTGGCAGGAGGCAGCTCGCACGCAGCAGTCGAGCGGGCAAGGTAGGGCAGCTGCCGGGGGCCGCGGCGGCCGGTGGAGGCGGGCGAGGCCACATAGCTGCCGGGGCGGCGGCGGCCAGCGGCAGCCGGTCGAGGCGGGCTGCGGCTGCTGCTGCCAGACGAGGAGGGGGAAGCAGCGGCCGGATGGGCAGGCCGACGGCCGGTTGAGGCAGGCAGCGGCAGCAACGGCCGGGCGAAGCAGGCGGTGACGGCGGCGATTGCCAGACGAGGAGGAGGCGGGGGCGGCCGGCTGCGGGCAGAAACGAGGGCGTCGAGGGCGTCAGCAACAGGCGAGGCCGACCAGCGACGGGCGGAGAGCGTCAGAGCCAGCCGGACGGCGACGAGCGGGCGCATGAAGCTGCATCGTGCGGGAGCGGGAGAGAGGCTAACCTAAGCATCTGATACCATGTTAGGAATGAGCAACTACATTCATAGAAGGGCCAAAGGCCAATACATATACATGTGTGGTATACAATGGGGATAAACCGAAAAGGGACTATACACATCTAACAATTAATACCAACATTGGAACTATAGTCGGACAGATAATTTATCACCCAATAACATCACCATATATGATCCAAACAACACCATATCATCACCCAATAACAACACCATATCATGAGTTCATCACCCAATCCAAACAACACCGTACCATCCTAATTAAAAGCACCATATCATCCTAATTAACAACACCATATCATCCAAACTACAACATATACCTTGGGACTTGGAGGCTTGGAGTTGCAAGCTATTTAGGGGCGGCCACGGTCGGGGACGGGGCGGGGCGGCCGCAGTCGGGGATGAGATGGGGCAGCAGCGGTCAGGGACGGTGTGGGGCAGGCCACCGCGGTCGAGAGGGGGCGGCATCGCCGCGGTCAGGCATGGGACGGGGTGGCCATGGTCGGGAAGGAGCAGGATGGCCACGGTCGGGGACGGGGGCCGGGAGTTAGGGCGCCGCCGCTGCCATGTCGCTGGTCAGATCGAGAGGGAGGAGAGGGTGGGAGGAGAGGTGAGGGAAGAGGGTTAGGTTAGAGGAGGTTCGGAAGGGAGGAGGAGCGGCAACGAGGAGTGGGGGTTGGCCTGCTGGGCCTCTACCTAGTACGTACAATGAGTTGGCTCGGGCCGGGCCGTGCCTAATTTCGGGCCAGAATTAAAGCCCATGCCCGACCTGACTTGTTGTTCGGGCTGTATTTTGAGGCCGAGGCCCAGCCCGGCCCGGCCCGGGAATTTCGGGCCGGGTCGGGTCGGGCCGTCCGGGCCGGGTTTCCCATGGCCAGGTACAAGCCGGACCATGTAAATCTGATCCCTCAAGCGTCCGCGAATGCATCCGAGCGCGTTCATGGGCACTTACCGGTCACGCCTTAAATAATTCATTTTACAACCGAAAATCTCATATTAAAAACCTCAAATCCATACAAAAGCATGCAAGATAAAAAAAATCTTAGTACTACATAGCGGAAATTGCTTTTGGAGGCCGAGCTCCATGGAGGCCTCCAAAAGCAATTTTCAAACTTCATGAAAATTCATATTTTTACATTTCAAACAATTCTGAAAAAATACAAAAATAAGTGAGGGCATAACACACATATGTGTAAATTTTCAGAAAAAAATACGTTGAAATGAGGCATGTACAAGAAAGACAAATCTGAAGCTTTTTAACACATGATACTATTCATCGTTCGAGGCCATGAATTTGTCTTTTTTGTGCAGATTGTATTTTAAGGTATTTTATCCTAAAAATTTGACGCACATACAAATAACATGCTTCTTTACTTGCATAATTTTTTTCAGATTTTTTTAAAACCAAAAAGTTTGAATTTTGATTTTTTTCAAAATTTTCGAGCTCCATGGAGCTCGGCCTCCAAACGTACACTCTCACTACATAGAACCTATATACTCTTCCTTGGAGATGTCGATGATTTTCGTGCCCTCTAGCGGATAAATGGCCGCCCGCCATAGCTTCGCCCCTCCGGCGGCTCCGGCTGCTTCGCTGCGACCTCTTCTGCCTCGATCTCCGCCTCCAGCCCGTCGAAGAGAGCATCGGCCTCTGCCTGCTTCTGCCGGATGACCCGGCGGTTCGCCTCCACCTCGACCTCATCCCGGATGGAATCCAGGATGGTCTGCTGCTCCGCCATCTCCTCCGACTAGGCGATGGCGAACTTCGTCTCTGCCTCCGCCGTGCTCAAGCTAGGAGCCTCCTCCTCCGAGTCGTCCTCCTCCATGGCCTCCAGCTCCTCCTCCTCCTGCTGCTCGTCCTCCTCCTCCTCAATCTCCGGCGAGTCCGAAGGGAGCTCCACAGCTAGGCATGCCGCGCGATAAGCCTTGATCTTCGCCTTGATTTGCAGGCGTCGCTCCGGAGTGAGCTGTGCGTAGGTGGTGACGAGCTGCTAGACCATCCTGCTCGAAAGGGGTGTGCGAGAGGAGGTGGATGTGATAGGGCTGGGGGCGACGACCGTCTTAAATAGCCGGCCCCGACCTCGCGCGGGGAACCGGGGCGGCGCCAAGCGGCGTTCACACCGCGCCAACGATCGAGACGCCCGTTGGTCCGTGGGGTTTCCCGGAAAGTCCGCGTGGGGCCATGTCAATAGTCTAACGTGGCGGGCATGCCCGGGCACGCCCGAGCTCCCCCATATTTGGGCTAGAAATGGAGGGTGCCGGTGAGTCCGGGCGTTTGAGGCCGGTTTGAGAGGCCGTCTGGGTCGTATTTTCATGACCAGGCAGTGACCGGACGGCCTGCCCGAGCATTTGAGACGGGTATGAGGGGTCTGAATGTAGATACTCTTAGAGCATCTACAGTCGGACCGGGCAACTCCCCCCCCTATACGCCCGCGGATGCGTCCGGGCACGCCCGCGGACACATCCGGACGACCCCTCATAAATTGCTTCACACATCCACATATCTCATATCCGGATTCTCAAATCGATGCAAAATGATGCACATCGATCACGGAAACATACCGTTGTCGCATGTAAATAACAAATGTTGGCATTGAACATAAATAATGTTTACACAAATTTATTTGAAGTGCACAATCAATCATTTGCTCTTTAATTTTTATTGTGGGTTCACATATGCTCCTCGAGATTATTTAGTAGTTACGCGTGCACATGATGATCTTGGACGTACCGCGGTGTCTTCTGGGCCGACGATGACGTCCTTCGCGACAAGGACGAGATAGAAGACTCCTCTAACAGAGCTGGCAGGGCAAAGGCTACGAACGGCGACGGAGCTGTTTGATGCAATT